>OY759242.1:12138152-13338152 GCA_963662185.1 Eilema griseolum
TAATTTGATTTATTAGTTCAATTGTGTATATATATATGTATTAAAGAATATCAAAGTACATTGATAATACTAATTTTTATATAATAATATCTCCAGTGTACAGGCACAACTTATTTAGAATTTTACAAAATTAATAACAATCTTACAATCATGTAATTAAGAAAAGGAAAAATAAAAAGTAAAAAACACAGAAACCAATAAAAATTCTAAACACCTTTTGCAATGGTATCTATCCTTTTTTTTACGTGCGCAAAGTCCCCACGGATACCTCCCCACCGGAGCCGGTGGAAGAGGTTATGTCGGACTCGAACCGACCAAAACGCACGCCGCCTGTGAGTCGTTCTTGGTTGCCGAAGGTGAGGTGATCTCCGGTATCTATCCTGGTCACGACTAACATGGCAATATACTGTTTTAAATATTTATCATTCTGTGTACCATTTTCACCTTGTTCTGATTGTATTATTTGTCTTGTATAATGAGAGAAGTACGCAGATAGAAGTAACTACGAGTATTATTACCATACAAATAAACGTTACATAACAGTTATACTTGAGAATTAACAAAGAATAAGAAAATATCTAAACAAACATCTACCCAGTAGGTACTACAACATAGTTACAGTAGAGAGTGCAAGTTACATTACAATGCCTGTCGAATATATTTCTAGAGGTAGGTATACCAACTTCGAGCAATGTGGTTGCATCACTAATTGGATATAACAGCTGTTTGCCAAACTCATTGTTACAATAACGCACCTCTACCGGTAAATGTTCAGATGTTCGCTTGTTTTAACAATGTAATGAACTAAGAAGCTTATGTCCATAAAAATAATGGAAGCTAGTATAAAAGTAAGTTTTCCTCTCTTGGTTGGGTGTCCGCAGAAGTCAAGGTAACCTGTTCATGGTAAGGAGAAGTGGGTGAGCGGACCCCAAAGCAATCGAGATTGGCACTCGGATGATGGTCATGAGTGTACATGCAAACACTATACTGTACGGTTTGTTGGGTATAATTTAGTCATTATTTTGTAGATTTTAGTTGTCCATTTACAGAATTCAAAGGAATACAAGATTTTAGAAAAAAAAGTGTCATGAATGGAGAATGAATTTTAAGGGACGAGATTGAGAAACTAGATGTGTCAGAATCGTCAAAGGTTAGAAAATTCAACGCGTGTACAAAAAAAATTACGACCGTCTAGTAGGTAATGTCTACGTATTTCATTTGCAACTGTTTTAAGGCACAAATTCAAGGAGTCGTGATATACAGCAGGTACTGAAAATCTTCAAGGATTTCTCTGGGGAAGAGTTAATAAATGGCATTTGGACTGAAAGAACTAGGTGCTGATTTGTTTCAAGTTTATTACAGTGAGATTTTACGAGCAAAGTGTTACGACTATTGTGAAAATAAAAATATAACAGAAGTACTTATCGTATCTTATCGTATCTGTCTGTACATTATAGATATTAAAAATAAACTTGAATTTGCATTGAATTAGAATCTGGGATTCACTCAAAACTCTGTAAACTATGATGAGATTTAAGACACTTCAAGAAAAGGTAGTAGGTAGGTCTCGTTTTAGCAGGGCACTGTTGTGCCCACAAATGAAAATTATGATAAAGCAATCTTAGTCCCGAAACTAATCGTATTCTCATATCTAAGCAAATACTTATAAGGCTTTTATTTACTTTGCCGAGAATGCCGGTTACATTCCGAGAATTGAAGACCTCATCATAAAAATATATTCTTGAAACAGCAAATACACACACGGATGAAATTCTATTATTATTACATACTGTACTCACTAGCTTCGCTCTCCGGTTTCTCTTGGTTTAATACAGAATTTCGCCGCGTTAACAAATTTTCGGTGTTGTTTATTTTAAGTAGGTAGTAGTACTTACTTATATCTAAAGTTGTTGATGGCATTAACAATATCCCGTTCAATAACAATGAACATGATCGCGAGAAGATTGGATAGTCGCCACGTAAACCATTGCTGTACCATAGGGAGGGGGGGGGGGGGGAGGGATGGTGCAGGAATGGCCTATGTAGATTTTTATAGTTTTTACTAACATAGACATAAGTAATACTAACAAATATTGAGCCTTTGTTGCTTATAAATAAAGAAATTCATTCATTCATTAATAAAATTCTTAATATGGTATTATGAGCTGCAGTAACAATCGAATTGAGACCCTCATTCTCTTTTCAAGTCGGTTCAAAATGTAATTCTCTACTTAATAAATAGGATACGTACTAAATATAATGTTGCTTACAAGCCTACTAATTGTATAGATTAACTTCAGTACCAACGGAGTTCTGTAGTAAGCAGAAATTAAGTAAAGCAACAAAGGTACCTATTTGTTTTTGTTCTTAATACACTCGGGATGTTCACTCGGGTAGGGTAATGGGTACTTACAACCTTAATAAGTATTTTGAACTCTTTGCTCTAACCTAAAGTGAGCCAATTCAATGTAATTGTTACTTGGATCTCATTAACGTTTAGAATTTAACAGTGGTTAACTTTAAATAAGAGCGTGTTATTTTATCTGTTCTCGCTCTCAAATCGGTAATTATGTTAATTAATAATTGTGTTATGTTTTGTTTTCTTCTTGTCAAGTCTAAATAAATAAGACCATCAATATAGGCGCCAACAGAGGTGTATTTGGCTCTAGAGATCTTCGAGGACCAAGCTAAAGCTAATGTCACCTGCAAGCTAGTACTTACGCTGTTTTTGGACGAAGGAAACACTGGCGCATTCCTCTTGAGGTTGGCTGCTTGGTATAATAGTCCTTTCCGTGAATTTATTTTTAGTTTGAAGCATGGTAAATATTTTGAAATGTAGTGGTAGAAGTACCTAATTTGGTTTCACATACTCCTGTTGCGCCGACCCCAAATAATCTTGGGATAAGGGTAGGAGGATGATGATGATGATACGCCTCTGGAATGAAAATAATAATAATAATAATCAATAATCATTTTAATTCGTCAAACATAGGTAAAAAAGATGTTACTATAAAAAATATAATGCTCTTCAATGTTTCCTAAAGGCATACGAAATAATACATTATTAGTTAATAAAGTTAGATTATTAAAATATAATTAAAATAAGCAATGTCAGTGAAAATTGAGATGCAATGTGCTAAGTCCATAGTCGCCAAAAATGTGCAATCCAATCAAATGTCAAAATATAATATAATGGAAATATGGTATACAAATCAAAATAGCAGATGTCAAATGTTATCATTTAAAAATTCATTAGGCTACGCTTGTATTCACAAATATTTGAGCATGTCCTAATATGTTTATCCGTGTATCCGTGTATGATAATTATCCGATATGTAAAACGCACTGGTGTCTAAGAATAGTTCATTCTCTGAGACTTTTCCCAAATTAGTTGGTTCGGCATTCCAGTCTAACTGTGATGCGGCTGAACTTCGATATTTTCCGTGCAGCGACTGCCATCTGACATCCACAATCAATTGGCAGTTCACAACCAATCTGCAGTTAAGTGTCCAAGAATAGTTGACAGCATTCATTTTAAATTTAGAATCGGATTTTTGGAACAACAAATGAAAATGCAATCCGTTTATAAACGATAGAACAAAATTTTGTTTATTTTGAATACGAAAATGGTACGTAAATGTAGTTCACACGGAAGGCCTTTAGTGGGATGGCGGTGGCGGTGGGAGCAAATGTCAGTCTTGTGTCGGACGCCGCAAAGTAATAACAGTCTGTGCTAATGGATTGTGGTCTTTAGGTAGCTCCTACACATGTCATGTTTACACACTCGCTTTATTTTATCAGCAAAAGATGTGTACATTTTGAGGTTCTTTTCAAATATAGCCGACCTTAAAAAGGTTTATAAATGTGGTTTAAAAGGACTGCAAAGCTGTTTAGGTTTGTATGTACATTCGATATAGGTTGTGTAATATTTTTATACTGTTAAGGTGGTAAACAGTAATTCTTTTTAAGGGCGGCTACTAGTCTAGCGGTTCACAGTGACCACTTAAACCACTAATTTTACTTCTAAAAACTTTTAATAACAAAATCATTTTTTCAATAGCCCTCAATAAGTAAGTAAGAATACTTAATATATTTCAAAATGGGAAACCACAATAGAGTAAATTTAAGAATTCCTATCAAATTAGGTTTTCCAATGGAACGATTCACAAGTACTCCGCTCACAAGTCGTGGCACAATACAACAGTGACAAAGAACCCCTAACGACCCCGAATTTATCGTGAACTTTCCACTAATGCCATCATTAAACAACCCTTTGTTTTCTTCTTTGATAAAAAACGCGTCGAAACACCTCAGAGTTCGTAATTTTTATCTTTGCTTGCTTGAATAGTCACCTTAGGAACAAAGGCAAATAGGCACTTTTCCGACAGTGAAAACAGCTGTCGTTATTGTACACAATGAAGGTGTGTTTATGAATTTAAAGTTCGAATGTCAACAGAATCTCGTTTTTTTTAAAATTTATTCAATATTAATGTCTTCAATCTTCAATTAATTATGTTCACTAAAGTGTTGGAACAGTTTGTTGGCGTTCACTCATACATTTATATATCCTTATATACTTTAAATCTATCCATCTACTCAATTTATATATATTT
Source organism: Eilema griseolum (assembly GCA_963662185.1). Lineage (NCBI taxonomy): Eukaryota > Metazoa > Arthropoda > Insecta > Lepidoptera > Erebidae > Eilema > Eilema griseolum. The sequence continues at coordinate 12,142,766 of OY759242.1, forward strand.
AACATTTGGTAATTTAATATCTGTTTGCATTACCTACCTTGTGATAGTCATAAATCTGATGTCGCCAATCTTAATAAAAACAGAATATCATCTCTAGATTTAACATTAACATTAATTTTATTATATTTTATTATATTTTATTATATTATATTATTAATTATATTATATTTTATATTATTATTATTAATTTTAGAGATGATGTGATGAAATTTTTTCAAGCAATTAGTATGCTGACTATTTCTATCAATTTGAATTGTTGTCGATAGTTCATAAGATTATCGGTAGATGGCTCCACCGTCGTTGTCACCCCGAAGACGATTGCACGGCAGAATATCTAGTGTCCTTGACGAGGCCTATGTACCTCTGTTGGTCAGAGACGGGGCGGGAATGCCCCCTGTAAGGGACTCCCATCGAGTAAGGGAAGTCCCGTCTTGGACGTTCCCTTTTTCCAATTTAAATCGATCTAGAGATGAATATCATAAGACATTCATGTCATCAATTATTCATTTATGCTTCGCACATTACTTTATGTACGTACATAAAGTAATGTGCATAACATGAATTAATAATTCACCATACAAAAATATTTTTAGACGGATGTTAGTTATTTATATTATCAATAAATTCTTAAAGTATGACACCGTTGTCCAACAAATCAGCTTACAACTCCGAAGGGGCAAAGTTGTCTACATATTATATATATAATGTTACGAAAGGTTCTTGTGTGTGTGTGTTCGACGAGCCAATTGCGTTACAACAGACTAATGGTTATCACTAATAGTTATCTGTTCCCTTGACGTTTTACGCCCCTTAGTTACCTTACTTATTACAACTATTAGAATTTCCTTATTAAAGTTCTTAACCCTAAAAAAACTACCAGAAGAAAAGGCAGAGTAATAAAAGCAATAAATTCTTATCATGACCAGTGTACCTACGAGTTCCCTGTACGTGCCTTTATCGTTATGTAAACTTAGCTTTAGTTAATTTTAATTTTGAAAACATTCTTATGGTTTCTAAGACAAACACAGCAGTCAGAGTACCTTTTGGTAGGAGGTATTTCCGTCCAATTGAGCAGTCTGACTGGGGAAGTACCTCCGCCCTACAGAATACCACGGCCATAATAACTTCGTGTTGTATTCCAACGGTGAGTAGGGTAGCCAGAGCTCACTGGAGAGTTTGTGCTGTCAGTGGGCAGACTAAAGGCTTGTCTTTTTGTTTTCTAAGTGTTTCTTTTCTACACTGACGCCACAGAAACACTGTGTGCTTACAGGGTCGGCAGCGCGAGTGTGACTCCTCTGGTGTTGCACACGTGCATGGGCCACGGTAACCACTTTCCATAAGGTGGGCCGTGTGCTTGTCTGCCACCTAAGTGGTATATAAAAATCCTATTATTAGGAAGGTACATTGTAAAACCTTTTGAAGAAAACAAAATTGTAACACATTGATCTGTCTATCGCGGATAAAAACTTTATTTATTGATTTATTCGGCTCAAGTGTAAGAATTGTTGTGTAAATAAATGTTAGCGTTAAGTAACTTCTATAGCTGACTGTACCTATTTACTATTCCACCACAGCGTAGTTTAATTATGGGGTACAAAATCCACGCCAGTTTGTGTGAAGTTTCATACGAGAAAATTACATTACGCTCTGAGTAAAATCCGTCGGCTTTCGTGCCCAGCAGGGTGCATACAATTGAATTATTTAAGGTATTATGACGTTAAATTGCCCGGTGTAGGCGAGTATACGTTAATCAGGTAAGAACGAGCCAAGTGAACCGTCTGAGACAGACTTAAGGTACCTTTATACAATGCTTGCTAATTATTAACGTTATGTGCACTACGTTGGGTAATTTAATAATGAAATTATTATGAGCAGTGAACGTATAGTGGGTGCTGCATTATATTCATATTCATATTGAGATGATGAGTGATGCCATGCCTTATAATTAGATTAATGAATATTTCTATAGATCCTGATGTAAATATAAATACATTTCACTGCGTAATACGAACCTGCATCACGTTACCAAGTCCACCTCACGCATTATTATGTACTTGGAATAAAAAAAAAAGTATTTTTGTTAGTCTGCATGTATTTTTTATAGAGTCACTTATTTTATTAATTAAATATTGACCTGCAGAGGTAGACGACGTCCAAAAAGGAGGAGGTTCTCGTTCGAATGGTATTTTTACGCTTGTATTTTTGAGATTCATCATCCGGTTTACGTGATTCTTTTTAATTTGATGCAGAATAGTTGCCATTTGGTCCCAGTAAAATTTATTGTAGTTTGGACTAGTAGTTTAAATTTTATAAACATGTATATGTGTTTTGACCGACTTCTCTATGTTTTTCGATATTTCCGTCGTGCATACACTGATTTTAAAAATTATTTTTTCGTTGGGTTCGGTAACGTCGATTTCTAACAGATCAGTAAATCTGTAAATGCAGTAATTTTTCTCTAACCTTTGTTATGTTATAGTCTTTGAAGTAGATTTTTTTATTATTTTAAACGTAGTTTTTGTCCATACTTAAAAATTGATACAGCTTCAATATATCCATATATAATTTTTCTCCTTCGAATTAATGATAACGTCCCTCTGGTATTATAACTGCAAGAAGTTATGGAGATCCTTGCAAATTTTCTTCATATAAAAATGTAAATGGCTGTAGATATCTAATAAAGTTTACTTAAGGTATGTATCTCGGGAGAATATGTAAGGATACCCAAGTTATTATGCCAAGGGTTCTCCCGAAGGTTTAAACTTCATACTTAAGTATTAAAATTCATTGATAGACATTTTTGCCTATAATTTTATGTTTTAATATATGTATGTACTCCACAGCACGTTTTTTCGTGCATACCTTCCTCGGGCTTTACTTCACGGTAGCTCAAGATGGGATACGTCGGACTCGAACCGTCTAAAAGCACACAGTGAATCTTTATAGCAGCTTGTATGACCAGGCAATATAGCGCCTTAAAGTGGGTATCCTAGAGACACGACCGGCTTTGGAAATCAACCTAGCCGGCTCTGACTACGTGTTGTTGGGGTGCGCCGTCACCTTGGGCCTGCTTCTGGTTGGGTTACGGCTGACTCCTACCGGCACCCCTAAGTTTGCACTTATAATATTAGCCACAGTAGAACTATATTAATAAGCTTTACGCCGCTGACAAGCACTGTGACGCCGGTTTTACCACCATGGGTCAAACACGGAGTGAGTGGAGTGAATTATACCCATGGAAATATATTTTTAATTTATCATCATCACAGCGTTAACCCCTGTTTGTATGTAAAGCTTGTGCCCGTTCCATCTCCTGCTTTTTCTCTTGACTTTGTTCATCTCAAGGGAGGACGAATGTCTCATCTATTAATCAGGAGGTCTACGGGCTCACCGCGCGCTGTTGAAGTTGACTTGGGTGATAAACTGGATACTACAACATTTACAAGCATTTTATTTTGATAGAAGACAATTTTACAAGCGGATCAAATGGATTTGCACCCTGTTTGTTCATTAAAATGTTTGATTAGGTATTCATAACATTATAGAATGCTATTTTATATTGAATCAGCAATCATAATCATAATAAGTTTGAATAAACCTGATGGAAACCTGGTATTACATTTAGTTATTTGTATTCAAAGTCTATTTAATTATTTAGCTTCGTGAAGCTAGCCCAGTTACCCGACATAGCATTTGTTTGAGACAATTAGTCTTAAATAAACTTTAACTAGAGGTTTTTCAGAAACTACCTTGCTTAGCTTAGCTCGAGACCGACTAAAAACTGGAGACAAAAACTTAAGCTGCTAAGTACATTCGTATTGAACGACGCAATTATATTACGGCCAAAGCACAGCACATACATTTAGAGACTGCAGCGCTCTTGGGTAACTTTCTGACGTGCGTGATTGACACTGAATCGCGTTTTGGTGACTGCATCGGTAATGATGAGATCTTTTATTATTTATGAGAATTTTATGTTTGTTTCTTGTCATGAATTTTGTTTGATATTATAACACATTATAAAGATCCATCGATTTTGTATTGTTGTTCGTAGTGTTCATACATACATACTGTGTATAACTTAAGTAGATGCGATTGATGATGACTATGATACCGAATCTAAGATAGAATACGAGATCAATTAAAATTAATTGTGTTAACATGTTTTATTCAATTAACCCAATTTTCTCGAAACGTGGACACTTACAGCCCACTGTAAGTGTCCACGTTTCGAGAAAGCCAGCCCCAGCTGGTCCATAACTTAAAAGTCGTACAGCGGGCTATGTAGCGAGCTATGCTTGGAGTTTCTTTGAAGGATAGAATTCGGAACGAGGTTATCCGACAGAGAACTTAAGTTACCGACATAGGTCACAGAATAAGCAAGCTGAAGTGGCAGTGGGCTGGCCACGTTTATCGAAGGACAGATGGCCGTTGTAGCAAATAAATCCTAGAGTGGAGACCACGAGAAGGTAAATGGAAGGTAGGACGCCGCCTAGACGGACGACCTGAAAAAGGTGGCTGGGACAGACTGGATGCGGAAGGCAGAGGATCGGAAAAAAGTGCGCACATTGGGAGAGACCTATGTCCAGCAGTGGACTGCAGTGGGCTAATTGATTAATTGATTGGCTTGAATATTATTGTGGTATTTATTAGGGTGGCATTTACTGTCTAGGTGTGTGTATAGTTTGATCGTAACCGCTGTACCGCGTCTTGGGTATATACGCAGCGAGATGGAGGAAGCATCGACCCATCGAACGTCATATTTGGTCAGTTCGCCGCCAACGCTTACGGAGATATCTCACTCAGTCTTTCCTCACGCTCTCTCTTTCTCTCTCTTTACTTCGTCCCCCGCCATGCGGCGTGCACCTGGGGCACAGTACAGCGGTTTAGGCGGTCTATAGTTTAGTCTCTAGTCCAGCACCTACTCCAGACTGTGACGTAACACTCGCTAACTACATAAAACTAGGAAACACAAGTTAAATCTAAACTTGGATGGCAGAGAATGAAACAATGAGTCATCAAATACAATTTTACATTTGCACAGTAAGGTACTTATTATCTTATCTTATTATTATCTTTGTGTACACAGTAACTGTAATACGAAATTTGTAAATATGGAAGTAAAGAAATAAATAAAATAAAACTGCAGTAAAATAGGAATCTTAAAGTAAGCTCTTTTTCAAAATGGAATTGATATCTTCATTATGTAATGCATAGATTTATCTGAGATGTAGAGTATTTTTTTTGCTTTTCAGTTTCCCAAGAATATCGTTTGTGGAGTTCTTTCACTACCACGATAACATGAACCAGTGAAGTGGGAACTTTAACTATGAAAAAGCGCTCTGTGTTACGGGTCTATTTTAAATAAAGAGTTAAAATTTAACTTGAACTTGTTAAAAGTACTTGGGGAATAGACTTTATGTTAAAAAATGTCCAAACTTTGAAAAGAATGAAGTCGTTTAGCAAAATTATAAAAAGTATTTTTTATACGACTTAGGCAGACCAGCACACGGTCCACCTGATGAAAAGTGGTTGTGTGTAACACCAGGGGAGTCACACTCGTGCTGCCGACTTTGTAAGCATAGAGAGTTTGTGTCAGAAAGTTATATAAAATAAATATTCTACTAATTCTACACAACGCTATCTATAGACCCATGGTAAGCATAGCTTAACTAGCTTGTGTTATGGAATCTAGAATACGGATAAACATACTTAGATACTTTTTTATTGTAAGTACATATTATACATAGAAACATCCAGACCTATGCAAATATACATATTCGTGCATACAAATATTTCCATTGAGCGGGAATCGAACCCGCGCCTCCTGCTTAGCAGTCGAACGTTTCTCCGCTTCGCCACAGAGGCTGTCTAAGGTCTAAAATAAGTTGTTTTTGTCGCAATATAATGTAACAAGATATAATGCTTGCATGCGTGAATGCATCTTCTCATATTTTACCTGTGGGCATAGTTTACGTCAGACTGAACAAAATTAATTTGAATGTATCTTTATAGGTACATACAACGTGCGCTGTTCATACCTAGAAAGCGTACCTACGTGTATTTAAAGTAATTGCGGACTGCGGGCTGCGGCCCGCCAGGTGTGATCATCTTGCCTGGTCACAGGCACATCCCATCCCATTCCTAGACAAACCCATCTCAACTGATTTGAATATATATATATATATATATATATATAATATGAATATAGATCCATTATAATTTGCCTTTGACAGGTGATATTCACGTAATTTAAGGCATTTCGTTGCCATTGTTAAAACTACAAGTGACATATTGTCCATTGTTGACATTACCCATCGTTGTGGGCATTATTTAATAAAAAAAAATCATATCTATTTAGACATAGTTGTAGAATTTAGCGGAAATTTTATGATTATGATTAAGATGAAGGAAACATGTTAATCAATAACCAACGGTACCCAAACTATCGCGATTAGATATCGCCCCATGAAAAAAATTCTTAACCATAAGTAGGTTTGTTATTTATGCTATGAAGTCTGGTCACCTCTTCCTGGTATTTTTTCAACCGTAGGGGTCTGATAAATCTATTTGATTATTCAAGCAGCACAGAACAGCCACTGATCTATTTATTAATTCGAGACAGCTCCTTTTAGAATATTCCTTTCCAGCTCACGTGTTTCCTTCTTCCTACAGTCCTTAAAGCATTTCGTGAAAAAGCATCGGTTATTATCGGGTTAATTAGTTGCTATGTATAAGTATATACGGTGAATAATTAATCATTCTCTCAGTGGCTCTCAGTGGCTACACGTCGCCCAAGACAGGGACAAGTGGAACTCTTTGGAGGAGGCCTTCACCCGAAAAGGGGTTCTTGCAGACCAAATTGATGTATGACATCATAGTTTTCTTTTAAACTTTTACTTTATTAAAACTTTACTAAACTTACATTTATATACAGGGTGTATTTTTGAAACGGGGCAGTAAGGGCAAGTACCTTAACCGTTGCAGTTACAGCAAAACGTTCTTAGAAGACCTTCCCTAACTTTTTGACATATTTTGAACTGCATTCACAGATTTTGTAAAAAACTTACAGTTGGCAAAAAAAATGCAAAAAGTCCAAAAATTTTTTTTTATGCCAATCGATTCTATTTCATGTGGGGATCAAAAAACTCTATGAGACCATTTTAGCTTTCAGTACTAGGAAAGACAGAAATCGCCAAAAACGTTTCCCATACATTTCGGCAACAGAAACAAATTTCTACGATGGTCTAACTTTTTGTTATGGCCAGGAAGTGAGTAGAATTGACTGTAAAGTAAATAAAATCTGTGTGTTATACTTAGTTTCAGCTGAGAAACTAATTTCGCTAAAATGTCTTCTAATCGTGAAAAAATTGACTTATTAGAAGCGTATTTTGTCAATAATCGAAATGCGGGAGCTGCATTAGTGTGGTACCGCAATAAGTATCCGTTGCGGCATGTGCCAACAAGAAAGGTTATTACAAATCTTTTGAAAATCCTGGAATTGCAGGGTTCTTTCAAAAGAAAGTGGCAGCCTCGTGTGGACATGGACACGGAGATTGCGGTTCTGACTTATGTCGAAGCATATCCAGAGGTATCGTCCAGGCAAGTCGCCCTTGAAGTAGGTGTATCCCACTCCCTTGTGATAAATATATGGAAGAAATACGGCTACAAGTGCTATCGATATGGGCGCATAATTCAAGTGTTACATCCGGGTGATGATGTTCGAAGGCTTACTTTTTGCAGATGGCTAAGAGGAAAAATAAGCAGAGATCATGAATTTTTAAATTACATACTGTGGTCAGACGAAACGAATTTTTCCAATAACGATATGTACAACAGAAAAAATCACCACTATTGGTCCAAAGAAAATCCACTAAGAGTTACGGCAAGTCATAATCAGGTTCGCTTCTCATTCAACTGTTGGTGTGGTATAATGTCCAATCGAGTCATAATGGTGGAATTTTATGAAGGGAAACTGAATTCTGCCATGTAAAATGAAGTCATTTTACACCATCTTGAAAACGAGATGGACGAATGGCCCCTGTCGGAATTGCGAAAAGTTCATTTTCAACAAGATGGTGCTCCGCCACATAACAGTCACCTTTCACGTTCCAATTTGAGCCGCCTATTCGGTACACAGTGGATAGGTACACATGGTCCAACACAGTGGCCACCTCGTAGCCCCGATCTAACACCACTTGATTTTTTTTTATGGGGCTTCGTGAAAAACGAGGTGTATAAGACGACGTACGCCAGTGTTCAAGAGCTCAAGGATGCATTAATGACCATTTTACGTAATATTCATCCCAGAACATTATTAGCCGCCATTCGTTCAGTGCAAAAAAGGATAGACTTATGTATTCGTGAAAATGGAAATCATTTTGAGCAATTTATTTCATAAACCAATTTCTTAAATGTTTAAATGATTTTTTTTATTTAAAAAAGTTCAAAATTTTACCTGACCTATGAGTTTCGAGTTGATTTATCATATTTCCGTACGAAATGTATGGGAAACGTTTTCTGGCGATTTCTGTCTTTTCTAGTACTGAAAGCTAAAATGGTCCCATAGAGTTTTTTGATCCCCACATGAAATAGAATCGATTGGCATAAAAAAAAAATGAACTTTTTGCATTTTTTTTGCTAACTGTAAGTTTTTTACAAAATCTGTGAATGCAGTTCAAAATGTCCCAAAAAGCTAGGGAAGGTCTTTTAAGAACGTTTTGCTGTAACTGCAACGGTTAAGGTACTTGCCCTTACTGCCCCGTTTCAAAAATACACCCTGTATAGGTACAAACTAGGTTAGGAATAGGATTAGTACTGATTTACTTATTGTAACTTGCAAGAAATATAAGGCTTTTTTATTTTATTTTATTTATTTAATTAATCATTTTCGGATGGTTACGTGTATGATTCAAGAGAGACCTCTTACGTTCATTAAAGAGCTAAGAGATAAAGACCTTCAAGTCCTCAGAAGTTTTTGATTTGACTCAAATAATACTAAACTGTAATTGGATTTTATAATCTGCTTAAGAGCAATTGCTGAAACGCATTTATCAAGATAAGTTCTAATAATTGTACCCTTGTATTGTTAAAATCGTCAATGTCTTCATTTCTTTGGAGAATTTCTATGGAGACCGTTCAATCAGTTATACATTTTAATTTATACTATCATGAAAATGAAGATTTCGCAGTGACACTGTGTGCCAACTGTAGATAAGAAAACTCATTTTGTTCTAAAGGAAAAAGGCAAGGAGGAAGATAAAGTAAAATGATAAAATTAGTAGATGATTTTCATACTCATTAGAATTACGCAATATCATTCAGATATCTCAGCAAGATCAGATGCACTCCCCTTTTTTCCCCATTTTGTGTATTGTAGTTTGCCGGAGGTGAGTTTGGCAGGGACATATCTGTCGCAAACGGCAAATTCAGGGCCATCTCTTTCGAGCTGGCCCTCTTTGGGTGTGGGGACCGCGATGTCCCCATCTAGCCCCCGGGTATGGTGCGGCGGCGTAATGCGGTGCAATTAGAGGCGTTAAGACTCATTATGACAGAGTGGCTAGAGACGCCACACTGCAGCCTCTCGTCGTCTCATGGGGACGGAGGTCGTTCTGCGACGTTGGCTCTTTCCAGATCCGACACAGGAAGTCCCTGAAGCACCCGTGTCTGGTGATCACCTGCGTCAGCTGGTAGGAGAGGCTGTAGTGTGGCCTCTCTAGTTACTCCCACATGATGAGTTTTGACGCCGTTAATACAGTGTGGCCTAGATCGACTCCTTCAAGAACTATTTGACGCGCAATACGTGTTGCTGCAAAGTTTGGCAACGTTGTGCAACACGCGGTAGGCATGAGTTGGTTATTCGACGAATGATCATGAATGGACAGATAACCTTGTTTCGCGTTGTTGCGCATCTTTGTTGTGCAACAATTTTGCGGAATATGGCGCGCAAGCTTGGTGGATACTAGACTTTAAATGATACTAAGATATTTAGATCATTCCTAATATTTTTGTTTAGGTGAGAGGTTAGATAGGTATTTTATTAGTGTAACCCCTAGATTACACTAATAAAATACTTATCTAATTTCTAATTAGATAGGTATTAGATATTTAAACTATCATGGTCACTCACATCAGTATCAAAATAAACGGGATATTTACCATGTTTCATTGTTTTGAGTTTCCGATATTTCAGCGCTGTTGCAAGATAGATAGATAGATAGATAATTCTTTATTATACACCAACAGATTTACAGTAGGACAAGTAGGTAGCAACTATACAGTTCAATGTACAATGGGCGGCCTTATCGCTGAAGCCATTTCTTCCAGCCAACCTTGGGATGGACAGTAATGTTATAAAACAAAAGATATGGTGTAGTTACCGACTAAACTTAAATAGATAGTGTATTAAAATAAAAGAAAGAGAGAAAAGTAAGTAAAATAAAATTAATATACGGCTTTACACAAAAAATATCAACATAAATACTGGCATACAAATACATATACATGTATTAAATAAATATATACATAAAGTAGATAGTTCATACTAATACGAAGGGAAAATAGTGAGTGAGCACATAATTGTGAGCTATTACCTACTGTACACATCATGATAGGCAGTGGTTCTTGACCATTAATTTAAATACATTTAAGGATTTTGCCCGTCTGATGTTCAGTGGCAACGCGTTCCATAAGCGCACCGCCCTGACAGTGAAAAACTTGTCAGCAAAGTCAGTAGAATGTATTGACATACTCAGCCTCAAATTCTCGGACGACCTCAGGCATTTCGTATGTGTGTCATAGAGGAACTGGAATCGTTCTTTGAGATAAGAGGGAGTGTTAGGATTAAACAATACATTATATAACAATGTTAGAATATGGGCATTCCTGCGAAGTCGAATTGGGAGCCACTTGAGTTGTTTACGGAAATCAGACACGTGATCATACTTGCGTAGACCAAATATGAATCTTATGCAAAAATTTTGAAGTCGCTCAAGTCGCTGAAGTTGCTCCTCTGTTAGATCAGGATAGCTGACATCGGCGTAATCGAGGACAAGAAGAAGGATCGATTATGCGAGCGCAATCGAGGACAGGAAGAAGAATCGATTGTGCGAGCGCAGTTGTAGTGGCAATTGGGAGAAAGTTTCGGATCCTTCGTAAGGCACCCGCTGACGCAAAAAGTTTTCGACTAGTTTCCTGTAACTGGATATTCCAAGAAAATGATTTATTCATGAAGATACCCAAGTTTTTGACATTGTCACCAACTGGCACTACTACTCCACCCATAGTAACCTGAGGAAGCTGGGTCCAATCTATTTTAGAACTCAACCTTGGACTACCAATAACAATTACCTGTGTTTTGGACGAATTTAGGGTGAGTCCATGGTTTTTGCTCCATTCGCAAATCCGCTTCAAGTCGTTGTTGAGTACAGCAAAAGCATCGCACAAGTCATTTGGAGAGGCTTGGGTGTAAATTTGTAGGTCATCAGCACAAAGGTGGTAGGATGAAAGTAGTTTTTCGGAGATTGTATTTATAAAGATGGGGAAAAGTAACGGAGATAAAACGCCACCCTGCGGTACACTAGCGGTCACATCACACCAGGAAGAGCTTAATTCTTCGACGCGAATACGCTGTTGGCGACCAGACAGGTAACTACAAAACCACTCAATAGCCATATCTCATGTTAACAGAGCAGAGGATACCGAGCAGAATGTCGAAATCTACGGTATTAAAGGCATTGCTAAAATCAAGTAAGGATAGTAACGTAAGATTTCCTCTATCCATGCCCAGTCTTATATCTTCCGTAATATTAACCAATGCTGTCGCAGTACTATGTCCAGATCTGAAGCCCGATTGTAAAGGGTTTAGTAGCGCGTTTTTATTAAGAAAGGAGCTAAGTTGCGAGTGAATGAGGCGCTCTAAAGCTTTGGAAAGAAAAGGTAGGATGGATATAGGACGATAGTCAGAAAAGGAACATGGCTTAGATTTCTTGGGTAAAGGAATTATCTAGGCATTTTTCCACGAGGATGGGAAGATAGCCGAAGAAATGGAATAGTTAAAGACGTGACATAGGATAGGAAGAATTTGCTCTAGAATTGACACAATCATGTTTCTACTAACGGCATCGCTACCGACAGCATTGGATGAAATAGACAAGATGCTCTTCTTAACATCACAAGCGGTCAATTGGTTGAAGATGAAAGGTGGATGTTCAGGAGTTGGAATAGATGAAAGATATTGCAGTGTATTAGTTTTAGCAGTTCCATTAAAATTGGACGACGTAGAAAAATGTACATTAAGTGCATCTAAATTTAAATTTTTAGGAATTGAGTCTTGACGTGACTTTCCAACTCCTAATGTATTCAGAAATTTCCAGACTTTTGCTGGATCCCCGCTTTCTACCGAAGTATGGATATGTTGGCGTTCTGCATTCCTACACACCCTGTTGCAACTATTTCTGAGGGCCACATACTTCTCCAAATTACTCTGGGTAGCTCTGATTTTATACTCCGCCTTAGCTGCTGCTTTTTTCGCCATCAATTCTTTGATATCAGGTGTAAGCTAAGGTGCAGGTAAATGCTTAACTTTGATGGCACGGATTGGTGCATGCACATCATAAAGCTCTATTATTTTGTTAGTTAGTACGTTTACTTTAGTGTCCATACAAGTGGATGACAGCAGAGGGCTCCAGTCAATACTATGAGTCTTATTAATACTACCAGTCATTCTCACGAAGTTTGTCAAGGGCAATGCCACCAAAACTGCGCTGTATTATAATTTTAGGTTTCTCTTTAGGTGGCCGTATCTTGTAAGAGAGGTAAATAAGGTCATGGCAAGAAAATATGTCAGCAGAGCATTGACCATGCTTTGCGACATGGGTAGGCGATGAGACAAGAATGAGATCAAGTAGACCAGGGACACAGTTAGGAAAATGATGAGTAGCGTTTAGAGGAAGGATAGATAAGTTAAAGGATTGAATAATGCGGCGAAGAGACGTTGCACGCGTAATACATGGTCCTGGTTTTACCAAGCAAGTATTAAAATCTCCCATAATTATTGTATGCCTATAAGATGGTAAGTAGGTTTCTAGTAAGTGTTCAAAAGAAGGAAAATAGTTTACTTTTGACGATGAAGAATAGTAGACACCAAGAAGAACTTTAGAGTGGTTAAGTTCAAGCTCCAGGAAAAGATGCTCGCCAGTATTGGATGGTGTTGGCTGTGGCGACATACTGATAACTGCGTGAGGGATTTGAGAGCGTATATATATGGCCACCCCGCCACCTCCAACTGGCACTCGATCATTCCTAATAAGCTGGAAACCCGGTAGTGTGTAAGAAGTAGACGGAAGAGAAGGTTTTAGCCAAGATTCGGAGACAAGAATACCATCAACCATGATCACGGAGGATCTGGAGTAGTGGCGGTGAACAGAGAAAAAGTTTTTTCCTAGGAGTAATTATATCGATCTTTCGAGTTCTTTTACTATGCGTATCTGCACTATCTACTATTGGTTTCACTCTCACTACAAACTTGAACCCGATCTCGATCACGTTCACGACATACGATGCAAAACAATGAAACATGGTAAATATCCCGTTTATTTTGATACTGATAGGTATTAGATATTAGATAGGTAATAAATACCTATCTAATATCTATTACAGAATACCGCAGAGAAAAAAAAACTACCTATAGTCATTTTTTTTTCTCTCAATATTGGATATTACAGACAGCACTACTGTTACCCTATTAACCCTTTAAAAACAAAAAGATTATTACTGCTTCACGTTGTTAAATCTTGATTATGACATGAAATATTGGAGTTGGAATTAGAATTATTATCTTTGGCTGATATAATTCCTCAAAACAATGTTGTTAATTATCATGCTCCATAATCTCTCAATGTCTCCGCGTAGCAATGTATGTGTATACGACACTAACGGCACTTGAGAGAGTGATCGTCACTCATTTAGAAAATATTAGCCTCCCTTAATTGGCTAACTTTCTGTGAATTAACTTACGTAACTAGTAATTAGGTAGGTGGTTTACTTAATTTATCTGTTAGTAATAGGGATTTATAGATTTTTGACGGAGTGTTTTGTGCCTTAAATAACTTAAGAATTGAACAATATCAAAACTCAGGCTTTCACGGATATTTTCTGAACTGAATTAAGTAGTTGTTTGGTTTAAATAATTCGGCTTAAACGATGAGTAGAGGTTTCCTAAACTAGGCATAACCCGTGTTAGAACACCGAGTGGGTTAATTCGTATTTTTGATACAGGTAAAGTAAAGACCGTAAAGAAAGATAGAACAGAAAAGGTAGTAGTAGTAGTAGTTAGGTACAATTATAGAGATTTATAAGGAGGTACCGTGTACTTTAACAGGTGAGTCAAATGATATAAAGCTAGGGAAATGGCGTAATCATTTTCCAGCTTAATCATTTTGTCACGTAAGGTAACTGCACCGGTAAAGTATCACTGTCACAAAAGTACTTTAACGAATAAATAATAAGGGGTCTTTTGAGCGGGTGTTAATGAAAAGCAAACAACTCCAGAGCAAATTCTACGACTGCATCTCGCCCAAACGTGCTCTAAGTTGAATTACACGCTTCTCTTTGATTTGCTTCTTTTGTACAGTTTCAATGTGGAATTAGGATTAGATGAGTTAGTCACGTTCCTTTTTAAATTCGTTTTGAAAAAAATAACTGTTCGTTTTGATTTACTAATTTGGATCTCAACAGATTTTAAAAATGGAAGGCTGGACAGAAACGGAGCAGTCGGGATGACGCTAGCGGTTACATTGTTAGTGGTTGTCAGCATAACACAACAGAAATTCGTTTCTGCAATCACGGACGTGGACGTTCGAAATCTGATTTACCGCTGATTTGTGGTGAGGTGCGGCCACGGGCTTGTGCATACATATACTGTACGTCCTATCCGTACCTAGCTATACTATATCACAAGTGTTATTTTACAAAATGTCACTTATATCGACGCGAGTTATGTCATTTCATTTGAAATATGACCGGTTTACGTTTTAATCATTCACTATGTTCTATCCTTTATTGTTGGATAATTGATAAAAGTTTCCTCAAATCCTGTGGTTTGCGTAGAATATATATCTTTTTTATACCACCTGGTTGGCAGATAAACACACGGCCCATCTGATGGAAAGTGGTTAGCGTGGCCTATGGACGTGTGCATCACCAAGGGAGTCACACTCGCGCTGCCAACCATGTAAGCACAAGAGTTTCTGTATCGTCAGTGTAAAAGACAAAGCAGGACAAGCTTTTGGTCTTCCCATTGACAGTACAAAAACCCTCCAGTGAGCTCTGGCTACCCTACTTACCGTCGGGAATACTACATGAGGTTATTATGGCCGCGGTATTCTATAGGGCGGGAGGTACTTCCCCAATCAGACTACTCAATTGGACGGATTTTTTATTTATTTATTGAGCTGCTTTCATTTTTGAAACCACATTCTAATATTTAAATTCGATTACCTATAAATCATGACCGTGTCGCTTTTGTTTTCCAAGTTTTAGGTACCTGATGCAGGAAACTGAATCGTTAATATAGTCCCGCAAATTGAGGTTTCAAGCTATAAACAAGAAAAAGGGATGGCAGCAGTTGCCAAGTTGTAACCCGTTACACGCACCTGTCTGAATTGTGTTATAGACAGAAATGAGAACGTCGAAGTTGGTTTGGAATCTCGGCAAACTGTCAAACCTGTTTCATTTACGACGAGTACCTACTTATTTATGCCCGCAATTGCAGACATTGAAGACAGTCAGAACAGATAGTAGTGAAATATGTACATATTACCTCTATACCCTGAGGAACTTTTGGGGTGATATCGTTGCAACTTTTTGTGTAAATCAGGAAGTACCCTGTACTGTCAAACTTTTAGCCGAATGGACGTTTAATATAGTTCCTTAAATGTTCTCAAATTGTGATGAATAACAACGTTAGGTAATATTTCGATTAAAAATGTACTTAAGATCCTCATTACACCCATCCTTCATTAAATTTATTTTATGTTTTTTTTTTATATTTAACAGTAAAGTACGTCAGACTTTTATGGTAGAATATCAAGTGAAATAATACCAACTTTGTAAATAATTAAACTGTAAGATATCAAGGCCCTTTTATTCAGGTGACAACAGTTTTAAACTGTTTGAAGTGATACACGTGTAGTGCTTTAGCAAGTATCACGGGAATATCCTGGTCGGGAATCCGAGTTGCCTGTCAAACTGAAGCTAGTACACAAGAAAGCCATTACCAGTAGATGCGGGGCCCAATTTTATTTTGAAGTTTGGGTATCGGAAAGTTTCTCACAAATTGTAAACTCTCCATTCGGTTAGAATCAAAGAATCAAAGAATCAATTTCATTTATTCAGTTTAGGCACACAAATAGCACATATGAACGTCAAAATTATACAATTGAGTATGTCAAGAAATAATATTAAAATATTAAATAATGTGCAAATAAACCATTGGAAAATGATTCTTTCGCTGGTTCGGTAGGTTAGTTCTACTGAGAAGATACCAGCAAGAAACTCAGCGAACTATATTAGAACTAGATTATTTTTCTTTTTTTTAGGTACTTAACTTAATGTAAACAATCTTGATGTGTCTTTTTAAAATATTTAATTTAAAAACTCAGTTTACAAATATTTTTCTGTTTCGAAACTCATTATAAATACTAAAAACTGAAATTCAACCACTAGTTAGTCAGTTAGTTAGTTTAGTTTATTTGTTTAATATGTGTTTTTATAAAAAGTCGCTACAAGATTGTTTACCTTTAGTTAAATACATAATTGAATGGAGTAAAGGCTGTATCAATAGAATGTAACGTATTGTCAATCTAGATTTATGTAATAATTTTGGCTTGACATATAATATTATGTCATTTACCTAAGACCATTTCATATTGTAACGTTCCTATAGGCAGCGTGAATAGTTGTAATAGCTCTCAGATTTAAAAATTAATATTTGAACAAAGTAATTTATATTTCTTAATGAGAATGCTGTGAGCTTAGTGAGCCCTAGCTCTAGAATAAAACATGATTGTTAATATTCTTTCAGATTTTTAATTTCAAAATCTGTATAAACATCTTTTAATTTAGAAGCAGTATACTTATGCACGCGTACCTATGATAGTTTGCTGCTTCTGCTACTGTAGCTCAAAACAGTCAATTATAGTCAGTTTGTGTTTTACGCTTTTAAACCTTTAATTAAAGATTTTGAAATTTGGATTTGAACAAATTTTTAGTATCAAATAACCTAAGCCTAACGGGAAATATAAATATCATTTTCGAGATTTATGTTTAAAATTTTGATTACTAATTTATTTATTTGAAAAAAAATAGTTATAGTATTAATAATATCAATTATAATAGATAATGTCCGAGGTTATAATACTCTTAGGACTGTGAGTGATATATGACAGTTTAATTATACAACAAATTGTAATTACAATAGGTCAAAATGGTACAACAAGCAATGCTTAGTCTATGTACTAATCAAATAACCCGTCCCTGATCGCTTCCGGTGCAAAAGTGCCCATAACACTTGCTGCGTTGCCACGTTGGCAATGGCAATGGACAGCCTTTGGACCAGGAACGACCTGGAACGAGTGTTACCGGTCGCCTCGATGAGCCTCTGTCCGATTTCTTTAATATGGCTTTTAGCTTCCTTGCCCCAACTCCCCAGAGTCTTCACCGCTATTGGCACGAACTGGTACAGCGGCGCCAAGTCGGTGTACTTAAGCCTCTTCCTTGAGCCGGCGTCTTCCGCAGCGGCCGATGCGGAGTGAACGGTGCGACTAAGGTAGCTGGCGGCTACCGTGCTGACACACGTTGCGCCCCAAAGTAGACATTTGCCGTTCTTCCAGGGCACCAAAGTCAGTCCGTCTGGCCTCTTACCATCCGACCTGCTCAGACCCGGAGGCTCAAGCACACAGGGGACGTTTGCGGATACAAGGGCCCTGCGGACGATATCGTTTAGTGCGTGGTGTCGCGGGAACCTCCCAGTGCACCGTCAGCAACTCATAGCGCGATACCTATTCGCTTCCACCGTGGAACCGCAGGTGCATATGTGGGGTTCACACACCTTACAGCCCCGGCGAAAAGCCACCGCCACACGCAGAGAGTCGTCGTCAAGCAGGGTGCCTAGGTGAGGGGACGGCAATGCCTGTAACCATGCTCCAGATTCAGGCAGTGACACAGCCCGCAGTCTAGCCTTATCGGCCCCTGTCACCCCCTCTAATAATTGAACTTGGAGTCGCTTCACCCCCACATCATCCCACCCTCGCTGAAGATGCATTGGTTCAGGGATAGACGCGCCCGCATTGAGGGCCGACCAAGCCAACACAGCATCCGACACAAAAGGTATGATCACCCCGTCACCATTAGGATTCAATAAATTAGTAACGAGGCTACCAACCCCATGTGCTGACGCCAGAAAAGCAGGCAGACCGACATCCTGCGCGCAACGTACCCCAAGACCACCACATCGGATTGGTTGAGCCGCCTGAATCCACTGAGTCCCATCTAGGGAAACGTTCAGTACTGACTCCACCACCGATTTCAAGGCATCGTCGAAGGACGAAACTTCCTCGGGACAGAGCCAAGTAGGGGTGGTCCGCAGCAAGTATGTGATCTTCGGGAGAGCGAAGCACATGTGCAGTAAGATAATCGCAACGTGCGCGGAAAGGCCTTTCAAACGTTCGTGAGTGACAAGGAGAAGCTGCTTTCGAGCAGTGATGGCCTCAGGAACGGCCGAGAGAAAAACTCTCAATAAAATTGTATTTTAATGTATACTTCCATATATTCCAATGTACTTAACCGGCGTGAGAATAAGATGTTTCAACCTTCCGTTGCGTCACGCGTTGTTACTAGCATAAATTCATAGAAAAATGTTGTGGAAAAGACATTTATTTGAACACTTTGTATCTACTTCAGAGTCATTTAATATCTTTTTGAGAGAGTAAAATTGGTATATTCTATCTCGTTTTCGCAAAAATATTTTGTTTCACGAGCAACTGTCGGCAGGTATTAAATCCAACGGAACAATACGCAGACGATATCACTGCGAGGGAAGGAAAACTTGAAATAAAACCCTGTACATACCCGTCTGACCAGGGTGGAAACAGTAGGCCAAAGCCTCCCAACATTGGGAGAGGTCTACTCCAGTAGTGGACTGCGATGGGCTAGTTGTTTGTTGTTTTTTTCTAAATATGGGATCCTATGCATACTCTTGGCTGGTTTTTTAATAGACAAAAGTACAGTCAGTATCAGATCAAGCTTCACGAACAAATGCCTTGGGTTTCCTCCCTTCCTGTTGACTAATTGTTCTGATATTTAGTACACACCTTTAGTTTAGACATTAATACAATTTAAAAATAGTTTGGTTTGCTCTTAATACCTTCGTATTAAGATCATTTTGAGACTTTGCAGTTAAGATGGTTCTAACGCTGACTGTACCTTTAAGATCATTGGCTGCGTCATAATCATATGTCATATCATTTATACTCCTTAACCTAACAAGCAGGTACGTAATTAATATCTTTTTTAAAGAAAAGAATAAGATGATAAGAATAAATAAATAAACGGGGCTCGGACTCCGAAGTGTGACTTCCTACTCAACCGGATAATTCGCGGAGGATGAAATTAATTCGAGATGGGGCTCAATTAGGGTATCATAAATCATAGTGCGAAGTTTGTACACATACGTTTTACCGTAGTAAATCGCACTCTGATGCAAGTTTTGGACCAGTCCCGCTAGACAAGTGCACGACAGCGGTCGATTCGTTCGAAAAAATATAGTCATTAGAATGTACTCGAATACATTTCACTATCTAAAAATTCGATTGTTTCTCGAATGAATCATAGACTGGCGTATTGTAGAATAGAATAATGACTATACGAGATTGACACGTATATTGACGTTTAAGACAGTTTTCAATGTGCTTCCTGATGATTGGAGCTAATTTCAATCATAAAGAATTTTAGTATTACACGCGGCCGGAGTTATGGGTAATGGCTAGCCTCAAATATTTGTCATGGTTTGGGCATTGTCAATAAGCTATTGAAAATATGAAACTACTTTATTGTTCTCTACAAAGATCATGGAGGATGTTTTGGCGTTACAATTTATTGTGTCTTTTTAAATTTAGCAATTTTTAATACTAAAAAGGCAGCATAATAATAAGCAAGACATCGATTGATGGTCAGTTACTTCCGTCGCCTATGAAAAATTTCTTCACCCAGTGTGTTATCGCCAAGGAAAGAAAGGAAGTAAAGTATGAGGAAAAGTAGGCAAAAAGAAAGGAAAGGACGTAAAAACACACAGGCATATAAGTGAGATGAAGATTCAACCACTATTGCCCAACTGCACTAAACTATTAGGCTTTACTGAATAAACCTTTGAATTTAATACCGTTTCAATATAAAATTTGAATCTTGCGTATTTCGTACAAAAGAAAAATTACGATTTGTACGAATTGTGGGCGCCTGATTGCATAATACGTATGAGAGGGTTATTGTAAAGTTGCCAAAATTAAAAATTAGCACAATTAATAATCTTAGTACCTACACACTCACTCGCCATAGCCTGCGGTCGGTCTAAACTGCTACTACTTACTACTTTAACTAATCGAAATAAGTATATCCCAGTCTAGCTTTATCAATGTAAATGAAATGCTTTGCTAGTAAATTTTTCATTGAATTAAATAGAGATTCAGAGGAGTCGATTGAATAAATTATCTACTACTACCATGAATGCGCTAATGTTAGAGAATTTAATCGGGATCGGGTGTAGGAGTGGAGGAGCCGTTCGTCTGAATTTACGAGTGAAAAAGCTTCCGCCACACCGGTTTCGATATTCACGCTACAACCATTTTTGTACGACATAATAATTTGAATAACTACTTTATATTAAATTATTATTATAGAAAATTACTAGCTACAAACATTCGCTAGGTGGCGATGTAAAACATTTTGCAATATTTTAGAGCTAGTAAATGAAGAATAAATGCAGAAAACTAGTTATTTTACTGTTGTAGGTTGTTGTACAGCCACGGTAGCCTAGTGGTATGGGTAATGGACTGCTGAGACGAGGTCTCGAGTTTGATCCCAGTTTTTACCATGGCACACACCAATGACTATTCGATGCTTTTCGAAGTTATGTGTGTATTTATCGCAGATTTATAAATGCCTTAACTTAACATTGGGACCTAAACATAAAGCGAAATGTGGGTGCTAACACCTCTGCCTACCCCTTCGGGGATATAGGCGTGATCATGTTTTATTGTACACCAATTGATTTACAATATGACAATTAGGTAGCATGTGTATACATTTTAATGTACAAGCAATTTCGTCCAGGCAACCTTGGGATGGACAGTAATGTGTTAAAAACAGAAAATATTGTGCAGTTATCGGTTAAACTAAACACCTCAACAAAGTCTAGGGAACAAGATGACCCCAATTATTTTTTTTCGTGTAAATCTTGTTTTGCAAATAACTGGTAGCAAATAAATAAAAATAGAATAAAGTAGATTACAGAGTTGTTCGAAATTTAAAAATAAATTTAATTAAGTAATGATTTTCGAATATGGAGGGAAAACTTTTAAAAGTGTTTGATTGTGCAGTTTCTCTGAGGCAATATAAAAATTATTTTCTTTGATTGTAAATAACATTTATTATCAATAATACGTCTTTTACGTATGGTTTGTGCATATTTGTGACTGTAGTCATCATGTCACGTCGTCATTTAAGTCGCGAAGAGATGTTAAGGGGTTGGTATGCTGCAAGCTGGACGAACTCAACGCGACGTAGCGGATGCTGTCAACACCTAACCAAGTGTAATTTGCAGATTATGGGCACGCTACAGGTCTACAGGGGATGTTGCCGAACGTCACAGGGGACGAAATAGGGTTACTACCCCGCGACAAGATCGTTTCTTGCCAAATTCCGCAAGGCGGCAATGCACGATTACTGCTCGTCAGTTGGTCGCAATCCTCTAGTCTCAGCATCAAGTGGTTATTAGCGATCAAACTGTTAGGAGAAGACTACACGAAGCCAATCTTCATGCTCGCAGACCGCTTAGGGTTCCAGCTCTTCGACGTGGAAATCGAGGTCGTCGCTTATTGTGGGCTAACGCACATTTACAGTGGACCGACCATCAATGGGCACGGGTTCTCTTTTCCGACGAATCTCGCTTCGGTTTTCACCCTGATTCGAGAAGAGTGCGTATATGGCGAGTTCCTGGACGTCGGAGCCGTCTCCAGAATCCGCAAGAAGTTCATCCTTACTAAGGTGGAACAATCATGAAATGGGCTGGAATTCGCCTTGGTGGAAGGACCGACCTCGTTTGGATACGGGGCAATTTGAATGCAAACCAATACATTCAGGAGGTTATACACCCCATGGATTACCATGGGGTGTATAACCTCCTGAATGTATTGGTTTACCCTCATCGACAGCAGTTCGGTCAAGATTTTATGTTCATGCAAGATAATGCACGGTCACACACCGCGAGGGTAGTGGTCAATGCGTTAAGCGAGCACAATATTACGACGTTGGAATGGCCTGCTCAGTCTGCCGACCTCAATCCCATAGAGCATGCCTGGGATTTGCTTGGGAGAAGAGCTTTCAGTGATTCTTTGGAAAATCTGAACACTGAAGAACAACTTTTTTTACACCTTCGCAGTGTATGGAGCCATATTCCACAGACGATGATTGACAATCTCATACTAAGTATGCCACGCCGTTGTCGAGCTGTTGCTAATGCTTTAGGAGGTCCTACAGATTATTAAAAACGTTTAAAGTACGGTTAATTACTGTATTTCTTACTACTTCGTTATTTTTGTGCCTAATCATAGAAGGTTGTAATACTCAATATTGGCACTATTCAATTCTATCTTAAAAAAAAAAAAAATTGATATGAGAATGTTTTTATTAAAATTAAAATTAAAAACGGTATAAAAATACCCTTCTATTGATATAAAACACTCACTATTACAAGAAAGGGTTTTTAAATAAAAACTAGAAATGTCCTTGTTCCCTAGACTTTGTTGATGTGTGTTTATAAAATATATATTAAAAATGAAAAGAAAGAGGGAGGGAGAAGTACAAATAAAGTAAATATAAGACTTTACATTAGGTATTATAAATATACACAACTATGACACGCAAATAGATATATAAGTAAACAGTACATGAAGAGAAAACAGCAAGAGTATAATAATGGCGAGCTATCATTATCCTCAAGTCGACAGGTAGTGTTCTCCCTTACCATTCTTTTAAAAACGTTAAGAGATTTTGCTCGTCTGACGTTCAAAGACAACTTTTATAAATTTTATTTTATTGTCCACTATTATGACTAAATCCTTTAGACTTTTACGTACCATTACAGGACACGGGTTTCCTTCAAAGTTAGTGGGGGACCTGCGTTAGATAGGATGACTTTTTTCATCTTTTCTTCAATTACTATTGTTACTGTAAGCTAAATTGCTTACAATACCACCTATAATGGCAACAATAAAAGTAAACCTACTTACTTATTCTCTGTATTATCCCTGCCAAATTGGTTTTTATTTCGTCCATAATTTGTTGCGTAGTATATTTTACGTCTTCTAGTCTTTTCTTAAATGGAGCTTGCTGTCAAATGTATTAACAGCGTCATTAATTGTTCCCGGTTTCGTCCGAGGCTTTCACTTCGGAGCCTAAGGTACGCTTACTTCTTCTCCTCCCTTCTCAACCAAAGGCTTGTACACCTTTAAGGTAGTGATACCGTCTGACTTCCGAACCCTGAGAGCCTTGAGCCTCCAAATCTTGAGCCAGAGCCTTGTCCGTCATTCAGCAGGGCCTCGATTCTGCTAAAGCAAAACCACTGTTATATCACGTATAATGCTAAAAAAAATATTTTTTTATACCACTTAGTTGGCAAGCACACGGCCCACCTGACGGGAAGCGGTTACCGTGGCCTATGGACGTATGCAACACCAGGGGTGTCACACTCACGCTGCCAACCATGAACCTTCTGATGCCCCCTCTTGAAGAATCCCATATTGTAGACGCTTGGGAAAACCGCAGCAGGGAGGTCATTCCACAGCTTGAGTGTGCGTGGAATGAAGTTCCTTTCATACCGCACAGTGCTCACCGTCTCAGATCGCAATGTGCGAGGCAATGTGAATTCCCTGCCTATGCAATGCCGTTATAGTTCAAAATTAAAAGGCTTTTTGCAAAGTGAATGAAAAAGTGTAATGAAACTCTTTTCATTTCATTTTGGGCTTTAAGGGTATAGAAATAAAGTCTAATATATAATGCCATTTTTTGCAGTGTCTGCGGTATGACAGTTATGCTTTAGTTAAATAGAGGGCCAGGTATAGGAGCTTCCAGGTGATGTTGGCTTGGCCCCCAAAGTCTTGGTGGGGCCCAACCACTAAAATCCTTCAACATCCTTCTTCTTACAGTCCCGGGTCCTTTAACCGGGGCGGGAAAAAACATCTGATGAGGCCGTCAAACTAAGTACCACCATTGTAATATGTTACGTATTTGTAATGGTGACCCTCTTTCCGGAGACTTTGCCTTTAGTTAACCATCAGGTGAGGTGATAAATTGACTTGTCCTATATAAAAAAACACAGTGGAGATTTTACATAGCATGATACAACATAATTTGATTGATTACCATACTTGCAGGTTTGGCAATCTCCTTGATGATTGTAGATAATAAGGAAATCGAAACGTTGATGAATAATAAATGCCCATGGGTTTTTACTAATTGGTCAAGGTGTAAGTAATGTAGAGATATTTGACATACAACATTATTTGTATATGTTTTGGACCAAATAGGAGATGATTAAAAAATGTATATTAGATAGATATTATAGATGTATATATTTTTTTATACCACTTAGGTGGCAGAAAAGCATACGGCCTACCTAATGGAAAGTGGTTACCGTGGCCTATGGACGTGTGTAACACCAGAGGAGTCACACAGTGTCGTCAGTGTAGAAGACAAAGCAGACAAGCCTTTAGTCTTCCCACTGACAGCACAAACTCTCCAGTGAGCTCTGGCTACCCTACTCCCCGCTGGGAACACAACACGGTTATCACTATGGTATTCTGTAGGGCGGAGGTACTTCCCTAGTCAGACTGCTCAATTGGACGGAAATACTACCGTGTCCTACATCCTATATCCTCCTATATACCTCGTATATTCTGCTAAGTGGAACTTCGAGCTGCAATTATCATTGGGAGTATGAGATCCTATTAATATATTCTGGCGCATTCCTCTTGGGGTTGGTTGTATGGTGTATTCGGTTGCCCGTAATAGCAGGAAAGCAAACCCCGAGTCTGTGGTCAAATCCACGAAGTCAACCGAAGTTAACGCTAAAATAATGATAATAATAAGGTTACCGACATACAAGTATTTTTTACAATGTTACAACACGTGCTCACAATAATTTGCGACACGTGTATTATAATAAGCAAAAAACTTGTGAGCAAAATTGATGTGCCATAAACTGTTTTTTAAGTTCAAAAGTATGAATGATCAATCAGGTTTTCGGTCACATTAAACGACAAAAAGTAAAAATAATTTAAGGAGGCAATTTTATTATAGTTACGTTGTCATATTTATGTACGATTTTGACTGATAAATTTATATATCTATTATACATAATCAAACTAACGACGTGGATAACATTTTAATAAGCAAACAGAAAAAAAATACCCGGTTGGAAACGCACATCGGTAAAATAAGATGAATAAAAGACGAAATAATTATAATATTGTACTTCATTATTAATACAGTTGAAATCGATACCATAATCTATATCGTAATCTATAAATAAATCGATAAACAATTCATATTGAAAAATAAAAGTAGGCAAATTGAAATACTAGCAGTGTCTCGCCTCACGTACTAGATAACGATCCAATAGACAGCAAAAGTGTAAAGTGCTTCTTATGAATTTTTATCAATATTTTCACTGTTTATCCTGTCAATGTTTTCTCTAGAGGCATTTATCTAGCAAAAGTTATTTAACAATTGTGGTACAAAATTTTCGGGTAGGTACAATTTATAAATAGCACTTAAAACCACGATCGCCTAATTTGCTTTTCAGATATTTAGACAGCTCCTCGCTTAAGGGATTACGTTTATAATGCCCAAAGACCATTGTTGTAGCTTGATAAAATTTAATTTGTCACAAGGAACGAGCCCTCCATCCAGTCGCGAGGCCAATCAAACGAACCGTGGAAAGTAATGATCACATGAAATCCCAGATCAAGAATTAAGAGTACTTTTGTTTTAGTAAACCGACCGGAATAATAGCTGGAGTTTCTCGTCGCTATGCCGACAAATGATTTGATGGGCTTCATCAGCAGTCGAGGGAGGATAATATTTCGTTTCGCGACCTATAAATGAAAAACTGCTCCGTAACTCACTGGTTCCGTACAAGTGATGTATGAGGTAATGGAGTTTTACAGTATTATAGCGAACCAAGTCAGAAACAGCGTTGCAATCTTCGTATACCCTTTATGTGTTACATTTTGTCGGGTGAAGCTCTGAATAGGCGGGCAGTCTCTTTGATGGTATTGAAAGAGAAAATGCTTATCGCGCCATCGCCCGTAAATAGCCGAGAGGGTGTCGAATTTCTCTACACATGCTACGAAAACACACTTATCCTTTTTACTTAAACTGTTTTCACATCCCTTCTCAATACGTTGAAACTATTCGTCTGAGTCTTGCCCTTTTGAATCTATTGGCAGGTATATTTATTGGGTATGAGAGGCTTAAGTTTTATTGGACGTAATTTATATACCTGACTTTATTTCTCGTCGTATTTCTTTTATTTATTTTTCTGTCAAATTGATTACCTACTTTCTATGTTGTCAAACTTTTGATTAAACATTCAATATTGTTCTTAGGTATATAAATAATTTCTAAGAATCTAAATGCGAGTATGTAATTGAAAAGACGTCAACAGAACACAGAACTTCTATTGCGGACATTTATGATCACCTGTTTAAAATAATAACCATAAATCCTCAGCCAAAACTTTGATAAACTTAATAAGATGAAATTCAATTCTTTAAAACGGAATTATGAGGTCTCATTGCTTTTTGCAGGAAATGGAACGTCGCCGATTTATTTTAACCACCTCGACTTGTTCCAAGCCATTAGCTTTTTCAATCCAAAGATGAGTGTAAAATGGTAATGATAACGTGAGAATTATGTTCTCGATATGTTGTGTGTATACTTCCATTTGCCTCCATTATTATTAATTTAGTATCCTCGGTAAGATAGTTATTATTTTAGCTACAACATCATTTGTATGTAGTGTAAAGTGTATTAGTTTGATTTGTTTTTAAAGTGGCCGTCATTGGTGCTTTTACCTTACATATCATTCTAAATCTAATGGCAATTCAAACAAGCTTTAATAATAATTTTCAGAAAATATAAAATTGACCTGAAAATATAATTATTTCTATAATATAAATATAAATATATAATATAAATATAAATAATAATTCATATAATTATTTTGGATAAAAACAAAATATAAATGCCGAAAATAAGAAATAAAATTCCATATTTGAAAATAATTAATTTTCAAATTGGTTGAATGGTTGAATGATGGATCTACATGTTATGCTTCCTCTACACATTAAGCCCACATGGTGACGAATGTATCGACAAAGATATTGGTCAAGAGGTTGTGAGGCGGATTATGATTGCGCCCACACATTGGAACTAGTTGGAAGGTTGAATGAAATGATAAAGTATTTAGTATGCTAACTATTCAAGTCGATTAAGATAGAAAAAAATTAATCGGTTTAGGTGGGATTCGAACCCGCGATCTTTCCTTTACAAGGGTAACGCTTTGTCCACTGAGCCACTGAACCTTCGCCTGAAGCCATCCAAATTTTTCTATGCATATTTAGTATACATAGTTGGAAGGTTGTTTCAGATTGCTTCGATTTAAGTCAATGTGGGGAATGTCGTACAGACCATAGTTTTAAATAAAAATTATTTTGTGTATAAAAAAGAGTTGTTTAACGAGTTATGGTCACATTTGTCGTGCGTTAAAGTATATGCTAGGAACTCTCAAATTGATCGCACGTACCATTTCAAATTTTATAAACAATGACAAAGACTAATGAAGAATCTTTTCGTTTTATGGAGATCTAATAAACTTCGTCTGAGAAACTTTTTTCAAGAAATCTAATAAATTAAAAATCTAAAATAAAAACTTCGTTTGAGTACCAAAATAAACCGCAATTCGTCATCTTAACGTTAATTCTAGTCGTATGAGGTAAAGCGAACAGTCTAACTGCGGATTTGGCTGAACTTCGATATTTTTCGTAAAGTGACTGCCAAACCCAATAGTGATTTTGAAGCTAAACGAGAGAGCTGTAGGAATTGTTAGGGCTCCAACTACCCGTAACGACTGCTATTGATGTTTGCATGGCATGAAAACCGGGACTGACGGTTTATTGTGCTCTCCAAGGCAGGACGAGACCAATATTTATATTTTTCAACCATATATTCATCATATTATTATATTTATATATGATGAATATATGGTGAATATATGATGAATATATTATATTTATACATACAAATTTTGCGTAGCGTCCGCGTTCACTATCGTCACACTACAGAGGCTGTGTCATCTGCATATTAAACTAAACCGAATCAAACTGAACGACCTTCTAACTAGTTCCAATGTGTAAACGCCATCACAAACTTGACCAATATCTTTGCCACTAAATTCACTACTATGTTGGCTAATGTGTAGAGCCGGCCTAAGAAGGAAGATGGAGTCGCAGTTACCGTGAATTTTGATTGTATTGACGTAGAAGTTTGATTTTTCGCAGTTTCAAAATGTTACAGCAGAGTATTTGGTACGAATTTTAACTTGGTACGTCCACGAATTTTTGAGAAAAATGAATTTATATCGTGAATAAATACAATACTTTATCCCTTTGGGGATAAAGGCGTGATTATATGTATGTATGTAAATACAATACACCAAAACAATACATAAATTTTTGGTCTATAATTTTTACTTTTTTTTTACTAAGCCGCGTGATTCCCGGCAGAGTAGAATTTGGACCACCCCATCTCTTCCCATGTGGTGTCGTACAAAATACGGCAATAGGCTCACCCCCTATTACGTGGGACCGAATACAATTATTGGTGAAATGTGGGTGATAATTAACCTCTGTCTAACCCTCCGAGTATAAAGGCGTGATTATATGTATTTACTTAGATTATATGTAGGTATAGTTTTTACATGCTTGACAAATATAGAGAGCTTAGAATCCTGCACGATTCCCAGGTCACACATCTCGATAACACGTCATAAAGATTTACCATAAGCAAGCCAGGCTCCGTAGGAATACTAATGAAAGTGTTACAATGAATCATTAGTGATCGATATGCTTATCTCATATAAGAAAGTTTATTAAATAATGGAGCACTCAATTTTGATAACAATTAACATTTAACAAGCGAAGTTGAATGACAATTTCAAATCTCGTGTTTCGAAGTTATTTGGCAAATTAAGTCTGAAACTTTATGTTAAGGACGCGAGTGAGAGATGTTTTTGCAGGTGGAGTTTGTTACTTAAATTTCTGTGATTTTGGATAAGTTTACCAGATTTTGAGCTCACGAGCGATTTTTACATTCGCTTCTTCTTCATCGTAGCGTTAATTCTAGTCCCATCCGAGCTTTCATCCCGGGGTCTGGGGTCCGCTTTATCAAATTAACTGCGGATTTGGATGAACTTCGATATTTTCCGACTTTCATCTGACCTCCACAACCCATGGCGATATCGTAGCATTGCGGTGAGATCAGTTATTGAACTTTTTATAGGGCTCCAACTTCCAGTAACGACTGCCATAGATGTTTGTATGGCAATAGAGACCAACGGCATAACGTGCTCTTCGAAGCACGACCAGACCAATGCAAATACCCATATTCATGATATTTAAATATTTACACTGAGCGGGTATCGAATCCGCGCCTCCTGCGTAGCGGCCGCGTTACTACAGCCACGGCGTTCCTACATTCACTATTTTAACATTCGCTATTCTGTATAAAAGAATGTTGACGATTTCCCTATTTTCCTGAAGATCATTCAGAAATCATCGCTGCCTAGTTAGGCTTGAAACTGACGGAATTCAAATTACAGCTGATGCAAAAGTCGTTCGATCATTCGCCATTGCTTGGATTGAAGGACGAGAATAATCACCACCTTGACCGGGTGGTCAGTCCGTTCATACCTATTGATGAACACTGAACACTCACTCCACATTTTCCAGTGCAAAATCGCCACCTGGTCTGTAAACCCATCATGTCATAAATACCCGAACTTCAATGACCTCTTATTATTTTTTAGCATTTTTTATACGTCATCATTGTTTACTATTCTTATTTTAAGTTTTTCGTACAATGCCCTCATAGTAGTGGATTTGAGGAGTTTGACCTTGGCGTTAATCACTGTTTGCACTATTTTACTTTCTCTCAAAAGTTGTTTGCCAACGTTTTAATGACTAATTCCCTGAAATAAAACAATTCTTAACGGATTCTATCGCAATTTATTTGATATTGTTATAATATTCTGATCCCTATGCGACGTTTCCCTTCGCGACGAAGACATTTCAATTATATTCAGTGATATTCGCATGAATTCCAATACTATCATAACTAATTCTTTTTAGATTTTTTACCAGATGAATGCAACTGAATTATTGATAGATTTAACATATTCATACATACAAAGACTCTTAGTCTTAGTTTAATCATAAAATCATAATTATAGAAGAAAATATGTGAATGTACATAAAGTCCTGTATCCTGTTAAATATGTAACCAGTGAAAGTGGATATAAACACCACAGGTAAATGCCTCAAAATATTCATTTGAACTTCGATATTTGAAAACTCGTTTTTGTTATTCATAGTTTAGTTTTCATCCGCTTGAACTACAAATTCCGCATCAAATTGTTATGGTGACTTTGTCAAGAGCTGTGTTGTAGTGTAGTCAGGTAATGTGAGTTTTAATAATTCCTCAAATCATTGCATTTTTACCTTAATTTGGATTTGATTCTTATAGACGCGTTTTTAAAGTGATTGAAGAGTCGTGGTCGATTGAAAACTCACTTGATTTATAATTACGAACGTGAGTCTAAAAATACTATTAGTGTTTGGCGACTACTACAACTAGTGACTGCTTGTGGAAAATTTAAAACGCTCTGATTCTATTATACGACTTTGCCTGAGTGGAATTTTGGTTCCGTTTCCATACGCCCGCGAATTCTGTTCCGGTGTCCGTGATTCATGGTAACGTATTTTTAAGGAATATATATATAAAAAAATATTAGCCGAATCGGTCGTGTCGTTCTCGAAAATGCCCATAGCAATATACGTTTTTGTTTATAAAATTTCGTGTAACGCAAAAGAACAAAATTTGTAATCTGGCACTGGTAATTGGCACTGTTAGCCTTAGGGCTTTTAATACCAGTGGAAACGAGAGCTTGGCTCTGAATAACCTCAGAAATCTTTTTAACCCACGAATATTAAGGTAAGTACGTGCGTGTTAGCATTAGTAATCAATAGTTGTTCACTCGTAGAAGGTAATTTATTTAGTATTTTATTTGACATAAATTATTTCACTGTGGTTATTTAGAAAACTTTTTTAAGTTACTTATTTGTTAAAAGATATTAGAGATCATTGCGTTGTATATAGGACCCTAAAAACCTTTGGGCTCCGAGCCACACTCAACTTCTAGTGAGTATTCCTATTAAACAAATAAAAAAACGAGACTCTGGCGCAGGCTCTCCTCCCTGGGTTGTGAGGTCAGCCAGCTGTTGCTCCCGAAAAAGTCTACAACAAGCGGACTCTGGTCTCGTAGTAGTAGTAGCTTCAAACTTTGAATACAACGGGGAAATCAATATGAGGGTGATAATGATGCAGTGTTGATGATGAATAAAACCAGTATCTACTGTATATGAGTTTCTATTTATATTTTTTTTGTCGTGTTGAACGTTTCAGTGAACAGTGATCCTTGAAGTACCTATACTTCTGCGTGAGATAAAAACGCCATGATGGAGAAATCTGCCACTGTTCAGGACACAATATCCAAGGAAATTCCTGAGGAGAATTCATGGGTGCCATTTTGGCGACAGGTATATTTTTTTTATTACTCCTGCCAAATTGCGGGCCTATAGCTGTAGGACTTACTCTCAATGTCCACAGGTGAACTAAAAGGCCAGCTATTCTATCGGTTATTCATTGGACACGATAAGCGAGTAGATAAGTGATTGCTCTCCTCAGAAAAGACATCAATGGCAACGATGGACTTTTTACTTTCAAGGTACACCGTCTCTTTCAGTTAGATCTCAAGGAGACAGTGGTTTTGGACACACCATTGCATTTAATTGTGGTTTTTTTCTTTTCAGTTGTTTGTAGTTGGCGGCGTATGGACCATATATTTCGTGCTAGGGCTGTGTTATGGTGCCCCTAATGTTACGATTTCACAAATAAGAAGAGAGGCAAATACGACGGAAGCAGTCAGTGAAGAAATGGCATCATGGTTGAGTACGTAATTATTGTAAACTTGTTTTTGCATTAAGATGTTTGCATTAATATATTATAATGATTAAGTATTTATTTGCTGAGATTGTAGGGAGAGTCTAGTCGATTATTCTCTAGAATAGGGCGTAAAATTAATATTATAAAGTTATATACATGATATACATTTGTATACACGATATACAAATGTATTTCATGTCAAAATTTGAACTCAATCGATTCAGAGCTTTAAGTTTATGAACCTGTAGAAAAACATATAAGCATTTGTATTCAATAAATGCAATAGTTGATTTGATAATTGTATCATGTACTCTTTTTTCTCCTTTCAGCATCTATCCACGGCTACAGCGCCTTACCTTGGATACTTATTTTACCAATACTCACTCGGAAACTTGGCAGAAGAATACCTTTTCTATTTTTATGTATCACCACGATTTTAGCTTATATAGTATTTTATTTAAGCACTTCTAATATTGTACTATTAATAAGTGAAATGATGCAAGGTGTGCTGGTAGCCAGTAATATGACAGTATTAATTCTCATCGTAACAGAATATTCCTCCCCGAGCTACCGCGGTGTATTTATGACTGTCAAATCAACTATTTTCTTTTGGGGATTGTTGATTGCTAATGTGACAGGTACTTTTAGCCACTGGAAGAATATTGCGTTCATAGCATTTGTATGTTCCACTTTTTCACTAACAGCCTTTCGCTGGCCTGAATCTCCATCATGGTTGGCTATGAAAGGACGTTTTGATGAGTGTGTTGTCTCACATCGTTGGCTGAAAGGTGTCGGCAGTGATTCTGAAAATGAATTAGAATGTTTAATAACAGCACAACAAGAGTATTTAGAAGCTAGACGTAATATAAATACGAAACATTCAAGGTTTAAAGAAATTTTGGAAACGTTGTCAACGAAAGCCTTTCACAAACCCCTCTTATTATCTATGACAGTCATGTTGCTATATAACTTTTCAGGTAAGTTTGTTTGCAGTATGTATTCTTTAGAAATGATTAAAAGAATGACGAATAGTGAGTCCACCGCGTACATTGGCATGCTTATATTAGAGACTGTTACAATATTTAGTATGCTTTTCGGATGCGTTCTATCAAAGTATCTTAAACGAAGGACATTATTGCTCACATCTTCTTCAATCGGTATCGGATTTCTCTTTATAATATCTCTTTATTTGTATCTCATTCAGTTGTCTGTCGTTGAAGAAAACAAAATTATAACATTATTATTATTGACATTATTTTCGATGACTTTTAGCTGTGGACCTATGATCCTGGCATGTTCTGTGTACGGTGAGCTGACACCTATAAGATTTAGGAGTTCATGTTTACCGATCCTTGCGATATTTTCTGAAGTATTGATGGCTACTGTTTTAAAGGTTGCACCATATACTTTTAAAGTATTCGGTATGCATGGTGCTTTTCTTTTTTATGGAGTATCAGCTTCTGTTTTTGCGTTTTTACTGTATAAATATTTACCTGAGAGTAAAGACAAAACTCTACAAGAAATAGAAAATTACTTCAAAGACTAATCAGATTTAGATAAAACGAGGTGATATGGAATAAGACTGTAAACTGTGAAAATAATTTATTATGATTTATAATTATATTACCGCAATGATATAAATAAGCAAAAGATATTATAGATATAATTATTATTGTACTTATTGTTTAACATATCCATCAAGAAATCCAGCGGCTCATTGATTGGTTTATACCTTAACTGACATTACACGCATTCTTGTGTATAAGTACTTGTGAGTATAATAAAAGTATTGACTTATATAAAAGTTTGTGACTTAGCACAATATTTTATTAGATTATATATACATCAGCCACTTCCCATCAGTTGGGGCGTGTGCTAGTCTGCCACCTAAGAGGTATAAAAAAACTAGTACAACATGGCATCTCACTTAAATAAACATCTGCATCTGAGCTGGAATCTGGTAATACTTAGTTAGGTAACATATTGAATATATTGCATGTTTAAAAAAGGAGATTAACATGCTTGGAAAGTATTATTAATTGATTGAAATTAATTGATGATCAAGTTTTACTTGCGTCATCGGCAGATGAGTTGCAGGAGATGGTAACAACTATGCATGAAGCTTTTGAGAGGAAAGGAATGAAAGTGAATGTTAGTAAGACAAAAGTTATGGTTTTTGAAAGAGATGAATGCGTGACAGAGTGTAGGATTTGTATAGATGGAGAAAAAGTGGAACAAGTGAATGAGTTCATATATTTGGGAACATTGTTTACCAGAGATGGAAAGCATGAAGAAGATGTTGAAAGGAGAGTGATGGCCGGAAATAGAGTGAATGGGGCACTACATAACTTTATGAGCAGCCGGAAAGTGTCCGAAAAGGCACGACTGGCTGTACATGGAGGAGTATTGGTGCCGACTTTTATGTTGTATGGTAGTGAAAGTTGGGTGTGGCAGAAAAAGCATCAGAGTAGAGTGAATGCAGTAGAAATGCGTGCGTTGCGAAGTATGTGTGGCTTGACCTTGAAAGATAGAGTGAGAAATAGCGTGATAAGAGAACGATGTGGAGTGATAGAAGATGTAGTGATGAGAATTGAGAGAGGAATGTTGAGATGGTTTGGTCATGTTGAGAGAATGAATGAAAGAAGACTAACGAAACAGGTGTATGAGGCGAGTATGGATGGTACCGTCGGAAGGGGTAGACCTAGGCGCACATACCTGGACCAAATCGGGGAAGTTTTAGAAAAGGGGCAGGTCAGGAGTACTCTAAACCGACGAGCATGCATGAAGAATGTAATGAGAGTAAATGAAGCGAGAGTAGTATGTCAGGATCGTAGCAAATGGAGATCCGTGATCTCTGCCTACCCCTATGGGAGACAGGCGTGATTTTATGTATGCATGTATGTATGAAATTAGTATCAAAATATTGTTATATTTTTTAAAGGAAAGTGTTAATTACTTACCTAAGGTTTCTAATCGTTATTACTATTATTTCTCTAGATATAACTGGAAATTTGTATAAAAACTAGGACCAAACTAAGGAGATGAAAATAAAAACAGAAATAGCAAAATTTAAAAAAGTTGCAATCCTTCTAACAACATGTAAAACATCTTAGTTTTATTTTTTCATTCCTTTATCATACAAACAAATTTTTCACAAATACGTGTATAAAACTTCTACTAGACTCCTTTATTCCGTAGTGTGTGTGTGTGTTTGACCGTCTCTTTTTAAATTATATGTTAAATGAAAATATTTTAGGGAGTTGTGTTATTTATTGTATCCTTGTGTGCTTATGTTTAGTCTAGTTAACAAATCTTCCAACAGCAGTGTCATTATTATTGTGACATTTTAAAATTTATTTTATTAGCATACACATTGTTCGGACTGCAAACTTCATACTCGTAGATTAGGCAACGCAAGCATAATAATGTGGGTCATTGTTTATTTTACAATGACCCAGCTTATGCCAATTCTATAGAAGTAAGCTAAACCCAAACA
The DNA here is from genome assembly GCA_963662185.1 of Eilema griseolum. NCBI lineage: Eukaryota > Metazoa > Arthropoda > Insecta > Lepidoptera > Erebidae > Eilema > Eilema griseolum. The sequence goes on from OY759242.1 coordinate 12,178,875, forward strand.
CGTGTGATCCATAAAGGGATGAAATAAAAAATCAACTGAGAGAATTGTTGGTATTACCGGGGTACCGGGAGTAATGATTCTCTAGTTAGTCGGCTTGTGATTGTGAAGAAGGATGAACGAAGTGACCAAAGCAGAGAAAAGGACATAGCTATAGACCGGGTAGGCTCTAAACCAGCAGCGCTAAGACGACGTGGTGAGTCCCTTTTATAAAATTATAATGTTTATTAGTACAGTCAGTTATACTGCTAGGTACTAGGTAGAGAGTTTTAGGGCCAAACCTTAGATGATCTAAGGGCCAAACTAACATCTTTATTGAGAAATGAGGTTCTGATACAAGCTGTTGTCTCGCGGTTGGGAGATTGAGAGCTGGACAGCGTTAATAATGATGATGACGATTATAGTATGTGTGTACCTTTCTAGGAGGTTGAACGTGGCGGTATTTCCGCCTAATTGAGCAGTCCGACTGGGGGAGTACTTCCGCCCTACAGAATATCGCGGTCATACTTACTTCGTGTTATGTTCCCAGCGGTGAGTAGGGTAGCCAGAACTCACTGGAGAATTTGTGCTGTCAGTGGGAAGACTAACGGCTTGTCCTGCTTTGTCTTCTACATTGACGGCTTAAACAAACTCTGTGCTTACAGGGTCGGCAGAGCGAGTGTGCCTCCTCTGGTGTTACGTCCATAGGCCACGGTAATCACTTTCCATTAGGTGTACCGTGTGCTTGTCTGCCACCTAAGTGGTATAAAAAATGTGTATTGCTAATCTGAGTGGTAAAAATACTAACTGACCAGGAGACATTTAGAAGCTTTGAGGATTGAGTGACTGACATTAACTTTTACTACAAAAGTAGTTTCACCGTTGAGCTACTTGCACATTGGGTGTGAGTTATTCAGGCTTTTCTTGCTCGTGGTCCACACGAGTAGTCAGGTAGTTAATACATGCGGGAACTACAGTCAATACTTGGAGCAACGTTTTTCAAACAGGCCCTACAAAAAAGTAATAACAGAGTTAGCAAACTACACATGACATTTTGGCGTTGCGAACTGTTACAGAATTGTTCAATGGATTCAATAGTCGAACATTACAATTATATTTAATAATAGTTTTTTAATAATAAAATAGTTTATTGGCTAAATATTATTTTAAAATAAATGAGATTATGAATACATACCTATACACATGTGTAAATACTGTGGCAAACGTGCTTCGTGTAGGTTAGAAAGTAGAAACAGACTGTCGGAAGTGAACAGAGATGGAAGCGCTGCATGCTAAAATGTAGGAAAGATCAGTGAGGTCAGGAAGTTCAGGGAGCATTATAGGTCAATATCATACAATTGTTTGCCATCTCTGTGACGTAAAGAAGCATAATTCTGAGCGTCAACTACTGCATATATTAAAGTACAAAATAATTTGTTATAACTGAACAATGAATAGGTATAGCGGAAGTTAGTTACGCCATAAATTACTAAACATTACTTGCAACAAAATAAGGTAAATGATCAGTAAAATAAAGAAAGTTCATTAGCATAATATTTTGTTGTTAGTGTTTTGACAATAGGGTTTTTTTTATACCACTTAGTTGGCAGACAAGCACACGGCCCACCTGATGGAAAGTAGTTACCGTGGCCTATGGACGTGCTGCTAACCCTGTAAGTACAGAGTTTCTGTGCCGTCAGTAAAAGACAAATCAGGACAAGCCTTTAGTCTTCCCACTGACAGCACAAATTCTCCAGTGAGCTCTGGCTACCCTACTCACCGCTGGGAACACAACACGAAGTTATTATAACCGCGGTATTCTGTAGGGCGGGGGTACTTCCCCAGTCGGACTGCTCAATCGGGCTCTTCAATACTTCAAAATCAATTGAAAACAAATTAAGCTACGAGTGATACTAAAGATTCAATAACCCCACGAAAACAGGTAGTTTTGGTTTGCTAGATTTTGGCAGTTTTTTTTATTATGAATGTCGCGTTTTTGCGAGACGTTATAGAATAACGTTTTAACATAAATAAAGCAAACATGATGCAGCCAATCGTACTATTAAAATACCTATCCAACTTTTGAAAAACTTAGAGATTGATGATAATTTGGAATAACACAGGCTTCTTTTTATCCTTGGAAATTGTTTCTGTAGGTCGCAGAAACAATATTTTTTCGTTTGTGGAGCCGGAGGCATCAGATAGTTTATAATAATAACTAATACAAGGTCCAACGATTATACAGACACAACTACCTATTTACAATTTCAACATAGTGTACATTATGTAAATAGATACTAACTAAGTAGGTTCTAAGGCAAATTATGAGTACAGGACTATATTATTGGAAGAGAGTAAAGTGCAGTAAATATATCTAATAGTCTCATTAACTTAACATTATGCTTAGTGAGGAAGAGGTAATTAACACTCACATCTCACCAATCATTGTATTCGGTCACGTAATATCGAAGTTCAAAATCCCTGAATTTGAATTGAATTGAATTGAACTACAGAAATTCAAAATCCCGAAGTTCAGAATCCTGAAAGTTCAAAATCTTAAAGTTTAAAATCCTGAAGTTCCAAATCCCGAAAATTAGATTTGAACACGTTGCAGATGGTTGGCGTTTTGGTTTAATTTTTATAATTACTTTTTACGTTTCTCTTAGTCTACATTAGCTCATTCGCTACGTTTTACTGGTGGTAGAAACTTGGTGGCACAAATTTGTCTCAAGTTTCGACTGGGTACCACCGAAAAACCCTCCATAGCAATTCAATCTCGGTTGGATTGTGTTTAGGGGTCAGCAAGTGCATAGCCGGGCAGAGGTGGTGGTTGTCGCAGCACTAGTGAGACCAGTGGGTCTTGGCGTAGTCTAGTGGGGACGCCGCGGGGCGACGCGCCGAACAGGGAGACCTGTAGAAACGGTGGTGCCGCTGGCCGTCCGCGGTATAGTACAGGGGCCCTACTGGGGTTAACCACCTTGGGAGGCTGCCTCACCAGGCCGCACATAATCCCGATATGGTTCGTCGTGCCGGTTGGTGACGGGATATGGGAGCCCGGCGACCATATTCGGGGTAGTACGGGGGCCCTTCCGTTCGGCACGTCGGCTCTCGCCATGCCTCACATTCATAGATAAAACCAATATCCTGCGCTTTGTCACACGGTGCTGCGGCGGCAATCACCTCTTTTTTCACGCCTTCTCCCACCCAAACTCATGGCAGCGCAATTTACAGAAATAGGCAACACAGCGGCTCGTCACACTCCCAAAAGCTTGCTATTTGAGGTGGAGTCCACTAACATCTGTGGGCTCCATGCAAACCTCAACGCCGTCCACCAACACCAGTCATGTTTTTTCTAACGGAGACACAAATACACCGCCCTGACGACACGAACTACTTACTCTACCCTGGTTACGTTCTTCAAGAAAGTTTTCGTGCAAAAGCCGGGGTGTGCGTGTATGTTAGGACGGAAGCGGCGTCTCTGGCACTACTCGTCAGCGGACTGGGATGGACTTCGTGACTATTTTGCGTCCATTCCGTGGATTGAGCGCTGCTTTGAGGGTAAGAACCCATCGGATTGTGCTACTGCTGTCACTGGTGAGATCAGTCTGGGTATGGAATGCTATATCTCATATACTGATATCACCGGTGACCGCGGGGTGCGCGGAAGCCGTTGAACGAAAACAGTCTGCGTACCGCGCTTGGGTAGGGGCGCGCGCCACACGCCATCCCAATCTGGGCCACTTCAAGGCGGCGTACAACAGAGCCACAAAAGTCTGTAAAAGGGCCTAAGTCAGAGCGGATGCCCTGCGCCTAGCGCGGCTTGGTCAAGAGCTAGTGATGCATCCCACGGGCAGCCGTGGCTACTGGCGACTGGCTAAAGCCGTGCAAGTCAACTTCTGCCAGCCTTCGCTGCCTTCGCTGCGTAACCCTGATGGATCCCTAGCCCATGAGCCGCAAGAGAAGGCAAATCTGCTGGTTAATCTCTTTGCGGCCAACTCCCGAATCGAGGATTGTGGTACGCAGCCACCGACACTACCCGACAGTGACCACGCAATGCCGGATATTTATATCAGGCAACACGATGTCCGTGCAGTGCTGCAATCACTCGAGGTCCGGATTCCAGCGGTGGTTTTGCAAAAATGTGCAGCGGAGTTGTCTCCAATGCTTACGCGCCTGTACCAGCTGTCCTACAGTTCGGGTACAGTGCCTTTGGCTTGGAAAGAGGCTAATGTTCAGCCGACTCCCAAGAAGGGGGATCGCTCGGAGCCAGCCAACTATCGACCCATAGCCATAAACATAATTAACAAACAGCTCATGCGGCACCTAGAGGATCACTCCTTAATTAATGACCGGCAATATGGCTTCAGGCCGAAACGGTCAACGGGTGATCTTCTAGCATACGTTACCCATCTGTGGCGTGAGGCTATGGACAAGCACGGCGAGTCACTGGGAATTAGTCTTGACATCGTCAAAGCTTTCGATAGAGTCTGGCACAAATCGCTTCTTTCCAAGCTTCCTGCCTTTGGTCTGCCTCCTAGGCTGTGCAACTGGGTTGCTAGCTTCCTGCAGGGGCGCCGTATTCGCGTCCTTTGTGACCGACGAGCTTCGGAGTTTCTGCAGGTTCGGAGTTTCGGAATGCTGGCGTGCCTCAGGGGTCCGTCCGTCCGTCTTATCACCCACTCTCTTTCTTCTGCATATCAACGACATGCTGTCCACCGGCAATGTTCATTGTTATGCAGACGATAGCACCTTACATGGGAGTTATCATGGACATCTTGCGGCCAAGCAGTCAGATATCGCAGAGAAAAGGCAGCTTCTTGTCACTGAGCTAGACGGGATCCTGAATCACATTTCTCAATGGGGCTCTGAGAACCTGGTTGTTCAATGCCAAGAAGACGCAGGCATATGCGTTTACAGCAAAAGTATCTTCTTTCCTTCCCCTCCCCACTCTTCAGAGCACACCACTGCCACTGCAGGACAATCTCAATATCCTAGGTATGGATGTTCGCTGCAACCTGAATAACAAAAATTACATCGAAAGTATCATCAAAACAGCCTCACGAAAACTCGGTATCCTGAACAGAGTGAGACGATTTTTCACGCCGGAGCAGCGGTGTCTTCTATACAAGACACAAATTCGCTCCTGTGTGGATTACTGCTCGCATCTCTGGGATGGTTCAGCAAAGTACTTAGTAGATGCTCTTAATAGGTTGCAGCGACGTGCGGTCCGCATCATTGGGAATCCCGAGATCACGAACACCCTAAAACCTTTACAGATGCGTAGAGATGTTGCGTCCATGGCTGTATTTTACCGTCTGTACCATGGTGAGTGTTCTGATGAGCTTTTCCAATTAGTCCCACCCTCCCCTTTCCTACACAGGACAACACGTGCAGGTCTTAGATGTCACCCGCACACGGTGCAGAACATACGATCAAGAACCAAGCGGTTCGGTGACTCTTTCCTCTTTCGCACCATTAAGGCCTGGAATTCATTACCAGCTCACGTGTTTCCCTCTTCCTACAGTCCCGGGTCCTTTAAGCGGGGCGTGAAAAAGCATATGATGAGACCATCAAGCTGAGTGTCACCATTGTCACACGGTATGTGTAAGTAATGGTGACCCTCTTTTCTGAGACTTTGCCTTCAGCTTACCATCAGGCAAGGCGAAGTCTAATTGACGTGTTCTATATATAAAAAAAAAAAACGTCGCGTCGTACGTTAGTGCATCCGAGTAGGTAATTTATAAATTTATAATATATAACAAGCAGTGATAAATATACAATATCTATGTTAAGGCACGCAGTATCCACTTCGCGCAATTCGGCTTGGATAGATTAGGTTACGGTTAGCGGAGCGGAGCGAAGCGTTATTTTTTCTTATCAAATAAAATCACTCAAAAAAAGGATTTTGTTCTTTTGGGGTTTCACTTCGGAATTTTGATATGCAACCTGCGTTATTACGCTATTGCCGTATACCGGGCATTATTGTTGACTCGGACCATGCACTTAAGGCTGAGTGTTAATTCACCTCTGCCTAACCCTACCGGGATAAACGCGTGATTACATGTATGCATGTATAGTTAGTGAGCGGGTGATACTTTCTAGGTGGAACAGCAAGGTTTTATTACCTGAAAACATCACGTTATACAAATAAAAGAACCAAATAATAATGATTAGGTATGAGTACCTACCACACAAAATATACATATTACGAAACCATTTGTCATACTTAACTAACAACACAAAAACATATTTGCGTATATGAAACAAAAAATCATTAATATTTTATTTTAATATTCGCTTGAATCATGACATCACTGTTGTGGGAAATGAGTGTATAAGTTTAAAATCATTACATTGTTATATTACATCTCTACTAATGTTATAAAAAGGTAAAGATTGTGAATTGTGAGATTGTGAGGTTGTAAGGAATAATATCTCGATCCACTGAACCCATTTTGAAAATTCGTTTACCAATAGTAAGTTACATTATTAGGCAATGTCACAGGCTATAATTTCATCGCGATACCATCAAGGGAGCGCAGCAATAATCTTAAATATCAATGAGTTCTATAATTTCCCATACATTATTTGAAAAAAATTAAATAATGGGCATAAATTATATAGGTCAAAGAGGTGCAACGGAGGTTCAAAGTACATCACAACCGAAGCCGGATAGGTTTAGCTGAACAGAAGGAATCAGAATTCGACGTGGGCTGAGTAGCTGAGGAGTTAGAAATAAATGAAATTATATTTTGTTTTCTTATTGCTTTACTTATTGAACCCTGTGATCTAAATGAAAGCTTCAGATGCAACTGGTATTAATTTTCCTGGTTTTGAATCGAGTTCTAAAAGCACCAAGAAATAAGGGCTAAATAAAATTGCTCCGCGGTCGTTCAAATCGATGTCCACATACGCTTATAAGCAAGTGGTTATGCACGTGTATGGTGTATTTAAGGAACCTTCATATATCATGAATTAAATAAATAATTAATTTTGATGAAGTTTAAGAAATTTTCTCTAATCTTTTGTGTTGAACGTAAAGATATCTACTATTCGTCACCTAATCAAAATCATCAATACAAAAAAAACAATTGGCACGGCACGTGTGGTCATTGATGTACGTAGTGGTCACGATCAGCAGTGTATAATTTGGAGAGATGACGTAATAGTTTAAGTTGTCACCTCGCCTTGTACACATACATTATACATAAACAAGATCTTAATTATGCTAATACCCAGTCCACCTGTGGGCACCATCGGAGCAATTCCGCCGAAAGATACGGTAAGTAAATATTACCTTAGCCTTATAACTAAGATAAATATTTATGGTGTAGATCGGTGTAGATTAATTGTTGATAGTGTTGAAATTTTATTTCCTGTCTACTCACACAACGTAAACACACATAAGTTAGCGTCCAAAGTAGGTGATCATTCTCATATTATCAAACATTAACTTTTAAGGTTTGATTCCGAAGCCGACCGCATACGACAACTGCAGATGCATGCAGTTGATCCGCGTAATTCAGTGCGACTTCACAATGAGGGACTATTGAGAAGTCGCACTGAATTACGAATTGTCCGTATCGAAGATTAACAAGTAATGTGTGTAATGTATGTGTGCTGCATCATCATCCTTGGAATCATACCTTAACTTATATTTCTTTATCAAAACGTTGTTCAATTACTTATTGAGGAGGAAATTAAATAAAAAAAAATTCCGCGTGAAAAAAATGTATGTGTTCAGAGTCCAGGCGATCATTGTTGTATATGTTAATGCATCAATGAAAATCTTATTCTTTGTGTCGTAAATGCATTGCCCCATAAACTTTTAAAGATATACACTTATCTAGCTGCTTTCATTGGGCGTTGGGCTATTTTAGAAAACATTTCAATACGACAACAGTGACGTCTCAAACGTTGCGTACGCGAATGTATTTAACATGCTATATTTAGGTGTTTTAGTTTCACAAAATACCTGTTTTACACATTTAGCTAGCATGCTGTGTACAAGTTATTTTTAATATTACAAAATTATTTATATTGATATGAACTTTTTAGTGTTATATTTGAATTTAAATCGTTTGCTATATTTAATAATTGCTTTTCTCTTTCTTTTTGTTTTAGTACACCTAGAAATCGCTTCAGCGATAAGGCCGCCCATTGTACATTAAACTGTATAATATGCATGTTACCTACTTGTCTCAGTTGTAAATGTATTGGCGTACAATAAAGTATTATCTATCTATCTATAATTAGCGAACCCTGGACTCCGAGGTGAGGGCCTCGGTTGCAATCGGGATTAACGTAAGGAGGACTATGGTAGACAATGATGTATATTTCATAATATAACACAATTTATGTAATTTATATTTTCGAATGATCCAATCCCCGAGACTAGTCGATGGCACTAAAATTGATTTAATTTGCAAGATTGCGATAGTTGCAGGCTTTATAACTTACATGTTAGAATATATTGTCTCGAAGTCCCGGGGCGACCCACCCTTTACCCGTAGGCTGTTTCGTGTTCCAGGACCATGAAATGTCGGAAATTACTAAATCCTATCATTTTCGAACTCGAGAGTTTATCTTATTATATGTCACACTTAATCGCATTCTCTAAGACTTTTCCCAACTCAGTTGGGGTCAACTTTCCAGTCTCTCTGCGATGCAGTTGATTGCCACACTCTAGGTATAGGATAACCAAAAAAAAAATTATTTTAACTTAATTAGTTTAGAGTTGCACTTATATTCAGCTATCTTCAAAAAAACAATAATATTATACGACCGAACTACAACTGAACCTCGCCGATAGAACAAGGAATGAGTGGAGAACCTGTTATTTTTAATTTTTATCTCGGCTGCTATCAAACTTATTTCGGTCTTTTTAATAGCTTATGTTATGGAGAAAGTATCATCAAAACAGCCTCACGAAAACTCGGAGTCCTGAACAGAGTGAGACGATCTTCTATACAAGACACAAATTCGCTCCTGTGTGGAATACTGCTCGCATCTCTGGGATGGTTCAGCAAAGTACTTACTAGATGCTCTCGACAGGTTGCAGCGACGTGCGGTCCGCATCATTGGGAATCCCGAGATCACGAACACCCTAGAACCTTTACAGCTGCGTAGAGATGTTGCGTCCATGGCTGTATTTTACCGTCTGTACCATGGGGAGTGTTCTGATGAGCTCTTCCAATTAGTCCCACCCTCCCCTTTCCTACACAGGACAACACGTGCAGGTCTTAGATGTCATCCGCACACGGTGCAAAACATCCAATCAAGAACCAAGCGGTTCGGAGACTCTTTCCTCTGTCGCACCATTAAGGCCTGGAATTCATTACCAGCTCACGTGTTTCCTTCTTCCTACAGTCCCGGGTCCTTTAAGCGGGGCGTGAAAAAGCATATGATGAGGCCGTCAAGCTGAGTGTCACCATTGTCACACGGTATGTGTAAGTAATGGTGACCCTCTTTTCTGGGACTATGCCTTCAGCTTACCATCAGGCAAGGGGAAGTCCAATTGACATTTCCTATATAAAAAATAAAAAAAAAAAAAAATGGACGTTCGTATGGCAATCGGGACCGACGGCTTAACGTACTGTACGAGGCACGACCAGACTAATGCACTGAGCGGGGATCGAACCAGGACCTCCTGCGTAGCGCTCGCGCTCACTAGTGTCACGCCAAAGAGTCAGAATGCAGTAGTAGTTGGCGAGGTGGCCATATAGGGCCTGTGCTGACTAACGACACTGCATGACAAAAGACTTTACGGAAATGTTTATTTCATTTTACTGATAGACCTTGGTTAGACTTAAAATATTATGTTTTTTTTATTGCGATTGGTTAAGTGACATGATCAAAATTACAGTTATTTAAAAATTCTCTACTGTGCCGTTCTATCAATCAGCACCGGCTCTTAAGCTACTGCACTGTCCGTGCAGTCAATGTCTGACTCAGATAACCATTCAAGGACCGGATCCGTAGCTGGGTAGTAAAGATCACGTCGGGTCATCAATATAGTGATTACGTGTTTTTGAAGAATCTCTGTAACATTGTTGTTTATACACATATATTTACTTGTTCTGACATACAAATTCATCAACGCTGAGCCCCACCTATTTTTTGGTGTATTGACCCCGATGAAATCTTGCAATATACCCTCGTCTGTTGTTTGGCACGTGAGATTAGCTAGGGCCGCACAGATACAGTTACTGCCTAAAGCCTATAATATTCTACAGCATTTTAAGTATTTTTTCAGTCATTTTTGCTGCGTTTAGGTTGATAAAACGTAAATATTACTTACTTACAATATCTTTTTTTAATAGGAATGTTAATATAACATTAAGTTTTTGCATTATTCGTGAAAACTAGATAAAACTGCACCTCGAAATAATAATAATAGGCGTATTACCATGTCCATTGTCTCACTAGTATGTGCACTTACACACAAATAAGTATGTGCACTTAATCTAAATTTTTCTCACAATAAAATTAAATACCAAAGACATCCGCCCATTTCGTAAAGTGCTGGGTACCTACGTATGGACGCACGCTCTGTTATACAATGTATCTATGTTACTTGATCCCAGGCCATGTTCTATCATTTCACCATTTTGAGGGCCCGTCAGTTCATTGCTCACAGTGAAGATTTGAGTTGGACGGATAGACGTGACTGGTAACTGTAAACTTGCCAAGGTCCTGTATAATGTTCCTGAGTGGTTTCTTCGCTCACTTTTTTACTTTTCTACCAAATTTCTGAAAATGTTAAACGTACTCTAAATAAACATTTTGATCTATCTACCCTCTTAAATTTCAGAAATTTATTAATGTTTTTTTTACTGACGTAAGGACTTAACTGCAGTTCTTGTTTGTTTTACGACCGGGTCGGTCCTAGTGGCATTTTCATATCACGCGCTATTTTCTTTTTTTTTGGAGTGAGCTATTGGATCAAGTCAGCATCTGTATGCAGCATGTGGTCGTCCTGATCTTTATAGTACGGCACAGCCATGGAACAGCATATATAAACGAAGCGATGCAATATTATTTCTAGCGTATTATGAAGTGTCCTAAACTAAAATCATACTGGAATGCAAGGTAAATAGACAGTATAAACTAGATTAGACGTTTTAAGCGTAGACGTATTAAATCAGAAACGAGAAAGAGAATTTGTAGGGATTTAGTCTGTGAGAGGAAATCACAACAACAATCAACATAATTTATGTGTACGAAAAATTAAAAGTTACAAAGCAGTACTAAGGTACTAACATTGGAAATAGTAGGAATACACGTGCCTAGTGATGTATTTTCCGAAATTAAAACAATCTATAAATACAATTTAGTAGGCCCATTCCGCTGAGTTTCGGAATATCGGTCAGTTCGTCGCTCCCGTCTCTGTTATAAATACGTACCACTGACATTCTGAAGTAGCAAAACAAACTGTGATCGGTCGTTATCAGGGTAACAGGTGGATTCGAAACTTGAAAGAGAACGTTTATACCAAAACATTACAATGTAAGTTTTATTATTTATTATGATGAGCTAAACCTTCATTGTCTTATAAAGAGTTCATAGTTGTAGATGTATTTCATCATAGTGTAAGGTGTTTCACTTTTATCTATTCACGGGGCATGTCGTAATTTGAATCAAGAATGCATCTATATATACCTAATGAAGGACTGATTATTTGAAATAATTTGAGATACCTACATGTACAATAATGAGGATACATAAGTTACAATAATAAAACTTAATTTGTACCTTACGTGTCATGCCAAATGGGATCTATAATGAATAGTAATACGGTCAGTTGAACTTGCGCTGATTTAGAATTAGAACTTTGCAGAACATGGATTTGCGACGTTCTTTTTTATGTTAAATTAAAAAAAAAATACACTAAATAAATAGTTTCTTTGTTCTTATTCAAATGCATTAGCTGAAACCTACATTCTTATTATTTTATTGGCTGTAAATTGAATATACGTAAAATCCTGTGTAGATAAAGAGGCACACGTTACTTTACCCGCAGTCACATTTAGCTGTCTAATTGAGTAATGAATGAGTAATGTAAGTCAAGTTATAATTTAAATTGTAAATGGTTCTAACCTAAGTAAGTATATCAATACAGTTTGTTCATTTGAGCGATTAAAAACCAAGTGACGTGTTTATATCTTAAACACTTTAAGCAGCCACCGCACTAAAACTGAATTAGGTGACGCGACAGCTAGATAATGTGAAGATACATATGTGTGATGTATGTGTTGTTGTGACGACTGATCACACGAATAAATTCATAACAATCGGTTCACATGCTCCATTCAATTACGTGTAAACATTAAGGCTACAATCATACCATACCGCTTGCCGGTGCGACAGGCGTCTCTTGAGTCTCGCTTTCACACGGCATATTATACTGAATGTTTCAAAAAGGTGTGGTTATATTTTAGAATCCATTTCATGAGTATTTTAACTCCAAGGGAAGATATATTTCTTTGCAATGTTACCAAGAAGGAGCGTTTTTAACTAAATTAGATTTTTATCTACTAAACCGGTAATGATATTGTGAACTAAATAACGAATGATTTTGATATATTGCAAAAATAATAATAAGTGCCCGGATAATGGCAATAGGCTCGCCACCTATTACATTGGGACCTAAACATAAACTGGCGAAATTTGGGTGCTAGCACCTGTGCCTACCCCTTCGGGGATATAGGCGTGAGTTTATGTTATGTTATCTTAAAAATAAAAAAGGAGCAGTGAATTGTATTATAATCATAAATGTATATTATTATCTGAACCTACTTATGTGATTTATTAGACGTCCCTATTTAATAATCGAGACACAAGACAAATCATTAAGCAAAATATTACCAGTTAACAATAAATACTATTCCCATCACCCACATATTATTCAAATTGCTTTCCGTTTAATGTTGTTGTCCGTGTCAAAATGCGTCTAAATCGGTTGTTATATTGAAAAATATAACAATCTTATTTGGTTAGTAAGATAATAATAGAGGTAAACTGTTTTATACGCTGTGTTATGTACATATACTTGGCCTCCTGCACGTTTTCCTTGTGCAAAGAAATAGCATTGTCATTCACGCTTTATTACGGATTATAATATACGTACAGACGAATTTATTAAAACGCTTCTCTATCTACATGTATGCGGTTTTGATACAATCAACCGGTGTCTTTCTAAATCCCAATTAAGAGCTCTCTTCTATTCTAAATCCTCAGTTTAAAATCCTATTTTAAAAGTCCTATTGAACTGGCTTTGAAATGATTGTTCTTTTTATATACCATAATAAACATTAGTTCTTTATGCTACAATACATTTTAAATTTAAAACAATCCAATATCTGCAATAACATTTAATGTTTCTTATATATATATATATATTATAAAAAATATAATCTCTAATAAGAAAAATAGGTATAACGCGAGTTTATGTTAATTATTTTCTTGCTATTGGTTCTCTGAATAAATAGTTTATTAAAATCCATGTTAACAACTGATTAGCATTCGACAGCATATAACATACAGACGCGTATATTATAGTCAGTGCAGATTCATTCATTCGTCCGGTCGCTTTACGATATGTAGACGCACAAATGTGTTGGTGCCTTAATCAGACCAGTAATTAGATTCAGTGAATCAGTGATACTGTAATACGGACAGTGGCCACACTGTGTCCTGCTAATAGTTTTTCATGCATTAAACAAGTAGCGGTCAAAGTGTGATGTTGGCCATGTAACATTTATAGGAAATAACTTTTTTTAATTTAGTGTGTTTGTGTGACGACATTGCGTTCTGTTGATGTTATTATAAACAAACTATTTAACTCCAACGGTTAACTATATAATTTTGTTACGATGTGTGTGTTGTTCAGTTGATTATTATTTAAATAGTATTACAATTGTAAATTATTCAAGTTGCTTCGGTAAGTGATCAAACTTTTAAAGAAATATTTTTTTATGGATTGAAAATATAGAAAGATAAAATTTCTGAACAGTTTCAGAAGAGGGTATTTAATAAAATTATTCTGTTGTATGTAAGCATTTAGTAGTGTGACTGTCTAATTTATAAACACCTGGTAAGTACCTGGTCGGTATTTATTTATGTCTCGACTGCACTTTGGCACAGTAAGCCACTGACGGCATAGTTCTCCTTGTATCATGGATAACTTCGTAAATAAAATTTAATTATATTGTACATATACATTATATTTGTGTACAGCAACTATAGTTACTTTGGTTTGTAAGAGTTTTCAAGTTGAATATCACAGATTAAGGTTATCGGAATTTGCATCTAAAATGTCACATACGAAATAAGAATGTTACTGCTTGGTACTTATCAGGTTATATATCTGTGATCTTAGATACCTAATTATTTATAATATGGACTTTAATAAAATCATTTTGAGATAACAGGCACTGTAATGAAGTTTATGAGAAGATACATTATGTATATATAATCCTTCTGTACGTGTGTTTGTCTGTGGCGTTGCTGTCGCTACTATGTCATTAAATGGTTCTCCAAGCAGGGCAACATATATTTTACATAATTTATTACAAGAGATTGTTTAAGCGAAAGGTTGAACATTGAATAATGTATAAGGCAAAGTTAAAAACTTCAAAAAAGCATCATTAATTTGATACTACTGGTGCCAATATAGAAGCGCTATTTCGGCACGGCATACTTTTCGGTATGTTTATATTGGCTATTAAAACAATCGTTTTTTATTACTTCATCAGATTCCTTATCATCACCCTCATTCCTTTTCAATTCATTACGGTAACCTCATTGTTTTAAAACCGAAGCCAAAACGTCAGCATAATAAATCCCATTGTATGTTAACATAAATCAGATATCAGGTATATGTAGATTATCACCGTATATAATAATATTGTTATTCGGTTTCAGATGACGTTTGCTGTTATTTGAGGACCGATTATGGTGACGATCGCATCTGTTACATTACACTTGTGAAACGTACAAACTCGTTCAAAATGGATAAGTGCAGTTATGAAGGAGTGAAAATTGATGATACTGAAGAATGTACAACACACATGAGATACTCTTGGCAACCGTTCTTGAGACAGGTCGGTACGTTCGTTACTGTTTACAATAACATCTCGCTTCTTATGATTGCAAAGTGTAGATTGATTGATACAGACATGTAAAATATGTCATATCCATAGCCATGATCACAAATCAAGACTATGGACGTGTAAAATATAGTTTATATTATATAGTAGAGGCGAAAGTTGATGAGATATTTCAGTAGAAATTGAATTTATGTATGATCTTGATGAATTAAAGAAATGTTTAATTCATCTAAGTGTTATGATATTGTTTATAGGAAAAGTACAAATGCAAACTACACATGCTTCAAAATTTCATTCAAGATGATAAAGACTGATATGCCTTTATATATGATATGCCTTTTTCTCTCTGAGATGCTCAGAGATACAGTGGTTTAATCTCATTATAAAAATTGTCTATGATCTATGAAGGCAATGTTACTATGCCATAATTTAGATATCCCGCTTACTTTAGATAGCTCTGTGTAGTTTTTCCTAGAATATTGTTAATGAAGGTTTTGACATTTTTACATAGACATTCGTTTCAGTCTTTCGTTTCTAAGGCACGTGTAAGAATTACAGCTAGTTTTAAACATACTTCATTATATTGAGAATCACGTGTTCACACTCTTTAAAAAGACGACAGCCAACAGACTAGTTTTTATTTATTTTGATATTACGATCCATTTTTTATACTACCTACCTAGTTGGAGAAGAATCACACGATTCAACTGATTATAGGGAAGCGGAATTGTGGCCTATGAATTGTAAACACCGAGGGTGTTACCTCATGCGTTAAATATAATAATAAGAATAAATTATTATAGGTTGTAACCAACATTACTACATACATACCTACATATAATCACGCCTTTGTCCCCGGAGGGTTAGGCAGAGGTGAATTAACACCCACATTTCACCAATCATTGAATTCAGCCCCACGTAAAAGGGGGTGAGCCTTTTGCCGTCTTTTTTTTTCACTTAGTTGGCAGACAAGCACACGGCCCGCCTGATGGGAAGCGGTTACCGTGGCATATGGCCGTCTTCTGGGCACTATTGTTGACTCGAGCAATGCATCTAAAGCTGAGTCTGGACTGTATATATCTATCTGGTGTTAAACTGCCCTATCCTTTAGTCGCCTTGTACGACACCGCATGGGAAGTGATGGGGTGGTGGGTGATCCCAAATTCTACTCTGCCGGGAACCACGCGGCGTACATTACTATATACAAAATTAAAATCGCTTTTCACTAATCAAACAAATAATTGAGACCAAATTATATAATATGTAAGTATGAGTTATGCCATTACTAATTAAAAAATCAGTAAAGCAATGTAACAGCTTCATGGTATTATTATACAAATTGAAGTGTACACACAAAGTTTGAAATCGAACGATAATTAGAAGTTGGTTGCATTTGACTTATGTAGATTTTATGTAGGTACCTACAGTGAGCTTCTAACTGGAGTTCGATTGTAACATATAACTATTAGAATATTGATGAAAGACAGATGGGTAATGGACTGCTGGGTTCGATCCCAGGTTTTACCATAGCACACACCAATGACTTTTTGATACTTTTCGAAGTTGTGTGTATTTATCGTAGGTTTATAAGTGCCCGGTTAGTAGCAATATGTTCGCCGCCTGTTAAATTGGGACCTATAACATAAACTGGCGAAATGTGGGTGCTAGCACCTCTGCCTACCCCTTTCGGGGATATAGGCGTGAGTTTATGCTATGTTATGTCGTATTAGTAGAATAAATCTTTTGACTTAGACCAACGTCGATAATGAATTCAGCGACCTTTGTATTAATATACAAGGTTACATCAGCCAATAGATTCGTTTAGTAGGGATACAAAAACTAATTTTATAAAAAAATATTTCTTTACCACTAAAATTAAATAAGCCAAGTCGCTTTCCCCGGGCTCCAGTAGAACGGTAGACCCAAAGAATGCTTGCTTTCAGCTACTAAGTATGTCCAAGACCTAAGTAAGCATAACTTAACCAATTTGTAATATAGGTTCTAGAATACGGATACATATTTTTTTGTTAAGTCATCCTTAATATTTTCTTCTCGTTACCTACATAGTCATGAATCAACTGCAGCTGTGTTAATGCTGTTTAATATCTAAGAATATAATTAGGATTTCCCAGGTTCTCCTTACCAAGAATAAAAATTCCTAGCTACTGTTTTCCACAAGTCTAGAATTTTATGATATGCAGGAAAGCAGTAATTTATTATTAAGCATAGAAAAAAGTGACATCGCAATGTTTATTTTGATTTTAGTACTATAGACTATAGGTACCTACCTTGTGGTTTCAAATAGTTTTATTTTAAAATATTTATAATTATGAATCCCTTTTAGAGAGACATATTTGCATATACATTAGATATTATGAATAGTCTTATATTTAGCTAATAATGTAATGGTGATATATTGTAGGTATTTAATAGTATCTTAGGGACCAAACCAAGGCATTCTAATATAAAAAATACTAATCCATACATTCGACAATATAATTACTACTAGTAACGTGGGCCATATAATAAGAAATTGTATTATCGTTATCTTTCCAGCCTCTCTAGATAAGTGGCAATTTGTTGGCCGGGAAATGTATGGGATTTGACGTATATGACATGACAGTTGTCAACGCATGTCAAAAACGTCAAATCCCATACATTCGTCATTCTATTCTACAATACGCCGGCCAACGAATTGTAACTCGTCAAGGGGGGCTGGAAAGATATTGATAATACTTAGATGATTTAAAAAAGATTCATCTAAGCGATAATACAATTTCTTATTATATGGCACACGTTGCTAGTATTAATTGTATTTACGTTTTGTTGGTTACGGCCGGGGTGCGAGGGATATGCCTGTTAATCACACCTTCGGCAACCAAAAACGATCTACAGGCGTCGTGTGTTTTAGTCGGTTCGAGTCCGACATAACCTCTCCCACCGGCTCCGATGGTGGGGGTGTCCGTGGGAATTTTTCGCACGTTAAAAAGAAGAAGGGGGGTTAAGCTAAAGTGCTTGTATCAGGAGGTTGACGACGTGGGGATACTAGGTGGTGTTTAAACCCAAAACCCCTTGATTGCTTGCCAAAAGTCAGTAGTAAATTCACCATAAAACTAAGATTTTTACCTGACATAGCAAGTTTGGCATAAGTTTTAAACGCACAATAATTATACTTTGACGTACTTATTGTTTCCTTATCATACTATTTAAGTAAGTAGTTTAAGTAGTCAAGCTACATTTAGAATTGTAAATACTTATACTTAAGGCATGTTATTTTTTCGTATTCAGGCCATAAACGTACCTATGTATGTCTGTTGATACACTTGATACTTGAACCACCATCCATTAGGATTAACAGTCCCACTCAGAGCAATCTGAGTCGGATAGATTAAGTTACCAAGGCTGTAAAAAATATTTTAGATCCTTCTATTACTTCGATTTTATTTTTTGCTTTAATATTTTCATGTGTTTATAAATTATGCGTTTTGATTAAAACATAGTCCCTAAAAAATGTAAGGGTTGACAAAATTAAAAGTATGTCACTATTATTTTAATTCAATTACTCCTATTTCAATGAGCTCGACCCTCATAAAGGTGGTATTTTCATGAAAATTTAAAGTCGAATTCAAAGGAACGACCCTTTATTGCAGTGCCTTTCAATACGATGATTTTTTGGTATTTTACCGATCGTGAAGAGCGACATGATTGTAACGTCACAGGAGAGCAATCGCTCGAATATCACAATATTTTATCCACCAAAAAATTCAGTATTTCTAGTACACAGGTTTTGTTCTATTTTTGTGCGAGGACGATTTATGTTCTAAATCATTTAGTTTATTCAATTGAGCAATGTAAATACTAGGTATGTTAATTACAATGTAAATAATAAAAAATCATTTGAATAAATGTCAAAATAACATAATCAGTTCCTTCGCGATAATATTGACTTTATAATTAGTACTAAGAACGTTATTTTCCACGTTTTGTTTGTTTATTATTTCGAAGAAAACTAGCATAAACAAGTTAGCAGTTAGCTACTTCAAATATTGCGATAACCGTGAAACATAAACAGGTCCGGAACTGGGTAAATACGGAAGAATTGTGGGAAGAATTATAACAGAGAATAGCTAATTAATGACGTCATTAATTGATAGTCAGATCTATAACCAGTCTTGCGTGATTGTGGCCCTGTGTTTTGCTTCACTGTAGTCGGGTTAAAACGAGAATGATTTTATATTAATCATTCATTGAGTCAATGCACCTTTATCTAATATCTACTGTAGTTCTTGTCCATGAAACGGGCGAAGTACTGTAAACATAATTTAGTGGATTATCTAACTCTTCGGCTTATTAGATAACATATTTAATCTCTATTTATTATTGAGGGCTTAGTCACAGAGTGACTATGTCGCATGTTAACATGTCTTTATTAGCTTCATTTGTAATTAATTAAGTATTAAGTACAAAATGAAAATTACTAACTCACTCGTAGTTATCGTCGTGTACATTTCATATTTACTAAGTAAATATATAGCATTCAGGCTGATCTGATGATGGATTCAGGATGTGTATACCTTTTCTGAAGGAGGTATTCTCGTCCCAATTGAGCAGTCTGACAAGGGAAGTACCTTTGCACTACATAATACCGCGGCTATATTAAACTCGTGTTGTGTTCTCGGCGGTGAGTAGGGTAGCCGCTCACTGGAGAGTTTTTGTGCTGTCAGTGGGAAGACCAAAGGTTTGTACTGATTGTGTCTTCTGCACTGACGGTACATAAACTCGTTGGCTGCACAGGTGTGACACTCCTGCTTTTGCACACGTTTATGGGTCACAGTAAACACTTTCCACCAGTCTGCCACCTAAGTTGTATAAAAAAACCTAAATGCTTTGATCAAAATAATACAGAAGACCCATAATATAGATAATAAGATACCCATAATATAGATGATGATGATGTTTTATGTTGTTTTTGAAGTGAAAACGAAAACATCATAAACTCACGCCTATATCCCCGAAGGGGTAGGCAGAGGTGCTAGCACCCACATTTCGCCATTTTATGTTTAGGTCCCAATGTTGCCATTGCCATTAACCGGGCACTCACAAACCTGCGATAAATACACACATAACTTCGCAAAGCATCGATAAGTCATTGGTGTGTGCCATGGTAAACCTGGGATCGAACCCGAGACCTCGTCTCAGCGGTCCACTACCCATACCACAAGGATACCGCGGCTCTCAAGTAGTAAAGAAGTTACAAAAAATTGAACATCGGTTATTGAGGCACTTTTTACACATATGGCGCAAATCGAGAGAGTCTTACGTCTAGCTGTGGGGACTGCAGTGGGCTAATTGATAGATTGATTATACATCAAACGTGGTTGTAAATACATACACAGTGTTTGTTTATAAAAACTTAATTAAGAATCTGTACAGTCGGTATCAAATCAATCGTGACTGGCAGGGTGTTTAAGCACAAGGCAGGGTGGACAAGATCAATCTTATCCTGACTGTACATTCATCTCTAAGACCGAATAAAAACTTTTTATGTAAATTCGAGACTAATTTAAAAAAAAGGTCCACGTCAGTGATACGATACTTTATAGATTTTTTGTTTATAAAAACTAGAAGTATTGGAGTATCCACAAAAAGCAATCAAAGAAATTAATTTGAATCTAGCTCATGATTTTTGTTAGCCTATTAATTTGGTTCTTATTAATGACAGCCGAACTTCAAAATAAAAACAGTTTATTATATTGTAAATTAGGTAGAAGCGTTTCGTGGCAATCACCATGAAAGTGTAAACGATCCCTCTGGACCGCATTCCACAAGGAGAATGCCTTCGTGCATTATGGTAGGCGTACTGTCCGAAAGGCGTTTATACAAATTGAACGTGGTTAACTTCCAGAGAAAATACCACATTAGTTAAATTGTCCCAGCTATGAAAGCGGAATTAGCAGAGCAATAGGCCAATCGATTGATATATATGTAATTGATTGATTGATGAACGTGAAAATATAATTTTCTAAGTAAGGGATTATAATCTATTATGGTGTTTTCGATAGGGGATAATAAATTTGTCTCAGATAGGAATCACACTTATTCGTGTGCTGACGGAGAAAGAATACATAATCACCGTAAGACATATACATATAGAAGAATTTAAATGGTTTCAGGCGAAGGTTCGGTGGCTCAGAGCGTTCCCTTTGTAAGGGAAAGATCGCGGGTTCGAATCCCGCCTGGAGCGTTTCAGTTTTTTCTATCTTAATGGAAAATAATATAAGTATCACCACACCATTTCGTCCGGAGTCGAAAGAAGCGATTAACAGAAAAAAATGCAGACGATATCACTGTGAGTGAAGAAAAACTTGAAATAAAACGCTGTACCAATTCGACCGGACGGCATGGAAACAGTGAGCCTAAGCCTTCCAACATTGGGAGAGCGGTGGATTGCGATATGCTAGTTGATTACTTGAGGAATTGCACTTAGAAGTTTTTTTATACCTTTTAGGTGGTACACAAGTACGCGGCCCACCTGATGGAAAGTGGTTACCGTGGCCTATTAACGTGTGTAACACCAGAGGAGTCACATTCGCGCTGTCGATCCAGTAAGCACAGAGTTACTGTGCCGTCAGTGTAGAAGACAAAGCAGGGCAAGCCTTTAGTCATCACACTGACAGCACAAACTTTCCAGTGAGCTCTGGCTACTCTACTCACCGCTGGGAACACAAGTTGCTGAACACTAACTTATTTTAACATACAACGGTGGTCGGTAATGTGAGATGTGTTAAGCTATAACCGACGATGACAGTTCTATACATAGTTGCAAGATCAATAAAATACCTACACTACAGTATCTGAATATGGACTCGAGTCAAGTATTTTTTTTATCTCAAAGTGCCGTATAAAGCATACAAAGTATCGTTATTGTAAACTTATAGATTACCTATTACGTCTCTACGTGACTTGGGTTATATAGATGACTTGATTGATGCCTTATTTATTATACCTACACGTAATAAACACATTATTATTGTAAGGCAATTATAGTATATTGAACTGATTTGTACCTAGTCTCTGTTGTTGTGTTGATTTAAATTATGCATTCTCTAGTTGTGATATTTAAAAAACAATTATTATAGTTAAGTAACAAAACAGTAAATTGATTTCCTACAATAATAAATGACTATCGCTGTTATCATGCGCAATTTATTATGACTGTACATTAAACGAATCCAACACGCATGAGAGCTTCTTAAAATTTGGACTACAGCACACCGCACACACGCAATAATGTTAACAATAAAATACATACCTACTACTGCCAAAACATTGTAGGTATGTTCTATGTGTGCGGTCCGTAATCCATATTATTGAGAGATACATACACACATATTTCAGTGTATTTTATCTACATTATTATTATGTATTCATCTAAGGTAATGTTATATTTATTGATAGAGCATAACTCAGCAAAAATAATAAATATTTACCATGTTTATTATTTTTGCTGAAAACCAAAATTACACTATTAATGTTAATCTCAACTCATACAATGTTATATTTGACGATTATGACACGTAAATTTCAGTTTTTAGATTTCTTGTTTGTTCGCGATTAACGCAAAAACTACTGAACGTATTTAGATGCAGTTTTATTAGTAGATAGCTCTTGGTCAGACTTTAAATCTTACTTTCGTTTAATTGCAAGTCGTTGATTAAAACCGGAGGTATGACCAAAATACTTTAGTGACAACCAATAGTCGTGGAAACGGACAACCAGGCGAATGAGGCCGTGGGCATCAGATAGTTGTTAATATTGAATGTGGGCGGATTTTCAAATTTATTTATTTATCACAAACAATTACTTTTTGTAGGATATAGTAACATAAACTCATGCCTATATCCCCGAAGACCAGGTAGGCAGCGGTGCTAGCACCCACATTTCGCCAGTTTATGTTTAGGTACCAATAGGATAGGTCGATGAACGACCTCCTCCCCCCATGAGCGCAGCCCTGGGGGTGACAGGTGGAGCCGCCTGTCACCCTGGCAGAAGCAGGCCGCGGTGGCGGGGGGTTTCCGGGGACGAGTTGGGGACTCTGTAGTCCCCACACCCGAGAAGAGGGCCAGATCGTAAGAGATGGCTATGGGTCGGCCGGGGTGCGAGGGATATACCTGTCAACCTCACCTTCGGCAACCAAAAACGACCCACAGGCGGCGTGCGTTTTGGTCGGTTCGAGTCCGACATAACCTCTTCCACCGGCTCCGGTGAGGGGGGAGGGGTACCAAGGTACCAATAGGATAATCTTTATCAATCCGCCATCTAATAATGTCAGGTCTGGATTATGGTTGTATATCAAAACAATAATAAAAGATAAGTTGTTTACCTACATAATTGTGTTTGTAAACAACTAACTCTTGACACTCAATAGATATCTATCTAGGATTTCGATAGCAGGCAATAAACTTTATGTAAGTAGATATTTATAGATAGGTACCCTATGTGTTTCTGTGAGACTACACAAGAACGGAATGATACTTATTCAGAATTGGCTTCCGAATCCATTGAATGAAATTTTAAAGCATGCTAATTATTCAAATCGATTAAGATGTAGAAAAAATTGAATCGGCTCAGGCGGGATTCGAACCCGCGATCTTTCCCTTACAGGGGGAACGCTCTGACCACTAAGCCACAGAACCTTCGCCCGAAACCATCCAAATTCTTATATACATATATATCCGTCTTACAGCTGGTGACGGTTCGAATCCCACCTGAAACGATAATATTTTTTCTATTATTAATGGAGTAGTTCCCATTATTAGATAAATTGTTTACGTTAAGCTAAGCTTATTTTCGGTCCAGATAATGCTGTGTTCTAGGACAACCTAGAAATTATTATTTATTTATGTTATTACTTGTCTCTAAAATCTACAAAGTTAACAAATTCTTACATATAATTAAGAAAATTTAATCTTTACTAAAAATAACTCATTAGTTTATGTTTGTGTAGAGTGAGTTAGTTAACTAAATTACTACATTATCGTTACAGAATATTACGTAACTAACACCAAACGATTTTAGTTAACTATTTCTTTTCAATTTATTTTAATGTACATATTTAGGTTGCCGCGTGGATCCCGGCAGAGTAGAATTTAAACTACCCTATCTCTTCCCATACGGTGTCGTACAAGGCGACTAATGGATAGGGCTGTTTAACATCAGATATATACACACATCAACAAAGTCTAGGGAACAAGGACATTTCTAGATTTTATTTAAAAACCCTTTCTTGTAATATTGAGTGTTTTATATCAATAGAAGGGTATTTTTATACCGCTTTTAATTTTAATAAAAACATTCTCATATCAATTTTTTTTTTTTTAAGAAGGATGCCAATTTTAAGTATTACAACCTTCTATGATTAGGCACAAAAATAACGAGGTAGTAAGAAATACAGTAACTAACTGTACTTTAAACGTTTTTAATAATCTGTAGGACCTCCTAAAGCATTAGCAACAGCTCGATAACGGCGTGGCATACTTAGTACGTGGGGCGCACTATAAGCGGCGTAATACGGCGTTTACGGTTATTTTTACGGAGTTCGTCAATAACTTCCGGCAAACAAATGGTCGTGTACCAGTCACTATTCACAGTACGACGATTTTCTAAAGCAACAGTAGCCACGTGTCCAGTTTTATTAAAAAAAGAAGCAATCATCCGCTTAGATGCACTTTTCACGCGCGCCACCATGGTTGGTTTCGGCTCATCTTGAAAGACCCATACGCTCGATTGCTGCTTTGTTTTGGGATCGTAGCAATAAATCCATGTTTCGTCACCTGTTACTATGTCCCACACCAAATTTGACGCACCTTCGTTGAATCTGGTAAGCATGGCACTGCACCAAGTGACGCGGTCCGTTTTTTGATCCTCGGTCAAGTTATGTGGGATCCACCGCGAGCACAGCTTTCTCACACCCAAATGTTTGTGTAGGATTGATTGTATTTGACTCATGCCTATTTCTAAGGATGCGCGAATTTCATGGTAGGTCACATGCCTGTCTGTTTCAATCATACGGCGCACAGCATCGATGTTTTTGTTGGTCACAGCGGTGGACGGCCGACCATCGCGAGATTCGTCACTGAGATTGATACGACCACGCTTGAATTCTGCAAACCAGCTATAAACAGTCGTCTTGCATGGAGCTTCATCGCCAAAAGCTGTTTCAAGCTGAGCGATGCTCTGTTGAGCCGTCAAATTACACTTAAAATCGTAGAAAATCATACTACGAAAATTTTCCCGAGTTAAATCCATGTTGATGCAGACGCACAATTTTTTAAATGGTGCCACAAGGTAAAAACAAAAGACAGTCAGATGAAACAAACTGTATTCTACAGCCAAAGAGTTCTATTTTCAAATGTTGTAATAAATTTTTAAATATTGTTTATGTAAGTGGCCAGTTCCGGAAACTTTTAGTGTAACCTATGTATGAGATTGTCAATCATCGTCTGTGGAATATGGCTCCATACACTGCGAAGGTGTAAAAAAAGTTGTTCTTCAGTGTTCAGATTTTCCAAAGAATCACTGAAAGCTCTTCTCCCAAGCAAATCCCAGGCATGCTCTATGGGATTGAGGTCGGCAGACTGAGCAGGCCATTCCAACGTCGTAATATTGTGCTCGCTTAACGCATTGACCACTACCCTCGCGGCGTGTGACCGTGCATTATCTTGCATGAACATAAAATCTTGACCGAACTGCTGTCGATGAGGGATTACCATGGGGTGTATAACCTCCTGAATGTATTGGTTTGCATTCAAATTGCCCCGCATCCAAACGAGGTCGGTCCTTCCACCAAGGCGAATTCCAGCCCATACCATGATTGTTCCACCTTGGTAAGGATGAACTTCTTGCAGATTCTGGAGACGCCTCCGACGTCCAGGAACTCGCCATATACGCACTCTTCTTGAATCCGAATGAAAACCGAAGCGAGATTCGTCGGAAAACAAAACCCGTGCCCATTGATGGTCGGCCCACTGTAAATATGCGTTAGCCCACAATAAGCGACGACCTCGATTTCCACGTCGAAGAGCTGGAACCCTAAGCGGCTTGCGAGCATGAAGATTGGCTTCGTGTAGGCTTCTCCTGACAGTTTGATCGCTAATAACCACTTGATGCTGAGACTGGAGGCCTGCGACCAACTGACGAGCAGTAATCGTGGGTTGCCGCCTTGCGGAATTTTGCAAGAAACGATCTTGTCGCGGGGTAGTAACCCTATTTCGTCCCCTGTGACGTTCGGCAACATCCCCTGTAGACATGTAGCGTGCCCATATTCTGCGAATTACGCTTGGTTGGGTGTTGACAGCATCCGCTACGTCGCGTTGAGTTCGTCCAGCTTGCAGCATACCAACAGCCCTTAACATCTCTTCGCGAGTTAAATGACGACGTGACATGATAACTACAGTCACAAAAATGCACAAACCATACGTAAAAGACGTATTATTGATAATAAACGTTATTTACAATCAAAGAAAATAATTTTTATTTTGCATCAGAGAAATTGCACAATCAAACACTTTTAAAAGTTTTACCTCCATATTCGAAAATCATCACTTATTTAAATTTATTTTTAAATTTCGAACAACTCTGTAATCTACTTTATTCTATTTTTATTTATTTGCTGCCAGTTATTTGCAAAACAAGATTTACACGAAAAAAAAAATTGGGGTCATCTTGTTCCCTAGACTTTGTTGAGGTGTTTATATACAGCCTCAGTTGAATGGCTTAAGTAAACAATAGTGCCTGGAAGACTGCAAGAGGCTCACCCCTCTATTACATGGGACCGAGTTTTATGATTGGTGAAATGTGGGTGCGAATTCACCTCTGCCTAACCCTCCGGGGATAAAGCGTGATTATATGTATTTATGTATTCAGATTGCCTTTAGACGTAGGCATATCTATGGATGATGAGTGCATGCGTCACGCTATTACGGCGTATGCGAGGCGCGTAACCTTATCGAACGCTTACACTATAGTGACGAGGGTGTCATGTCTCAGTCTCTATTTATGGAAAATTTAATCCTTTCTCGATTCACGAAGCTGGCAATACCTCAACCAATATATTGGCAATAGGAATGCACCATAAAGTATGTGCACCGATATTATCACTTTAATACCTATATTACATAACATAAACCCACGCCTATATCCCCGAAGGGGTAGGCAAAGGTGCTAGCACCCGCATTTCGCCAGTTTATGTTTTTAGCTCCCAATGTGGCGAGCATATTGCCGTTAACCGGGCACTTATAAACCCGCGATAAATACAGACATAACTTCGAAAAGCATCGAAAAGTCATTGGTGTGTGCCATAGTAAAACCTGGGATCGAACCCGAATATCTATATTATTCCCCTAAAGAGAGTTATATATTATAATCACATTCGATCAAAGGTAAAAATCGTAAATCATCATTCTCTGAGCTTTTTTCCCAACTCAGTTGGGGTTAACTTCCCAGTCTCACTGTGATGCGGCTTAACTTCGCAATTTTCCGTTAAGCAACTGCCATCTGATCTCCACACCTAGAGATATCGAAGTTACATAGTTAAACTAGTCAGACGTTTGATGGCCCCAACTATCGGTAACGACTACCATAGATGTTCGTATATGGTAACATCTAAAACAATAATTTGTTTTGTTTATATTTTGCAGTTTTACGTGTGCACGGTGGCGACGTCGGTCTATTTCGTGTTGGGACTATGTTTCGGAGCACCTACAGTATTCATTCCACAGCTGAGGAAAGAGGCAAAATTAAATGCAACAGAGCCTTTATCTGATGACATGGCATCATGGCTATGTAAGTACTATTTGACCACGTAAAACTAGATGGGAACACATCACACCTTAGATGAATTAAAAAAGAATTAATTAATGTAAGCTAACACAGTCTAACGCGTAATCTTATATATATGCGAAGTATGAGTCGTTAGACTGTGCTAATAATATAAATGCGAAGGTTTAATATGAATGTGTGGATGAATTGATGTTTGTTGTTCTTTCACGCCAAAACGACTAAACTAATCTGGATGAAATTTGTCACAGAGACAAATAATTTGTTTTGAATTGGAATATACTCTAAGCTACTTTTTATTACGGGAATCGGATCCAGTAGCGGCAACTTTCTTGTTCAGTACTTTGAAAACTAAGTTAAGGATCCTCCGTGGTTGAACTTACGCCTACATTATATTCCAACATACATCACCGTCGTAGGAGACATCTACGTACTTGGATTCTGAAGAATTACAGAACAATGAATGTATTGGCAATCTTTTTTAAACAATATTTATAAACGATTGACGCTTATTTTGTTTTGGTTTTTTACCACTGCTAAGTGTTAAAATACCAAAACAAGCGGTGGGTAACTCGATAATTATTAGAAAAGTGAAAGTTTGGATGAATGGATAAATGTTTGTTATACAATCACACCACCCGGTGCGGTGGAATGGATCAGGATGAAATTTGGCACAGAGACAGATATGTAATTAAAAAAATCAAAGAATTAATTTCATTTATTCAGTTTAGGCACATAAAGAGCACAAAATTCTACAGTTATGTCAAGAAATATTATAAAATTATTAAATACTTAATGTAAATAAACCATTGAAAAATGATTATTTCGCTGGGTCGGTAACTTAGGTCTACTGAGAAGATACCAGAAAGAAACTCAAAGTAAAAACTCAAATATTAGAACTAAATTATCTTTTTTTTGTTATTTCGGTTTTGTTTACAATTTATGTTGTGCGAGCATGCAAGAGACTTAGGTTGACCATGCGTTTCCATCATCACGATACTCATCTATTTATAATAATAACCTTTTTTCATGAAATGTATTTTTTTTTTATTTATTTTACTGTATTTTAGTACCTAATAATAGTTTTTCGTTTTAAATTTAATTTAATTTAATTTATCTTTTGGATTAGATATAATATATGTGGTATCACTATATTTTTCATGAAACATTTTTTCACTTCAATTTAAATTTAGTAAATTAGGTAACTGTATATAATTGGTTGACGTGCCACACATCAATCAATTATTACAGTTACCTACAAATGAATCACCAGTTTCATGAAGCCTGAGTTTTGTACGTTAGATTTTTTTTCGAATAGACATACCTATGTACCTTGTTTCGTACATATTAGATACAATCGTAAATATACTAAGAAGCAACTGTTAAAATATTAATTTCTTTAAATAATTCTTTCAGCGACTCAATTAATGAATTTTTAAATGATAACATTTGACATCTGCTATTTTGATTTGTATACCATATTTCCATAATATTATATTTTGACATTTGATTGGATTGCACATTTTTGGCAACTATGGACTTAGCACATTGCATCTCAATTTTCACTGACATTGCTTATTTTAATTTTATTTTAATTATGTAACTTTATTAACTAATAATGTATTATTTCGTATGCCTTTAGGCGAAACATTGAAGACCATTATATTTTTTATTGTAACACCTTTTTTACCTATGTTTGACGAATTAAATTGATTATTATTATTATTATTGATTATTATTATTGAGTCACGGGGTCTCAGGCTATAGATTACTCGTATCGCTCGTTTCTGTAGTTGAATAATAAATAATTAAATAACTTCATTAGCCATAATCAAATATACCCATTTTCACTATATTGGAAAGTTTTCCTAGCTGCAGGTGATGGTGGTCAAAATGCTGTTGAGCAAATTGCAATCCTACGCAAGTTGTACCGTGTTGTTACTTATAGGTACTAATTTCTTGAATTGTCAACCAAATGTCGATCCATGGTTTAAGTTACCTATTATTATGTTCGCATTCATGATCGTTTATACGCTTGTTACAGCATAACTGCGTTATCTGTCATATCAACTTGTCTTCGTTATGCTCAGTAATTATATAAACAATATAAATAACTACTTATGCAATGATATCGAAAGCACTGTGATCAGATAATGAACAAAACTAATTGAAGGCAGAAATAGTTTTTAAGATGAATTTTCTGAATGATATTATGAAGAATAATTGAATGTGTGTCTCTTTCGACAGCTTATAAAAAACCTTAAATTCCTAATCCACATTTACAAAGACATTCTGAATATAAATGAAATAGAATTAACTTCAGATTCACGAGATAAATAATCTTCCCAAGGAGGAGCGATAATATTTATTATTCCAACAAGGTGGGGCTTCGGCTCAATAACAGCTAAGTTTCTCATCATATTTTTTCCTAAATAAATGGAAGATTCCCGGAACTGAAGTCATTCGATTTTTTTATAGGAGTTTACGCGCCTCTCTTAAGGGCAGGTGATTTTGATCTTCAACAACACGTAGTTGACGCCAATGTTAATGGTCGAAACCAGTTAGGATCTCTAGGGTATACTTCGAGATATAATTCCAGCACTTACATTTGGTGAATTTGTGCTCGTCAACCGTCACGCCGTAGTACCTCGTGCTATTCTCAAAAGACACCAAAGAAACGCATACTGTGCGTATAAAGCACATTATGAGCACATTTTAGCACATACACATGTCCCGAGGTATATTACTTTTATTGCACACCAAATGCAGAATGCCCTGGGCATTTTTTATAGGGAACGGCATTATTTTTCAAAAATAAAAGTAGTCAAAATTACGTCCTATAACATAAACTATACACATATATATCGTAAGTTCCGTCAAATTTATCCCCTCGTTTTCGATATAAGCAAGATCATATTCTCTGTTTATTTTTTTTTATGTAACATTTTCTTTTTATTTATTTGTGCAGATAGAAATAAAATAGCGATGATAATTATTATTATGTTACTTGTTGTGCAAATAGTTAACATAAATGATTCATCTGTCATTTATCATAAATTGTTATTATAAAACGTAATAAATAAACATCATGACAACAGCTGGAAAATGGAAAATTACAAATATCGGTTCTGTGGATTAGGTGTAGAAAGGTAATTTGCATTTATAATATTATTACAAAAATATCGATAATGAATTATATATATTCTTAAATAAAAATAATATTATTTTCAATAATAATAATTTCAATGATACAATAATATAGGTGAATTTCTGTTGTGATTTTCAGACAAATTGTATCAATAGACTCTGTGTAGTCGTATGATAAGAAAAATAGTCATTTTGTGATTGTTAGTTCTTCGTACTTTACTGAGTACTGCTTTATTTGATATTATTTCGTTTTGATACATATCATACTTAAGTATAGCTGGAATTCTCTTTGATAGTGGTGTGACGGCAGAGGGTTTGTCTATATCCAAAGGCCGCATGTTCTTTATAAGGATGAATAAAAAAAAAAGTCAATAGACTTAGTGTATTCACTCCAATTCTAGACCCAAAGTAAGCATTGCTCATCTAGCTTGTAGCTTGCAAAAATGACAAAGTACGAACGTTTAAACTGTCGACTGCCATGATATATAATGATGGGAATTAAAAGTCATCATGATCGCGTGATCGCGTTAATTATCATTAACCTATTGTATAATAACATACTCTAAATAGGACTCTAGAATGATCGTATTATAATGATAGGTCTAATATCAAAACCGATGTTTTAGTGTATCTAGTACTAAGTCTTCTGTGCCAAATTTCTACCTAATCGTTATTACGTTTTTAAGTAATAAAGACCAACTTTACAAACTCTTTATAAAATAAGTTTGAGGAATATGGTTACCGTGTGAATTCAAAAAGGTTTTGGACTCTGTTACTTAACCGTCATATGCCCCGAAAGAGACTCTCACTTAGAGTCGCAATCATGTTGGGAAACACGGAAAAGAAATGAGAAAGCATATCCATTCAAAGATGATTTCTCTTTTCTTTTAAAAAAGTTTTAAGTTTTAAGATTGATAAATAATTTATGTTACGAAAAAATATGTTTTTTAATCTATTCTAATTCGGGTTTCTTTTATTTTTCAGCGTCCATTCTCGGCTATACCTCGATGCCATGGGTGATTATTCTACCCATACTGACTCGCTACATTGGAAGGAAAATCCCTTTTCTACTCGTTACCGTACTAACGTTAGTGAGTTTTATCATTTTCTACTGCAGTACCAATGCAATACATTTATTAATCAGTGAGATACTACAGGGCATTACTCTCGCCAGTAATTTGACTGTGTTGATATGCATAATTACTGAGTACTCATCACCCCGTTATCGGGGAGTATTTATGATGATAGAATCATCAATTTTCTTCTGGGGTGTCTGGATCGCAAATGTAACTGGAACGTTTAGCCACTGGAGAAACATTGCTATCATCGCCTTTGTCTGCTGCATATATTCAATGACTGCAATCATAATGCCAGAATCTCCATCGTGGCTAGCAATGATGGGACGGTTCGACGAGTGTGCTGCAGCACATCATTGGTTGAAAGGATATGACAAAGAATCTGAAGAGGAACTAGAAAGTCTTATAAAGTCACAGAAAGAGTATTTAAAGATATGTGCTGAACGTAAAAAACCTAAGTCGTGTTGGAACTTTGATATTATTAAAGAAACTATAACTACCAAAGGTTTCTATAAACCACTATTGCTGTCAATGGCAGTTATGGCATTGTATAATTTTTCAGGAAAACTTGTTTGTTCTATGTATGCGATAGATTTGATAAGTCAAATAACCGATAGTGAATCCGCTGCCTATATCGGCATGCTTATTTTGGACGCTGTTACAATACTTGGCATGCAAATTGGATGTGTTTTGTCGAAGTTAATTAATAGAAGAACTTTATTATTATCGTCATCCGTAATTGGGATTTTGTTTTTGTTTATAATTTCATTGTATTTGTATTTAATACATATGAGTATGATATCTGAAAATAAAGTTATATCAATTGTCTTGCTGACTTCATTCTCAGTATCAATAACGTGTGGTCCTATGATAATGCCATCAACAATTTTCGGCGAAATCATCTTTTTGAGATATAAAAGTTCCTCGTTACTTATTTTAACATTATTTTCAGAGTTGTTGATGGCAACTGTACTCAAAGTATCACCATATATTTTTAAAACTCTTACATTAGAGGGTGCTTTCTTGTTTTACGGTATATCTGCTTCCATATTCGCATTTATCCTGTACAAATATTTACCTGAAACCAAAGACAAAACCCTGCAAGAAATAGAAAGGTACTTTATAGATGATCATGAAATAGACGAGGATGCGTCTAAATCTTTTATTGTAGGTAAGGAGGAAAATTATAATATGAAGGAATGTTAAGTTTATATTGTGTTGTAATTATAATTCTATTTACTGTGTAAATAATAATTAAAATAACAAATAGAAATAAAATGTTATTAGTTTTCGTTGGTTTGTTTATTTGAATGGAGTTGTATGATTGTTAATGAGAAACAGTTGTGAAACTACTTTCAAGTTGGGTCTAGTTCGGCAACCCTTTGCCTTAGATTGTTTGGTATCGATAACAAAACCTTATAACAAATTTAATATTGTTAAAGTTACATACTTTAAAACGTATAACTAGGCAGGTTTAGAGTAAATTATATTTTCCCGTGATAAAGTCTGCATAAATATGAAAAAAAAAATTTTTTTTTAAATCATAACAAACATGCCTTCAGTTACCTTGGAATCCTAAGTTTTTATTTACTCGGGATTTTTGAATATACACTATAATAATAAAATTTTATTAACGGGATATTTACCATATTCATTTGAATCGTAGCTACAAAGAATAAGTACGACAAAAGAAATAATAGTATACACTGATATAAACGTGTTTACTTATGTCCTTTTACTTATTGGAGCATTGGAAACTATAAAATGAACATAGTAAATATATATACCTAATTCTTAATAATAAATTATGTTACACATTATAGGTCATACATACCTTTTAGCCCACTATCAACTCTAAAAGAACTATTATATCAATCTTACTTTGAATTTCATAACATAAATAGGACTCGGCCAGTCGCGTCGCCATCTATCAGGACATTAGTGTTATGTTTTGTATATCTAATACAATAAACCACAGCTATTGTTTATCCACATAACACTAGTATCTATATAAAACACAAAGTAAGATTGAAATAATATTACTGGAGATGGTAGCATGAACTTTAAGAAGTTGTTAAATGTTCCTATTTTGACATACTAAAAGTTTTCTGTTCCCTTCTTTATCTTGCGATCGGTCTTACGTTATTTAGTTAAATAAGCTTTTAATATGTCTCAGGAATAGTTAAAATTACTTAGCTGAAAATAATAAAACAGTATACAGTAAACACTTAGTGGTTTTCTTTCGACGTGTGAAATTAAATGTAAAAATTAAAGTAGGCACCTACTGATACATCGTTACGTATATTATTAGTATTTAGATCCAACTTATTGTAAATAATAATGATATTAATTCAAACATGAAATTGTACATGAAAATCAGGCTCTACCATTAATTACGAGTATTTACTTTGTTTGAAGTTATGTTTTAGAATGATTAAAGATGTTAGCTATTTATTACTCAATCGGCCCCCAATAATTTTATTTTAATAATAAAATTTCCCGATGTAGAAAATTTACATTATCAATCAATCAATCAATCAATCAATTAGCCCATGGCAGTCCACTGCTGGACATAGGCCTCTCCCAATGTGCTCCATTTTCTACGATCCTCCGCCTTCCGCATCCAGTCTGTCCCAGCCACCTTTTTCAGGTCGTCCGTCCTGGCTAGGGGGCGTCCTTACCTTTCGTTTACTTTCTCGCGGTCTCCACTCTAGGACTTGTTTGCTCCAGCTGCCATCGGTAATTTACATTAATTAACTTCCAAATCAACGAAGGATGTTTGAATATAATATTCTACTAAAAATAGTAATTTTATGTTTTTCATGTGTTGTTTAATCGTTCATGTGCCATATCATGCACCTGTAATAACAGCGGTCTTAAACAGCAACACAAGTATTATATATAAAGCGGTATTTAATTGTAATTGTTCATTAAAAACGTTGTCAATAGGAATACCGCCTATGGGTTCCGTTGGTGAACAATTTGCTAGCTGCTGTGCTAGCTTTTTAAGTTCTTTAAATTTAATAATATCTTATCTATTAATCTATCTTTACCAGCAACTTTAAAAAGTACTAGTGGAGTAGTAATGATAGTAGTTCCCGGCATAGCCAAGATAAACTGTTCATTATAAGGAAGAAAGCAGACCCTGGACTCCACAAGGCGCTTCGGATGAACAGAATAGGCGCACGGATATTGCGAGAGAGTATTGCGAAGCTACAAATTTTGTTCACTGTTTCATTAAAATTATTTGTTATCGATTCACAGTATTCGTTAAAGAACCCAAACGTTATTTGAAAAACATACCACTAATTTTGTTCTAGTGTTGTTACTTCATGTATCATTTCGTAGTAGGTAGTGAAACTTGATACTCTGTGAACATTATACCTACTTGTATTATATTTTTTATAGACTAACACATAGTACGTGTTTCAAAAATTTTAGTAGTTATTTTCGTGAAGCGGTCAGATCGTTTATGGAGTGATGGAGTCGTATATTTACAATGATGTCAAAATTGATGAAACTGCAGAGCACAATAATGAATCGTGGAAGCCTCTAATATGACAGGTTTGTTTATCACACATTATAAATAAAAATATAATTGTACTTTTTGAAACTAGATCATAGTTACTACACTTTTTTAAACCACTTAGGTAGCAGACATGCACAAGGCCCACCTGATGGAAAGTGATTACCATGGCCTATAGACGAGTGCAATGCACATCAAGGGAGTCGCACTTATGCTGCCGACCCTGTAAGAACAGAGAGTTTTTGTACCGTTATTGTAGAAGACAATGTAGGACAAACCTTTGGTCTTCCCATTGACAGCATGAAATCTCTCCATTGAGTTTTGGCTACCCTACTCACCGTTGGGAGTACAACATGAGGTTATGACCGCGGTATCCTCTAGACCGGAGGTACTTTCCCAGTCGGACTGCTCAATTAGGACTTTAGAATATCGCGTTTTTTATATATTCAGTTTAAAGTTGGGTACAGTGTTTGCCCCGTGTAAGTCACGGGTTCAAGTCCCGTCGGGTATTTAGACTTTTTTACGATCTAAATCTATAGGTTTAGATAAGATCACATTACAAAGTGTCTTGTTCTAATATTCTCATATAGACTTACCTAGGACTAAACATTGAGTAATTTAGTTAGACACTACCGCTATTATGTGGTAAGTTGACGACTTATATCTCATATTTCTGTTACCTATCTACTTATCTATACCATTACTACATAGATGAGCACATTACACGTATTTCCTGAGTTAAAGCGGTTAGTAGGTACTTGGTTTAATAGTATACTGTATCGAGTACCATGAGTGACCGTGAGTTATGAGTGACCATGAGTTATATGTATATGTACATATAAACCGCGGTAGCCTAGTGGTATGAGTAATGAACTGCTGAGACGAGGTCACGGGTTGGATCCCAGGTTTTACCATGGCACACACCAATGACTTTTCGATGCTTTTCGAAGTTATGTGTGTATTTATCACAGGTTTATAATAACGATTATTCCCAGTAGTCCGCTCTAGCTCTGTCCTCTGGGGTGACAGCTAGGGATTGTCTTCCCAGTTGTCACCGGGGTGACGATTTGTACCGACTGTTCCCTTTGAAAGTTGGCTAGAGGGGACAAATGAGAAGTTTGTTTCTCAGTTGTCACGGGGGGGGGGGGGAGGGGGTAACAAATAGTGCCCAATAAATGGCAATAGGCTCGCCATCTGTCACATTGGGACCTAAACATAAACTGGCGGAATTTAGGTGCTACCACCTCTGCAAACCCCTTCGGGGATATAGGCGTGAGTTTATGTTATGTTACATATAAACATAAATCGTAAACTATTTGTCATAGGTTTTAAAGATCGCACTATGATATTGTTATGATCCCTAGCATGTACTCATTTCATATGTAACCGTTTTTATTTTCATTTTGTACCCTGAAAGGTACAATATAAGAACTAAAGAAAGTAAAGCTATGATGTTTAGGTAAATGGACTTTATTACGTTAAAGAACTGCTTGTGTAGTACAATTTTATGTGACATTGACATTACATGTAGATAGCATACAGTTTTTATGCGGTTGGTAGAAATATGAGATAGATAGATAATACTTTATTGTACACCAATAGATTACAGGAGAACTTGTAGGTAGCATGCATACAGTTTAATGTACAATAGGCGGCCTTATCACTGGAAGCGATTTGTTCCAGGCAAGGTTATGATCTTATTAACTTCTTTACGTTATGTATGCAAGGTTTTATTTCTATTTCACAATGTAAAACTAAACTATATGAAATACGATAAGTTTTATCATTAATATGACACAAATATCTGAAAATGATCTTTTCAAAACATTTCGACTGCTACTCAGGAGACGTGGGTTCGATTCCCGCTCATTGCAAATATTTCTATGCATGAATATTTATATTTGCATTGCTCTAGGTATTTCTATGTATTATATGCATGTATTTATAAAAATAAGTATTTAAGTATTCACAACCTAAATTCTATAACACAAGCTAGTTAAACTATCCTTACCCCGGGTCTAGACAGCGTTTTGTGGAATGTTGTAGAATGTTTATTTATTTATATCAATTGCGCTGTCAGTGAGATGACTAAAGGCTTGTCCTGCTTTGTCCTCTACACTGACGGCACAAAAACTCTGTGCTTACAGAGTCGGCAGCGCGAGTGTGGCTTCTCTGGTGTTCCACACGTCCATAGGCCACGGTAATCACTTTCCATCAGGTGGGCCGTGTGCTTATCTGCCACCTAAGTGGTATAAAAAAAAGTCAAAGTAAGATAAAGTAAACACAGGTAGTAGGTACGCAATAGATTGTATGATGTGTATCTGCGAATGGTGGAATGTTGTACTACACACATCAACAAAGTCTAGGGAACAAGGACATTTCTAGTTTTTATTTAAAAACCCTTTCTTGTAATAGTGAGTGTTTTATGTCAATAGAAGGGTATTTTTATACCGTTTTTAATTTTAATTTTAATAAAAACATTTTCATACCAAATTTTTTTTTTTTTAAGAAAGAATTGAATAGTGCCAATATTGAGTATTACAACCTTCTATGATTAGGCACAAAAATAACGAGGTAGTAAGAAATACAGTAATTAACCGTACTTTAAACGTTTTTAATAATCTGTAGGACCTCCTAAAGCATTAGCAACAGCTCGACAACGGCGTGGCATACTTAGTATGAGATTGTCAATCATCGTCTGTGGAATATGGCACCATACACTGCGAAGGTGTAAAAAAAGTTGTTCTTCAGTGTTCAGATTTTCCAAAGAATCACTGAAAGCTCTTCTCCCAAGCAAATCCCAGGCATGATCTATGGGATTGAGGTCGGCAGACTAAGCAGGCCATTCCAACGTCGTCATATTGTGCTCGCTTAACGCATTGACCACTACCCTCGCGGTGTGTGACCGTGCATTATCTTGCATGAACATAAAATCTTGACCGAACTGCTGTCGATGAGGGATTACCATGGGGTGTATAACCTCCTGAATGTATTGGTTTGCATGCAAATTGCCCCGTATCCAAACGAGGTCGGTCCTTCCACCAAGGCGAATTCCAGCCCATACCATGATTGTTCCACCTTGGTAAGGATGAACTTCTTGCGGATTCTGGAGACGACTCCGACGTCCAGGAACTCGCCATATACGCACTCTTCTCGAATCAGGATGAAAACCGAAGCAAGATTCGTCGGAAAACAGAACCCGTGCCCATTGATGGTCGGTCCACTGTAAATGTGCGTTAACCCACAATAAGCGACGACCTCGATTTCCACGTCGAAGAGCTGGAACCCTAAGCGGTCTGCGAGCATAAAGATTGGCTTCGTGTAGTCTTCTTCTGACAGTTTGATCGCTAATAACCACTTGATGCTGAGACTGGAGGCCTGCGACCAACTGACGAGCAGTAATCGTGGGTTGCCGCCTTGCGGAATTTTGCAAGAAACGATCTTGTCGCGGGGTAGTAACCCTATTTCGTCCCCTGTGACGTTCGGCAACACCCCCTGTAGACCTGTAGCGTGCCCATAATCTGCAAATTATGCTTGGTTGGGTGTTGACAGCATCCGCTACGTCGCGTTGAGTTCGTCCAGCTTGCAGCATACCAACAGCCCTTAACATCTCTTCGCGACTTAAATGACGACGTGACATGATGACTACAGTCACAAAAATGCACAAACCATACGTAAAAGACGTATTATTGATAATAAACGTTATTTACAATCAAAAAAATAATTTTTATTTTGCCTCAGAGAAACTGCACAATCAAACACTTTTAAAAGTTTTCCCTCCATATTCGAAAATCATTACTTATTTAAATTTATTTACAAATTTCGAACAACTCTGTAATCTACTTTATTCTATTTTTATTTATTTGCTGCCAGTTATTTGCAAAACAAGATTTACACGAAAAAAAATAATTGGGTCCATCTTGTTCCCTAGACTTTGTTGAGGTGTTTATTTACAACATTCCACTATTCGCAGTTAGAAATGTTAGAACCCCAAGAATGTATTCATACCCTTTTTTTATCGTACGAACAATTCCCACGGATATCACCCACGGGAGGCGGTGGGAGAGGTTTTGTCAGACTTGAACCGACTAAAACGCACGCCGTCTGAGGACCATAGGTTGCCGGAGGTGACGTTGCTCTCACCCCGGCCGACCCAGGGTCATCTCCTTCCCGGATGTGTATATTCATAAGCTTAGTCATAAACACGAAATTTGGCAGAAGCAGGCTGCGGCGGTGGCGCGCGTGGCGCGCCTCCCCGTTTCCGGGGTCGAGTTGGGGACTCTGTAGTCCCCACACCCGAGAAGAGGGCCATATCGTGAGAGATGGCCCTGGGTCGGCCGGGGTGCGAGGGATATGCCTGTCAACCTCACCTTCGGCAACCAAAACGACCCACAGGCGGCGTGCGTTTTAGTCGGTTCGAGTCCGACATAACCTCCTCCACCGGCTCCGGTGGGGAGGTATCCGTGGGGATTTTGCGCACGTAAAAAAAAAAAAAAAAGAGGGGTTAGGTTCCTAACTCCACTGGCCTATTGCAGATTGGAAAACTAGTAGGTAAGCAGTTTTTCCCTGACATCAAGCAATATATTAGTTTCGAGACTTGAATGTCAAAATGAGACTGGTAAAGAAAAACCGAGAAATTTAATGACCTTGTTTACAAATTTTCTCGAAGGTTCAATTTACTGAAATGAATAAATATTTTTTTACTTAGAATGCCTTTATTTTGTACATATCAGTATCTCTTAACATCGCTTTTTATTGTTACAGCTGTTTGTGTTCAGCGGCGTCACATCAATATATTTTGTACTTGGACTGTCCTTTGGTGCACCCACAGTTTTTATTCCGCAGCTGAAAAAGGATGCAAACTTCACAGAATATCTTAGCGACGATATGTCATCATGGTTATGTAATTGTATAGCTTCTACTTAACACGATATTTTGAATATTACTTACATCGTAATTAAAATTTATTAGTAGTGGGCTGCGCTCGAATTTTATTGACATTAGTATTTTACAGTTATATGCTGTAGTATTATTACTTTATTACTTTCAAATCATTTGATCGGAATACTATGTGGTTATGTAGGGAAATCACACAACAAAATTTAAAAGCCGCCATGGCTTAAGGTTTAATGTAATAGGTAATAACTACGTGACAATTTTGTTCTGACAACTAAAACTTAGGTACATAGATCCGTAGGGGTTTCTTTTTTTTTTTACGTGCGCAAAATCCCCACGGATACCTCCCCACCGGAGCCGGTGGAAGAG
This sequence comes from Eilema griseolum, assembly GCA_963662185.1. NCBI lineage: Eukaryota > Metazoa > Arthropoda > Insecta > Lepidoptera > Erebidae > Eilema > Eilema griseolum. The sequence continues at coordinate 12,219,812 of OY759242.1, forward strand.
GTTATGTCGGACTCGAACCGACTAAAACGCACGCCGCCTGTGGGTTGCTTTGGTTGCCGAAGGTGAGGTTGACAGGCATATCCCTCGCACCCCGGCCGACCCAAGGCCATCTCTCACGATCTGGCCCTCTCCTCGGGTGTGTGGGGACTACAGAGTCCCCAACTCGTTCCCGGAAAACGGGGAGGCGCGCCCGGCGGCCTGCTTCTGGCAGGGTGACAGGCGGCTTCACCTGTCACCCCCAGGCCGGCGCTCATGGGGGGCGAAGGTCGTTCATCGACCTCCGACGCCCGAGTTGCCCGAGTTGTACGCGGGCAGCTTGGCTTGCGATCCTTCATCGCTCCCGCTGCCGCTCCCGCCCCGCCTCCTCCTTCACGAGCATTACTTGCTCGCAGAGGGAGGCGCCGGCCGCCCATGCATCCGCGCAGTGGACCATCGCCGCGAGCAAGGTGGAGAGTGTGAGAACTCTCACTCCCAGGGCCGCCACAAGCTCCCGTCTCGGCGTCTCCCACGCCGGACACTCGGTGAGCGTGTGCGGCCCTGAGTCCTCGCTCGCGTCGCAGTGATGGCACTCGGACGTTGGCTCTTTCTCCATCCGACGCAGATACTTCCCGAAGCACCCATGCTCTGTGATCATCTGCGTCAGACGGTACGAGAGGCTGCCGTGTGCCCTCTCTAGCCACTCCCCCATGATGGGTTTTACCGCCGCTACTACGGCGCGCCCTAGATCCGTAGGGGTATTGCGCACTCTGAACAATCCCGACTACTGAAGAGTGTGATTATTCAGTAGCTAGATTACAGTTTATAAACTTATTTCTAAATTTGTATTTTTTTGGAACAAGCAACAGCTATAATTTATACATGTTTAAAATGTGCTAATTAAGTTCTTTCAGTTTATACACGGCATATTTATCTCATGCTTTTTTATTTCTTTTATTTTTTAATACAGCACTTTATGACCGCAAGAGGGCGCCACATTAGATTCAGTGACACGTCATTTAGCTTATAAACAGTCGACGACCAAGACTCTTCTATCATTTGTTCAGTTCTAATAAGTAGTTGAGGAGCTATGAGGGAACAGAACCTACATACATAATTTTAGTTTATTATCCAATCACAAGATTCCTTATCATCAAAATATAGCAATATAAAAATAAAAAAACCTTTCCTTCTTAGCTCCCTCTTTTTTAGTTTTTGTGGATTTCTATCTATATATTATGGTATTTGCCTGAGTTTGATCACGGTATTCACGGCTTAACTATATCTATAGTATTATTCTTTTTTTATTTACTTAAATTTTATGAGTCAAACATTAACATTAATATTTACATAATGCATAAGGAAGTTATCTAAATTAAAATATTAAAAAGGAACCAGAATATACCTAAACCATCCTGCAGGTTCATGCGTCAAAGAATTCCTCCCCATCGACGTCAACCGGGAGGGTGGCCAGAAGGCTGGCGGCATTGCCACGTTGAATGGCAATACCAATCCGTTGCGCAAGGAATAAACCAGCCATCTGGTCACGGGTAGCGTCAATTAAACGTTTGGAAATTTCTCTAAACAAAAGACGGGCACTTGGACCCCATGATCCCAGCGTCTCGACCCCAAACGGCTCAAATATGTAATTACCAATAGTAGATAGTATATTAATATACTAGCGCCGTTTGAGGGTCTCTACCGACGCAGCAGCAGCGCAGGCGCAGTTTGCAGTCCTAGTAAGGGTGTCAGCACATGTTGCATCCCACACCAAATGCCTTCTCATCTTCCAAGGCACCAATGACATTCCATCTGGCCTCTTGCCATCGTCGCGCGCCAAGCCAGTAGGTTCTAATATGGCTGGAACGCCAGCGGTGACAAGAGCCCGACGGATTATGTCATCGATATACCCGTGCCGTGACAGCCGTCCTGCGCTCCTGCTGCAAGAGAGACCATGATGTCCAAAGCTACCAACTTCTTCTCCACAGCGACATCGATGTGGAGAAACGCAAGGAACACCTAAACGAAGGCAAGAAGCGATACGGAAGGTGTTATCGTCCAATATGGTACCAATGTTAGGCGACGGTAGGGCCTGAAGCCAAACACCGGATTCCCATTCCCCCACAGCCAAAAGGCGAGCACGCTCCACAACATTGGTAGAAGTAGTAATTAGATGTTTTCTTACCATGTTGCAGAGCGGTACGTGCCATTGTCTCTGGAAAGATGGGTTGGCTGACAAATCAGTGTTTGGGCAAAACATTCTCCAAGCATTTAAAGCTTCGGCCTTGCTTGGCACTTCTGAATTAGTTAGGCTAGGGGTTAAGCTTTTTCTTACTAATTAAACCGTGACACGCACTGAAGATAGAAATGCTGCCAGACTTACGTCAGTAATTTTGCGAACGCTGAGCACGCCTAGACGCACAGGCATAGATGCCTGAAGCCAGACTCGGTCGTTCATATCTACATTTAGAATTTTGCATAGTGTGTTTTGAATCACACTATCCATTTTACCTAAAAGAGTCAAATACTTAAACAGTTGAATTGAGTGGAGATTATGTGTAAATTTAGGAACAAAAAGACAATACTGAATTATAGTGAAAGCAGAATGGATGTTAATTTGTCGCAATCGGTCCGAAACTAAAGAAATTTCGAATCTTTTCTTCTACGAAGGAGTCATATGCTTCCTCTAGGATTGGGGACCCAAGGAGGCGGCGAGAATCTTTTTAAACTATTTTAAAATTTGGAGCCAAATCGTTGAATTTTGATAATGTTGAAATGATGTCAATGTTATCATCAAGTTATTATTTATATATTATTGAGCTATAACAAGTTAGAAATTACTAGATTCAATAAGTTTAACACATACAATGTCGTTCAATACGTCCCTCATGGTGTAAATAGGTCATATCATCTCATTTTAGTTTTATTACTACTGATATTTTCGTTGGAATGAATACAATATTCTATTCTTAGAATATAAGGTATCTACCATTAGCAGGTGTTCCTAACAGATATGTGACTCATTTGGGGTATATATCTCTTATTAAATATGACATGTTAATGTACTTATTGTTATATGTGTTTAATTTTCTAATCGGTGTCAAGTACAAAAAAAAAACTTTGTATAGAAACTCGCGTCTTAAGGATGCATTCGTGGATGGAAAAGTTTTCAGAAATACCTACGCAGGGTGCGTTGGTGAGGGTAGATTGCGTCCGTCTGTAGAATTACGCACCGTAGAAACACAGTACATACAATATATTTCTCACGTAATAAAAGACGGTGCTATTGACTTTAACCAGGCACAAGGTGAATAAATTATCAGCAGCAATTTAATTATCGCTTACTTGCACATTGAAAAAAAAACATAGCGAAGAAACTGTTAACCATACCGAACAATATGTAAAATGGCAAATATCGTGATACCTATTGGATGGTTCTGCTGATAAAGTCGTTGTATATAATTTTATGTAGTAAATAACAGCTAGATTCTAATTTTACATTATAATCTGAACTAAGCTTATAGAAAAAATAATATTAGATCCATTAATACTGTTGATTCATAGCACCTGGTGGAACCTGCTACACATATTGCATAAGACACTTTGTACTTTTCCACTGTATTTTATTGGCGGCTTTGTATTGGCGGTAATAGCCTAATACAAAACCTTTGCGAATGCTGTGAGGCGAAATCGGTCAGGTGTAAAAGTACAAAATGTCTTATTAAATAATACTAGATCCAATAACATGCAAACCTTCACTATAATAAAGTCCTTTCTTTTACAGCTTCCGTGCACGGTTACAGCGCGTTGCCCTGGGTCATCGTTATACCGATACTTTCACGGCTAGTCGGTAGAAAAATACCATTTATAATCGTTTGCATAAACACAACAATTGGTATTATTGTTTTTTACTATAGCACTAACACTATACAGCTACTAATAAGTGAAATAATGCAAGGCATGCTACTGGCGAGCAATATAACATTACTCATAGTGATCGTTACCGAGTACACTTCAAACCGGTATCGAGGAGTGATGCTAGCTGTCCTACAACCTTTTTTTTTTTGGGGAATATTGGTTGCAAACATTACGGGCACTTTTTTTCATTGGAAGAACATCGGCGTTATCGCGTTTGTTTGTGCATTGTATTCTCTCACAGTGTTTGTTTGGCCTGAATCACCTTCATGGTTAGCTATGAAAGGCCGGTTCGAAGAGAGCGCTTCGGCACATCACTGGCTGAAAGGATTTGACAAAGACTCGGAGAGGGAACTCGTTAATCTTATAAATACACAAAAGGAATACTTGAGAACATGTGCTCAACGAGAGCAAATTTCATACCATTATCGATTCAGAAGCCTCATTGAAACTATATTAACGGAAGAATTTTACAAGCCCTTACTTTTATGTATAGCAGTACTGTCTTTGTACCATTTTTCTGGCAAACTGGTTTGTGCAATGTATGCCGTAGAGTTAATTAAGCAAATAACAGATGATGAGACTTCTGGCTATGTAGGTATGCTTATTATGGATAGCATTACTATTATCGGGATGCATATCGGGTGTGTTCTGGTAAAAATAATGAAAAGAAAATCTTTACTTTTGGTATCCACTATAATTGCTATAGTATTTTTATTAAGTTTATCACTGTACATACATTTAATAAGCTTAAAAATAATATCCGAGAATAAAATACTGACTATTTTACTTCTGACGTGTTTTTCAGTTTTTATATCAAGCGGTATAATAATCTTACCAGCGTGTTTCTTCGGTGAACTTGTATTTTTAAGATACAGAAGTTTATCTTTGCTTCTTATTACGCTATATTCTGAACTACTAATGGCGACAATGTTAAAAGTATCTCCATATATATTTAAAATTTTAACTTTGCAAGGAGCGTTTTTATTCTACAGTGTAACAGCATCTATTCTATTAGTAATTTTGCATATAAAATTACCAGAGACTAAAGATAAAACTGTTCTAGAGATAGAAGCTTATTTTGGAAATCCTCAAAAATCAGATCGTGCTTCAAAAACGTTGATAGATGATCAAGGAAATATTGATAGGAGCCAACATGATGAACTTAAAAATTTTGGGTTATTACAGTGATCGCGCAATCTTGCAGATATGTTTACGACTGAGTTTATATTTGTAACATCACGTACCTTAGATTGTTTTCACATTATCCGGTCCGATATCGGTATCGGACAACGATAGCCGACATCCAACAGCGGACAGGAACTAAAATGTATGAAATATGTATCTATCTTTCAGATTGTCCGTCCCGATATCGAATATCGGAGCCGACACCGCTGTGTTCGCCCGATATCGGATTATTGCATATGACTCGAACCAACTTTAACTTTCACACAGAGACTAAAACAGCAATTACAAGCGACTTTCGTCCTAAATGTCATTTTTTTAATTATGTGTCTTTTCGCATTATTTGACGACGCTGGTCACGAATATAAGAAAAAAAAAACTATTCTAAATACTATATCATGTTAATAAGGTCGAAAATTGCTATTTTTTCATATCTCTAACTAAAATTGAGATAATTTAATAGGTGCATTTTGATAGTTGCCTTAAGTCATAGAAAGTAACTAGGCACCATTGGAACGAAATAACACTATCATAATTATACAAGGTATCGGGACTTATTGCGAATCAAATCCATGGAACTTACTATTTCTGCTGACGTTTCGGATGCGTTGCAGCACCCGTGGTCACTTGACTTGTCTTCGAGCCCAGCCGAATATCTTGTAAAATTATGAATTCACACCGCGATAAAATTATTTACAAATTATCATAAATTATTTACCTGAGATTATAATTTTTAAATACTATAATCTCAGGTAAATAATTTGTAAATACATAATATCTTATAATAGTAAGTTTAAAAAAATTAGTGTGACATATTTCAGTTTAAATTATTACAATAGTCATATACTGTTGATTGATGGCACATAATGAGAACATACTTGTACTTTTCCACAGTATTTTTATTACACCTGAACGGTTTTCCTTACGGCATCCTCAAAGGTTTTTAATGACAGTTAAGAACATTCTTCTTTACACATTGCGACACTCAGCCATATTCCATATGTGGGTATTTGTAAAATTGGTACACACAATTTTCCAAAAATTTCCTACATAGGGGTTTGGGTAAAGTTGGCGTCGTTTTTAAATTGAGCAGCCATTAATGAAAATATTATAATATGAAAGTACAGTATAAAGTGACCAAAAATTACTGTGGACAAACTTCTCTATACCATATCGGGGCTTAGCTATACGGGGTAGTACGGGGTACTGAAGATAGTCGAATTTTAGTCAGTTCGATTACTGGGTGTGGCAAGCAATTTTTCGGTAATCTTTAAATGTTATTTTGTTACTTTAAAAAATAAGGTAATGTTTCTTTTTATTGAAATTAACTATCTCCGGTATTTAGAGTACTTTGCCTCCACATTTCTAATGCAGTCTAGTCTTTAAAAACAAAAAAAGAATACACAAAATATATTCGTGATTATGTCATGGCGAATAACCTACCCCGTACTGTTCCCGGCGCAAAAGTACCCATGATGCTGGAAAAAGTGCAAGAGTGTTCTCAATATGTGTATGCCGTGATTCTGTTTCTGCGAAACCTCGTAAGACAGCTGCGTTTTGTGGTTACTGTTATGTAATTTTAGTGTTATGGTTTTAGTGTATATTATTTTTGGTTGTTACATTTTAATTGTTTGGATATTATTTCTACTCGTTAAGTTTATGGTCAGCGATGCCAGAATGTAAGTTTTGTAATATTTTTTTTTTTTTTTTTTTTTTATACCACTTAGTTGGCAGACAAGCACACGGCCCACCTGATGGGAAGCGGTTACCGTGGCCTATGGACGTATGCAACACCAGGGGTGTCACACTCGCGCTGCCGACCATGAAGAAACCTTCTGATGCCCCTCTTGAAGAACCCCATATTGTAGGCGCTTGGGAAAACCGCAGCAGGGAGGTCATTCCACAGCTTGAGTGTGCGTGGGATGAAGTTTCTTTCATACCGCACAGTGCGTACCGTCTCAGGTCGCAATGTGTGGGGATGAATTCCCTGCCTATGGCGAGAGGTGCGATGATAGAATGTAGCTACGGGCATCATGTCAAACAATTCATCTGAGCACAAACCATTGTATAGGCGGTAGAACACACACAGTGAGGCAAAATCCCTCCTAAGGCTAAGAGGTTCCACTCTACCTGTGAGTATGGGATTGTCAACCAGCCTCAATGCCCGTCTTTGCAACGAGTCGAAGGGGTCAAGCTGGTATGCAGGCGCTCCAGCAAAAAGGTGACAGCAGTACTCCATGTGAGGCCGGACCTGTGCTTTATAAAGAAGGAGTTGCTGCCCCGCAGTGAAATACCGCTTTGCCCTGTTGAGCACTCCGAGCTTTCTTGATGCCAACTTAACCTTGTCCTGCAAATGACTTCGGTAATTTATTATATATTTTGCGTTACTTTTACCCTCTTATGTTACTCAACTTAAATTGTTGCTTAAATGTTACTTTTGCCGTATCGCATACTAGATACAACGATTTATTATTGTTTTTTGTTAATAATAATGAAAGCAAAAGTAGCTCAGAAAGTGTGAAATAAATAATAATTATGAATACCAATTCCATGTTTTCTTTAACTCTAACACATATCCTAATACTAATATCAATATAAGATTTTTTTTATACCACTTAGGTGGCAGACAAGCGCACGGCCCACCTGATAGAAAGTGGTTACCGTGGCCTATGGACGTGTGTAACACTAGAGAAGCCACACTCGCGCTGCCGACCCTGTAAGCACAGAGTTTTCGTTTGTTCGTTTGTTTGTTACCTGAATCGATATTACCTGAATCAACCCTAGACTACAACTGTCATAATACAATTATTTCAACTATAGTCTGTGCCATCATCAACAAATGGCCGTATCGGACCGTTTTTAGGATATAAGTGAAAGCAGCACATGGCCACCCAATAAATAATAGTAATATGTACATAGGTACAGAAGTTGCACTCTCTTAGATCTTGAAGAAAGCCGCCGCTTTAATAACCTACAAAATTACATAGGTACCGTCCTTCATTCTGAGCATACAACGCTGCCAACTCGGTCGTTAGGGTTATCACTGTATCAAAAAAATAAAATAAAACAATACAACTTAACGTTTAGAATTATTATTTAGTAGCTGGGCACCCGCAACGGGTGTTCGCACGGTGTTTTGTTCATGAAAATTCATAGGATAACATTGCGGAAAGGCGAATCGTCTGTCATACGACTGTTCCTGTTGAACCCAACGCGGATGCCCGTGCTGGGTTCTCATTCAACGCAGCGGATGGCCTTATTGTTTGACCAATGGTCCCAAACGATGTTTATTAGACCACTCTCTTATTTTTCTCTTCATTGGGTCTATTATGCCTCGTATTAAAGACATTAGGCAAGGCCTATGTTCGGCGGCGGAGTGCAGTAGGCTAATATATGTACAGAATAAAAATGATTTTTAACTTTAACTATGTGTTCCATCATTCATTAATCTTAAATTTGGATACAACTTTTGAAAACCGCTTTAACATAGCTCATATACTGAAATATCTGAGAAGAAAATAATCTATAATTTGTAATAACGAGCGTCATTAAAACTCTAACCGGAAGCCGGACCAACAACAGAACCGGGACTAACCAGTCAGTCGACAATGATTCAACAAAACAGTGTTGACGTGTGACATTACCACACAGAACCAAAATGTCAAGCGAAAAGTTAAACGCTACATTATCGGAATTTGTGAATGTAATGTAATATACCTAGTTACTTTCAAAAGCTGCTAACGATGCTGAAGGAATCCGGTATCATCAATTTGTCAAGCAAGTCGTCTGTGACAACTGACAGATAAAATGCAGTAGCTCAGTTTAAGGGTCCTACCGTGATTTATTGATGAGGTGGCGCGACCACCTCGCTTCGAAGTGCTGTCGAACTTTACCAACGACAAGAACTTAGATATCTTTAGTTTCCACTATCGATGAGATTCGTCGGATATTGTTAGTTTACTAGCAAATTACAGAAAATACATATTCGCATGTGTGTCGTCACTAGTGCAATCACGCCAATAAAGATTTTAGTTATTTAGGTACCTACATACTTATATAGCACAATCTGAGACCTGTGCCTAGAAAATGTTTCGAGGACTTATGTCTCGAGAAATATTGGTGGAACGGTTCTAGCTCCACCAGGGACTCACAGAGTAGTGGTAAAAATGATTTAGGCGACTGACTGCAGGTTTTATTTTATATAGGAAAAATATAGGATTTCAATTAATAAGGTTTACGCCATAATTGTAATGGTAAGACCTATCATAGAGTATCGGCTGAAAAGGCTACATACAACTTCTCCTACCAGGGTTCCTGTATCCTGGAGTGGATGACCGAGTCGAGATATACCTTATTCATGCTAGCTTTAATCCCAGTTATATCCACTATCATGCGGAGCACAGCTCACACAATGAACGCACGCACTAAATATTTCTTGCCATTCCTGGAAATTATTTGCGCCGACCCCTGCAAGAGGCCTCTTCAGCCAATCTTCGATGATACCACTGTAAGCGCCTAGGTACCCTAATTGCTCTTGCCCAATAAGTCTGAAATACTGTATCTGCTAATGTCTCTAACCGCCATTGATGACGTAAGCGTCTTTGCTTTTTACCTTAGCCTCAAATTACGTAACTATTTAATTAGAATATTGGGGAAAAACTTGTTCCTCAAATTCAAATGATAAGGGTATAATAAGTGCTGTTCCTCCTACCAATCGGAGAAAGACCATACTTTTAAATAAAAGTTGTATCATATAATCAGAGCACAATCACTGTGATACCAACTCATCAACTTGCCACGGCAAATTTAAATTCCCAATCATGGAAAATTGCACATTCATTCGATATTCGCCAGTTTATAGGTCGAGGAAAAGTAAACAACTGGGAGGCCAGCACAAATAAGTGTTGGTGCAGTGAAAACACAATGTCATTTATTTACGAAAATGGTTATTTTATTAAGTAATGAAAGTATTATTAATAAATAATATTTTAGTATTATGTGTAGTTCACTCTTATTTTAGAGGGTGCTTTCTTGTTTTACGGTATACCTGTTTCCATATTCGCATTTATCCTGTACAAATATTTACCAGAAACCAAATACAAAACCCTGCAAGAAATAGAAAGGTACTTTATAGATGATCATGAAATAGACAAGGATGCGTCTAAATCTTTTATTGTGGGAAAAGAATCAAATCAAATCAGTTTATTGTGAAAATGGGTACAATAGTGATACAGTAAAATAATATAATATTGTTTCTCCATTCTCCGCCTCAAGGCATACAATAAAATTTAGTAACATAATAATTAAGTTTATTCAATTTTATTTATCACATACAAAATAATTAAAACACAAATACACGAAACAAACTCGCGATCATGTCGCGTCAAACAACCCACTTCGCATCGTTCCCGGCGCAAAGGTGCCCATGATGCTGGCCGCGTTGCCCCGCTGAATCGCAATAGCCAACCTTTGCCCCAGGAACGAGCCGGATCGGAAGTCACCGCCACGGTTGTGGATGTGGCGGCCAATTTCCGCGATCAACCTCTTCGTGTATATGGTGTATATGGGCACAAAATAATTAAGTAGTGTAATAATTAAATTATGTCAACATACCAAAAATCTTACAATTTTACAATTTATACAATTTTATGCCCAACAGGCAATGTCCATATTTAAATTTGTCATTACATTTTGTCAGTAAAATATCTGTATTACATCACTTACAAAGTTTTATCTTCAAGATACTCCTTTATTGTGTAGTATACCTTGTTAGTTTCTTTACTTCTCTTTTGAAAAATACAATATTTTAGTTTTAGTCAATCGGGATTTTTTAATATATATTATTTTAATGAAATTTGATTAACTGAATATTTACCATATTCACTTGAATCGTAACTAATGGTTACGCACAGCAAAGGAAAAATAGTATACACCTTTCTATATAAGTTGTATGTAACGTGGTAAATAATTAAGTAATATAATTAATTATATCACTGATTATAGTGCAATATACGCCATTTCGTCCGGTGCTCCGGACGAAAAGAACAATTGTCTCAATCTCACTTTGAACTTCATAACGTGAATAGGACTCGGATCGTAGCTATATTTATCAGGAAAATGGTGTTCTGTTCTTTGTAACTCTCGTAGAAATTAAGCGGCCTGCCTATTACAAGTATGTAATTATCCCAAAAATATAAATATATCCATACGCGAGATATCCGCGGAACTGCATAACCAAAGATACAAACCACCGACTGCAGGTCTAAAATGGCTATGTCATCGGTAAACAAACGACTCACGAAACGTCTCCTATAACTAGACAGAACAAGTCTAAGAACAATAATGGGGACAATAACGGGCCACTGCTCCCTCTACAAGCATCTATACACCATCGGTGTTACGGACAGTTCCTTTTTCAGGGGGTGTTTTGTTGCCGAGGAAACGGCCGCCCATATAATACTGGAATTCAAGGCCGTAGCCCATCAACGATCACCAATCCTCGATGTGGTCACAAAGTACAATGAGGTCGCTTCGCGAAGCCTGTGAAGAACCCAGTAAGCTTCTGCGTTTCTGGGCGGAGCTAGGCTGGCTACTCTAGCCAATATTCTACACGCACAATGGCCCAAATAGGAGGCTACCTGCGGACAAAAGAGTCGCTTTCCATTCCATTCCAACTGCTTCTTCTAGGGTGACAAGTGGCTCCACCTGTTCCTCCTAGGCCTTCGCTCGTGGGGGCTGAGATCATTCATCGACCTCCGGCTCTTGATTCGTATACTGGCAGCTTGCGATCCTTCGTCGTGCCCGTTGCCGCTCCCGTCCTGCCTCCTCCTTCTAGCACTACTTGCTCGCAGAAGGAAGCGTCGGCTGCCCACGCATTTGCGTAGCGAACCATCGCCTCGAGCAAGGTGGCGAATGTGAGAACTCTAACATGAAATTATACTTGAAAATCAGGCTCTACCTCTAATTACGAGTATTTACTTTATTTGAAGTTATGTTGTAGAATCATTTAAGATCTAGTCAATTTATTCTTCAATAGGCTCCTATTAATTTTATTTTAATCATAAAATTTTCTTAGATTTTCCTAGAAAATTTACATTAATTACTATCCAAATCACGGTCTTGAATTGAATGTTTGAACATAATATTCTACTTGTTGAGAAATCGTTCATATGTCATATCATGCGCCTGTAATTACAACGGTCTTAAAAACAGCGACACAAGTGTTACATAAAGAGGTACTTAATTGTAACTGTTTATTAAAAACGTTGTCAATATGAATACCGCCTATGGGTTCCGTTGGTGAACAATTTGCTAGTTGCTGTGCTAGCTTTTTGCAACAAAGTTTTTATATCCCTTAATTTTGATAATGTCTTATCTTTTAATTTATCTTCACCAGCAACTTTAAAGATATAAAGGTAGTAACGGTAGTCAGCCTCGTTATAACCTAGATAAACTGCTCATTATAAGAAGGAAAGCAGACCCTAGACTCCACAAGGCGCTTCGGATGAAACCAAAATAGATGCACGAATATTGCGAGGCATCAATTTTAGTCACACTTTCTCCACTGTTTGAGTAAAATTATTTTACTATCGATTCACAGTATTCGTTAGCAAACCCAAACGTTATTTGATAAACATACCACTAATTTTGTTTTAGTGTTGTTACCTCATATATCTTTTCAAAGTAGGCAATGAAACTTGTTACTCTGCGAACATCATACCTATCTGTACCATATTATTAGACTTATACTTAGTACGTTTTTCAAAACATTTTACAGTTATTTTCGTGAAGCGTTTATGGAGTGATGGGGTCATATATTTACAACGATGTCAAAACTTATGAAACTGCAGAGCACAATAATGAATCGTGGAAGCCTCTAATAAGACAGGTTTGTTTTTCTCACATTATAAATAAAAATTTAATTGTAAACTATGAAACTAGATCTGTTTAAAATCATAGTTACTACTTTTTAATACCACTTAGGTAGCAGTAGCACACGGCCCACCTGATAAAAAGTGGTTGCCGTGGCCTATAGTCGTCAGTGTAGAAGACAAAGTAGGACAAGCCTTTGGTCTTCCCACTGACAACATAAAATCTGTCCAGTGAGTTCTGGCTCCTGACCGCCGGGAACTCAACATGAGGATAATGAAAAAAAAAAAACTTTAAAAAAAATAAAAAGAGAATACCGAGGCCATAATAATATGGCCTCAGTAATCTCTAGGGCGGAGATTCTTCCCTAGTCGAACTGCTCAATTGGAATTGTAGAATATGGAGTTTGTATTAGGTCTTTATCTATATTTAAATTGCCGAAATTTTCTTACAGATTCATGAGTTCGTTATTTCTGTTATTTTATAGCCATTTCCATTATTTATATTTTGTTTGAAAGTTGATTTCAAGATTTTACAACTCTGAATAAAATTTTGATTATATTGCCCGCTTGATAAATTAAATTCGTTCTTCAAAAACAGTACTTCCTAAATGCTATACATTTTGATGATTTTCGTATTACTTTTTTACATACTTTTCAAAAATGTAATAAAAGTGTTTGTTAGTTTAATATTGTCATATTCATACACAAAAAAACATAAGATTGAGATTTTTTTCTTCCTAAACATAATGTAAAAATCTTAGTACTGAAAATTGGGTTTCCTTCAATTTCTTAAAAAAAAAAACGGTAATATCAAATATAACGACCTATTATACATTCAATTCTGAGTTGGCTTCAGTGTTTCTCATGTATTTAAGTTTTTATGCGATATACATATATATGCCATAGTTTTATATAAGATCGCCTTACAAAGTGATTTATTTTAATATTCTCATACAGACTTACAGGACTAAACAGTCACACTACCGCTATTATGTGGTACGTTGACGACTTGTATCTCATATTTCTGTTACCTACCTACTTATCTATACCATTACTACATGAGTGCATTACACGTATTTCCCGACATATAATGGTTAGGCTTCGTAGTGTACTGTATCGAATACCATGAGTGACCGCGAGTTATATAAACGTGAATCGTAAACTATTTGTTATGGGTTTTAAAGATGTAACGGTTATTATTTTTATTTTGTACCTTAAACAAAGTAAAGTTATAATGTTTAGGTAAATGGATTTTATTACGTTGAAGGACTGCTTTCGTAGTAGTAGTTTATGTGACATACGCTATAGATTGCGTTCGGTTTTGAATGCGGTTGGTAGAAATATAATCTTATTTTCTTCTTTATGCTATATGTACTTATGCAAGGTTTAGTTTCTATTTCACAATGTAATGTGTGCTGTCAAAATACGATAAATCGCTTCTTTCCAAGCTACCAGCCTTTGGTCTGCCTCCTAGACTATGCAACTGGGTTGCTAGCTTCCTACGAGAACGCCGTATTCGCGTCCTCTGTGATGGATGGGCTTCGATAAAATGCTGGCGTACCGCAGAGATCCGTATTATCTCACACTCTCTTTCTTCTGCATATTAACATATGTTCTGACTGTATTAAGTAATCTCGCCAAATATATACACGAGTCCGAGACAGAAAACGAAAGGAAAATTAGAGGGAAAACACGGAGGAAAACATAGAATAGCTCCTAAACTAGATATTTTTAAGCATTGCGTTAGATATCAATCGGTGGAGTTGTTTAACAGGCTGCCTAATCATCTGAGGGATTTTATATATAGCACACATAGGTTCAAATCTCAGTTATAAGCATTCTTGTTGGACAAATGTCTTTATAGTATAACTGATCGTTAGGTGTTACTGCTCAAGTATAATTCAAATACTAGAGCGCGCCGTTGTAGCGGCGGTAAGACCCATCATGGGGGAGTGGCTAGAGAGGCCACACGGCAGCCTCTCGTACCGTCTGACGCAGATGATCACCGAGCACGGGTGCTTCGGAAAGTATCTGCGTCGGATGGAGAAAGAGCCAACGTCCGAGTGCCATCACTGCGACGCGAGCGAGGACTCAGGTCCGCACACGCTCACCGAGTGTCCGGCGTGGGAGACGCCGAGGCGGGAGCTTGTGGCGGCCCTGGGAGTGAGAGTTCTCACGCTCTCCACCTTGCTCGCGGCGATGGTCCGCTGCGCGGATGCGTGGGCGGCCGGCGCCTCCTTCTGCGAGCAAGTAATGCTCGTGAAGGAGGAGGCGGGGCGGGAGCGGCAGCGGGAGCGACGAAGGATCGCAAGCCAAGCTGCCTGCGTACGAAGGCAACTCGGGCGTCGGAGGTCGATGAACGACCTTCGCCCCCCATGAGCGCCGGCCTGGGGGTGACAGGTGGAGCCGCCTGTCACCCTGGCAGAAGCAGGCCGCGGCGGTGGCGCACCTGGCGCGCCTCCCCGCTTCCGGGGTCGAGTTGGGGACTCTGTAGTCCCCACACCCGAGACGAGGGCCAGATCGCGAGAGATGGCCTGGGTCGGCCGGGGTGCGAGGGATATGCCTGTCAACCTCACCTTCGGCAACCAAAACGACCCACAGGCGGCGTGCGTTTTAGTCGGTTCGAGTCCGACATAACCTCCTCCACCGGCTCCGGTGGG
Organism: Eilema griseolum; assembly: GCA_963662185.1. NCBI lineage: Eukaryota > Metazoa > Arthropoda > Insecta > Lepidoptera > Erebidae > Eilema > Eilema griseolum. The sequence continues at coordinate 12,235,419 of OY759242.1, forward strand.
GTAGGTATCCGTGGGGATTTTGCGCACGTAAAAAAAAAAAAGTATAATTCAAATACTAATAGTTATAAATACTTCATGCTATTTTAATTATTAATTCAAATCGTAATTGTGTAATTAAAATCAAATTATCTATTTGCATGAAATTCTTTTAAAATAAATTTTAGTTTATTTTTGTTTTTTATGTTGTGTGACATTTTTATTTCTATAATTGTTAATTCTTTTTTGTGTGATTAATTGTATGAAATTTCAAACACAATGTAATATTGTTTATTGAATTAATAAATAAATCAATCAATAAATCAATTAACGACATGCTGTCCACCGGCAGCATACATTGCTATGCAGACGATAGCACCTTACACGGGATTTATCATGGACATCCTGCGGCCAAACAGTCTGATATTGCGGGAAAAGACAGCTTCTTGTCACTGAACTGGACCGGATCCTGAATCACATTTCCCAATGGGGCTCTGAGAACCTGGTCGAGTTCAATGCAAAGAAGACGCAGGCTCGTGCGTTCACAGCAAAGGTATCTTCTTTTCTTTCCCTTCCCACTCTTCGGAGCACGCCACTGCCACTGCAGGACAATCTCAATATCCTAGGTATGGATGTTCGCTGCAAACTGAATAACAAAAACTACATCGAGAGCATCATCAAAACAGCCTCGCGGAAACTAGGACTCCTGAACAAAGTTAGACATTTTTTCATTGCTCTGGGATGGCTCCGCGAAATACCTACTACTAGATGCTCTCGACAGGTTGCAGCAACGCGCGTTTCGCATTATTGGGAATCCTGAGGTCACGAACACCCTAGAGCCTTTGCAAATGCGTAGAGATGTTGCTTCTTTGGCTGTATGTAATGGTGACCCTTTCTTGAGACATTGCCTTTAGCTTACCATCAGGCGAGGAGAAGTCAAGTTGACGTGTCCTAGATAAAAAAAAATCAACGCAGGGAGTACGCAGTGGCCGTACGCTGGAGCCGGTGGAGGAGGTTATGTCGGACCTAAACCGATTTAAATGCACGTCGTCTGAGGATATTATATGGGATACTAGAGGCATATCCCTCGCACCCCGGTCGACCCTGGGCCATCTCTTTCGAGCTGGCCCTCTTCAGGTGTGCGTATTCATACACTTAGTCATAAACAAGAAATTTAAGAGGGGTTAGGTTACTAACTCCACTTGCCTATTGCACATTGGAAAACTAGAAGGTTGCAGTTTTTCTCTGACATTAAGCGATAAATTATTTTCTAGATTTGAATGTCAAAATGAGACTGGAAAAGAATAACCGAGAAAATGGTCTTGTTTACATTTTTTCTCCCAGGCTCAGTTAAACAGAAATGAAAATATATTTTTACAACACATTTGCTCATAAAGTGACTCTAATTTCACCGCAATTAGGTACATAATGGCACTTAAAACAAACTGTTGCTTTTTCCTGGCTATATTTCACAAATGAGTTATGGCATTTTTTAATAGTATAGGTTTAGTAGCTTTGTTCTTAAAAAAGTTTCGATAAAAAAAGATCATGTTCAATAGTACAAATAAAATAAATAAAGCAATAGCTTACTCATTTTATGCAACTTCGTATTTAATAATTTGCGTAAAATTACAAAGTTATTTTTAGCGCCTAAATCAATTTGCCGATCGCGCATACGTGTTGCGTCACATACAAAGACTATGTAGAAAAAGTGCATTATAACTCCTTCAGTCCAGTTGAAGTTATATCAAAATGGAAAAAGTTACAATATATGATTTTTTGAATTTATTTTGTTACTCTGTGCGTAAACAATGTCATTAAAGTTGATTTTAATATTTAAAATTTCAGTATGAGAGTATATAAAATGATTTCTTAGTATTATTTTTTTCGCAAGTGTGTTGAAAAACGTCGTATTATACGCGTGTGTATTGATGATTACCGTCCCCAGCTCTCTCAATTGCGTCTCAGCGGTAATTACCAATATTACACACTTGTACCATAATGTACTATTACTTTACTTCAATTTTTAGCGGCGTGATTTCAATATATTTTGTACTTGGACTGTCTTTTGGTGCACCCACGGTCTTTATTCCACAGCTGAGAAAGGATGCAAACTTTACAGAATATCTTAGCGACGATATGGCGTCATGGTTAGGTAATTGTAAAGCTTCTACCTAATACGATATTTTGTATATTACTTAAATTGAATTTACAATTAATAAGTAGTGGACTGCGTGCGAATTTCATTTACATTAGCAGTCTACATGCTATTTGCTATACCTAGTAGGAGTCTTATGATTTATAAACGTAGAAAATATAACTTAAGGAAGCCATTAGACCAGCTTATGTGGTTATGTCTTTTATGCAAAACGGCAGGCTCTCGTTAATAGGATATGACGGATAGGCTTAACCTGTCTTTTTATTTTAAACAGTTAAACAGTAAAACGGTACAAAAGCCCAGTGGTTTATGGTGTGCGATGTTTGTTATCTGCTTGAATAAAATTGTTGTAAAATAAAAAATAACAACTCTGAATGTTTCACCACCAGTAAACTACCCCCCTTTTCTGTCATCTATTTTTTTCGGCTAACTCGGTCACCTAGTTCGTTTCGCCTGCTTAGTCAACTACATTTATATACCAAACATTTACGTTCAAAGTATTATTGACCATACCTGTTTAGCCAAAAAATTGTATGCCACCAAAAGCTATTACAGTCAAAACTGCTTTAACCGATAAAGAGTTTTGACTGAAACAAACACACCACATCTTATACTTAACCGAGTATTAAGCAAAGTAATGAGATTATTCTCTCTATGACCTCATTTTCGTGCGCTTACTCCAAGATAAGCTCGGTCCCTACTAGTTATTTTTATCCAATCACAAGATTTCTTATCATCGAAATATAGCAAATTGAAAATAAAAACACCTTCCCTTCATAGTTCCCTGTTATAAGTGTATAATTTTTAATCGGTGCCAAGTACAAAATAAAATAATAAATAACTTGATATACATACAGAAACTCATGTCTTAAGGATGCATTTTACGGTTCGTTTTTCTGCAGACTTATCTATGATGTTCTGTTAAAAAACCGCAGATTCAGTGCTACAAACTAGTTTGTGCCTATTCAAGTTATTTTCACAGTGCGTTGGTGAGGGTTGATTACGTCCGTACGTAGAATTACGCACCGCAGAAAACCTTTGGGCGTATTATGCGCACAAGGTGCAAAAATTATCAGCAGCAATTTCCTTATAAGAAATTAATTACTATTAACTTGAACCATGAAAAAAAAACATTGCGAAGAAACTGTTGCCACTACCGAACAATATGTAAGATGGAAAAAAATATATCGTGATACCTTTTAGATGGTTCTGCTGTTGAAGTCGTATCAACTATTGTAGCTCGTCCAAAACCCTCCTATAATTATCGTATTTATTTGACCAGTTATAGTGTACGTCTTCCGGTCATCTCTTCAAGTCGAAGTTCGGCTTTGCAAGCTACATTAAAACCCATCATCACCAGGGGTGTCACACTCGCGCTGCCGACCATGAAGAGACCTTCTGATGCCCCTCTTGAAGAACCCCATATTGTAGGTGCTTGAGAAAACCGCCGCAGGGAGATCATTCCACAGCTTGAGTGTGCGTGGGATGAAGTTTCTTTCATACCGCACAGTGCGCACCGGCTCAGGTCGCAATGTGTGGGGATGAATTCCCTGCCTATGGCGAGAGGTGCGATGATAGAATGTAGCTACGGGCATCATGTCAAACAATTCATCTGAGCACAAACCATTGTATAGGCGGTAGAACACACACAGTGAGGCAAAATCCCTCCTAAGGCTAAGAGGTTCCACTCTACCTGGGATTGTCAACCAGCCTCAATGCCCGTCTTTGCAACGAGTCGAAGGGGTCAAGCTGGTATGCAGGTGCTCCAGCAAAAAGGTGACAGCAGTACTCCATGTGAGGCCGGACCTGTGCTTTATAAAGAAGGAGTTGCTGCCCCGCAGTGAAGTACTGCTTCGTCCTGTTGAGCACTCCGAGTTTTCTTGATGCCAACTTAACCTTGTCCTGCAAATGACTTCGGTATTGGACGTCGCTGGAGATATCGACACCAAGGATCCCGATACTCGAGGAGATGGTAAGCGGTGTGCCCAGGAATTGCGGCGCTACAATGAATGGGGTTTTCTTAGCGGTGAATACACATACTTGTGTCTTAGTGGGGTTGAATTGGACTAGGTTTAGTCGTCCCCAATCGGATACTCCAGAGAGAGTAGTCTCAATTTCAGATACAAGTTGTTCGCGACTCTTCTCCACCTCAGACTGGGGGATATTTGCACGGCCCGTGTAACATGTGTCTCCGGTACTGTCGTCCGCATAACAATGAATGGAGCCATCAGACAGCATGTCATTGATATGCAGCAGAAACAGCGTCGGAGACAACACGGAGCCTTGTGGGACACCAGCGTTTATGTTCATGCGGTTCGAGCAGCTGCCGTCGACGACGGCTTGGTACTGTGTTGGACAAAAAGCTGGAGATCCATTCGCACAGTCCCTCGGGGAGTACATAATATGGCAACTTCGCAAGAAGACCTTTGTGCCAGACCCGATCGAAGGCCTTCGCTATATCGAGGCTGACCGCTAGTGCCTCACCCCGACTCTCGATGGCCCGCGCCCACCGGTTTGTGAGATACACAAGAAGGTCACCGGTAGAGCGACGGTGGCGAAAGCCGTATTGTCGATCGCTCAGTAGATCGTTTCCCTCAAGGTATCTCAGGAGCTGTGTATTAATAACACGCTCCATTACTTTCGAGAGAAGGGAGGTGATAGCGATAGGCCTGTAATTGGTCGGATCTGTCCTGTCACCTTTCTTAGGTACAGGGTGCACGAATGCGGTCTTCCACGAGGTCGGGACCCGCCTTGCGGAGTATGAGAGTGCGAAAAGACGTGTAAGTACAGGGCACAGCTCGGGGGCGCAGTGTTTAAGCACCATCGCCGGTATACCGTCCGGCCCACTCGACTTCCGAACATCTAGGGACTTAAGCTCACGCCGGACCGCCTGTTGCGTGATTTTAACTTCAGTCATGGAAGCACCACAGCTGGGAATTATGGGTGGTTCGTCGTTCCCGTCGTTCATTGTCGAGTTTGACGCAAAGAGATTACCCAACAGATCGGCTTTCTCCTTAGCGCCATGGGCCAGACTACCATCGGATTTTTGCAGCGGTGGAAGGCAAGACTGGCAGAAGTTTCCCTCGGCAGCTTTGGCGAGCGACCAAAATGCTCGACTGCCAGATGGGTAGCGCGCAAGCCGCTCACCAATTCTGCCGATGAACTCTAACTTGGCCCTGGCCGTAGCTTTTTTACTAGACCTCGAGGCGGCATTCAACTTTCGCTTCACTTCAGTGATATTTGGATCTTTATTGGCAAGAGCCGTGGTCCAAGCCCTGTATGCAGATTGCTTGTAGTCTCTTGCTTCTCTGCAGGGCCTGTTAAACCAAGGGCGTTTGCTCTCTCCTGTTGCGATCCAGCGGTTCGGAATATAGCATTCCATACCCGCTAGGATCGCATCAGCTACTGCTGTTGCACAGGAGCTGGGATCATTTGAAGTGAAGCAAAGCCGCCTCCACGGGTACGACGCGAAGAATTCTCGCAGTCCATCCCAGTCTGCCGACTTGTAGTGCCAGACATGCCACCATTGAGGTGGCCGCGGTGGTTCAGGCCGCGTGAGAGTCACTTGCGCCCGAACGAGGCTGTGGTCCGAAGTACCAAGTGGTGCTTCCACAGTTACTGAGTATTCGTCCGGGCGTGAAGTCAGCAGAAGGTCCAGTATAGAGCTTCTATGGGTCTCTATTTCTGGTGTTCTAGTAATAGAATGCACCAGTTGAGAGAATCCGTAGGTCAGAGCAAAGTCATGAGCAGCCCTTCCCGCAAAATCAGTTCTAGGAGACCCCAGCCACTCTACGTGGTGAGCGTTGAAGTCCCCCAAGAATACTAAATCCGCGGTAGGGTATTGCTCAATTACCTTGTCCGCTGACCGCTGCAGATGCTCAAACAATTGAGCTGTACCCAAGTCACCGCTATGAGACCTGTAGAGGCACGCAAAGATACGGGTGTGGCCACCGTGATCCGTACGTACCCAAAGAGTTGACAGGTCCCTGTCTTCAAGGCCTTGAAGACGGCGGCAGCAAATATCATCCCGGACGTACAAGCATACCCCGGCGCGACTCAGGAAGTTATGCTCGAGTTTGTACCCGGGGTACATTAAGTAGGCGTTGAGGTTGGTGTGTAGGCCCCCGATGTTACAGAAATCCACATGTACTGTGGACGATGGTGCCGCTGTGGTAACGTTTTTCTTCTTGTTTTTTCCTTTCATGACCTATGTGGGGGGTGGGGGGGAGGAAGGTATAGAGAGTTTCTGTGCTCCCAGTGCAGAAGACAAAGCTAGGCTTCGTACCACCACTGACAAGCTGGGGTTGTGTGAGTGGCTGGCGCGGCGGGCGGAAGGGCCCCCGGTCCCCTCCCAAATACTGTAGCCGAGTCCACTCCGGTTTCCTCCTCCGGCACGACTACAGTATCGGGCACTTTACACAGGCTGCTGGTTCAGCCTCCTGGGGTGGAGATTAAGTGATCCCCAGGTTCGGGAACCGTACAACCTGCGGGCGGCCAGCGGATAACCGTTTCACCGGGTCTCCCTGACCGCCGCGCCAACATTTCACGCCCCTACAAGTCAGTGGTGTCAATTTAAGCCTACGGTCTATTCACTGACAGCACAAAATCTCTCCAGTGAGCTCTGGCTACCCTACTCACCACCGGGAACACAACACAAGGTTATTATAACCGCGGTATTCTGTAGGGCGGAGTTACTTCCCCAGACGGACTGCTCAATTTGAGACGGGAGATACCGTCGTGTCCTACCTCCTTCAATCATGTATATTACATATAATATGATGATGAAATGATGATCTAATTTATACAGTAAATAACAGCTAGATTTTAATTTCACATTAAATTTCTACAATAACAAAATGGATCATTATAATATAAATAAATAAATTTTTAATACCCTTTACATCTGAGAATAAAAATAGAAAAGATAATACTAGATCCATTAAAAATGCAAACCTCTAAGTACCTATAATAAAGGCCTTTCCTTTACACTTTACAGCTTCCGTGCACGGTTATGGCGCGATACCCTGGATCATCATTATACCGATACTTTCACGGTTAGTCGGTAGAAAAATACCATTTATAATCGTTTGCACAAACACAACAATTGGTATTATTGTTTTTTACTATAGCACTAACACTATACAGCTACTAATTAGTGAAATATTGCAAGGCATGGTCCTGGCAAGCAATATAACATTACTCATAGTGATCGTTACCGAGTACACTTCAAACCGGTATCGTGGAGTGATGCTAGCTATAGGACAATAAATTTTTTTTTAGGGAATATTGGTTGCAAACATTACAGGCACTTTTTTTCATTGGAAGAACATCGGAGTTATCGCGTTTGTTTGTGCATTGTATTCTCTCACAGCGTTTGTTTAGCCTGAATCACCTTCATGGTTAGCAATGAAAGGGCGGTTCGAAGAGAGCGCTTCGGCACATCACTGGCTGAAAAGATTTGACAAAGACTCGGAGAGGGAACTCGTTAATCTTATAAATACACAAAAGGAATACTTGAGAACATGTGCTCAACGAGAACAAATTTCATACCATTATCGATTCAGAAGCCTCATTGAAACTATATTAACGGAAGCATTTTACAAGCCCTTACTTTTATGTATAAGTATAGCAGTAATGTCTTTGTACCATTTTTCTGGCAAACTGGTTTGTGCAATGTATGCCGTAGAATTAATTAAGCAAATAACAGATGATGAGACTTCTGGCAATGTAGGTATGCTTATTATGGATGGCATTACCATTATCGGGATGCATATCGGGTGTGTTCTGGTAAAAATAATGAAAATAAAATCTTTACTTTTGGTATCCACTATAATTGCTATAATATTTTTATTAAGTTTATCACTGTACATACATTTAATTAGCTTAGAAATTATATCCGAGAATAAAATACTGACTATTATATTTCTGACGTGTTTTACAGTTTCTATATCAAGCGGTATAATTACTTTACCGGGGTGTTTCTTCGGCGAACTTGTATTTTTAAGATACAGAAGTTTATCTTTACTTCTTATTACGCTATATTCTGAATTACTAATGGCGACAATGTTGAAAATATCTCCATATATATTTAAAATGTTAACTTTACAGGGAACATTTTTATTCTACAGTGTAACAGCATCTATTCTATTAGGAATTTTGCATTTCAACTTACCAGAGACTAAAGATAGATCTTTTCTAGAGATAGAAGCTTATTTTGGAAATCCTCATAAATCGGATCGTGAATCAAAAACGTTGATAGACGATCAAGGAAATATTGATAAGGACATCACATTGTCCGGCCCAATATCGGATTATTGCATATGACTCGAAACAACTGTAACTTTCACACAGAGACTAAAACAGCGTTGCAAGTGACTTTTGACCTCAATGACATTTTGGTACTTATCACGAATATAAGAAATATTACTTGATATTATGTCCTGTCAATAAGGTTTAATATTGCTTGCCAGTTTTTTCATACCTCTAACTATAGTTGAAATAATGTAATAGGTGCATTTTGAAAATTGTCCTAAGTCATAGAAGGTAACTTGACACGATTGGAATGACACAGCACTATTATAATCTAAGTTAAATAATTTGTAAATACGTTATATATTTATAATCATAAGTTTAAAAAATATAGTGTGACATATTTCATTTTAATTACTACAAGTAATTTAAACTATGATGTGATTCTGTATTTCTGCGAGACCTCGTTGAGGCTGTATTATCTTTGGTTGTTACATTTTAACCGTATGGAGAATATTTCTACTCGGTACGTTATGGTCACCGATGCCAGAATGTAACTTTTGTAAAATTTCTACTTTTATTATTTTACTCAACTTAAAATGTTGCTTAGATGTTACTTTTGCCATATCACATACCTACTAGAGACAACGAATTATTATTGTTTCTTTTATTAAAACGAAAGCAAAAGTAAATTAATAATATTTATTAATACCCATTTCATATTTTCATTAACACTAACACATATCCCAATCCTAATATCAATATAACATATGTTAAAACGATTAATCATTTGTTAGACTACAATTTCAAAAGCTTTCGATAGAGACTGGCACAAATCGCTTCTTTCCAAGCTACCTGCCTTTGGTCTGCCTTCTAGGCTGTGCAACTGGGTTGCTAGCTTCCTGCAGGTATTCGCGTCCTTTGTGACGGACGAGCTTCGGAATTTCTGCAGGTAAATGCAGGCGTGCCCCAGGGGTCCGTCTTATCACCCACTCGCTTTCTTCTGCATATCAACGACATACTGTCCGCCAGCAATGTTCATTGTTATGTAGACGATAGCACCTTACATGGTAGTTATCATGGACATCCTGCGGCCAAGCAGTCAGATATCGCAGAGAAAAGGTAGCTTCTTGTCACTGAGCTTGACGGGATCCTGAATCACATTTCTCAATGGGGCTCTGAGAACTTCGTTGAGTTCAATGCCAAGAAGACGCAGTCATGTGCGTTTACAGCAAAAGTATCTTCTTTCCTTCCCCTCCCCACTGTTCAGAGCACGCCACTGCCACTGCAGGACAATCTCAATATCCTAGGTATGGATGTTCGCTGCAACCTGAATAACAAAAATTACATCGAAAGTATCATCAAAACAGCCTCTCGAAAACTCGGAATCCTGAACAGAGTGAGACGATTTTTCACGCCGGAGCAGCGGTGTCTTCTATACAAGACACAAATTCGCTCCTGCGTGGAATACTGCTCGCATCTCTGGGATGGTTCAGCAAAGTACTTACTAGATGCTCACGACAGGTTGCAGCGACGTGCGGTCCGCATCATTGGGAATTCCGAGGTCACGAACACCCTAGAACCTTTACAGATGCGTAGAGATGTTGCGTATTGTTGTGTTGATATAGCGTGTTGTATATTACCGTCTGTGCCATGGTGAGTGTTCTGATGAGCTCTTTCAATTCGTCCCACCCTCCCCTTTCCTACACGGGACAACACGTGCAGGTCTTAAATGTCATCCGCACACGGTGCAGAACATCCGATCAAGAACCAAGCGGTTCGATGACTCTCTCCTCTGTCGCACCATTAAGACCTGGAATTCATTACCAGCTCACTTGTTTCCTTCTTCCTACAGTCCCGGGTCCTTTGAGCGGGGTGTGAAGCCGTCAAGCTGAGTGTCACCATTGTCACACGGTATGTGCAAGTAATGGTGACCCTCTTTTCTGTGACTTTGCCTTCAGCTTACCATCAGGCAAGGCGAAGTCTAATTGACGTGACTATATAAAAAAAAAAAAAACCTATTAAATTATTTTAACTATAGTCTGTGCCATCAAGCAAATGGCTGTATCGGACCGATTTTATCGGATATATGTGAAAACAGCACATGGTGGCGGCTATCGGATATCGGCTACCGTTGGCCGATATTGATATCGGATCATATAAAGTGAAAACGGCCTCAGGCTGGGCATCCGTTGCGGGTGTCTGCGCGGTGTTTAGTTTCATGAAAATTCATAGATTAACATTGCGTTGGGCGAATCATTTGTCACACGACTATTCCCGATGAACTCATCGCGGATGTCCGCGCCGGGGTTTCGCTTTAAGCAGCGGATAGCCTTATTGTTTGACCAATGCTCCCATACTTTGTTTATTTGACTATTCTCTTAATTTTATCTTGATTTGGCTTGTCATGCCTCGTATTGCAGATATTAGGAGGTTCGGCGATGGAATGCAATAGGCTAATTTATCTACAGAATAAATGGTTTTTAACATTGTGTTTCACTATTCATTCATCTTAGACTTAGATAAAAATTGATAACCGCCATGTAACACAGTTAGTATAGTCAAATATCGTAAAAGAAAATAATCAATAATATCATAACGAATCTCACCAAAACTCAAACCGGGAGTCGGGCCAACAACAGAACCGGGACGAACCAGTCAGTCGACAATGATTTAACAAAACAGTATTGACGTGTGACATTACCACATAGAACCAAAATGTTAAGCGAAAAGTTAAACGCTACATTATCGGAATTTGTGAATGTAATGTAATATACGTAGTTACTTTCTGCTAACGATGCTGAAGGAATCCGGTATCATCAATTTGTCAAGCAAGTCGTCTGTGACAACTGACAGATAAAATGCAGTAGCTCAGTTTAAGGGTCCTACCGTGATTTATTGATGAGGTGGCGCGACCACCTCGCTTCGAAGTGCTGTCGAACTTTACCAACGACAAGAACTTAGATATCTTTAGTTTCCACTATCGATTAGATTCGTCGGATATTGTTAGTTTACTAGCAAATAACAGAAAATACACATTCGCATGTGTGTTGTCACTAGTGTAATCACGCCAATAAAGATATTATGAATGACGATGTATGTTTTTGATTTTAGTTATAAAGGTACATACTTATGTCACACATTCTAAAACCTGTGCCTGGTTTCGAGGACCTATGCCTCGAGAGATAGTGGTGGAACAGTTCTAGTTCCACCGGGGGCTCATAAGGTAGTGGCAAAAATGTTTTAGGCGACCGAATGAAGGTTCACGCAATAATTTTATGTGTGGCTGAAAAACATACATGTAACTTCTCCTACCGGGTTCCTATCTTCTGGACCGGATGACCGAGTCAGAGATATACCTTCTTCATGCTAGCATTAATCCCAGTCACATCCGAAGATTTCACCTCGGAGTCTGGGGTCCTGCTTTACTCTAACTGCGAATTTGGTCGAACTTCGATATTTTCCGTGAAGCGACTGCCATCTGACGTCCACAACCCAATGGCTATATCGAAGCATTGCAGTTAGACCTGTTGTTGGACTTCTTAGGGTTCCAACTATTTGTAACGACTGACATAGATATTCATATGGCAACCAGGACCAACGCATTAGTCTGACCGTGCTCTCCGAGACACGGTCAGACTAATGCAAATATCCATATTCATGCATACAAATATTTGCACTACAGTATACTTACTGCTAGCTAAATATTGAGTAGGCATATTTGTTTGTATTAGTTATTAGTTTTTAATTCTCGACTTTCAATTATTTAAGTTATACTTCCATTGCATGATGAGTATCGAAATAATATTTTTTGATTCTTCCAAACGGCCATCTTTAATAAAATTTAAACAAAATTTTTTGTAATTTTTCATATTTTAATTTCCAATGCTAGTCATTGGAAATAAGTCATTAAGGTTTCAAATATTATACCAGACACGAACATGTTTAGGTCTGCAACTTAATATCATTAATAAAGCATTAGTAGAAGTGGATTTACATCGGTAGTGAACTGAAAGGGGATACAAACCACAATTCGTCGAGTATGTGGTCGATAAACCTGAAGCATATAATGTTCAATAGTGGGAAATGCGTCCCACTATTGAACATTGTATTACGAGTGCCAATGGTTCAACCACACTAAAATAAAAAGTATAGAATATAATATCATGCCTTATGGAAAGAGTACTTGCCACGTTGAATGGCAATACAAATCCTTTGCGCAAGGAATAAACCATCCAGCCAATTAAACGTTTAGAAATGTTTAATAAAAATCGAAGTTTATGCTGGTCTCATATTTCTGTGTGTGTGATATTTTTATGAATGCTATGTACATCGAAATTGCTATATGTGTCGGGGACTTTACCAACAATTGAATTTAGTGTGAATTGTGTAAGTCATATGATGTGGTTGTAGGTACTGGATTAAAAAAATAATAGTCTACATATAAATAGCGCACTGAAGTGGTGTTATTTGTATCCACGAATAGCACCTGCCAAAAATATTGGTAGGTACTCCTTGTGGATAAGGCTAGGTGCTTTTCGGCTGGGTGCTCTAAGTGGACTACACCGCTAAAACGCACAAATGGCTTCGAAAATGACCTGCCCTTTAGACAAGTGGCACAACGTTAGTAGAATAGAATAGAATGATCTATGAGATTGACATATTATTTATAATGTTTATGACAGTTGGAAAAAGGACTCTTTTATCCGCACTTTTATTTGGACCGTTGTGCGTGAATTTTATGACAGTTATGAATGTATGTAAGCTGAGAAGCTTACGTACATTCATCTCCTTACGAGCCATTCCTGGAAATTATTTACACCAACCCATGCAAGAGGCCTCCTCAGTCAATTCTCGATGATGGGCCTTACCACTGTAAGCGGCTAGGTACCCTAATTGCTCTTGCCCAGTAAGTCTAAAATCCTGTATCTGCTAATGTCTCTAACCGCTATTAATGACGTGAGCGTCTTTACTTTGTGCCTTAGTCCCAAAATACGTGACCATTCAATTGGAGCACAAGAAAAACCCGTTCCTCAAAGTCAGATGATAACGGAAATAATAAGGACTGTTCCTCCTACCAATCGGAGAAAAACCATACTTTTAAATAAAAGTTGTACCCTATAATCAGAGCACAGTCACTGTGATACCAACTCATCAACTTGCCACGGCAAATTTAAATTCCCAATCATGGAAAATTGCACATTCATTCGATATTCGCCAATTTATAGGTCGAGGAAAAAGTAAACAACTGGGAGGCCAGCACAAATAAGTGTTGGTGCAGTGAAAACACAATGTCATTTATTTACGAAAATGGTTATTTTATGAATGAAAGTATTATTGATAAATAACATTTTAGTAATATGTCTCATAGTTTAATTAATCATATTTTACATGAAAAAAGATCGTGTTTTGTAGTAAGTTCATATAAATAGTATAATTTCATTATAGCTCTATTTATTGTTACCTAACTTGAATTGAGATTTGCTTTTGGTATGATTTGAGAATAGTATGAGTTCTCGTGGTATGAAGGTGGAACGACCTCATTTCGCAATAAATAAAAAATACGTTACTTTGGTTGTCCGAAAAGATTATCATTAAATGTAAATAATTAAATGTAGGAAGGCAAGATGGTAGGAACTTGTATTTTATTAGTATCATAAACTCACACTATTCCAGTCGCAATTTCTCTGAATACAACTGCGTAGAAATTGTCAATCATTTAATCAGCCCACCGCAGTCCACTGCTAGACATAGGTCTCTCCCAATGTGCGCCATTTCATCCGGTCCTCCGCCTGCCGCATCCAGGTAGGCAGTCTATCTAACTAGGAAGTGTCCTCGGTCTCGGTACAACATAATTTTGGTTTTATTCAAGTTAACACTGAGGCCGACGCATCGAGAAGTCATCGCATTTGTTTCAGCGACTCCGCAAATATGACGATGTCGTCAGCGAACCGAAGATGTGAGATGTACTCACTGTTAATGTTGACATGGCTTTGAATAACAGTATCACCGTACTCCCACTCCATGCCATAGGTGTAAGACCCTGTTGGATGACAGAACTAAAGAAGCTTGCTAGCTCTTATAGGATTGGAGCCCCGCCTGCTTTCAGGAGCACAGTAGTAATTCTGTCATTACCAGGACACCTGTTGTTCTTCAGTTGTCTTAGAACCGCCTCTATCTCGCACTCTGTAGTATTAAGTTTCGTCAGATGTGGCCTCCTCAACTGCTGAGCGAACACTTTCAATCGCTATTTCGCTCAATCGCCTCCTGGACGGTGCGAGTGTTGAAGCGTCACCGTCAGTGGTCGCATCGTATCAACTTTTTATTTGGTGATTTAAGGCTCTCTCATCTGACGAAGACGACTGCGTGGATGGTTTTTCACGCCTCCTCCTCATAAGTTCGAGAGCCTCAGGAGAGAGTTTGGACTCTTGCTGTTTGTGTTTTCCGGGAAACAACTTTCGAGACACTTCCTGCAATGTTTTGACCACTGTGTCGGGTCTCTCGTCAATGCCGATAGTGGTTTCCAGCATTGCTAAACGATATTGAGCTACTTGGAGCGGCGTAGGTCAGAACCTAGTAGCTCTAGGGAGTAGGCCATATCAATCGGAATCTTTCAGCCTTGATGATGATATTTAGAGAGCCTCGGATAAGTTTGTGATCGCTTCTGGTTTTAAACTTGATGATCACAGATACATCTCTAAATATATGCTTACTGTCTGTTATGAAGAAGTCTATCTCGTTCCTTATCACAGAGTTCCGACGTTACCAAGTCCATATCCCGGGGGTTTTTTTCTTAAAGCTGATTTTCATTTCTGCACCCCACTCCATAAGATCCGATTTTCGTCTCTACATGTTCTTATACTCCCACTTTAGCATTGATGTCCTCCATGACAACGTTGTAGGTGGCCTTCGCGGTGTGATTCGATGCCTTGGCAATATCCTCATATATGGCCTCGGCACTCGTTGAGGTGAAGCGAGATCGGCGCACACACCTGTGTCACCTTCATCGAACGACTGTTTGTGATTTTCAGTATGAGGTATACTACCTGGTTCGACACACAACCGACTTCAGCAACGCTGCTAAAGTTCCTTTGTTACTAGAAAACCGAAACCTCCCTGGGAGAGCTCAACCTCTCTGTAGTAGAACAGGTCGCCTGACTCAAGGGTTGTCGTGTCTTCTCTCTGTCTTCGGATCTCGGATAACCCCTAATGTTCATTGGGAAGGTTTTAGCCTACTATTACCACACTGACCAAACGGGTTGGCAAAGGGTTTGTTCTCGTGTTTTCCTTCTCTCAGGTCGTTCCGACCTCGGTAAAATATCGGCCAGAAGCCGCATTTCCCCCTAAATTTAGAGAGGAGTTGCCGCTTCTGTTGCCCAGGGTGCACCGCGCGGAAGTTTTCTAGCACGCCCCCCTGCATTCTGTGAAATTGCCACTGAGCTATGTATAAATGAGTAACTTCTTTTTCACTGAGCTAAGTCAACTGATGAGAAATAGACATTAGCATCGAGTCTTGAGTCTATTAACTAACGTGGTTATAATTTTGTTGACAAAAGTAATGATCCCCTAAACGCGTAGTACCAGTTTGAACTAGGAATATATAAACTCTATTAAAATAACAGAACGAGGTTAAAAAAAAATGCTGTGTAACATCATATACATATAAATGTTCTGACTGTAGTCAGAATATTTATATATGGCGGAGCGTTATCACGTACGTAAACAGTTCAAAAAGTCTAATGAGTCTAATAATTTATGTGGTTACCTTATAATCTTACATTTTGTTGATAAAAGTAATGCTCCCAAAAACGGGTAGTACCAGTTCCAACTAGTAATATATAAACTACAAAATAAACTCTATTAAAATAACAGAGTGAGGTTAATAAATAATTTTGTGTAACATCATAGACATTACAGTCGGAACATTTATATATGGCGTAGCGTTATCACGTACGTAATCAGTTCATAACGTCTAAATAAGCGGGGCGTACGACCGACACACAGTTATTTATAACTATGCAAATTGCCGTGTAAAATTCAACCCGTAAATCTATGTAGTACGGAGACAACCGGCCTATTAGCTCCCGATTTTGTGTACCTACCAGAACGCAGTCACGCACTGATTGGAAATATAAAAGCACCATTGTTATCCGCTAGAATTTTTTACAACATAAATCATAATTTATTTTGATCGTAATTACATACATAAATAAATATGCTCACGCCTACTTCCCTCCGGGGCCGGGGTATGCAGACATTATTTAATTATAATGTTGGTTGGATAGATTTTAAAGTATTTAAGAAGTCTGATTCTGAAGTCTTACCGCTTTAAAAGAAAAATTAAATTTAATTGTTACTGTCGCGTATCCACCAAAAGCTTATAGGTTTAATATCACCTGTTTGATTAATAAAATTAGTACGATCTTGTAGTAAATGCCATTTTGAGCCGTTGATTTTAACTTTCCAGTAAGATATTTGGTATTTTTCTTTTGCCGGCTGGTAAGTATTAAATTTTTATTTTTAAATTGTGTTTATTTTTACGTACATGTATATTAGAAAGTACCTACAAACAACCAGACAACAGATATTATATGTATTATTTATTGCTATTAGTGGTTGTACCTTACTGTGCCTTATGAACACAAAACACATAGGTATACGTCTTTACTCGATCGTTCAACTTGTATACGAACTATGTACGATTGTGGTCTTCGTGTTTAAAAGCATATTTCTGACTTATGTTTTCTAAACTATTTTTATTTTGATAAAATAATTCCAAAGATAATAGTATAGCCCGGCCTCTGTTTTCTGTTTTAGTTATAGAGATATATTGTTAAGACTCACTTGCATATACAGTATAAGTAGACAACTTTTTTTTTACCACTTAGTTGGCAGACAAGCACACGGCCCACCTGATGGAAAGTGGGAGGCCAGAGGAGTCACAGTCGCGCTGCCAACCCTGTAAGTACAGAGTTTCTGTGCCGTCAGTAGAAGACAAAGCAGGACAAGCCTTTAGTCTTCTCACTGACAGCACAAATTCTCCAGTGAGCTCTGGCTACCCTACTCACCGCTGGGAACACAACACGAAGTTATTATAGCCGGGGTATTCTGTAGGGTGGAGGTACTTCTCCAGTCGGACTGCTCAGTTGGGCGGAAATACCGCCGTGTCTGCCTGCTGGTTTCTTAAGGTAAAATACATATCAATAACTTGCTGGGGAAGAAATGATTCTTATGTTTTGGAACACATAACCAGGAACATCTAGCCATTTAATGATCCGTCTGATACGCTTCCTGCTCTACGGGAGAGTCTTTGGTGCATATCACTGCTTCGCAGAACAAGGCGGCGGCATTCCACCAACTCTTATCTGTTCCTATCATATTGATAACAATAGCTTGTACTCAGGTTTCTAGTATGAAGCTTCTTGGTTTCCAGACTATAAAGGCGAAGGATTTCAAAGGGCAAGTTTAAACGCGGCTACTATTACTATTATAATAATAATAATAATAATAATAATAATGTTTATTTCTCACCAAAACGTTTACATAACAAATCTCAAATAAAATACAGTAGAACGTAATTAATAAATTAGTACAAGGATCAATCAGAATTATGGCGGGCTGGCACCTGAACTAGGAAAATCCTGTGTCTCAGGCTACCAACCCTCCACCCCTGGCCAGAATCTAATATAATTTATAAATGAAGATGTGTGAAAATACGTGTGGGTGTGGGTGTGGGTGTGGGTGTGGGTGTGTGTGTGTATGTGTATGTGTATGTATGTGCGTGTGTGCGTGTGTGTGTGTGTGTGTGTGTGTGTGTGTGTGTGTGTGTGTGTGTGTGTGTGTGTGTGTGTGTGTTTTTTATGTATACATATGTTCGTGGATGTGTACGTATATGTTTTGTTTGTCTTTGGGTGTGCATTGAGTACCTATGTGTGAGTGTGTGTTGCGTCTGAGTGAGGGTTAGGCGTTTACGGCTGCATGTATACCGTATGTGTAAGTATGCGAATGTGCATCTGGATATGTAAGGATTCAAGTTCCTAGTGGTTTTTGCTTTATACTCGTAGAATTTTTTCTGTGCTAAGGTAATCATGGGCCATTAGATATTTTTTAAGTATAGATTTTAACCTAAACTTAGGCATTTTGTAGATTTGGTTCGAATCATTAACGAACCGATAAATGAAAGGGCCCATGTAATACAGTTGACGTCGAGCGAACATTTTGTTGAAGGAGGGAACAGGTGTTCGAATTCTTCTTTTACTCAGTGAGATCTTAGATGGATCGATAGATTTATGGTGACGTAGGACTGTACAGTAGATGTATAATTGGCGAACTGTGAGGAAACGCGATTCTTCATAAAGTTTTTGAGTGGGATATTTCCTGGTCTTATGGAACATGACTTTGATGACTGCGCGTTGGGCTCTTTCCAGCTCAAGCAGATGAGTTGGAGCAGCTCCACCCCAAATAGGGCAGCAGTAAGACAGAACGCATTGGCAAAGAGCATAGTATATGCTGGTTATGAGATTGCAGTCCGCAGCTTCGTGTAGGTTTTTAAAAATTGGAAGTAATTTACGTACTCTTTTGCTAAGTGACGATATATGCGGTTTCCAATTTAAATGGCAATCTATGATAATTCCCAGGTATTTATGGGTATCGGTCTGGGCAATGGGAATGCAGTCACAGTAGCCACTATTTTCGAGTTTGCATTGGGAAGTATGAGCTGTAATAGAAAAATTTGACATTGAACTTGTTGCTTCCGTTTTTCTAAAACAAATATATTTTGTTTTAGTTACGTTAATAGTTAGTAAATGCTCATCAAGCCAAAGGCTAACTCGTTTGAGGCCCATTTCAGCAGACACTTGGACCTGTGGCCATGTTTTCCCACAGCAAATCAATACGGTATCATCTGCAAAAGCCAGTAATTCCGCGTTATCTATTTGAAGTTTACAGAGGCTATTAACGTAAGCTAAAAATAGCGTTGGACCGAGGGTACTACCCTGCGGAATTCCGTACGTAACCGGAAAGCTCGTGCTATAAGTGTTTTCTACTTTAACCACCTGACTTCTTCCATCCAAATAGTCTCGGAGCCACTCCAGAACCGTACCTCTTATGCCCATGTATTCCAGAGTGCGCAATAAAATTGGTATTGAAACGGTATCGAATGCCTTCTGGAGGTCCAAAAATATGGCAACACATTTTTCACCCTTGTCTACTGCTTTTGTAACGATATCCGAGAGCCTAGCTACCGCATCCTCAGTATTTCTACCCGAGCGGAAACCGTATTGGGTACTTGCTAGAATGTTTTTGCTTTCGAGGAATTTAATTAGACGAGTGTTAACTACTTTTTCCATTATTTTACTAATTGCACTCAGTAGCGATATGGGCCTGTAGTTAGCAATTGTCTCTGCGTCACCACTCTTAAACACAGGCACGACAGCTGCTTCTTTGAAAATTGCTGGGAAAATCCCAGTGGTAAGGCTAAGATTACACAGATGAGCAATCATGGTGCATAAAATCGTCCGAGAGTTTTTTAGTACAATATTTTGAATGTTATCCATACCTGGAGCACTGCTATTCTTTAGGCTCATGATAATTTTATTAATTTCAATGTGATCTGTTGGGTCTAGAAACATAGAACTAACATTGCTTGACGGAGTATTTTTTTCTGCTAAGCGCAGTTCAGTAGTACCATTTCTTATTAAGATGTCTGTAGCTAGTTCTCTACCAATCGAGCTAAAGTATCGATTAACCATATTAAGTGATTCACAGGGTGAATCCGGCACTAGTTCAAGTAGATTAGATGCTCTGGAGTGATATTTCTTAATATTACACAATTCTTTCACAGTATCCCAAGTCCCTTTATTATTTTTGAAATATTTGTTAAATTTGTCCTTATGGATATATTACTATTACTATTATACTGTTACTATTAATTACGCCGCGTGGTTCTCGGCAGAGTAGAATTTGGACCACCCCATCTCTTCAAGGCAACTAAGGGATAGCGCTGTTAAACATCTGACAGATATATACAGCCCAGACTCAGCCTCAGATGCATGGCTCGAGTCAACTATAGTGCCCGGAAGACGGCAATAGGCTCACCCCCTATTACGTGGGACCGAATTCAATGATTGGTGAAATGTTGTTGTTTATTCATCTCTGCCTAACCCTCCGTGGATAAAAGCGTGATTACATGTATGTATGTTCCTATTTTACTTATAGTTTATAGTTGTAATACAATATATATTAATTAATTTCATGTTATTTATGATCAATTGTTTTATTTGTTGACATGACATCGGCGCCTTTATACCTACATCTTAATTTTTTTAAATTGTTAATATTATTTTAAAATTAAATACTAACATAATTATAGGCCAACATACTTACTAACAAATTATGGATGATTTTATCCCAATTAAATCTTATCTTATCTTATTATTATAGTTTTAAAAAAAAAATCGTTTAATCGAAGAATTAGACCGCGTTTGCCTTAGTTGCGTATTTATTACACCAATAATTAGTTTAATTACGAATCTAATGAAGTTAACTATACACTAATGTATAACCTTTCTAATACAAAGTACGTCTTTGCCATAGCGTGGTTGCCAGTGTTATTGTATTGATAGTGGTGTTGGCAAACGGCTTAATGCCGGCAAGCTTTGATCAATATCTAAGAAGCTCCTGTTCGGTGGCTGGATTATGTGGATGCTATGGTATGAGGCTACAGTGAATTTTATATATATACCTATCTTCTGACACAAAATTATCAAAGAGGCTGAGTTGATAAAGTGTATTTTTATGTATATGTCAACGATATGTTCACATGATATTTGTTTATCGCAGGCACATGAGTCTACTTATATGTCGCAGGTTTATAAGTGCCCAGTTAATGGCAATAGGCTCGCCACATTGGGACCTAAACATAAACTGGCGAATGTGGGTGCTATATCACCTCTACCTACCCCTTCGGGGATATAGGCGTGAGTTTATGTTATGTTACATATTATAATCTAGTTTTTTTGGTGTTAATATAATCTCTTCTAATACAGTGTCCTACAAGGCGACTAAGAGATAGGGCTATTTAACATCATACTTATATAATATACAGCTCAGACTCAGTTCCAGATGCATAGCTCGAGTCAACAATAGAGCCCAAGAAATATTGAATGTGATGAAATGTGACTGTGAATTCACTTCTGCCTAACCTTCCGGACATAAAGGCGTGGTTATATGTATGTATATAAATAACAAGATCGACACACTCAACCGAACTTATAAAAAGGTAAATGAAAAAGTCAATTACAATTAAAATGTTACTATCAAATGAAATTGCAGACTCAATGAACTCAAATATTTTATTTAAAAACAAATAGATATTAAATAGCTATTCTGAAATACCTTTTGAGAAGGAACATTCCTATTTGAATTAGTATAATCCTCAGGAATTTCCGTGAGATAGGTATTACATTTAACACTGCGAGATTCAGTAAGCCCTTCAAATTGTCAGGTATACCAAAGTTATATTGTTATCTAATCTGTTAACAAGTTACTTCAATTGATGTGGGAGTCAAATAGGTAATAAACACTATATCTAATAATATTATAGTAAATCACCTTAGCATAGTAAAATGTTATCGAATTAACTGTCCCGAGTCACTTTGAAATTTTTTATTTAGGTAGGTAATTAAAACGTGGAAATAATTAAAAGTCAACCTGTTTTAATTATAAAAGTAAAATGAATGTATGTTTTACAAATTTGGCAATTTACGAAAAATGTAGGTACAGTACTCGGCTTTTGATTTGGAACGTCGCGCGTTAGAAGGAACAGTGACAGTTCGGTTAACTTCGGAGTGATTCTGTTTTTTTGAACTCACAGTGCATGGATATATGTTGATATCTTTTTAAAGTAGTTAAAACCGCAGCTTTTCTTAAATCGGCCTCTGTGGCTTAATGGTAGAGCATTCGACTGCTACTAATATTTGTCTGAATATGTATTAATTACATTGGTTTGAGAGACTCTCTGAATGTATCTCATCATTCTCTATGGGTTCTTTTCCCAACTTTATAGTTGAACTGTGATGCGATGCGACTTCGATATTTTCCAATTGGCGATATAATAGTGGCTCTCCGACGCACAGAGACACCCGGGCCAATGCATATAGACATATCCATGTATTTGCACTGAGCGGGAATCAAACCTGTGCCCCATTCGTAGCAACAGATTGAGATAGCGATGTGTCGAGTGTTGCAGATTATGTTGTAGAATAATATTTTACAAACATAAACAGTTTCAATTACTCCATAAAGTTATTACTGTCAATTTAGTACGATAAAGAGAATGCTCTCTACAATAACGAAGCAAGGAATCTTAATCTGACACTCACTTATCTTTTCTACTTCGACCTACCAACTGAAGAGCCGGGTACTATACTAACGTAATTGTTTCTTCATTAAAAGGTATTTTTTAATTTCAGTGTTTATTTTGTATAGCAAACACTCCACAACTGATCCCACATTTCCAGCTTTGAAACAGGAGTTTCCGATATCAGGTCTATATTATCGTATCGACAATTATTTAAGTGCTAAGTCAAAGGTTGCAGATTGAACTAGCGATCATTAAATATATTTGTACGTATGCATTATTTATGAATATACATTTTGCATTGCTATGGTGTTTTAGCGGACATGGTCTACCATGTGTTAAAGTTAAAACTAACTGTATTTTGTTGTGTACTATGAAAAGAAAAAGTACTTAGATAGATAAATATACATACATACATACATAAACTCACACCTATATTCCCGAAGGGGTAGACAGTGGTGCTAGCACCCACATTTCGCCTGTTTATGTTTAAGTCCCAATGTAATAGGTGGCGAGCCTATTGCCATTAACTGGGCACATATAAACCTGCGATAAATACACACATAACTTCGAAAAGCATCGAAAAGTCATTGGTGTGTGCCATGGTAAAACCTGAGATCGAACTCGAGACCTTGTCACAGCAGTCCATTACCCATACCACTAGGCTACCGCGGTTAAGATAAATATCGAAACTTTTTTTTATTTATTATACAACTTTGGTGGCAGATAAGCATACGGCCCACCTGATGGAAAGTGATTACCGTGACCTATGAACGTGTGTGACAACAGTGGAGTCACGTCCGTGCTGCGGACCTTTTTTTTTTTTTTTTTTTTTTTTTTTACGTGCGCAAAATCCCCTCGGATACCTCCCCACCGGAGTGCGCGGGCAGCTTGTCTTGCGATCCTTCGTCGCTCCCGCTGCCGCTCCCGCCCCGCCTCCTCCTTCACGAGCATTACTTGCTCGCAGAAGGAGGCGCCGGCCGCCCACGCATCCGCGCAGCGAACCATCGCCGCGAGCAAGGTGGAGAGCGTGAGAACCCTCACTCCCAGGGCCGCCACAAGCTCCCGCCTCGGCGTCTCCCACGCCGGACACTCGGTGAGCGTGTGCGGACCTGAGTCCTCGCTCGCGTCGCAGTGATGGCACTCGGACGTTGGCTCTTTCTGCATCCGACGCAGATACTTTCCGAAGCATCCGTGCTCGGTGATCATCTGCGTCAGACGGTACGAGAGGCTGCCGTGTGGCCTCTCTAGCCACTCCCCCATGATGGGTCTTACCGCCGTTACTACGGCGTGCCCTGCGCTTGGTTGCCCAAGTCGTCTCTCCCATTCCACCACCATTTCCCTGTGGAGCCGGGATCTCACGGCCCGAATTTCTTCGGGCTCGGGATCGTGACCCCGCTCCCGCGCCGCGTGCTGCGGACCTTGTAAGAACAGAGATTTTATGTGCCCTCAGTGCAGAACACAAAATCATCACCGATCAATCACCTTTGGTCACTGACAGCACAAAACACTCCAGTGAGCTCTAGCTACCCTACTCACCACCGGGAACACAACATGAGGTTACTATAGCCGTGATATTCTGTAGGGTGGAGGTACTTCCCCAGTCGGACTGCTCAATTCGGACGAGAATACCATCGTGTCTTACCTCTTACAAAACTTGACAAAAGTAGGGTGCAGACATGAAATTGCGTTTTTCATTTAATATGAAAGAGTGAAGTGAAATACTTTCGCACTTTACACATGCCTACTTAGGTTAAAATACGTATGGTATGTAGGTTGCGTTACGACCCTCTCGTTTTCTGGGTAAAGCTTAATTTGCAGATGGTCGTTGCGGAATACTGCATATGTTTGTAAACATGTAGTAAAAAAAGGTTTTTATTACAAACTGTAACACGAAATATAACATGAAAATTAGACCAAACCTTTATATACCTCAGTGCTAAGTATGTCACTAAACATTCAATTTATCATTTAGCAGACACCAAACAAAATATACGCTATATCTTTATTTAAATGTAATTTCAAGAATAATTACTGTAAAAGCCCATACCGGTGTGCAGTAGGTTTCAATTCATAATTTGTGGTACAGTGTAATGTTAATAAAAGTCGATATTTTCTGGGATGCAGCAGCTGGGAGTTGCGCGTATCCAAATGAAAGAGAGCTTTGATACATGTATTCCTGTAACTGCAGTGCGGCATCGGTCTAAAGCAAAAAAATCTAGCAACGTGAGAGCCCACTGTTTTCCATTACCGTAATGGAGTTACTTTTCTGTTACATTTTAGTCGCAAAATGTTAGCGGTTGTGAGGTTTTTCGGTAAAACGATATGAATAGAGTGTCAATTGTTTATTCATAAATAAATTGCAGTATTCGTGTACAAAGTGTTATCTATTTGAAAAGGTATTTCAAGCGAGCAAAATATAACATTAATAAAATACACGTTGCCGTTCCACTGTCAGAGAACTAACAAAAATGATTTATATTGTGTGACGATGAAGGTGTAAGGAAAAGCAATAAATTTGAACCTAATTACTGCCAGGTGTCAGAGGCAACCCGCATTGCCTGAACAACTTTACCCCATAAGTCAGCCGCGATCGAGATGAACGAACCGCGCAATTAAACCACCTGCTTGGTTATTATAATTATTACGTTGAGCATAAGTTCATTAGAAAGTATGTCAATTATTATGTACATCTTGTTGTAATACTGAATTCTCAGCCTCTGTGGCGTTGCGGTAGAGCGATCGACTGCTAAATCAGTGAGTTTATTCCCGATTGAAAATGTATATTTGTATTGGTTCAGATCAATGCAAATATCAAATTTATCCATAGTATAAAACCGTGAAGAACTAGATAAACATTCTAGGCCACCATATTTATATGTAGTTAGTACAAAAATAAATACCGATAAAACGCGTATATACAGAATCCAGAGTGTATAACTCTTTATTAAGTATTTTGTAGTCACTTTCTGTGTTAATAGCAGCCTAATATAGAAAAAAATAGTTACACATATCGATAACTCACTTGTACTTTTCCACAGTACTTTATTACTTATTACACCTGACCGACTCAAAGTTTTGAGTGTCGCAATGTTTCTAAAGGAATGTTCTTAAATGACATTGTAAACCTTTGAGGATTCCGTAAGGCGAAACCGGTATCATCAATCAACAGTATAAATAAAAAAATAGTTTTCATGTTCTAACTGTTAATAAGTTAAAAGATTAAGCTAAGAGGTTTAAGTTATTATTATATCTGAACGAGCTAATAACAAATGCAATGAACAGGCTCTCGTTAGATACAGTTAACTAATGAGCTAAAATCGGTGGCTCGGCAATTTCATTGATAGCTCAGCGAATACGAAAGGTGATGTTAATCATCCTGTCAGACTTGATTAAATCTGAAATACGAGCCGCGGCGGCATCTATTGAGTCAAGTAAATAAATAGCAAGCTTCAAAGTTGTCGCAATGTGCTAACGGGCCAAATATATCTTTAACCGGGACTAAAAGCGTCCCCACCTTGGAAACAAAAGAAATACAAACGACCGCTCTGGCGTCAAATTAATTCAAAGCGATGGGTCGACGAAACTGTATACAAAGGTAAGCGAAAAATAAAAGTGAAAGAGACAAACCAATTTCAAATGTCTCCTTTAGCAGCAACTTCACCATGTTTTCACCGTTTTTTTTTTACGTGCGCAAAATCCCTAAGGATACCTGCCCACCGGAGCCGGTGGAGGAGGTTATGTCGGACTCGAACCGACTAAAACGCACGCCGCCTGTGGGTCGTTTCGTTGCCGAAGATGAGGTTGACAGGCATATCCCTCGCACCCCGGCCGACCCAGGGCCATCTCTCACGATCTGGCCCTCTTCTCGGGTGTGGGGACTACAGTGTCCCCAACTCGTCCCTGGAAACGGGGAGGAGCGTCAGGTGCGCCACCGCCGCGGCCTGCTTCTGCCAGGGTGACAGGCGGCTCCACCTGTAACCCCCAGGCCTGCGCTCATGGGGGGCGGAGGTCGTTCATCGACCTCTGACGCCCGAGTTGCCTTCGTACGCGGGCAGCTTGGCTTGCGATCCTTCGTGGTCCATGTTTTCACCTAAATAAACAATGCAGTTGTCAAATACGTATTTCTCTATCCTTTAAGTTTTATTTTAGATGCCACGAAGTCGTAAAATTGGGTATTTAACTAGTCAAATTAGTTACTTTTTATTAAATGTCAAGGAAACTTGTATGAAATAATTTATTGTGATGTCATAATATTTAAAAGTTAAATTTTTACTATTTATGGGTACCTATGATTAAAAATAAATAAAAACGATAAAATAAGAACTGATTCAACTTTTACTATATTTAATTCAATAAGCTCAGTAAAAGAATTAATTTTTATTTGTGTTCATGATCGTGTTGATTATAAGAATCAATTGAGAATATTTTTATTTATCATATCTGTTATTCTAAATACAATTAGGTATATTATTTAGTATCTGGCTGAAAATATAAAAGCATTCACCTTGATGTTTAAAAGTGTTACTTGGTGACCCAAACGAATATAGAATCTGATTTGATTGGATCCTTTCGGATTTATTGTGTACATTTCATAACGCAGTCGGATTTTTTTTATACAGGTACATATATTATATTACGCACGGCAAATAAAAAGATTATAGATATTGTCTTTTGACTACACGTTAAATTTGTTAGGGTTACGTAAGCATTTACTGTCCAGGACGCCTGTTGGTGACATAAATGTTGATAACAGCAGTTAAATCGGATAATAAAGAGATAAAAATAAAACGTAATGGGTACACAAGAGTAATGGGTAAACACTTACTATCGGGTGTAACTTGAGCGTACGCGTCTTGCTACGTTCTCACACGCGTCTATATCATCTTAGTACTGACATATGTGTGTAATAATATGATACTGACACCTTTACACGAAAGTAAACTTGTCAGCAATTTTTTTATACCACTTATTTTTTTTTATATCACTTAGGTGACAGACAAGCACACAGCCCACCTGATGGAAAGTGGTTATCGTGACCTATGGATGTGTGTAACACCAGAGGAGCCACAGTCGCGCTGCCGACCCTGTAAGCACGGAGGTCCTGTGCCATTAGTGTCGAAGACAAAGCAGGACAAGCCTGTAGTCTTCCCACTGACAGCAAGTATTCTCTAGTGAGCTCTGGCTACCCTACTCACCGCTGGGAACACATCACGAAGTTATTATGACTGCGGAATACCGCAGAATACTGTAGGGCGGAGGTGCTTCCCCAGTTAGGTGGCAGATACACACGGCCCACCTGAAAGTGGGTACCAGGACCTATATGGACGTGAATAACACCAGGGGTGCCACACTCGCACTCCCGACCTTCTAATGCCCTCCTTGAAGAACCTCATATTGTAGTCGCTTTAAAAAACCACGACAGGGAGTTCAATTCAGCGTGCAGGGGATAAAGTTCCTGTCATAGCGTACGGTTTCAAGTCGCTACGTGTGGCGTCAGAGGTCGATGAATGACCTCCACCCCCCTTAAGCGCAGGCCTGGGGGTGACGGGTGGAGCCGCCTGTCACCCTGGCAGCAGCAGGCCGCGGCGGCGCGCCTTGCGAGCTTCTCCGTTTCCGGGGACGAGTTGGGGACTCTGTGGTCTCCACATCCGAGGAGAGGGCCAGATCGAGAGAAATGGACCCTGGGTCGGCCGGGGTGCGAGGGATATGCCTGTTAACCTCACCTTCGGCAACCAAAATCGGTCCAGATGGACGAGGTTTTAGACGGTTCGAGTCCGACATAACCTCTCCCACTGGCTCCAGTGGTGGGAGAATCCCTGGGGATTTTACGCATGTTAAAAATAGAAGTCGCAACGTGTGAGTAATTATTTACAACCTTTTAATACCATTAATTTTTATATTAACTTTCATTAGTAAATAATTATGAACTTGAAACTAGTTCAGTAGCCAACAATGTATTGTTGGCTACTGAACAAGTTTAAAAGTTTACTGAACAAGTTTAAAAGTTTACTGAACAAGTTTTCTCGCGTCTTAATACATTGATTTTATATTATATTTCACATATTGTATCGGATATAAAACTATAGATAGGAAAATATGAGCGCAACCTCTACCTATCCTAGGAATATTATAGAAGCATTGGTAATTGGTAAATACAAAATATAAACATGAATTAATAGTCATTATTATATAAATTCTATTGGGACGTTTTAATAGTCATGCCTGTAATTTGTTTTGAACAGTTGGCATTCAATGTGCAAACGCGATGCTATGTTGGTATTATTGCCTATAGTTAATTTTGATTAATGTTTACAAATGAAAAAAATACCAACAATACAGGACGACGAATGTATTTTATTGGCACATAAATCGTAATATTTCCTCAAACAAAATAAAATCAGTTATCGAATCGTTTGTTTATCTGTCAGCAGGTGTAGGTTCGCAGGTAAATGATGTGGAAGGTAGAACGTACGTGAGCAGATTTCGAAGGCTTTTCGGTGAATACTTTCAGTTGTATCGATTTTACGGTTACCTTTACGGGATTTTACTTCAACGTGTAGTTGTTTATGTTTATATAACATAATTATATATGAATCAGTAAATAATGCTGTTGTTACGTCTGTTAGTGATATTGTTTGAGCACATAGGAGAATCTTGTGACGAAAACAACAGCTGGTCATATAAAAATAAAATATAATGTATAGGAATACATGTGCTATTTTTGTATCCCGATATTTCTCTGGCTATTTAGTAAACATAGTCACAGGAAGACCAAAGTGGTGCTCATATGAATAAAACCTTGTTTCTCTTAGCTAACAATCAAGGAGCGTGTTTTTTGCGGCATAAAGATGAAAGATTCCAAATGTTTTCATGTTAGATAATTTATGTAATCTTAGAAAAGCTGTTATAAAAGAACTTCCTTTTATATTTCGTATGAAAGTCGACCTCCTGAAGTCTGAGTGGTGACCAATCGCAAGAGTAATTTAAATACGGAGAGATCTGATTTTTTCCTTGATTGTTTTCGGCTATAAACTCTTGGTAATTACTTAGTTTTATGCTTTTATTTACAAAACAATTAAAGCGTCTCTTGAATATTGACCTTTATTTCTTCAAGATGACAAATAAGATATAAGAGGGTATACATTCTGTCAATCAGTCATTAGAAATAGTTTTTACTGCAAATGTTTTTCACATTTTTTAAACTTAATTCTGGTTTAATCTTATGTCTTAGTCAGTCATTAGTTTAATCCCTAAGTCTATCAGTATCTAGGCAGTAAATCTGTCACTCCATTGCAGTGTTTATCCACTGGTGAAATATTAAATAATCAGTTACAATAATTTAGGAACACTGTCATACTTGGCACACTATGTTCATAAAAAAAGATATAAGTACGCTGTCACAAATATCTAATGTTGTTTTGTCAGTGAAGTCAAAAATACTACTGCATTATTGTCGTATGATAATAATTTAGATGTTCGTAAGGGTACCCTCATTTCGTACTCCCTTAAATCACGTTTTTGTTTGTTGGTGGCAGTCTTTTGTTCTGGGGTACGATAGCTCTGACAGCACCTACGTAGATATTTGTCTATTATTCAACCAACACATATGTTATAAGCTTCATTCAAATTGTGTAGCTATTATATTAATAAACATATATTACTGTTTAATGTAACTGTTTGTAGCAATGAGTATAAAGACTCACTGTTCTACGTTCACGATATGATTACATGCACATAGTGCCTATATGAAGAATGGCAAATTAGATTGTTTCACATTACAGAGAAGTTAAATAAGTTACTGGGAAATTATATGGTAGGCGAAAATGTTTGTGATATTCGTGTATTGCACACATTTGTCTAGATGCTATTGTTTCATGTTCATGTTGAGTGTTTCTATATAATAACTTTGATGAAAGGTGAATATGAAGTACATTTACACGTTGTTATGAAGAGAAAACTGTTTTGAAACTAAAATTGGTACTGTTTCATAACTTTATTGATATGGCTCTGTAGACATTTAAATGTCTGAGTGAAATAGACTATTAAATAAAAATGAACAATGGAAAACAAAGTCGAATTATTACAATATTTAAATAAGTGTTTTACAATTTAAATATTTAAAGACGTTTATTTGTACAAAGAATAGATAATAGTACCCACATGAGACGTTGAGTGAAAAGCATCAACGATTTCAATAATTGACGGCACAGATACTCTCAACGCTTGCAGGGTTGGCAGCGCGAGTGTGACTCTCTTGGTTTTGCACGCGTTGTCTGCCACCTAAGTGGTATAAAACAATAAATTGAAATGGCTCAAGAGACATGGTTTTCAGAAACGTTTACAAAATATGTGGTGTCGTACTATGCTGAACAACAATAGTAAGACGATTGGATAATCTCTCTGAAAAACCAAAGAAACGACATTTAAAGTTTATTATTATATTGTCGATTCCTCCTATACTTTACTTTTACAGATCTTCACTTATTGTTTTATTTAATACAATATCGCCATATTGAAGTGAGCTCTGTTTTATCTTACACTACATCGGTAGCACTTGATCTGTCAGTGGCGACATCTATTAATAATATTATAATAATAACTAAAAGAAATATAATTTCTTTACATGTCAAAAAAATAGAGCATGTGTACGTGTATATGTGCTGTGCCATGGGTTCTAATTTGCAAGTTAGTATAATTTTGTATAATAAGACGCAAAATATAAAGTTCTCAGACCGCTGCTATCACCTGTCTACAAGATTTAAAATAAATATCACGTCCACCGTCGCCGACCCTACATAATTGTAACAAGGGCAGGTTGATGATGATAGTGTCACAATAGCTGGACGTTCCTCTTTATACGTATTACTATGGATTAAAATATAGTAAGTTTAGAGTTTGACGTTGATAAGAAGGCACAAAGGCAGATGAATCGAAATAAAATGTAATGGAATCAGTTGCAGATGGTTCCACCATTTGACAGTATTATACATACATAGTGGAAGCAAATGCTCTTGGCTCCAAAAATTAGGAACTCAAATATGGATTTATTTATGCATAATGGTACCAAATGTGTGTGGATCTATATTATATAAAATTACATTGTAGTAATATGGTTTTTTGTTTGATGAATCGCGTCCTATTGTTCTGTGGTTCAAATTTGCTGATTTTTTTTAATTCTTTCTTGTGGTTCCTTTCTGCGTTTTGTATAGTAAATTTCCAGTGGAAAAAATCAGTATTTTTATTTGTTTTGTTTGAGAATTTAGACTACTTTAAAGTCATAGTTTTCTTTAATAAAAATGAATTACTAAAATTTTCGAGTGGTTCCATTCTGCTTAAATACTGACTGTTAGTTTCATACAAATTACAACATATATTTATTGAATGAGTTGACATGTAATCTAGAAATAATATCACAAGCCAATTTTATTCTCCCATTTAAGATGAGCAAATTCAAAGAAGCTTCCGATGTATAGATTACTTGTATTTGAAGGATCTTTACAAACAACTTTTTTTTAAAACGGACACAACCTACTCCTTTATTCAGGGAGAGTACTCGTGAATCACTCAGTTGTTCCATGTGGGAATCCAACTCATAACACTAGACATACTGGCAGTTGATAAGATGATAACATAATCCGCAGTATATCTGTGCAGTGCAGACCCACGAGCTATATCAATGTCGTCGTTTGTTTCACAGAGATGTCATCATGTACATCTGCCTCGTACGATCCAAGAGTAGCTTCATTTCAGTCGGCAAACGTATTAGCTTATTCTAGTTTGGATCTAGCCCACTTGTTTTTATCTAGACGTATTTAGGTGGTTGAGGGTTTGTGGGATTTAAGAAACTTAACAATTCAACGTATCCTACAGTTCACGTAAATAAGTGACGATTAAATACTAGTACAATCTGAGTTAAGACGCAAATATTAGCAGGGAGATTACCTTATTATATAAAAGGGGAGTAACCTTGTTCGTTAGGTTACATGACTAGAACTCTAATCAAGTTTACTGATATTTCATTCGTTAATAACTTATTACCAATTAAGGCTATTCCTCAAGGGATACAACCACTGTATAACTATATGAAAGTGTTGGTATCTTGGATTTTTACCCTATGCACCCCACATGTTGCGGCATAAGCCTATTAATCATGCCGATAGCAAAATTAAGTCTTAATCCGCAAATTCGAATTTGTCTGACACAGCTGTCGGATCATAATCCTGAATTACGCAAGTCTCTCGGCAAATTTATTTTTAATGCAAATAAATACAGATTCGTCGCACCTGCCTGTCTAGATGTAGCGAATAATTAAGCAAAACATGAAGCGAAATAATACAAATTACTTTGAGACTTAACTCGACTTTATTTTACGAGAATACATTATCTACTTTAAGCGGATTACTTGACAATCTTGACATACTATTATTCAAGCGTAAATTAATACTTACGTTGTGTTTTGTTATTTCTTAAGTGTGAAATATACTGTTCTCTGGTACAATTTAGGTGCAAGATGTGAGTGATATACCGAAGCGTTATGATGATATTCTCATGAATATTGTTAAGTACTGTCCATAATGAAAATGTCACTAACAAATAAGTACATGATTTCATCAATGTCCAATGTGATGAGAAAAGAGTAGATGTTTGCTCCAGTGTGTAATTTTATCGACATAATTTTTTGAGTATTATATTTATTTATTTATTTCATTACACACACGATGACACTACCTTTACAGGGGAAACCTAACCTGTGATACCCTGCGATAGTGCCGTAACCTAATATTTACAAACTAATTAATACAATACCTTTACAATAACCTCACAACTTTTCCGATAAATAAGAATAATAATAACTTCTATAAGTTCAAAACAATTGTATCGCTAATAATATCTAGCTTGCTATTCGTGACGCTCTAGAAACAGACCTTTTTATAAACTACACTGTATCACACAATTTTTCTTCGAGATGAGAGATACTTACCATAATAATATTCAGAAGAAATGTAATCTCGCTATAGTCTGGAACTGTTGTTTTCTGAGAAATATCGCGACGTGATTGCAAACGGCTCGAGGTCGTAATTGCTTCTTCCGCTTCTTGACATCATTATCTTTGCCATTATGCACCGAGCTAAGCTGCGTCGACGACGCCGGCTACAAGACCGATTTCAAAGACCTTTTATAGATTTATAATTGTAATAAAAATATTTTCACTTCAAATTAAAAATAAATATACACCATGTTCTAGCAAATAAATACATTTGAAATTAAATATATTATTGTAGGAATATATATATTATGTTCGTAGGAATTTACCTGGTCTAAACGTCTGGTAATTCAAAGGACTAAGTCCATACGTATCTACAGTGTCACGTTCTCACGTTAATGCCTGCTAACATACCTTTTCATGGAACGCGAAAGTTTCAAAGCTAATATGTTATATATAATACCAAATCGGATTCCAGAGAATAAAATGAACGGTTTATTTTTGAAAATTGTTCCAAAACTAAATTTAGATGCAAAACACACGTATTGCATCAAAATTTAATAACAGTAGCAATTTCATACCGTAGTTGTTGCTTGAGCTCTTAGTTATTACAGCGGCTAGGTAAGTCATCACGTTCTAAAGAAATATATATGTTTAAAACCTTTTAGTTCCAGTTTTTGCTCTGATTGTTTTTTGAAAGTGACTACTGACAGATTACCAGGTTGCCTGCACCGAACCTGCGCATCACCCGTTAACCACTAATCAGTAGGTGTACTGACATGTAGGGTTTTGGCATATTAAGTTTTTGGGTTTTGGTATGACCCCATAACTCTTACAGTATCACCACTCAACACTGACCACTTATGTTAATTTATATAATCTTATTTATAGGTTTTATTTTAACAACTTTGTGACTTTGATTCCTCAAATTTCTTTAATCACACTTGCTTCACAAACTATATTTTGAAACTTTGTTCGATATTATGGAAAGTGGTTTTATTTATGAATAGTTTGTGCACCTCTTCTGTTATCGATATACTCATTTCATCTAACCCATTTCTCGATTATTTATCGTTCGAAACGTTTCAGTATTTCATCCTATATTCGACTATTACAATATCCACGTTGGGCAATGTAAGTAAAAGCTTTTATTGACGCGTCGATTTATCACAAAACCACTGATTAATCATCGAACGATGTTTTTTTTATTCAACGCTTGTATACCATAAGAAAACTGAATGAAATCGGTTGAACCAAGATTATCCTCTCTTATTCTTAACAATACAAAATATAGAAATATATTAATAGGGTTTTCAACTCACAGAAGAATGCGTATTATTGAGGAAACGTTCATGTATTTGCACTTAAACTTTCAAGGCATTAAAATCTCGGAAGCTGTATTCATAGAATATGTGTCTAATTATTACGAAATATATTATTTAAAAATTTTGGGACTGAATTTTCGGCCGTAAGGCGGACGTACTTCCCCAGTCGGACTGCTCAATTGGGACGAAAATACCGTCGTGTAGTACCTCATTCAATTTACATATGGATTGGTTGAATCAGCAATATTTTTATATGGATGGATGTGTGTTATGTAAAATGTATGTATATTACAAATACATAAAACGGGTATTCGGAAGGATGCGCGGTAAAAGTTAATAATAATAATTTATTGTTTAACATACAAACTGTGACAATATTGTATACATATAACATGAGTTAACGCACACATTGGTATCACTTCCATCTAAACACTTATCTGTACCAGACTTTGGCATCATTCACAGTAGGTAATACTAAAATAAATATATAATAATAATAACAAAAAAGTTTTGATAAGTGAACTATAGAAAACGAAAAAGGCTTATGCAAAAATCTGTCATAGGTGTCGTATCTACCCCATCAAGAAATAAAATAAATATACTTAGATTGATGCAGAAGTGGATAAATAATTATTAAGTTTGTCAATCAGTTTGTCAATCGTATCACGCGTCTCGAGATGACGCGTATCTTTCTCGCAGAGCTACCTCAAGTCGACGGATCGCTTTGCTACATAACTTAATACACTCGAGAGCAATGAATCCGGGTCACTTAAAGAATGTTAAAAATCTCGGAAACTAAAAATGATAGGTTAATGCAATAAATTGTATTTAATAGACAATGTAATACTCCTTAAATGAAAGTAAAAAAAATATGAGTCACCATACATTTTATTAACACAAAATTACATAAAGAAAAAAACTGCTGATCTCTCCTTAAAACAAAAATAGGAAACATGAAATTTTTGAACTTTATTACGATTTTCTTGAATTTTAATACTTCGTATTGCCTCCTCGTGCTTCCATTACTGCGTTTACGCGGTTTGGCATGCTGTACACCAAGTTCCTTATACGATTTTGGGGAATATTCTCCCATTCCTCTGTGAGAGCAATTTTGAGCTCACGAAGCGTGATTGGGGGAGGGTTTCGTTGTTTTACGCATCTGCCTAGCTCGTCCCAAGCATGCTCGATCGGGTTGATATCCGGGCTGCGCGCTGGCCACTCCATACGAGTAATGTTCATCTCTTGAAGGTAGTCATTCACAATCCTACCTGTATGAGGTCTGGCATTGTCATGCATAAATATAGCATCCTCACCTAAATTGACCATAAATGGACCAACGTGATCATTGAGGATTTCTTCCACATATCTTACGCTAGTTAAAGAGCCGTTTTCTATGATCACCAGCTCTGTGCGACTTTCAGAAGAAATTCCGGCCCACACAAGTACAGACCCACCACCGTAGGCTACTTTTTCTTCGATGCATGCTTGCTTGAATCTTTCCCCTGGTCTTCGATACACTCTGTGTCTTCCATCGTGCTTGTAGAGCATAAATTTTGATTCGTCGGAGAACATAACTTTTGACCAATCTTCAATACTCCAATTTACGTGGCTCTGGGCATAACTTAGTCTCGAAATACGATGCCCACGCTCCAGTTTAGGGCCGTTTGCAGGTCTAAGGGGTTTTAAGTTAGATTCAGCAAGCCGACGTCTTACTGTCCATGCACTTGGGTTACTTCCTCCGAGGCGTCGAAACTGATTGGTGAGTTCAGTTCCTGTGAGAAAGCGATTTCGAAGCATGGTGTTCACCAAGTATCGGTCTTCTCGTGCTGTGGTACACCTGGTTCTGCCCGTTCCTGGTCTGCGTAGGTTAGAACCAGTTTCTTCGTAACGTCGGAGAACTCTTTGTACTGTTGACAGCGACACACCGACAGTCCTGGCTGTATCGCGCTGACTCCGGCCGGTTTCCAGCATTGTAAGTATTCTGGTGCATTCTTCAGGCGTAAGCGACATAATTTCAGCTTGATTAATGAATATAGAGCACTATCAACATGGTTTATGTACCCACATAAATGACAGATTACAAACAAAAGCAACACCAAATGCTGTAATTTCGTAGTTCCATCTTCGAAAGTGGCCCTTTTTCAAATTTGATTTTTTTATGATATAACTTTACAATAACTAAGAAGTTTTAATACCTTCATTTAAGGAGTATTACATTGTCTATTAAATACAATTTATTGCATTAACCTAGCATTTTTAGTTTCCGAGATTTTTAGGATTCTTTAAGTGACCCGGATTCATTGCTCTCGAGTGTATTAGTGGAAATGGTCACATATTTTCGTAGCTTAGCTTTCATAGCTTAGCTTTCGTAGCACATTCTCGCATCATACCTGCATAACCCATCTCTAGTCGACAAACGCCCTAACTGCCGGATTGAGAACACCTTTGTAAGGACAAGGACAAGGAAGGTTTGTCGGGAGACAGAATATGGCTCTTGTATTTTTTTGGACAGGAGCTACTGGGAATTGTTTATGATTTTGTGGTGTCACAGATGAATAAAATTATTTAGTAAACTGTAGTCTAGTGCTCGATAAGACCCCAGGAGATTTATATAGGTAACTCCTCTCATTTTTATAAATGTCTAGTTAGTCTTAGGGAGATATGGTTTTAACTATACTGTCACAGATTATGCCAAGAATTATTATTGTTCTTTTGTAGTATTATTATGAATACAGGCTTTAATATCAAAATCGATTTCCATACGCTTTTATTCTGATCTTATATAAAGGACGTTATTACTTCTAGTGGTTGTATGATCTGTTCGAGCATTGTTAGATTAATAAGGTTGTTGTGTGCATACACCAATCTATGTTCATCACATAGAAGAAGCTGACGTCAGATGCCGAGCTGATTTAACCACTTGAGACTTTAACAGCAAAAATTGGGGGTAAGTTGTCGAGATAAAATTGTGCACTCGAAGTCGATCGTAAAAATTCTATACGATATCGGAGTAGGATAAAATTGGTCCGTTGCGAAGCGGTAATAAATAACAAGCGCAGGCGTTGCGCTTTGACATCGATGTTACTGTGAACAAAGAACTTCTATCTGATAGATAAATCAGTTCGAAATTTGGATACTCGAGCGACTTTGATATAGCGAAGTCAAAAATTTCGGAGGATAGAAAAAATACCGATAAAGAGATACGAAACGCAATCAAGTTTAAATTTTTTTTATAAAATCAAAACGAACTTTGGTGAGCCTCTGCTTTAAAAATACACTGTATGGAATTGGAATTATTGATGGTAACATTCTGTTATGAAATATAAACTAGTGAGTTATGAGTTCTGATAACTGTTTCAGTTCGGTGCATAATTATTATTATCATATCATATTTGTATACAGATTCCTGATTATTTATTAGGTTTATTACACAATCCAATTGTGTTTATCAGGTCTCCTGCGTCATGAAATAAACTGGCATCAGAAACATATTATATTTCTGATGCTAATTTATTCTTCAAAAGGGGCGCTAGGCGGTGTCTTCAGTGTCGGCAGCGCGAGTGTGACGCCTCTGGTGTTGCACAATGGGCACGGTAACCACTTCCTATCTGGTGTGCTTGTCTTGACAAAAAAAAAACAATGACATTCATGTGATCATCAAAAACCAATTGTATATATATAGTGCATCCATCTGATAGTAAATTTAACCATAAAGCCTGCCCGGTTAAGAGGCGGTCAATGGGGTCACAACAACGTTAAGTGCCTCTACTAAGGATAAAAAAACCTACTCCGTGTAGTCAACCTCTGAGTTCAATTTCTTGGTGTGACACTGGATATGTAAATATAAATATAAAATTGGTTACTATACATCTATATCTACAATGCCTAATGTTTGATTAGGTTACATCAACCGTGGTTACAGGCGTATACCGTATTACTTAACTACGCTAATCAGCTATATTGAATTCATACCAAGGTATGCTACAGTTTAATATGGCTATTCAAACCGTGTTTTTTTTATCCAGGTGTATTGAACTCATATTTTATCAAGATAGTTTCACTTTACCTGGTTAACGTAGTCCAACCGGTATGTATTATATATACAATTATTATTTAGAAATAGTAATTTTGAGATCAACTTAAGTGTACAAAGAGTGAATGTATGGTTGTAGCTTTAATGAAGGCCGAAAGTTTTGAAGGTAACCACAAGATTGTTGCACAACTCGGAACATATTCGACTCAAAGTTTCTTCTCTTACTATTGTGTTAATACGACGAACAATATAAGTATCTGTAGCCGAGAAACTCTCCTAACTTTTAAATGCATAAATTAAGTGACAATCTAACTTTTATACCGGATTAACCCAATTACAGTACACCCAGTGTAAAATAATTTTCTAATGTTTAGAATGTTTAATTGCAATTAATTTTTATTATATTAAAAAGTAAGCACACATTACGTTATATTTTATTAGAAATAATAAAATAAAGTATAAGCGTTTACCAAGTTCGTCACATAGGTATACAGACGGAAGTCAAGTTGTTATTATTATTTTATTATACACTTTCTGGTCCACCAAGTAAATACATAATTAAAACCTATAAGACTACGGGAGCAGTGCAATGCAAAAACTGTTATATATACTATTTAACAGTATACTATTTCTATAGATAGATGAATAGGTTTATTATTTCTTCGAGGGCAACAATAAAATGATAACCAGTAAAATGTTCACAAAATATTTTATTATCAATACAAAAACACGCAATAGAAATATAAATTCCAAGGTTTATGGTGGCGCGTGGGCCAACGTGTACGAGTGGACTGTATTGCGGGGAAGCAGATAACTGTTCTATTGACACTTTACACACAAAACAAGACAGGTGGCCGGGCTGCCGCGGATTCGATCCAGGCAGTGAATGCAGCCCGAGAAATTAGGAGAGGATGCACTAACCTTCACGACCCACGTGTTTTTCATCGCAGCCGGTACACGGATCTTCTCTTCCTTGCTCAGGAGCTGCCGTCCACATCACTAGATCACTTGAGGGACACACGAGAGGCACAATCCGATCGGTAAAGGTCTATGAAGCGGTTAAAATACAACAAATATTATTCATTTCTGAGAGACGCGCGCGCGCGATCGCCTTTACGCTGGCTAGTTCAAAGCGGCACTGAGTGTCTATATCACAAATGGCGGACGGAAGCCATATCTATGATTAGTGCGGGAGAGGAGACGGGTATAAAAGGAGTGGGTTTCCGTGTCAAAAATACAGTTTCCACTTCGGCGCAACCATTCCCCCCGGCTTGAAGGGTTACCTTCGAAACGACAAATGCGAAACAAATCTAAAGTCTAATCTAAATCTAGGTTTGGGAAATAACAACTAAAATATAAACCTAGATTGGAGCTCGTGCCTACTGCTGGCTAGGCAGCGGGCAGAGGCGAACAAACAACACAACGCAACAGTCTCGACCAAGACGAGACGCGATTAGCCAACAACAAAATAAGGGTCTCTTCACGTGGGACCGATACAACAAGCGAGTGCTTCTTCTCCTCGGGTGGTTCGGAAACCGTAGTGGGATTGAATTGACTAACTGGCCACCCATCTAACGCGGCATGAATCCAGGACGGTCCACCAAACCACAACGGGTGATCCAAAATTTGCGAAGGAAGCAATCCACGAGAGAGACAATCGGCTGGGTTGTCGGTGCCAGCAACGTGAAAGAGATTATGTGGCGCCAATTCAGATTGAATTTTGCCACTCTATTAGCGACGAATGTGTCCCAACGATGGGGCGAAGAGTGGGCCCAACACAAAGCGACTGTTGAGTCCTAAGAGCTAAAATTCTACTAATATTAATGCGAAAATTTACAATTATGTCAAATAAATTACCTTAAAGATTCCGACCACAATACAAAATGTCATTAAGCGACACGGAAGTGCTAGTCTTAGCACTGCCATCCAAAACTACGCGGAGTTTTAGTAGTAAGCTTATCTTCTCTAATAACTCCGCGGTGCGGGATAATGTACGAAGGCTGGGTCCCGCCAGTGTCCGTAGGCGCAGGTGAGATGTAACCTTTATCTAAATATTCATTAACAACCTCATCATAGGCCCGCTTCGACTTTGGGGACGCCTGCATCTTTCGTTCCAAACAAAGACGTTTTTCAGCGGATACACGGGAGCCACCGAGCGAAAACTTGCGGATGGTAGACTCCAGTGGCGGCTCGACGGTGCAACAGAACGAAGCAGTCGAGTGACTAAAACTATCTATAGAAGCGGGTGCGGAACCAATTATAACAAAACCCAGAACTGTTTCCAGGGCGTGCGGAGCGGGGTACGTCGGTCCCCCTTGAACCTTACGTGATAGCTGGAGGTGCGGGAGAATCGAAGCGCCGATCAATATATCGACGACTCCAGGAACAGCGTAAGTCTCATCTGCTAAAGGCAAATCTTTAAATTTCGTTAATAAAGACGTGTCAACCGGGACGGTAGGCAACTGTTCAGCTATTCTATCTATAACGAGCGAATCCATGTCAAACCAAATATTATTATTAAAACGAGATCTAAACCTTGTTTTAACGGTGCCACGAACAGCTGACTGTAAGCTTCCAAAACCCTTCACCACTGAGCGGGTTGAACGCTTATCAACATTGAAACCAAGACGCCGACAACAATCTTGAGTAATAAAATTACTTTGCGAAGCGCCATCTAACAGCGCTCGAACAATGCGCGGCTTACCTAATGCATCAACAATAACAACGCGAGCGGTCGCAAGACAAACCGTAGTGAGGGCAGCACTAGCGGAGAACGAACACAAGGTGACGTCATTCGTAGCGGTCCCCGGGCAGGCCGGAGCGCGTGCGAGCTCGGGCTGCGGCTGCGGCGCAGGCTGCCGTGTGTCACCGCTCGACGAGCCAACCGTGCTCACATTGGATGCGGCATTACTATTCTCAAAATGAAGCAAAGTGTGGTGTCTCGCTTGACATTTGCGACAACTATTTCTACTATTACATAAAACAACGCGGTGTTTAGTACCGAGACAATTAAAACAAAAATTATTAGCGCGAACAAATTTATAACGATCACTAGGCGACAATTTTAGAAAACCAGGACACCTGTACAGTTGCGAATGATGAGTGCTACACAAAGAGCAAACAGGTGACTGTACACGTGCTGGTGCGGTACTAACATAAGTATGAGTTGACCTCAGTGACTTCGATGACGCATCTACTTTGCGTGCAGAATCAACAACTGTCTTCGCGCCTTCATGTTTCGATGAAGAGCGTTGCAATACCTTTATATGCTCGCGAACAAAACTTTCTAAGTCTTCGAACTTAGGAATCCTATTGCCGCGATGATCCGACTCAAACAAACGAATGGTTTCGGAATCTAATTTCCTTAAACCCATATACAAAAATACGAAGTCGCAGAGGTCATCGACCTTTAGGTTCTTTACGGCGCGAACAGCTGACGCGAAAGTATCTAGAAATTTCTCTAAGTTTTGATCGTTACATGCCGTAATAGATTTCAAATCAAACATCTGATCTAAATAGGCGTTAGCTACCGATCTTTT
Organism: Eilema griseolum; assembly: GCA_963662185.1. Taxonomy (NCBI): domain Eukaryota; kingdom Metazoa; phylum Arthropoda; class Insecta; order Lepidoptera; family Erebidae; genus Eilema; species Eilema griseolum. Next base: position 12,278,045 of record OY759242.1, read on the forward strand.
ATCCTCATACCTAGCTTTCAAAGTATTTAAAATTAAATTATAATTCTCGGCACTAAACGTAATTCCAGCGCAAACGGTTATAGCTTTACCAGTCAATTTTTCAACGAGATAATGCAATTTTTCGTGATCTGTCAACGAATCGTTCTTATCTATTGTATTCTCAAAACTATCTATAAATAGACACCAATTGCGAATGTTACCATCAAATTCGGGTATTTGAATTGGTGGCAACTTAGGTCGGTCGCGAGTGGGGTTGGGTCGGTCAGACGGCTTCTCCAAACTCCTCGCGACGCGCTTGATACGACAATACAAATCGTCAAACGACGACAAGGCTTGATAACTCACTGAGTAATCGGGATCCAAATTCAACTCTAAAACGTTGATGTCATGCACTAAGGTTTCGAAATCCGCGCGTAGACTATCTAAGTTTTCTATAGAACACAAGAACGAATCTCTGATGACCAAATCAGAGGTTTTAAGTGCACTATCATAAATCGATTGTACGCGAGAGTAAATCATTTCTTTTTTAGCGTATAAAAGTTTCAATTGAACCTTACCGGTCTTATCAACCTTTGGGGACATGTTTACAATTAAATATGAAATGACTTAATCCTAGCGGTACAGAGCAGCGAGGCGGCGCGAGCGTTAACTATGTAGGTAGGTAGGTGCTTACAACTGTGAATGCACGCTTGAACAAACGCGCATAGCAACAAGGTCGCACCTGCGCGATGGTCGCTGTCTAGATTCAACTATTATTTCCGAGATTAAGTATTGCGTAATATCTATTCAAATTAAAATACTTTCGTATGAATTGGGATGAGATGCGAGCGAGGTAGGCACAGCCACGTGTCTACCCACGCAGGTACTAGGCAAATACGACGTGAGCCGAGAACAACGTAATTGAAAAAAACAAAACAAAGCCAAATGCGTTAGGTATTACACTGTGCCTATGCACTAGGGTGTCTGAGTATACCTAAGATCTAAGCCTAAATGTCTGGATGCGGGGTTTTCTACTAAAATAACCAGGCACTTAGGTGCGATGCGAAAATTGTGAACTACGATTAAGTGTTGATATGATACCTAACCTATTTATGTATTAGGTAGGTACAATGCGAGCCAGCGGCGAACGGACAACAAATTCTAAGCCTAAGTGTCTGGATGCGGGGTTTTCTACTAAAATAACCAGGCACTTAGGTGCGGTGCGCTCATTCCCATTAGAATAATAACAAAATACGAACTACGGCTAAGAATCCGGCTCGATCCGGACCAAAAATGGTGGCGCGTGGGCCAACGTGTACGAGTGGACTGTATTGCGGGGAAGCAGATAACTGTTCTATTGACACTTTACACACAAAACAAGACAGGTGGCCGGGCTGCCGCGGATTCGATCCAGGCAGTGAATGCAGCCCGAGAAATTAGGAGAGGATGCACTAACCTTCACGACCCACGTGTTTTTCATCGCAGCCGGTACACGGATCTTCTCTTCCTTGCTCAGGAGCTGCCGTCCACATCACTAGATCACTTGAGGGACACACGAGAGGCACAATCCGATCGGTAAAGGTCTATGAAGCGGTTAAAATACAACAAATATTATTCATTTCTGAGAGACGCGCGCGCGCGATCGCCTTTACGCTGGCTAGTTCAAAGCGGCACTGAGTGTCTATATCACAAATGGCGGACGGAAGCCATATCTATGATTAGTGCGGGAGAGGAGACGGGTATAAAAGGAGTGGGTTTCCGTGTCAAAAATACAGTTTCCACTTCGGCGCAACCAGTTTAGATAGATTTTATATCATTACAAGTGTAATGTAGAAATAAAATCGGATTTTTATCTTAAGTATAGCTTATACGATTTTCATTGAAGTATCTACTCAGACAGAAACCAATTACATATGACACAAATAAATATGTAATAACTAAGCTGCATAATATTGTTGTTTAATTTTGAAAGAAGTTAGTTATAGAATATATAGAATTTTTAGGTCTTACTTGACTTAGCTTTTACAAACGTGGCTGCCTTCTAATCCACAAGCCCGAAGTGGACAGAACAGGAGAAGGTTAATCCGCAGTGTATCAGATCCATGTGAGGTTGTATTAAGCCCATAGAAAAGTAGATTTTTTGAAACGTTTTTCTCTTCGTGTTGTTTAAATATTTCTTTCATTTTTGTTAACTATCACGTCGTTATGTAAGTGAACTAAATTCAAAGTCATATAACACGAAAAGTTCCACGAGGGAACTTGGGGCTCAGGTAATTAAGATATTTAGAACTTGCACATGCTCCGTTATACAGAACTTCTTTATGAATATTTAATACTTACTCTAAATGCACGCTAAGTATTATTTAAGCTTTGTTTTCATAACTTTTACAAAGTACTTTCATTATTAGACATTCAAAGTAGGTATTTTGATTCAGAGTGTCGGTAGTAAAATATTTACACATTACCCAAAGCAGAATTTAACAGAGAAACTTATTAGAAATACCGATTGTTTCTTCAGGTTTAATACTATTGATATTTTTACGCAAAAATGTTTATATGCTCAGGCGGATTTCGGTTATCCAGACACTATAAGTCCCTATATAAACCGTATGAACTTTCAATATAAAGTGAACCGCTGATTTACAACGACATGGTTCAACAAGTCAACCTCTATTATTACAAGGCCCTTTAAAAGTTCAACAATTGACATTTGCTACGAAGACACTATTATGAAGGCAATTCAAACCCTATTATTGAGCTATCAACGAGATAGTACATGATTGATTGTTGTCTATTAATATAGTTCATTTGCAAGTATACTTGAGGGCAGAAGCGGAGACAAAAACGTACATCGTTTGGCAAATAGACGGGGTGGTAGCCAGTTACAGTGTTTGGATGACACTGGAATAAATGTCATTCTGTTTTTAACCAAGACTTATTCCTCTGAGAATACTATATCTTTCCACGTGACCAAACGAGACAGGAACTCAATTAGATCTTTTTGTGTGTTTCAGACTCAGAGATAGATAAGTTGCAATGAAGACTTTGGTTATAGGTATGTTGATCCCCCACAACAGCTGATCTAATATGGATCCAATTAATGTATTTTATGCTTTGTTCATTTTGGAATCCATTATGCAGATAATCAAATTATGATAGAGACAACTATAAACTATACTCCCAAGCGAGCCAGTCATTTTCATATTGTTTTTACATAATGTATTAAAATAGTTGAAATATTTTTTTAAGGATCATGAATTTTTAAGGAGGTAGGACACGGCGGTATTTCCGCCTGATTGAGCAGTCCGATTGGGGTAGTACCTCCGTCCTACAGAATACCGCCGCTATAATAACTTCGTGTTGTGTTCCCAGCGGTGAGTAGGGTAGCCAGAGCTCATTGGAGAATTTGTGCTGTCAGTGGGAAGACTAAAGGCTTGTCCTGCTTTGTCTTCTACTGACGGCACAGAAACTCTGTACTTACAGGGTTGGCAGCGCGACTGTGACTCCTCTGGTGTTACAGACGTCCATAGGTCACGGTAACCACTTTCCATCAGGTGGGCCGTGTGCTTGTCTGCCAACTAAGTGGTATAAAAAATAAAAAAGTCGTTCGCTATTTAAATAAATTTTATTATATTTATGTATATAATAAACAACATTATATATTTATTAAACATAAACTATAATATTTACAGGAAATAAGGGCCGAAGGTAGGGATAAAAAGTTCAAGCGCCAAAGATTTTAACACTTTAAAACAACTGTTGTTAAAGGGATTTACTATACTAGTTCGTAAATAATCTGTTGATCGCAGGGTTAGGATAGCGTGTACAGTCGGCGGCGGCGTGCGTGATTGCTGACATTTATCTTATGGCTGGCTAATTAACAGTGAGCGGTGTAGGGCTAAATGTAGCCGCAATAGGTTACTCCATGATCCGATATCGCGAGGAAATTATTAAGTGGAAGTATTAATTGGATACTATTTCATGGTCAGGTTTTAGGGATTATATTAATATAACTTGAAAAAATAATAATAAAGAAAATAATTTGCAAAAAAAACCCTGTCACAAAAAGCATTCTCTAAAAAGTTGAAATTAAATCGTGTCGGTTAAACCATAACTTAATATACCTAGTAATATTTTGATTCAAGCTTTGTCATATCGGGGTCCTTGGATCTTCCAATAACGTCAAACTTATAACATCCGGTCGTTATTGTGTCGGGGCTTAAAAAAAAGTAAAGAAAAAAATCATGTAGGACGAGTCTCTACAACCCAAGAGCCTTATTTATTTTTTTGCAATTATTATTTATTTAAAATTGTAATCGTTATGTAGGTAAATGTAATAGCCAGTGCTTGAATTATATATTCGATATTTGCTTTGCATTTTGCTATTGCAATATGGATGATTTCATCATCAAGATATCAATCACCCATTATCAATCCCGTAATACATTGCACTGGTGCATTGCTCTTTATCCGTAGAATACATGCACATAATAAGAAGGTACAGGAGTTCAACTTATAATGGCAACAGGGAACGCCCGAGCGTATATCTATCGACAAATATTGTAATCCTCGTAATTATGGCAAAGTGTATTTTCGTTCGTTTTTGTGAGCTTCGGATTATTTTGTGTGGTGTGTAGTAAAGTTCAGAAGGGTAGGTATGAAATAACAGTGCAAAGAATACATATCTGTCCCGTATAAGATAATGCATTGCATAGTGCCTCTACTCACCATTTATCAATTGCTGGAGTATGTCATCTTAAAATATTAATGTAGTGAAATATACTTTAGGAAATTTACGCGAATATTGCACATTGAAATAAAACTATTTTAAAGGCTTCTATTGCAATAGTCACGGAGAGAGATTGATAGTTTCCCTATATCACTGCTGCTCAATCAAGAAGCAACAGAATCATTACGGTCGGTGCCAATAACAAAATAACAACAAACAAATACTTAGTTAATTACATAGTCAAATGTATTTTCTCGACAAAGTATAAAAAAAAGCACCTAACTTTGGAAGAGGCGCCTAAATAGTGAAGATATTTGTATTAGGCCATTAAGAAGGTCGTAACAAAGTAGTAAAGTTCAATGAATGCATGTGCCTACAAGAAATATATTTTTTGTCCAGTGAGTGTGCTAATGAGGCTCACTGGGCGGAAGTACTGCTCGTAAATACTAGTCCGTTTCGTTTTTCCGCTTCCGTTCTAGTGTTACCATTACTTGAGCGTTACGTCTTATTTACCTATAGGTTTGTTAAATTTTAAGTTATGCATATATGTATGTTTAAACCTCAATTTATTGGCTATAAAAAGGCTTGCATGCTATTAGCTTATCGTCTTATCAATGTGAAGTATGGCGCTCTGGGGTGTAACGTCTTACGTGTATTTCGACGTGCTTAATTTTACATGACGTTTATGGTATTATTTATAAGCAAAACAACATGGGTTTCCTTAGTATGGTACGTAAAGTCGTGTATAATTATTTTTATGACGATTTATAAGGCTGTGGGCTCATTAACGCTCATGTTAATAAAATAAATTGTTATCTATTGTGACGTAGGACGTTGTTTGAGAATTAATAACTTAACAATTTTATTACAAAGGACCGCTTATTTTTTATTAATATGAGACATAATTTAACACATTCCAACTGTGATTAGATTGGTAGCGAAACATTGATATTCTCTTTTCAAATTGCATTAAATTGAGGAATTACTTACTTGCAATAGCGTAGAAGTGGCGATCGTATCGCAAGCTGTGGCGGTTGCCGACCGTTATACGCTGATACCTTAGGGGAGGCTCTCCTTACCGAGCCACTTTACTAATGTCGATTATTAACTGCCTGCTACACTTCCAACAGAGAATTATATTGCTACTCCTGAAAATTACTTCGGTACTAAAGGGAGTGATTCACGATGCCTGTTAACTCACCATGCTTGTGTGCTTTATTTTGTTAAGTTGTCTAGACACGGCACAGTAGGTAACTTATTCTGAATTTAATATACACAGTATATACAGAGTTCATTTAAGCATCGGTAGCGCAGTGGTTAAGCAGTCGGTCTTACGACTGAGAGGTCCCGGGTAAAACTCCTGATCATTACACTACCGACGGTAACCCACTCCTAACAAAAGTAATTTATCTTAGTTGGATGGGTTAGCGGGAAATTTAAAAATTAGTAATTTTGGTTGTTAATGTTAAAAAAAAGATACCAATCGAATTATAGAACTTCTCCTTTTTGGAAGTCAGTTAAAAAGAAAAAATATTATTTATGAAATACGAATCACAGCCTAATTAATAAATGGCATATTTGCAATATTTTTTACAGCTAATAATATGAAAGGTTGGCTATATTTTTGTATACCTATTTCATTTACAAAAATGCCATGGGGATATCATATTGGTCGTAGTGGTCAGTCGGGTCAGCGACTACACTGTTGTGTTTCGGCTTTAATGAATTATTTTGTATGAATCAAAGATATGAATTTCGAATCCTGGTTTTTAATTTTAATTACACCATCAACGTGAACCCACTTCTAACACAAGCAATGCAGCTTAGCTTGAAGGGGAATTCTAGAAATTTCGGTTAATTATTCTTAAAAATTACTGTTTGAGTTTAGACTTAGAGTTAGAGTTTTGAGTTTAGTTAAATAGTTATAGGGATCTTCGTATACGGTATTGTATATTATTCATAAACTACCACGGTGTGAATTCATAAAAAAAATATTTATCGATTCAGGACTTTTCGCGTTTCATGATTTAATTGCGAAAAGTTGCGAATCGTTATAATTATGTTATGATCTCATCGCAACAACGAAAGTTTAACAACTGGGTTATATTAATATCAAATACAACAAAGAGGATGTCACGGAACCCTGTATACTCAAGTTAAAATCGCACTTGAGCAGTTTTCATTTAAATTAAATGTAAATAACTGAAATCTACAGTGAGTAAGTCGACATCGGACTTGAATACTTCTTTCTCTCTTTCTCTCTTCGAATACTTCTTTTTAATAAGAATAGTGTGTCAATAACTTAGTTTTAAATTAATTAGATTTCGTAACCTAGCCAGACTTACTTCAACGGTTTTAATGGCGTGGTTGTAGAGTATTCAACAGCTACGTCGGAGGTCGTGGTTTCGTATCAGTGCAAGTTTTTGCATTTTCATATGTAGGTATAATATGTATACATTTTATAAAATAAATTGTGTCTAAGTATGTTTATTCGTGTTCTAGGGTCGGCAGGACGAGTGTGACTCTCCTGTTGTTGGACACGTCCATAGGCCACGGTAGCCACTTTTCATCAGGTGGGAAAAAATCTAGAATTCATATAACAAGCAAAATAAGAGATAAGCCATGCATACATTTGGTCTGGTTGAATACATACATATAATCACGCCGAAGAGTTAGTCAGAGGTGAATTAACACTCACATTTCACCAAACATTGAATTCAGTCTCACGTAATAGGGGGTGAGCCTATTGCCATCTTCTGGGCACTATTGTTGACTAAAGCCATGCATCTAAGGCTGAGTCTGGCTGTATATATCTGTCTGATGTTAAACAGCCCTATCCCTTATTCGACTTGTACGACACCGCATGGGAAGAGATGGGGTAGCCCAAATTCTACTCTGCTGCTAGAATTTGGCGCCACGCGGCGAACTATAACAGATAAACTATGCTTATATTCGATCTGGTAGAATATGTTTACTATGAGAACTTTTTGCTCAGCATAGCTAACTCACGTAGTAAGTATTCACTGAAAGTCTTGGAGCTTTTATGCTTTGGCTCCAGATGCAAGTGATATAACTTCTCTGGTTTAGCAGACAAACAACCGCTCCTAACTTTGGTTACTATATTGAGTAGGTCTTCAAATACTTATAAAGTCTATAACTGGAGCAAGCCGTGTCTACGACTAACTGTAAAAATCAGTGCCAGTTTTATTACTTATTGAGATGCATTTTGACAGATGGTCTAGACAACAGAACGTACCTTTGTGCGCTCTATAACGAAACATGAAACAATTCTAATTTAAATTAAATACTTTTAAAGAATATAAAATGTTATAAAAGTGATGTGAAGTATTCAGTGTCAGTGTTGATAAATTAATTCTACAATTTTAAATACAACAAATTAAAATCATTAAATCTAACAACTTGAGCTCTAATACCGAAATTAATCAGCCTACCTAGACTTTTTTATAGTTTATATAAAACATAACATAACCTAAACTCACGCCCATATCCCCGAAGGGGTAGGCAGAGGTGCTAGCACCCACATTTCGCCAGTTTATGTTTAGGCCTACGGCCATTAACCGGACACTTATAAACCTGCGATAAATACACACATAACATCGAAAAGCATCGAAAAGTCATTGGTGTGTGCCATGGTAATCCTGGGATCGAACCCGAGACCTCGTCTCAGCAGTCCTTTACCCATACTACTAGGCTACCGCGATTTCTCGTGAGTTTATATATTAAGCTAAAAACGTTTCAGAACTATATATAATTTAATTGTTTAAACCAGTTGCGTCAATACGAATGTCCATAATTTTCCATACGTAACAACAAAATCACAACACCAAAACTTATTATGTGTACCTGACTCTAACCGAACAAGTTAACCAAATTCTGGGAGATCTTTTATTTAATATTAAACGTGTAGTACGGAGTAAAGGTTATTAGGTGCGGAATAAGGTCAACAAAAAGTATTGTTGACCGTCTTATTTGCTCAGGGAATGAGGTAGTTAACTGTCACTTTACCTTGCCCATAAATGCATGGTTGTCTTCAGTCAGTTCAGTTAGAATGTGATCGCAGACCCTAACAAAATATGTAAGACAGAGAGAGAGAGAGAGAGTGAGAGAGAGATCGCTTTAGTTATTCTTATCAAATATTCTTTTCTTTTAATTGGCTCAACAAACTGGACGTTACAAATGGCATATTCCAGACCGGATATGGCAGACCTGATAATCGGGTGCGGGATCGAGTATTATGTGAGCCTCAGTTGCCGTAAATCTGATTATAAAAGAATTTCTATATAGTAACTGACGTTGTGTCAAAAAGATACAATTAATTTAAACGATCTTAAAAAGCATGGCATGTTTACCCTGATGGATTCCTTAGGCATGGGCATAGTTAACCATCTCATTTCAAATTCAGCGAGATAAGGGGGCACTATTAAGTACGCAAATATATTTATAGGACTAATAGGACACTTTGCTTCGCCTGATGGTATGCTGCAGGCTAAGTCTCAGAAAAGAAAGTCATTATTACATACATATACCTACCATGTTACAATGGAGATACTCAACTTGACAGCCTCATCATATGCTTTTTCACATCCGCTAAAGGGCCCTCTACGCTTTTATAAGACCTCCTACTAATTACATTACACTAAATGGTAAATAATCTCTTTCATCCCCTGTGATGAACCATACTGTGACGTTTAATAACGAGTAATTGTTATTAAGATGGTTTGATTTTAAATGCTGACAAAAGCCGCATGAATTTACTGATAACAATAACTGAACCAATAGAAACTGAAGCAATATCTCTCTACGCATATGCAAAGGCTCGAGGGTGTTCGTGACCTCAGGGTTCCCAATAATTCGGACCGCGCGTCGTTGCAACCTGTCGAGAGCATCTAGTAGGTATTTCGCGGAGCCATCCCAGAGATGCGAGCAGTATTCCACGCAGGAGCGAATTTGTGTCTTATAGAGAAGACACCGCTGCTCCGACGTGAAAAAACGTCTCACTTTGTTCAGGAGTCCGAGTTTCCGCGAGGCTGTTTTGATGATGCTCTCGATGTAATTTCTGTTATTCAACTTGCAGCGAATATCCATGCCTAGCGTATCAACCGTAATAGACTCAACTAACGGAAAAAATAATACATATGTATCTAAAATGTATATATGTATAATAATATGTTCAAGAACTTTTATACCTACCTGAAAACACGTGATATTTAATCGGTTTTCAAAGTTTAAACGTAAACATATTGTTTGGTAACTGGCATCCTACGAAGATCTTTTTATTCTTTTAATGTAACTTGTTACGTATCTAGAAGATTCGTACGTGGCCGAAGCGATTGGCCATTCAATTTATAACTGACGTATGAGCAATTTGCCATACATCGCCATATCACTGTCTAACATTAACAAGCTTGACAGATACGTTAGGACTTCGAAATAATATGGAAGACAACGAAAACAATGTGTCTAGAGATTAGCATGATTACTAGATATCTTACTGTTTAGCTTATAGACCTTTACAGCTTATAAAAGCTTTTCCGGTAGTCACTTAACAATATTGGCATTTTCCCAAAGGAACAATGAACAGTGAAAAGTGTTCGTAACGGGGACCGTTTCAATGAAAACGAACCCTGGAGAACAGCACGTTTATTTCTACCCAAAATACACAGTTCGTGATTGATATTTAAACACCTACCTACTTCTTGATCCTAGCGTTAATCCCAGTTTCAACCGAAGCTTGCTACTTCTGAGCCTGAGGTCTGCTTTTTCCGGTCTTTCAGTTTAGTTGAACTTCGATATTTTCCGTGATGCGACTGCCACTTGACCTCCAAAGCTCCTTGGTGATATCAAAGTATCGCAGTTAGACCAGTCATTAAGCTTTTAAGGACTTCAACCATTACCTGTAACGAGTGCCATAGAAGTTCATATGGTAACCGGCAACGACGGCTTAACTTGTTCTTCAAAGCAGACTAATGCAAACAATTATATTCAAGCATAAAAATATTTGCACTTTGCGGGAATCAAACCCCTGCCCTCTGCATGGGAGTCCCGTACACCACCCATGCCACATAGGCAGCAGAGATTCACCTAATATCACTTACTTATCAAAACCAAGTAGCTTAATGTATTTTGGGATATTAGCGTATTCCAAAAAGCAGTAAAACCGTTTTCACGGCGATATGTCTATTCCACAGGGACGTCGGTCGGTTCCAGAACAAAGATGTGATTTCATTCCAGATTTCACAGTGAATACAGATATTCCCATGGCTGAAGTTAGTGGCATGTACGTATGAAGCAGCATTTGAAATAGGTACTATGAGTAGTTGGTCAAATACAAACCGCAATCGTGCATTTGTGTTCGTAACAAGGGTTCCGTGTGATTAGCAATGTTTGATGATGATTAACTTGTGTTACAAGCTTCAGTACTCTACACACATGTGTAATGTTTATGCACCCTGCTTTAATATGGATTTTCAAAGATTTGAATGCCATTTCGAAGTTGCAAGCTTCTCAGTGATGGCACTGTAGCATTATCACAACAATTCTCTATAGGTCGATGCCTTCCTGGTACCAATGCCGTAAGATACTAAGATTTTATTCTTAGGGTGTTCTTATGAAGTCATCTAAACAAGTATTTTTGATCAATTCATATGTGATCCGTGTGGTGACGGAGAAAGAATACAAGTATTACCATCACATCTAATTTGAAGGGTGTCGTAAGTGGCGACTAACGGAAAAATACGCAAACGATATCACTGCGAGAGATGGAAACCTTGAAATAAAACCCTGTACCAACCCGTCTGGCCAGCGTGGATACAGTAGGCAGCCGGAGCTCACTGGAGAGTTTTTGTGCTGTCAGTAGGAAGACCAAAGGCTTGTCCTGATTTTGTGTTCTGCGATGACGGCACAGAAACTCTCTCTTCCCACAGGGTCGGCAGCACGGGTGTGACTCCCTTGATGTTACACACGTTCACAGGTTACGGTAACCACTTTCCATAAGGTGGGCCATGTTCTTGTCTGCCACCTATGTTGTTAAAAAAATACCACCAGGGTTTTACGATATGGTAGAAAATATTTTTTGTTTCACTGGTAGTTTATTTAATGATAATCAGTGATTCATGAACGTATACTGTAGTGTCACAAAGGTGCCAACATTAAAAAAATTAAACTCAAATGTCAAGTGTCACATTATTTTCGTCTCGATGTTATTGGTTTTCTAGTTTTTATCATTTAATTTCTCAATAACCCCAAGTTCTGGTACAATATACGTTTATATTTCAGATAATACTTAACACAAGCTTTACAACGCAGTTTATACAAATGTGACATGGCAAACAAAAGTGTAAAACAATCCCCATACTGATATGGGCATACTCCTTTAAGTGTTGTGTATTTGTTTTTCACCTCAATTACATTGGACCAATAATTGTATAGACAACAAGAGGTTTTAAGGGCATTTGTTTAATATCTCGCTTGTATTAAATATAATAATTTTTTTTTTGTTTAAAGTAAAAAATAATGATAATGTTGGATCATTATTTACACAATTGCCGAGTTGTCTTGTAGTAAACAGACTTGTAGGTATGGTCGTAAAAAATATTTTTACAATCGTTGACATGTTTATGTCTTTCGAGTTTCGTTGCACTGAAAAAGGAATGGGAGGCAGGTTATCGTTCTGCGCAAGTCGTAAAAGAAGACTGCGAGTTCTCCACGATGTCATCTTTTATGGTCGTTGCAGGGTGGAGGCCGCAACCTTTTGTTATCAAAATGTGCGTTCAAGATAAAGTTACGTATAGACCTTTATATATTTTTTTGTAATATAATTTTAAGATGTTTAACAAAATTTAGAAGTATTATTTTTACTATAATTTCTTTATACTTTATATATTTCAGGACATTCTACACAACACTATCTAGACTCCCTGTAAGTATAGCGTAACTAGCTTGTTATCAGTTCTAGAATGCGGATAAATAGATATGTAGATATATTTCGTCATGAATACATACACATATATTATTGTAAATTACCGTCAAATTATCGCTACTTCTTAATTATTGAAAATTAGTGAAAAATAAAATATAGTGGAAAAGTACAACATTAGTAAATAATAATAAAGAAATGTTTGCTTTTATAAGTAACACAGACACATGTTTATTGAGTCACAATTCTCTTCTTCTATGTTAGTTAGATTATACTATAACATTGAGCGTGAAAGGTTTATTAAATATCTATGTATATTATCAATCACCGGTAGAAGCTCAACAGCGATGTGGAGAGCCTGCAGCAGTGATTGATATATTATGTACAGTCAAGGCCATAAACGTCAGAATGCTGTTGGGGCTGACTCGCACACGACGCACCAGAGTTTGTAACCCAAGGTGTAAAAAAATATAGTACGAGTGTGTAAAGTAGTTGGTAATTACCGCTGAGGTGCCATTGTTATCATTGAGCTCATCTTAAGAAAGCAGAAGACAATAATCATGAATACACACGTGTGTCATACGAAGTTTTTCAACACATTTGAGAAGAAATTAATACTAAATTAGATATTTATCCTTGTAGTTTTCATGTAGGTAGTTTTTTTTGTTATCTAGGACACGCCAATTTAACTTCACCTTGCCTGATGGTAATCTAAAGGCAAAATCTCAGGAAAGAGGGTCACCATTACAGACACTAAGTAATATTACAATGGTGGCCATTCAGCTTGGCGGCCTCATCAGATGCTTTTTCACGCCCTGCATAAAGGACCCGGGGCTGTAGGAAGAAGGAAACATAAGTGCAGGTATTGAATTCCAGGTCTTAGTGGTGCGGCAAAGAAAAGAGTCACTATGTAGATATACGAGCAAGAACCTAGCGGTTCGCTTGGTTCTTGCTCGTATATCTCCGGCGAGAAAAAACGTCTCACTCAAAGTTTACTTTCAAGTAAACTTTCCATAACGTTATGGACTCATATCTTATAGCGGGCGGTGAACAACATTTCACATTTTCGTCGAAACTAGTACTTGTAAGTAATTCAATTAATAGTTAAGTAAAATTTCAACAGTGAAAACGAGTTGATAATCATTTTCACAATATCAGGAAAAATTAATTAGTTTTCCTATGCGCGAGCATCTAGCACAGACCATAGACTAAACGAATGAGGTTTCTTTTTTCAAAACGTAGAAAATGGGAAATTTAAAGTTTTTGCAGAGAAAACATAAGTAAATTAAAAAAGCTATAACTCAGTTGCAAATTATAGCAAGAAAGAAGTCACAGTTTGATTATAGGTGTCATTATGTGCAAGTGTGTTGAAAAGTGTCTTATTCAATATGTATAGCCGGTTCCTCCACCAAGCGCCATCAATTAACAGTCAGTAGCTTATTTAGAATTAGTTATATCACCAATTAATTCTCAATATCAGTATTGCCAGATAAGTAATTATCGAACCATTTGTTGTATTGTCACACATGCAACCATCTAGCTTTATCTATGTAGATACTGCTTTTGAGGATTAACACAAGAGGCTGATAATAGTAGCAATTATCTTGTAAATGTGATTGAATTGATATTGATTGTATCAATATATATGCCAGATAATCGGCAATTAGTCTTGTCACATAGCCAGTAAAACTAATATCAATAGTAGTACCTACACAAACTATACTATTATATAATTGTAAAGTAGCTGTGTCTATAAAATGGTAATATCGTGTGAAAACGCGTTTAAAATATTCTATTTCTATACTTTTTTAATAATATTACCAAGAGAAAAGATTTGTATATTTGTATGTAATGAATAAACTCAAAAACTACTGGACCGACTTCAAAATTCTTTTCCTATTGGAAAGCTACATTATCAGATTATCACTGACTAACACACGCTATACTATATTTGAAAAAAAAAAATAGGGATCTTTTCTAAAACTTCCATAATGTAACCCAAGGTGTAAAAAATACATCGAAAATCCTTATATCGCGTGCGCTGCGAAAACTATTGATAGAATAAAATAATATATCACAAAAATGTATGGCTTAAATACATCTTCAATGAAGTTCGCAATAGTACCCACAGTAACCATTTTTATCTTTTACAATTTACAATGTAATTTGGAAGTTAATTTTAACAATGTTGTGCATTTAATGCAGAATGTAATTGCTATGACATTGCATTGCCATGTCAAACTATGTATATTATTACAATGAATACCCAAAATATACCGTAATATGAAAATTACGCGTGGACGAAATATTTTTATCTATTCTTATCCAAATAAATTATTTCGTATTTTTAAGACTTTTACAGTACCTATTGTCAAATCAAATCAATTAGTCCATTGCAATCCACTGCTGGACATAGGTCTTTCCCAATGTTGGGAGGCTTTTCTCTACTTCCACGCTAGCTAGACGGTTTGGCACAGGGTTTTATTTTGGGTTTTCCTTCTCTCGCAGTATGCCATTGTGAGAGATTCTGCGTAGTTTTCCGTTAATCGCATCTTACGACACCCGTAGGATTAGATGTGGTGATACTTGTATTCTTTCCCCATCACCACATGGATACAGTACCTGTTGATTACTTTTTAATTTATAGAAATCAGATGTTCCATTAAAAAGATATAACGAAATTTTAAATGCCAATAAATCCAGTAGATTATTTGAAAATTTTGAAAACGATAAAATTACCGGCATGGTGCAACGGTAGTTCGAAGTATGCCACGACCGAAACCGGGGAGGGTCAGCTAAACAGAAGGTGCAGTGGGAATGGGATCGGGGTGCGTGATCTGAACCTCCACAAGGTGGACCCTAGGCAACTAGATACCAGTCGCGATGGGTGCGGCCTTGTAGCTCTATATGTCCCATATGTCCCTCTGGCTACCAGAGGGCACAGTGGAGATCAGGCAAGAGGGTGAGCTGGTTGCCAAGCGCAGGCGTGGGGGTTACAGGTGCGGCCGCCTGTCACCATTTTACTCCCGCCCGTGGCATGACGTTCGCCTTCCTCCCTCTCCCTGGTTTCCTACACCACACGGGACCATCATCCGGGAGGGTGAGATAAGCTTTAGGCAATTTTATAACTTATTTATATCTGAAGACCTAAGACGGCGTGCGGTTTTAGTGTGTCGGAGTGCGATACAACTACCCCTGTAGGTCGTCGGGGTTGATATCCGAGGGAATTTACGCACAACAAAAAGTTTACAGAATCAAAATTCTACGCGGGCGGAGCCACGGGCAACGGCTAATGTTAATATAAATTTTAAAAGAAACTATATTAATAGAACTCAATTAGAAGGACAATAACTTTCGAAAGTACAATCAGCATCAGATCGATCTTGACAAACAAAGTATTCAAAATGATCTTAATGCCTCGGTTTTCCACTCTTCCTTAGTTGATTGATTGAGACTTTGCAATCAAGGTCGTTCTGACGCTGACTGTAGCTACTCTTAAATATATTCGACAATATAATTTTTTTCTTTACCCTTAAGATGTACCGATAAATTAATGTGTTCTAACTAGGATTTTCATTATTTCAATGATTTGGCGAAAAGAAAGATTATGTCAAATAGTGGCTATGTTTATATTATCGAAAAATCGAAGGGTTTAAATACCAAATCTCTGTTAAATACTGAGTGACTTAAAGCAATGTTTTTTTTTATAAAATTTAGGTGACAGACAAGCACACAGCCCACCTGATGGAAAGTGGTTACCGTGACCTATGAACGTGTGTAACACCAGTGGAGTCACGTTTGTGATGCCGACCCTGTAAGAATAGAGATTTGATGTGCCTTCAGTGCAGAACACAAAATCAGGACAATCCTTTGGTCTTTCCACTGACAACACAAAAACTCTTCAGTGAGTTCTGGCTACCCTACTCACGCCGGGAACACAACACGAAGTTATTATAGCCGTGGTATTCAGTAAGGTGGAGGTACTTTCCCAGTCGGACTGCTCAATTCGGACGGGAATACCGTCGTGTCCTACCTCCTTCGTATTTACATATACCTAAAGATCGTGTTTCTGTCTAATAACAGAGCACTTTTATGAATCAAATACGTTTGAGGCCTATTTACAAACTCCTAGGTAGAAAATTTTTATTGGACTTCCAACTGTAATAAGATCTGTAAAATTATTTGTATTATCATATTTTTCTTTAAAAATATCCCGACTTCTCAACGACTCGAATAACACAGTTACGGGTTTGTTGATTTGTGAACCGTCTACTATGCAGATTTCTCAAGAATTTAAATACCAGGTTCTGTATAATCTTCTTATCCGATAGGATCTTGACAGAGCGGTCGTGATCAATATGTCTAATACATATTAGAGATTAAGGGGCAGTTGTGATGCACTCCATGACATTTCTACACCACCGTCTGTTGGAGGTCAATCTGTTGCACTCGTTAAAAGAACCCCCAATGGTAGACTTGATCTGGTCAGACTGACGTGTGGGTGACCTTTCGCGCGGTCTAGTGCCTTCCACCTTCCATTGGATGACAAGGCACTTCAGGTGAATTATTCCCGGCACGGTCAACAATCATCACCTTGGTCTTGCCCCGATTAATTTTAATGCTTTTAGCTCAATCTCTCCTACTGCCAATTCTTGACTACGCTGATACAAGCTATTTAAATCTAACAATGGAGCAACTCAATAAACTTGAGCGACTTCAAAACTTCTGTATTAGGTACATATTTGGCTTTCGTAAATATGACCACGTCTCTGAATTTTGTGTTAAACTCACATTCTATTTCTTCTTTATATAATAATAATAATAATAATAAAACCTTTATTTCCGAATTTTTGACAAATTTTACACATTTAAAACATAATTATAAATAACATCTACACTAAATTACAAAAGATCTCTCAGTTCGGTGTGCCTTACGGCAAAGGCCTCCTCCAACTCTTTCCATTGTTTTCTGTCTGCCGCCACTCTTGTCCAGAGCGGACCTAAAGTCATTTTCAGGTCATCCTCCCATCTTCTCTTTTTACGACCTCGGCTTCTATTGCCGTCTCTTGGGTACCAAATTGTTACCTGTTTGCTCCATTTCTCCTTTCTACACCTGAGCATATGCCCAGTCCACCTCCATTTAAGTTGGTCAATACGAGCCAGGATATCAGTTAATTTTGTTTTATGCCTGATACTTCTTACTTTGTCTTTTAGTTTTATACCTAACATGCTTCTTTCCATACTTCTCTGACATCTTGCAAGCTTAGCCCTATGGTGTTCTGTCAGAGCCCAGGTTTCGCAGCCATATGTAATGCAGGGTAAAATACAGGTATCAAAGGTCTTATTCTTGATTTTAATGCCTATTTCCTTGCTTTTGTGATTTCTTTCAAAGCCCAGTAGGTTTTCCATCCTGTTGCAATTCTTTTGTCTATTTCTTTTGACATCTGGTCACTAGGCGATATTATCTGGCCGAGATATACATATTTCTCTACATATTCCAGTTTCTGTCCTTTGACTGTTACGTCTACAGGAATTGAATTGGTCATCATCTTAATTTTGCTTGAATTCATCTCTAGGCCTAATTCTGTACTTTTATCTGCTAGGGTTTGTATCATGGACTCCAGTAGTTTTGGATCTTCTTCCAATAGGACCAGGTCATCCGCAAATCTGTGATGATTGAGTCTCGATCCATTTATGTTTAGACCCAGATGCTCCCAATCCAACTTCCTGAACATATGTTCTAGCACTGCTGTAAACAGCTTTGGTGACAGTGGGTCACCTTGCCTGACACCTCTTTCTATTAGAAAAGCATCTCCTGTTGATTCCAGTCTTATCGTACTTTTACTTTCGCTATAGATATTTTTGATGATGTTGATGTAGGTATTTTGTATGCCTTGCTCTTTTAGACTTTGCCATACGACTTCATGTATGAGGCTGTCAAAAGCCTTGGCGTAGTCTATAAAGGCAATGTAAATAGTTTTTCTGTATTCATTATATTTTTCTAGAAGCTGTTTGATAGTGTGAATATGGTCTATTATGCTGAAATCTTTCCTGAACCCTGCTTGTTCCACAGGTTGATTTTCGTCGAGTTTAATTGAGATTCTGTCCAAAATGATTTTGGCGAAAACTTTGTATACATTTGAGATGAGAGATATGGGCCTGTAATTTCCGATATCGTCTTTTGGGCCTTTCTTGTGAAGAAGTATTATATGGGATTCTGCCCATTGGCTAGGGGTGCTACCGGTATGTAGAATCTCGTTAAATATTTTGCTTAGTAGCGAACTTAGTTTTGTGATTGTCCCTCTCATGAGTTCGTTTGTGATCCTGTCGGGGCCAGGTGCTTTTTCCATTTTTTGGCTTCTTATAGCTTTTTCTACTTCCGCTACTAGTATTTCTGGTATTTCTTCTTTACAATATTCTATTTAATCCTTGTTCACCCACCAATCTTAAAAAATGGTTCTTAAATCTAAGTGATACACATTATAGGGTTCTGAGATCATCAGAGAACCTGTACCTGAAGTTATCAGGCAAACCAAAGGTACCTATACCGTGATCGCGTTAATTCCCGTTGACGTTATTGTCTACCTATTTTAAAAATACGAATATGGTTACAAACTACTACCTGTTATCATAACTGTCTATTATTTAATATGTATTAGTGCTTTTTATCCAGTATCTATATGTATTAGGTTAGTATACATTTCAGTGTATATAAAATTATATAATTTTATGAATATTTATCATATTTTATTCTGGCTGCGAGCACTCATGACTAGGTCGTCGACTTTGAACCACCATCTAAATATTGGATCACGCTTATTTATAATGTGAGTAGAAGTTAACTTAGGGGCAAGTAGTAAATTTAAATCAGTCTTTCAGCGAGTGCAGGCGAGTTCAGCGTGCTAGTTGGCGAAAGGTGTTGGTAGTTTGTCATTTAGAGGACACGTACGGACGTGATGCCCAGTTTATTGCTTTACCGGTACCGATTGGCTGACTTGGGACAACTACTATAAAAGCCAAATTCACTTTTCATTTTACAGATACAACATGCTCAATTTCACTTAACTTATTTCGGGAGAGTATAAGATGAGATTGACGTTCTTGGATAAAAGTAACGCATGAAAAACCAGCCAAGGGTATACAGTGGAAATAAAATGTAATATATTAGTCCATTTTAGTTGTTTGTTTTGAACAAAACCAAAAACAAAAATATTGCTATAGACAAGACGCGGAATATTCTTGTTGGTGGTTATAATTAAACATTTTTATGTATGTGTGTGTGTGTGTGTGTGTGTGTGTGTGTGTGTGTGTGTGTGTGTGTGTGTGTGCGCGTGTGCGTACATTTTTTTCACAACTCCATTAATATCGGTATCAAATCTAAGAGCTTGACTAGTAGATCAATTTAAAAAAATTAAAATAAAAATAAAATTGAAAATTTTAAAAACCCCCATCACAAAAAACAACTTCCATAAAGTTGAAAATTATTGTGTCGGGGAGAACTTGGATCGTTTCGATAGTATGACGGAGTGCTTTACCAAGTCCCCCCGACATGGCAACGCTTGAATAAAAATATTACTAAACAGGTATACGAAAAAAAAAAAATTAATTCTGATAAACTTTTAGAAAATTACTTACAATGATTTTTTTAAGCTTAGAGAACAATAAAAGAACTCTCTTAAGGAATGTGATAATTTAAATTTTATTTCCTTTCTTTAAACGTGCTAGTTTGCACGGTGGCTGAGCTTCATGCGCAAATAAGGAGTTAGCACGTACAACTCGTCTTATCGTAAGGCACGTAGCGCGCTTGATGCCTACTTTATTGCCAGCTAGGGTCCTTGTGAATGCCGTTGCGCATCACACCAATGCACTTCATATGTTCTTATTTTAATTGAGAAAATACCAATGCTAAAAAATAAATGTGCAAACCACTTTAATACATGACACAACAAAATGTGTTGATTGTAATAATGCTTTATGATATACAACGTTCTTCTATATAATCTTTAGATGTTTGATTGAAAAAGGGAAGTAACTATACCGGAGCGGGTGGGAGAGGTTATGTCGGACTCGAACCGACTAAAACGCACGCCGCCTGTGGGTCGTTTTGGTTGCCGAAGGTGAGGTTGACAGGCATATCCCTCGCACCCCGGCCGTCCCAGGGCCATCTCTCACGATCTGGCCCTCTCCTCGGATTTGTGAGGACTACAGAGTCCCCAACTCGTTCCCGGAAAACGGGGAGGCGCGCCAGGCGTGCCGCCGCCGCGGCCCGCTTCTGCCAGGGTGACAGGCGGCTCCACCTGTCACCCCCAGGCCGACGCTCATGGGGGGCGGAAGTCGTTCATCGACCTCCGACGCCCGAGTTGCCTTCGTAAACTATAGCTTTTAAGGTGTTTAAAATTTTATTCAAACTTTTATAATATTATGAATTCACATTATTACTGTTATAAAATTACTATAATATGCATGCTACATGATATACATATACGTACACAACAATTTTATTTTTATGAGCAGACAAGGTAGGACACGGCGGTATTTCCGCCCGATTGAGCAGTCCGACTGGGGTAGTACCTCCGCCCTACAGAATACCGCGGTTATAATAACTTCGTGTTGTGTTCCCAGCGGTGAGTAGGGTAGCCAGAGCTCACTGTAGAATTTGTGCTGTCAGTGGGAAGACTAAAGGCTTGTCCTGCTTTGTCTTCTGCTGACGGCACAGAAACTCTGTACTTACAGGGTTGGCAGCGCGACTGTAACTCCTCTGGTGTTACAGACGTCCATAGGTCACGGTAACCACTTTCCATCAGGTGGGCCGTGTGCTTGTCTGCCAACTAAGTGGTATAAAAAAAATGAATTTACAAATAAAATTGTGAATATTTTTTATGTTAAATATGACTTGAACTCGTACTATACAGCAAACTCAATTTCACCGAATCATACATTACTTTAACTTTTGATTGACATTGACTGTACACTAGCGCGTTTTTGGATACAATAGTATATATATATATCTATATGCAGTTGTAAATATTAGTCTTGCGGTTACCTTGAAGCCGCGGGCAAGAAGCCGCTCATATTTCAACTTTACGCAATGTACACATCAGTCCATTCCTGCGTATCCGGATGCGTATCACGTGCCTCAGCCAGTTTGGCCCAACATAACTGATTGAGAATGGAGAGACCGCCTTCGGTATTATTAACCCTCTTCCCTATTTGTTTTATTTTTCGGTTAGTTTAGTACTGCAACAAATATATTCAGCGGGAACAGACATCTTTGTCTTTGTAGACTTATTTTTATCAAAATAAAAACAAAATATTAAGAACTTATACTAGTTATGTCATGGTGGAAATTTGAATAGAACAGTGTAAAAATATACGATTCACAAATTCTAAACCTAATGAATTATTATTCAGTTAAAATATTACTGACAACTTTTTGTGTGTGATTATAATAATTTAAAATCATATTTCACTGTAGGAATATTTGTTTTATTAGGAATTTATAAAATGTTGTGGTCTCCTTTTCGAAGAAATTCGAGCGATGGTTCTTAACTGAAATACAATATTAGACATTTAATGTGGTTGAACTGCGGGATTTTGAAGGGAGAAAGTATTCTACACTCGAACAACTCTCTCTTCCTTTGTTTGTGTGTGTTATTTATTCGAAAAGGTTTTTTATGATTCCTTCACTGAGGCAATCTACATAATATACGAAAGATAGATGTACGAAAAGTTTTAAAAGATTTTATTGTTATAAAATTACAATTTTTGCTTGCTTTTTAGTATTTTAGTATTTAGTATTTATGTTTTTGATACTAACAGTATGTAAGGAAATTAAGCAGACACTGGACTTCGAGGTGAATGCCTTTGATTCAACCGGGACTAATGTAAAGATGACCCTGATGATAGAATAAGTTAGGAACTACTTTCGACATCCTTTTCCCTACCGGCCTATAAGATCTACTCAGTACGCGCATGGTACATGTGGCTGCATGAAAAGTCTCTCAAACATTTATACAATAGGTTCACATAGGGTACACAATTCTGTACTGACAGTCACGTATGTCAAGAAGTAATAAAACAAAGGAACGCCGGGATGCGTCCTACGTACACGAGCACTGTCATCTGTGTTACGAACGAATACCAAAGGTCTTAAGTTGGTTAAATAGTCTGAACAAAAGGTATATCGATGAACTTAAAGTGTTCCACAACAGCGTGACCTCGCGGGTTGGTTATTATTTCTTTAAAAAACTTTGTTCAAAGGAAAAATATTTCTTTTTTATCAGGCTTGCCGTCTTCATTTTAATTGCGCAAATCTTCTTTAAAGGAATCTTTTTCGATAAAATCTTTTAGCAACAATACTGAGATGACGTAATTAAAGATACTGAAAATAAGCTTATCTGTTTGTGGTTGCTTTTTGTATTAATGAGGGAATACATATTAATACTGAAATTGATGTATATTTGATTGCTATAGTATGGTAAACGTGTTGATAGAAACTCTAAATATAATTTAAAAATAAGTTCGAATGTCCCCCCAGCCTACGTGAAACAATTTGATTGAAAAATTCTGATGTTAGGATATTAGGGGAGACACGAAACTGAAGTCGGTGATCTTTTATCACTTTATTGAAGGTTCAGGTTTGTTAACTTCTACTGAATGTATGCGCAGGTAATAGGATTTCCAGGCACCGGCGTAGATTTTTCCATGTACCCATGCTGACTGACGAGGATCTAGCGCATTCTGAAGATGGGGGCAATCGCCCCATAAAAGTCAAGATAAACCAATCCGTAAGGTAAGGAGCAGAATAGCGAATAACCGTACATATTTGATAGGAGATTATGCATTTCCTTTTTTGCAAATGATACTTATATAATTCCACTTGACTACGTGGAAAATGAATATACAAACTTTTTTAGTTTCACACAGCGAGTCTATTACTATCTGCCAGACTCCGTGATGTTACTGAAAATTCTCGAGCAGAAAAATCCAATAACATTTTGTCCAATCTAGAAATTGCACATTTTTACCCCAATATACACCAAAACTTATGCTTGCGGTGAATAGGAGTTATAAAAATGTTTTCAAATTTATAGGATAAGTGTTTTTTTTCAAAATATATATCCCCACGGATACCGCGTTTACAGCAAAAGTATCTTCTTTCCTTCCCCTCCCCACTCTTCATAGCACGCCACTGCCACTGCAGGACAATCTCAATATCCTAGGTATGGATGTTCGCTGCAACCTGAATAACAAAAATTACATCGAAAGTATCATTAAAACAGCCTCACGAAAACTCGGAGTCCTGAACAGAGTGAGACGATTTTTCACGCCGGAGCAGCGGTATCTTCTATACAAGACACAAATTCGCTCCT
Source organism: Eilema griseolum (assembly GCA_963662185.1). NCBI lineage: Eukaryota > Metazoa > Arthropoda > Insecta > Lepidoptera > Erebidae > Eilema > Eilema griseolum. The sequence continues at coordinate 12,302,061 of OY759242.1, forward strand.
GTGTGGAATACTGCTCGCATCTCTGGGATGGTTCAGCAAAGTACTTACTAGATGCTCTCGACAGGTTGCAGCGACGTGCGGTCCGCATCATTGGGAATCCCAAGATCACGAACACCCTAGAACCTTTACAGCTGCGTAGAGATGTTGCGTCCACGGCTGTATTTTACCGTCTGTACCATGGAGAGTGTTCTGATGAGCTCTTCCTATTAGTCCCACCCTCCCCTTTCCTACACAGGACAACACGTGCAGGTCTTAGATATCCGCACACGGTGCAAAACATCCGATCAAGAACCAAGCGGTTCGGAGACTCTTTCCTCTGTCGCACCATTAAGGCCTGGAATTCATTACCAGCTCACGTGTTTCCTTCTTCCTACAGTCCCGGGTCCTTTAAGCGGGGCGTGAAAAAGCATATGATGAGGCCGTCAAGCTGATTGTCACCATTGTCACACGGTATGTGCAAGTAATGGTGACCCTCTTTTCTAGGACTTTGCCTTCAGCTTACCATCAGGCAAGGCGAAGTCCAATTCACGTGTCCTATTTATAAAAAATAAAAAAAACCTCCCACTGACGCCGGGGGAGAGGTTATATCGGACTCGAACCGACTAAAACGCACGCCGCCTGTGGGTCGCTTTGGTTGTCGAAGGGGAGGTTGACAGGCTTATTCCTCGCACCCCCGCCGACCCAGGGCCATCTCTTGCGATCTGGCCCTCTTCTCGGGTATGGGGACTACAGAGTCCCCAATTCGTCCCCGGAAACGGGGAGGCACGCCGCCGCCACGGCCTGCTTCTGCCAGGGTGACAGGCAGCTCCATCACTGGGGGTGATACCCCAGGCCTGCGCTCATGTGGAGGTGGAGGTCGTTCATCGACCTCGGACGCCCGAGTCCTATCTTCCTATCCTATCTTCGTCACTCCCCCTGCCGCTCCCGCCCCGCCTCCTCCTTCTTGAGCATTACTTGCTCGCAGAAGGAGGCACCGGCCGCTCACGCATCCGCGAAGCGGACCATCGCCGCGAGCAAGGTGGAGAGCGTGAGAACTCTCACTCCAGGGCCGCCACAAGCTCCCGTCTCGACGTCTCCCACGCCGGACACTCGGTGAGCGTGTGCGACCCCGAGTCTTCGCTCGCGCAGTGATGGCACTCGGACGTTGGCTCTTTCTCCATCCGACGCAGATACTGCCCGAACCACCCGTGCTCGGTGATCATCTGCGTCAGACGGTACAAAAATATATTACACATCAATTATTTATTGATATATTTCAATAGAAAAACCGTTTGATTTCAGATTGACTTGGTCAATCGCATTAATTGTATAACTGATTGATATTCATCACGTTTTTTTTTGTAGTGAGTACAAGCGCCATGATCACGGTGTGATATCGGTTAGGTACTCAAAACAAACATAAAACATGGTAAATATTTGTGAGTGTTTCGTTATTAAAATAAAAATCGTTTGTTTATTTCTTTGTGTTCGACAACTTCTGAGTGCGACTGTACGTTACTTTTTGATGGCGTGGCTAGGTTATCCAGCACTCACTCATAAATCAGAATAGTGAACAGTATTTGAAAAATGTTTTATGCTCTACCATAACTACTGCTCTTCTAATTTTTTTCTAGCTGCGGTTACGTGATTCAATATTCTGGAGCTGACATCAAAGCGATATTTTGTTTTTATAATTAGTTGAAAGAACTAAGAATATTTCGTAATTGAACCCTGCTTGAAAAATAAACATAAATGTAAATTGTTTTCTCTTTAACCTGTAAATGGTTGGTATTGAAAAAAATAATAGAAACAGTTTATTAAGCTTGACAAAATTGAAGACGAATTATTTCCGGTCAAATATGATGTGACATGTGACATGTATCTTCAACGTATTGAGTATTGCTATTGACACTTATATTTCCATAGAATTTTTGAGACTTGTGTCAACGAACAATATTTAGGAAACGAATTTTGATTACATTAATTTTTATCAAATGAAAATATTATTAACAGTTATCATCTGCATTGTAGGCCTCCGTGAAAAGGTTATTATCAAATCTTCATAAATTATAACATTCCCAGTTTGTATAGTTAGCATAGATTTGTATAAATTTTATAAGTAATTGCAATCAAACAGCTAGGCATGTTACCACTTCCTTAAACTGGGAAGTGGTAACATGTCTAGCTGTTTGATTGACTAAACATGAGTTTGTAACTTAATATAAACACTACCGTCTCGGTCCGTGCAGTTTATCTCTGTACCAAATTTCATAAATTTCGATTCAATGGATTTTGGTTGAAAGTTAGTATTTAAAAATATAATTTGACCTCGTATATTTGTACTTTAAAGCAAGCTATTATAATGGAATAGTATTCATAAAGATTAAGCCTTAAGGTGCCTATGTTTCCCCCTAGATACGGACGTATATTTATGTTAGTTAAACGGGAGCCTCATTTAGTTCGTATACTGCACGCGAACCAGCCGTATAGGTAAATAAGTTTTAATTACTTGTTTATTGTTGTTTCTTAGGGAGTATTTCTATGGCTTTATAAGAACTGCTACTTTTCTATACCCCGTTTATTAAATAACATTAGACGTCTATCACAACACGGAAGTAAAGAACTTTGCTCATAGCAATCAATAGCTTTATACTATTATTACCCACCACTGTACTACGTGCCCTATGAAAATAAACAAAAATATAGTCGTTTGAACGCTTTATTTATGTCATTTACCAACCAAACAACAAAAATGCGGTAGTAAGGTAAAAGTTTTTTTCATGAAATCACAGCAATATAAGGCAGGTAAAAGAGTATAGTATCAAATATAACCTAATAAAACGCATGTGTTTGCTGCTCGCAGTGCCACCCTGTTCTCATGAAAAATAATATGGAAATTCACCGCTATCCATTTTTTTAATAACGTTCCTGATGCAAACAAGACCAGAGTCCAAATTCCTTTCCGCCAGCTTTAATTTATTTCCAATAAAGATTGCACGGGGACTTAGTACATTGAGTCCTACATTTTCTACGATCGTTTTACGGGGCTTTCATAATGGCTGATCAGTGGAAAAGTCGTGAAAAAACGATATTCTCTAATTGGAAATAGAGTTTATTAGCTAAGTACGACTTATTCGCTGACTCCGTCTCCAATATCCATTGTGTGACTTGCAATAAAACTACCGACATATTATGTAAAGGTTCTGTTATTGAAAAATATGAGATTTAATTTACGAAACTCATTTAGTTTTGTAAATTAATTCTCAAATTTTACAATTTAGTTTTTTATTTTTATACCACTTAGGTGGCAGACAAGCACACGGCCCACCTGAAGTCACCGTGACCTATGGACGCGTGCAAAATCAAGAGAGTCACACTCGCGCTGCCAACTCTGCAAGTATTGAGAGTTTCTGTGCTGTCAGTGTAAAAGACAAAGCTAGACAAGCTTTTGGTCTTTCCACTAACAGCACAAAAACCCTCCAGTGAGCTCTGGCCACCTTACTCACCGCCGTGAATACAACACGAGGTTATTATGGCCGCGGTATTCTGCAGGGCGGAGGTACTTCCCCAGTCGGACTGCTCAATTGGACGGAACTTTGAAACGAAATTTAGATATTTTTATTGACAGTTCTGCAAATTAATTGAAAAACATAATGGCTTCGTGACAGCTGCAGATGAATAATAAACAACATATAAAAATGAAATATTTAAATCGATTACGGGCTCTATGAAGGCACTACAAACTATGGTCATCCCAACAAAAAAATAGATATCTAACTTTATTTTATACTAGTTGGTGCGCGCTGTTCCGCCCGCGTTATATTTTGATCTTGTTCTAACTACCCATGGAAACCTATTCCCGGGATAAAAAGTACCGAGCGAGAGTGTCCGTTTCGACAAGGTGTCCGATTTTGCTTTTGTCCATATGTCTGTTTGTTTCTCAGTTCCAGTTTAGAGGGCGCATTTCTTAACCGATTTTCATGAAACTTGACATACATGTAATTTGATTTAAAGCTCGACTTTTTCGAGAGCTTTTTGATTATGGGGGAAAATGGGGAAAGTTTGCTGTCGCGTTGCTTATGAACAGATCTTGATTATTGTTGGCTGTAACATCAAGGACATGCTTCCTCACAGGTTATTGTAAAAAAAAGACCATGTTTCGTAAAGATGAACATGAATATAAAAAACACATGAGAGAAAAAAGTGAGAAAGTTTGCTGCAGCGTTTTTTAAAGAACGGATTGTAATTATCCTTTGTTGAAACATCCTGAGCTGTTTAAAATAAAAATCATAATAATTATATATCGTTTTACTTTTTTTTCATACCAGACAAGGGTACCAGAAATATGTGGCAAAGGGTTTGTGAGTACTTCTAGCCTATCCTGTACTAAATTTCAGTTAGATTCGCTCGGCTGTTAGAGCGTGATGAAATAACAAACATTCAAACATCTTCACAATTAATAGGATAGGATTACTTGATATCTTAAGTTAAATGTAGATTTTTGAATGTTTGTTATTTGTATGTGTAATACATATAATCACGCCCATATCCCCGGTGGCAGAGGTGAATTAAAACCGACATTTCAACAATCATTAAATTCGATCCCACGTAATAGAGGGTGCGCCTATTGCCATCCGGGTACTATTGTTGACTCAAGCCATTCATGTGAAGCTGAGTCTGTATAGGTATATCTGTCTGATGTTAAACAACCCTATCTCTAAGTCGCCTTATACGACACCGCATGAGAAGAGATGGGGTGGTCCAAATTCTAATTTGCCGGGAACCACGCGGCTGCGTTTTTATTTGCGATGAGAACGCCCTACAATTACTTGCGATTCAGATGATGACGTTATAATACACGTGAGTGATCATGGTAGCTATCTGCACTGTTTTAGTCTCTTGTTTGCTTGCATGTAACGTCACATGTGTGATACATGTTTACATTAACAGCGTTTTCGGTGCGAATTTAAAAAGGTTGGGTACAGTAATTGTTAAATTTCATGATTTTTTTTTTTTTATTTCAATAGTATCACAATAGTTATTATATCATAGAAGCACCCATAAAACCCGTATAGGTTTATCTTGGGTGATGGAAGACGAGATTTTAAAAAACAAGTATTTTTCACTGGCAGTTTCAAAACTTTCACATAACCGATGTCAAAGTGTTCAAAGTGTTCAAAGCGGACTATTTCTGATTTTTATTATGGTGTCAAATTATTGTTTAATAAACTGTCAGAAAAAGTATATATTAATACTTTGTGGTACATTATCTTGAAATTTTGAAAATGGCACATAATCATCCACGTCTTCAATGGTTTTTGCAGGTACCTTTACTTAATGTTTACTTAACGTATTCTCAACTACTTTTATGAACGAATATAAATATTGTTTCATTGTTTTGAGTTGCCGATATTTCGGCGCTGTTGCAAGCACCATTTATTCTGATACTGATGTGAGTGACCATGATAGTTTAAATACCTATTTAAATATTTTGTTTTAGGGTTAATAATCTATATTGTCAGTGCCGATAATACTATGTCTACGAACTGTCACGAATATAACCAAAGTGAATGCCCTCTAAGCAATTATTTGACTTCTAAGACCGCATTGTTGCGTCGATTCTATCAAGGTATTATACGTGTATGTATTTGCGGATGTCAGATCTCTATAGAATAGAATGACGATGGGATAAGTAAATGTGCTTACCTATTGTCTTTCTCCGAACAATTATGGCTAGCATCTGATAATGGCAAAGATGATTGAATAGTGTTTAGTACAATGATACTATTCTATTACTTTATTTTTGTTTCCGAATCATTTCAAATTCACCTTTCACTCTTTCACTGGAGAGAATATTCATCTTAAAGTTGAGTTTAGCATGTTTCTGTATATTCATTCAGGGTACCTATAGGTACTAAAAAAATGATAAAAAAAAATGTTCTTCATTTTTAAGACTACTTAGGTTTTGGACATGTCATGACTGTATGACATTTCCAAAACCTAAGTAGTCTTTTAAGGCTAGAGTAAGATCAGAAAACTGACGGAATGTTATTGGCGCATGTCAAAAGAATGGAATCGACTCCTCTTATTCTTCTTCTCCTATTTTTTCCTTTATACAAATTAGGTGGCAGACAAGCACACGGCAGACCTGATAGACAGTGGTTACCGCGACCTATGAACGTATACAAACACTAGGGGAGTCACACCCGTGCACCGACCTATTTTTCTTCTTGCTTTCCTACTCCTTATTAATTTTCAGATCACTGGATACCTATATAAATTAGATGTAAATAGATTTTGAAAAAAAAAATAGGTTTTATTGCTAGATTTCAAAATAGGATATTTCATTAGTTTTAATTTATAACTACTTCAAATTTAATAGCGGCTGACACACCTTTTAAGTTTCATTTACCTTAAACCATACTATCAACACGGATTATCTAAATAGTTTAACAGTTTACTTGATTTGAATTGCTCAAAATACTGATAGCTAATATTTAATTTTGTCTGTTGGGTATTAAATAGTTTGTGTCATTGTTGTAATAATAGCTAGTAATAAGCTTGTGAGTTTTTATATTTAGTAGCTCATTATCTAATTAACTCTGTCTACTGTTTTAAGAACTAGGTTGTCAATGTATGTTAAATTTTTTACCTTCGTAAAATACATTGATCTATTTGCATATTAAATGCGATATCTTATCTGTATCTTACACAGTTATCATGATCATCTTTTACCTGCCCTTGTCTCATTTATTTGGACTTATTTCAACGTGTAATCCTCCCCAATATCCTGGTTAAATTGAATATAGGCATACTCGTGAAAGATTAGATCAAAATTACACAAACAAAGCCAGATAAAAGAGATTTCTCTCTTATTTTCTAAATATATAATATAAATAAGAGATGATTGCCCATTATAATTTCAAACAAGACGAAAGTAGGCTACTTATGCAAACTGGTGCTGAAGTAAAATTTCAAATTGTTTTCGTTTATCTCTTTTGGCAGCTAAACAAGGATATTTAATCATCTAACGTTGACAAATACTATCATTTAGTATTGCTGTTTAAAAAATAATAGAAATTAAACTGGTTACGGTACCTTTAATATGGTTAAATTTTCTACGTACATACATACATACAAATCATTGTATTAGGACCCACGTAATAGGAACTGAGCCTATTGCCGTTTTTCGGGCACTATTGATGACTCGAGCCATGCATCTGAGGCAGAGTCTGGGCTGTATATATCTGTCAGCTGTCAAACGACCCTATCCCTTAGTCTCCTTGTACGACACCGCATGGGAAGAGATGGGGTGGTCTAAATTTTACTCTGCTGGAAAACACGCAGTTACTCCGCAGTTTTCTATTTTTGGGTTTTTTTTTTTTTTTTATATAGGACACGCCAACTTGACCTCACCTCGCCTGATGGTAAGCTAAAGGCAAAGTCTCAGGAAAGAGGGTCACCATTACAGACACTAAGTGCTACAATGGTGGCACTCAGCTTGGCGGCCTCATCAGATGCTTTTTCACGCCCCGCTTAAAGGCCCCGGGACTGTAGGAAGAAGGAAACACGTGTGCTGGTAATGAATTCCAGGTCTTGGTGGTGCGGCAAAGAAAAGAGTCTCCGAACCGCTTGGTTCTTGCTCGTATATTCTGCACAGTGTGAGGGTGACATCTAAGGCCTGCACGTGTTGTCCTATGTAGGAAAGGAGATGGTGGGATTAGTTGGAAGAGCTCGTCAGAACACTCACCGTGGTAGAGACGGTAAAATACAGCCAAGGAAGCAATATCTCTACGCATCTGCAAAGGCTCGAGGGTGTTCGTGACCTCAGGGTTCCCAATAATTCGGACCGCGCGTCGCTGCAACCTGTCGAGAGCATCTAGTAGGTATTTCGCGGAGCCATCCCAGAGATGCGAGCAGTATTCCACGCAGGAGCGAATTTGTGTCTTATAGAGAAGACACCGCTGCTCCGGCGTGAAAAAACGTCTCACTTTGTTTAGGAGTCCGAGTTTCCGTGAGGCTGTTTTGATGATGCTCTCGATGTAATTTCTGTTATTCAGTTTGCAGCGAATATCCATGCCTAGGATATAGAGATTGTCCTGCAGTGGAAGTGGCGTGCTCTGAAGAGTGGGAAGGGGAAGGAAAGAAGATACCTTTGCTGTGAACGCACAAGCCTGCGTCTTCTTGGCATTGAACTCGACCATGTTCTCGGAGCCCCATTGAGAAATGTGATTCAAGATCCGGTCCAGTTCAGTGACAAGAAGCTGTCTTTTTTCCACGATATCAGACTGTTTGGCCGCAGGTTGTCCGTGATAACTCCCGTGTAAGGTGCTATCGTCTGCATAGCAATGTATGCTGCCGGTGGACAGCATGTCGTTGATATGCAGAAGAAAGAGAGTGGGAGATAATACAGACCCCTGCGGTACGCCAGCATTTATTTGCAAGAACTCCGAAGCCCGTCCATCACAGAGGACGCGGATACGGCGCTCCCGCAGGAAACTAGCAATCCAGTTGCACAGTCTAGGAGGCAGACCAAAGGCTGGTAGCTTGGAGAGAAGCTATTTGTGCCAGACTCTATCGAAAGCTTTGGCGATATCAAGACTAATCGCCAGTGACTCGCCGTGCTTGTCCATAGCCTCACCCCAAAGATGGGTAACGTATGCTAGAAGATCACCCGTTGACCGTTTCGGCCTGAAGCCATATTGCCGGTCATTAATTAAGGAGTGATCCTCTAGGTGACGCATGAGCTGTTTGTTAATGATGTGCTCGAAGACCTTGCACAGCACTGAGGTGACGGCTATTGGTCGATAGTTGGCTGGCTCTGAGCGATCCCCCTTCTTGGGGATCGGCTGTACATTCGCCTCTTTCCAAGCCGAAGGCACTGTACCCGAGCTGTAGGACAGTCGGTACAGCCGCGTAAGCATCGGAGACAACTCCGCTGCACATTTTTGTAAGACCACCGCTGGAATACCATCCGGGCCACTGGCTTTCCGGACATCGAGTGATTGAAGCACCGCACGAAAATCGCATTGCCTGATACGTATTTCAGGCATTACGTGGTCACCATTGGGTAGTGTCGGCGGCTGTATACCGCAATCATCGACTCGGGAATTGGCCGCAAAGAGATTTACTAGCATATTGGCTTTCTCTTGCGGTCCATGGGCCAGGGATCCATCAGGGTAGCGCAGCGGTGGCAGCGAAGGCTGACAGAAGTTGGCCTGCACGGCTTTGGCCAGTCGCCAGTATCCACGGCTGCCCGTGGGATGTGCCACTAGCTCTTGACCAAGCCGCGCAATGCGCAGGGCATCCGCTCTGACGTAAGCCCTCTTGCAGACCTTTGTGGCTCTGTTGTACGCCGCCTTGAAGTGGCTCACATTGGGATCGTGCGTGGCACGCGCCCTTACCCAAGCGCGATACGCGGACTGCTTTTGATCAACAGCCCTCGCACACTCGCGCCCGAACCAAGGGCGCACTCCTCGGGCACCGGTGACATCAGTGTACGGGATATAGTATTCCATACCCAGACCGATCTCACCGGCAACAGCAGTAGCACAATCCGAGGGTTTCTTACCTTCAAAGCAGCGTTCAACCCACGGGATGGACGCAAAATAGTTGCGCAGCCCATCCCAATCTGCTGACGAGTAGTGCCAGAGACGCCGCTTCCCCTGCACGGGTCGTGAAGGCGCTATAATTGGCACCTTGGAGCAGACCAGACAGTGGTCGGAATTGCCTAAAGCGGCTTGTACCGAAACACTGTACAGGTCTGGGTGACTCGTCAGCAGAAGGTCTAGCAGAGAGGGTGCTAGGCCCGACTTTCTTGGTATTCTAGTGACCTCGTGTACCAATTGGGTCAGGCCATGCGCCAGAGCAAATGCATGGGCGGCTCTTCCCGCATGGTCTGTTTTGGAGGAGCCCAACCAGGTTTCGTGGTGGGCGTTAAAGTCCCCCAAAAATACCACTTCGGCGTTCGGAAACCGTTCCTGCGCATCATCTGCCGCCTGACTCAGATATTCAAAGAGTCGAGTTGTCTCAGCATCTCCTGTATGGGAACGGTAGAGGCACACATAGATCTGACTCGTAGAGCCATGGTCTACGTGTACCCATAGGGTTGAAAAGGATGGGTCTTCAAGGCAGCGCAAACGGCGACAACAAACATCCGCCCTAACAAACACGCACACCCCGGCTTTTGCACGGAAATTTTCCTCAATAACATAGCCGGGGTAAAGCAAGTAGGTCGTGTCATCAGGGCGGCCTATTTGTGTCTCCGTGAGAAAGAGCATATCTGGTTTCGCCGTTTCAAGGTGTTGGTGGACGGCGTTGAGGTTCGCATGGAGTCCACAGATGTTAGTGGACTCCACCTCAAATAGTGAGCTTGTGGGAGTTTGCAGAGCCGCTGTGTTGCCCAATACTCTTAAATGCGCTGCCATGATGAAAAGGAGAAAAGGGCGTGAAAAAAAAGAGGTGATTGTCGTCGCAGCACCGCGTGACAAAGTGCGGGATATTGGTTTTGTCTATGATTATGAGGCATGGCGTGAGCCGACACGCCGTACGGAAGGGCCCCCGTACCCCCCCGAATATGGTCGCCTGGCCCCCACTTCCGGTCACCAACCGGCACGACGAGCCATACCGGGATTATGCGCGGTCTGGTGAGGCAGCCTTCCAGGGTGGTTAGTCCCAGTTGGGCCTCTGTACTATACCGCGGGCGGCCAGCGGCACCACCGTTTCTACGGGTCTCCCTGACCGGCGCGTCGCCCCGCACCATCCTCACTAGACTACGCCAAGACCCACTGGTCCCACTAGTGCTGCGACCACCATCACCCCTACCCGGCTATGCATTTGCTGATCCCTGAACGCAATCCAACCGAAATTGAATTACTATGAAGGGTTTTTCGCAATATTGCACGGTGGTACCAACCCGGTCGAAATTTGTGACAAATTTGTGCCGTCAAATCTCTACCACCAGTATATATATATATATGTTGGGTTGTACATAACTTGTACCAAAAGCTACGCTATCTAGTGTCAACTTCTTTTAAAGATTTTTTAAACAATAAATCGTACTCCATGAATTATTATTTAAGTTATTAAACAAGGAACTTTGTAATTAGTATGTGTAATAAATAAAATTTAATGTAATAAAAGTGTTTATCTTCGACTTGTTGTACTAGACTAGCGTAGGTTCTACAGGTAGATTTTTCCCCTACCAACACTGCAGTTTCTTTGTATTCTCTATATTTTAACCTGAATTATGAGATATAACAACAGGTAGGTACTTACAACAACTAGCCCATCGCAGTCCACTGCTGGACTAGGCCTCTCCCAATGATGGGAGGCTTTGGCCTACTGTTTCCACACTGGCCAGACGGGTTGGTACAGGGTTTTATTTCGAGTTTTCCTTCTCTCGCAGTGATATGGTTTGTGTATGTTTCCATTAGTCGCCTCTTACGACACTCTTCGGATGAGATGGGGTAGTGATACTTGTATTCTTTCTCCGTCACCACACGGATTACTTACAATTTCTAGTAATATGTCGAAGATATGATATGACGTAGAAATCAGTACGTATTTGAACTTAATGTCTTGTACTTCTAACATTAGATCATACATTTCAATGTAGCTCAAATTATATTACCTACTTCGTGTTCTCGACAATCTTAGAGATTAAATAAGGACTCTAAGAAATATTAGTCTGATACTCGCTAACACAAAACAAATGAAGATCTCGTCGAAGCTCACTTCAAAACGTTGAACGGCACTTGTGTTTGATCGAACCTTTAATCCCGATAAGAATATCAAGTGTCGAAGAATATCTACGAACAATCATTAAAATGTACATACCTACCATCAGCAACGACAGTAAAAAAAAAACTACATTTTAAAAACGTAAAAGATTTTTTTATTTGCTTATTTTAAAATGAATTAATATCTAGACTGTATAGACTGTTTTATGACTATTAGAAATCCAGGACTCGCTTTCCTAATACTTCTTTCGGTATGAATTGATTTATCCTTATTTTATTGGGACCGTCTTCTATCTGACGCTCTGCCCCTGAGAGAGACAGACAGAGAGAGAATGCGACAGATAGAGAGAGTGAAAAAATTAAAAGTCAACATCCAGTATAGAACTGCTTATACTGGATGTTGATTTAGGTACCTATGTAATTAAAAATTTCAAAGAAACAAACCATAAAATTTATGTTAAACTAAAGAAAGGCTCTAATAATTAATAATAATCCTATGAAGTAAGCTTTTTTTTTTTACTTGCGCAAAATACCCACGGATACCTCCCCACCGGTGGAGGAGGTTATGTCGGACTCGAACCGACTAAAACGCACGCCGCCTGTGGGTCGTTTTGGTTTGCCGAAGGTGAGGTTGACGGGCATATACCTCGCACCCCGGTCGACCCAGGGCCATCTCTAACGATCTGGCCCTCTTCTCGGGTGTGGGGACTACAGAGTCCCCAACTCGACCCCGGAAACGGGGAGGCGCGCTAGGCGCGCCACCGCCGCGGCCTGCTTCTGCCAGGGTGACAGGCGGCTCCACCTGTCACCCCCAAGCCGGCGCTCATGGGGGGCGGAGGTCGTTCATTGACCTCCGACGCCCGAGTTGCCTTCGTACGCGGGCAGCTTGGCTTGCGATCCTTCGTCGCTCCCGCTGCCGCTCCCGCTGCCGCTCCCGCTGCCGCTCCCGCCTCGAATACGCTTATTATTTACGGTTTAAAATTAATGGTTATGAATTTATTTTAATTACACTGAATGCAGGGTGTATCTACTGTGTCTTATCAATATCTTCGGGACTCAAGCCAACTTCATATGCAGATGTGAGGTTGCACCACAACATACAAATGAACCATGTCATGCGTCAGTTCACTGGTTAACAAACGAGGTTCTGTCCACCTAGACAAGTGGCAAATCGATGGTCGGTGAATTATAGAATTAAATAACAAATGTACGGGAATTGACATCCATGACATACGTTGACAACTGTCATACTCGCATACGTCAAATTCCATATTTTTGTCATTCTCGTCTATACTACACCGGCCAATAAAATGTCGCTTGTTTAGGGGGTGGTGCAAGATATTGTCTCGAGTTGAGGGATGAGATGGCAGCGAGTTCCGTAAACATATATACATACATATAATCACGCCTTTATCCCCTAGGGTTAGGCAGAGGTGAATTAACATACACATTTCACCAGTCATAAAATTCATTCCTACGTAATAGGGGGTGAGTCTATTGCCGTCTTTCGGGCATTATTACTGATTCAAACCATGCATCTGAGACAGAATCTGGGTTGTATATGAATATCTTATGTTAAACAGCCCTATCCCTAAGTCACTTTGTACGACACCGCATGGAAAGAGATGGGGTGCTCCAAATTCTACTCTGCCGGGAACCACGCAAAAGTCATTTCCGTAAAAGTCAATAAAATTAAATCATGTAAAGAAGAAATCTCCGAAGTTCGCTTTCCTACTTGGAAGAACAGACTCTGGATTCCAAAAAGCAGTAATACATACTTTATATTTGTTCTACGCAACAATGACAGCACGTTAATGAAAACCAGTATCTAACCAAGCGGTGTTACTCTTGTTTTATGCCCTTTTTACTGTAGTTAGGTAGGTCAGATAAGCCGGGCTACATGTAGTAAGTCTATCAGTGAATTCTACCTACCTTTGATACCCATATAAAAGCTAGCTAAATTAAAACTAAATGAGTTTCATCATTTTGTTATTTAGAATCTTAAACGTGTTTGTGCAGGAGGTAGGACACGGCGGTATATCCGCCCGATTGAGCAGTCCGACTGGGGAAGTACCTCCGCCCTACAGAATACCGCGGTTATAATAACTTCGTGTTGTGTTCCCAGCGGTGAGTAGGGTAGCCAGAGCTCACTGGAGAATTTGTGCCGTCAGTGGGAAGACTAAAGGCTTGTCCTGATTTGTCTTCTACTGACGGCACAGAAACTCTGTACTTACAGGGTTGGCAACGCGACTGTTACTCCTCTGGTGTTACAGACGTCCATAGGCCACGGTAACCACTTTCCATCAGGTGGGCCGTGTGCTTGTCTGCCAACTAAGTGGTATAAAAAAAAAAAAGGTAGTCAGATTACTTCTGTGACGTAGCGGTAGAAAGTTCCACTACTACGCAGGGGCGTGGTTTGAATTCCGCTCAATGTAAAAATATTACATGGCCGGACAGTGGTAGTATCAGAGACTGATATTCGCACAAAAAGTAACAACCAAAAATATATTATTATTGTTAACTTGTATGAAGTAGCTTAGCGTATGTTCTGTTATCATAGTGTCGGAATCTGTTAGCACAGTGGCACAGAATGTAAAGATATTTCATAGATAGGCTAGATAGCATAGGCTTTACATATACTTTTCAGTTCTAAATAATATATGTGTTGAAGCTAAAAACTGACTTGAAAATGTGACCACAAATCGAGTCAATAATAAAAGTTCAAGTTCTGGAACTTAGTAATACAGCGATTAATGTACACATTTGAAGTAAAGACTGAGTTTGCGAAATTAATAATGACGGTTCCTTAATAAAATAAACCTCTCAACTTTACTCAACTTGTTCAGCTTATACATGTAGATATCTACACATATATATTTTTGTTAATTTTGTTGTTGTTGTTTAGTTGTTGTTATTTTTGTTGTAGCCCACTACATTATCATCAGGCTCTAGCATATTTCACGCTTATTGAGCTTGATGGCTGACACTTAACTTTTACTATTTAATTTAAACGTAAAAATTAATTTACGAACTTTTTCATTTTTCATGAGAACGTTCCGTCGCTGTGGGTGCGTGTCCAATATAATTCAGTTAAGTGTTTGAGGGTTCATTTCGCTCACAAATTGTAACGATTTAGTGAAATTAAGCGACGTGTTGCCTCCAATTTCCACACAGCTTGTGGTTGTATGAAATTGAAATCGTGTTGTTAGCGAGTAACAAAATATCGCGTCGGAATGTGATGTAATCTTAACGACTACTGCACAACTTTTATTACGCCTGTACAGCTGATTTGTTAATTTTATTTATCAAGAGTGCATTCAAAGTCAAATCAACGAATGATTGCATTCGGTTGATTAGTTATTACACAACAGTTCGGGAGTTTTCGCTATTAAATCATGAAACTTACTATTTCTGTCGACGTTTCGGATTCGTTGCAGCAACCGTGATCACGACTTGACTAGCTTGTGAGCGTCGATAGGTATGCGGGGAACATGTTTTTATGCGCTTACCCACTATTACTTTTATTATAAATGGTTAGGCTGGCGACCACCCACTATGTCAGTTTTTAACGGCACTGTGTTTTTGGTTTTAGTATTTTAATCACTGGATTCCACGTTCCGAGTAGTTTGAATCCATTCCATCCATAAAAAAATCGACTTATTAGGTACACAAGTATCCCAAGTCCGGTTACATGAACTGGAGCGCAATAACTTTGGAGTCCAAAGGCCTACGGCTCTCTTATACTATCTTAAACTCTCTTATACTATCTGGTTTATTTTGGCCTTTGCGGGAATGACTGTTATCGGACCTCAATCCCGAGTGAAAAGCCGGTACCAAAGTTCCGACTTCGTTAGACCCGTAGTTGTATATAATACCAACCTATCTATATCTACATAGAAATTTGAGGCGGATATTCCAATTTCAACAGCAGGAAAAGATATAATCAAAGGCGGTGTATTAAAGTTTTATAGGTTTATTTAACTGTAGCGGTGTCTATTAGAGGTTTCAGATCACGAACGACGTAATCCTGTATCTGATTCAAAGTGAATGGCTCCATTTGTGCGCTCTGAATGCATCCGGACCCTTCGGAATCGTGACAATCGCCTTTGGAGTTTCTGTTACCTGAACTGGATTCCTTTTCAATTTAGACCAGGTAAAACGACGTGAAGATACCTAATTACGCTATTTGGATAAAAAATAATTTACACTTTCGGAGATTATACATATAAAAATTTACATCTTTTTCTACTTTTTAGTGGTTTATTATTTCTTTATTTATTATATTCTATATTGTACGCCAATAACAATACTCATGTTACAGAAATTGAGAAGACAAAAGCAGTACAATGGGCGGCCTTATCTCTTTACACAACTTCTTACAGGCAACCTTTGTAATTATGATAGATAACTTTTTTTTATAAGTAAACGAGTTGCAATGCTAACGTGTTTTAAATACTCCTGAGGTAGTAAATAATTACACAGTCCAACTGATTTTCAGATCACCTTGACGCTTAGGTCATTTATTGTCTAGAATTTTTCAAAATGATTATAGTGTACGATATAATGGGGTGATACTCTGACCGGGCAAAGTCATCATATCTAGGAGGCTATGGCTAAACAGTATTAATATTTAAAACATTATTTTAGCCTTGTCTTCAGCATAATTATCATAATAAGCTACTATGCTTGTAGTAAGTAGTAGTACATAATTGCGTTCATAAACAAAAATTTCAAGAGAAAATATGTTTTGTTAACATAAATCTTTGTTGTTATTCCTTATTCTGAATTAGAACTCAAAAGCTTTTTATCAAACACGACCCTCTACAGTTATGTAGTTTTCTTATATTTCGTTAATAATATGAGGTGAATTGGTTTCGTCCAGTACCCCTTAAGTTGCTCAACTATAATAAATCACCGTTGCCAAAGGAAGTATTTCTGGACATTTCAAATTACAAAAATGTAACTACAAATATTTATACTAGATGTGTAGAACTTGATATGCTACGAATATTGATTTATGAAAGTACCTATAGTTCGGCGTGCAGCAATGGTTACAAGCACAGATGAAATGACTAAACTTCGCTTTAACATATTACCTTTTCCATACCCTTTCAAGTAAATTACGTGCAAACAGAATATGTTTATATTTTAGTAGGTATATAAAATATTTGATCTCAGTAAAGGATGTATTCGTAGTCGGATTTGTATTGATTTGCCTTCAAGATAAATAGATTTTGTGAGCATATTTTACTGAAACCATTAAATTCAATTTGAAAGGTAATAAAATTAAGATGGTCCATATGTAACTAGTGTAAAGGAAACTAAATCGATACAGGCAATGAGTCAAATAATTTCTTTTAATAGAGAACATTTAACGACGGGTGTGGCTTCGTTTTGCAAAAATGGTTTTTACGTCAATGAACAAAAATTAATTAATGTTAAAGTACTCATTTCTGTATTTCTAAAGCATTGACTATACTAGCCATAAACTGAATATATATTAGATACTAACTAATCTACACTTATCTAGGTACATATATATCTACCCGCCCTGGCCAGCGTGGAAACAGTAGGCCAAAGTCTCCCAATATTGGGAGAGGCCTAGGTCCTGGGATCGGAGGTCATTAAATGACCACCGTCCTCCATGAGCGCATGTCTGGGGCTGACAGGTGGAGCCGCCTGTCACTCTAGCAGAAGCAGGTCGAGACGTTTTCTGGGGAAAGATTGGGACGCCGTTGTCCCACACCCGACGGGGCCTTCTATAGCCCTGGGCCAGTCGGGGTGCGCGAGGGATATGCCAGAGGCTACCTCACCCTCGGCAACAGGTGGCCCAAGACAGCTGTGCGGTTTTATTTGGTTCGAGCCCAACATAGCCACCCCGCTAGCCACGGCAGGGGGTATCTGAGTGGATTTCCGCACGATAAAAAGAAAAGGCCTAGGTCCATAAGTAGACTGCGATAGGCTTCGTTGATTGAATCTACTATTTTTATTTATCTTGTTACGTTATGCCAGAAAGGTCAGTCAGAAGTCAAACAACTGGTCTAACTGCAATGCTTTGATGTCGCCATTAGGTTGTGGAGGTCAGATGGCAGTCGCTTCATGGAAAAATCGAAGTTCACCCAAATCCGCAGATAGACTTTAAAACCATACTCCGAGGTGAATGCTTTGGATACGACTGGGATTAACGCTAAGAGGAAGTTGAAGAAGAATTCATATTACCAGCTAAGTTGTGTGTCTGCTTATTTACCTACGATAGATAGATAAATAGGCTTATAAATATAAGAAACTATCGAACCGAGTTTCAGTTTAGTATTGCAGTAGATACCAACCCCAATAGCGCTAGAAACCAGATAAATAAAAATCAAATCAAATCAATCATCAGAATTAATATTAGACTCTTCACTTTTTGTATTAAATTTGATTGAATATTAATGATTATACCGATAGAAAGGCTAGAATTACTCGTCTATGTTATACTCATAGCGCTCCTTAAATAGGTAAGTAAGTACTTAACTCCATGAATATAATATTCAATTAAAAAATCACAGTGTGACATAAGTGTTTGAATATAGTATTGCAGTAAATACCAACCCCAATAGTACTAGAAACCAGATAACTTAAATAAAAATAAAATCAAATCAATCATCAAAATTAATGTTAGTCTCTTCATTTTTTGTATTAAATTATACCAATATATATGATTATACCGTTAGAAAGGCTAGAACTACTCTTCTATGTTATACTCATAGCGCTCTTTAAATAGGTAAGTATTTACCTCCATGAATATAATATTCAATTAAAAATAACAATGTGACATAAGTGATTAAATAAATTGAATATATTTTTTTTACGATCCATAATTAACGATTGTATCTTGTCCATAATTGAGGATCATTCAAGCGACTTGTTAGATTCTTAACGTTAACCAACCAAAAAGGAAAGACGAAATAAAAAATTACGGTTACGACCGCTATCATTAAAATCCCTTACCCAGAAATCGCTAACCTTGGAATATGTTAGCAGCAACTTATTTTATGTTGTACTTGAAACACGCCTTATACCTTACAAAGTCTTAACTAAGATAAATCCAGCCTGGAAGGGATGGAAGCTTAATAAATATTGCTTTGATATTGATCATAGC
Organism: Eilema griseolum; assembly: GCA_963662185.1. Taxonomy (NCBI): domain Eukaryota; kingdom Metazoa; phylum Arthropoda; class Insecta; order Lepidoptera; family Erebidae; genus Eilema; species Eilema griseolum. The sequence continues at coordinate 12,320,922 of OY759242.1, forward strand.
GTAACCTCGGTATACGAATTTACGTATTTACGTAAACAAAATTGGTACATCGCACAACAGCGATAAGTATCGAGTGTTTGCGGAATGAATTTTAATGATACCTGCTACTTTAAGCGGTGCAAAGATATGATTTCACAGGGTACTTAAGAAAATTATGCATTTGATAAAATTTTAACATAAAATAACACAAACTCACGCCCATATCCCCGAAGGGGTAGGCAGAGGTGCTAGCACCCACATTTCGCCAGTTTATGTTTAGGTCCCAATGTAATAGGTGGCGAGCCTATTGCTATTAACCGGGCACTTATAAACCGGCGATAAATACACACATAACTTCGAAAAGCATCGAAAAGTCATTGGTGTGTGCCATGGTAAAACCTGGGATCGAACCCGAGACCTCGTCTCAGCAGTCTATTACCCATACCACTAGGCTATAATAAAAGTTGCGAAGTGATCTTTAACTGTAAATAGTAGTGAGATGTCGACGCATGTAGTGAAACGTTGTTTTCCCTCGTTCGCGGCACAGGTGTCATCCCGGCCCTCCCTGGGCCGGAGCTTCGGTCCGTCGGCAAAAATGAAATATAGAACTTCCAACACACTTCTTGCATGATATATGATACTAGTGACGTCTGTATTCAAACATCCCACTCTTGTTTTTTGATTCTTTTCATAAGAACATTTTTGTTTTGCTTCTTGTAAGACTCACCTTAGATTATGCGTTAGTGTTAAAAGTGTTAATCACATTGGTCAGTACCTGATAAAAGTGGCAACATGCACCAATGATAATATATTTATAAGCTCAGACTTATGATGTCAGAGAGGTGTATGGGATTGCAGCAAGATTTTCTATGCTCAGCCCAATTTCACCTGCTAACCGGTTCATCTGTTGATTATTGGACGAGACGCTAATGCAATCTTCCCTCACAGGGTTGGTTAAATAGATTTTTTTCTTTACGTGCGCATAATCCGTACGGATACCCCGCACCGAAGCCGGTGGGAGAGGTTATGCCGGATTCGAACCGACCAAAAAGCACGACGCCTGAGGGTAAATTTTGGTTGCCGAAGGTGAGGTTAACAGGCATGTCCCTCGCACCCCGGCCTACCCAGGGCCATCTCTCTCGATCTGGCCCTCTCCTCGGGTGTGGGGACCACAGAGCCCCCAAAGATTGGTTAAATAGTTGTCAACAAGAAAACAAGAAATAAAATTATGGTAACAATATATTTTATATACAAAGTAGTTTTATAATACAACGAAAATTATTACTACGAAGAACTCGCAAAAGGAGTACATTTTCGTCGCCACGCTCCTCTTGAGCGCCTCAAGTTCACTGACGTCGGGGCCCTCGTCCGACTCGCCCAACTCGTTGTACTGCATTTCCTCGAACTTACCGGACAATGCTGTAATAAGACACTTGCTGAGAAATGTTTCCAACATCCTTAGCGGCCGCTTTTCAACCGCTATTTGCCAAAATATCAAGTTACACGACATGACTATTAACTTTCACTTCAAAACGCTTTCAACATTAGAGGAGAGTGACTTATAACAAAAAACAAAACTTCATACTTCAGGCGATACTTACAGTACAATTTGATTGTCCCGTCCGTGTCTCCGAGGGAATTCTTTGATATGCAACTGTAGGTACCGAAAGTATGTCTACCAACTTTTTTAATCTTCAGTCTCATATCCACTTCGTACCCTCTTTCTATTGCTGTGATCTCAAACCTCTTATCCGCTACAAGCAAATATTACTTATAGTTTTATTATATTATGGTGGAAAATGTATTATATATGATTCGAAATTATACTTACATTGTGATATGATTTGATCATTTATCGTCCAATAATTAATAGATCGAGGGAAAGCTTCTGAATGGCAGTCCAAATGTACAGTGTCGCCTTCCTTTGCTCCTACTAATTGATTTTGTATGGTCATTATTGGTGGAACTGTAAGAAAAAATATAAAAGTTCACATTATAGTAAATGTTACAGTTAAAATTATATTTCAGCGACAAACTAGTGAAGAGATCTTAGATAGTCCGCCCACGTAATTTAACTTAAATTAGCTTAGTTGCGGTTACAAATTTCAGTCCAAATGCTGGTAACACAGGTTTCCGCTCTTTGCAAAGAAACCGCAAGAGTGTAAATAGTTAAAAGATTTATCTACATCTGGCTTTTAAATCGGTTTAAATTCTACAGTCTACTTTGAAATCATGCAGATTTTTGTTGCGGTGAAACTAGCAGTTTTTAAATTTACGACTACTGGTAAGGCTATTTTATATGCGATATGAATCAGTTTCAAAATATGACTCACAGTGTACAACGAGCATAACACGTTTGCTGACTGAAGGCGGGATGCCGTTGCTAGCAATACATAGGTAGGCACCCATATGTAATCTTGATACCTTTACTAATTGAAGCACTGCGCCGTTTACCGACGAATCTAAATAAAACAAACACGTCAAGGTAAGCATAAGATAATACTTCAATTCGTAATCGATTCAGAAATACGAGTAATAAGTTTCTGTAAACTTGTGAGTATTCGATAATTCTAATCGACTTTTTGTTTACCAGAATTTCAATCAATCAATCAATCAAATCAATCAAAATCATTTATTGCTGACCAAAGGTATTACAAAGGTATTAAGTACATTTTAAAAGTCCTCTTCGGCCTACCTTGTTGGCATGCAAGAATATAATATATTTTCTTAGGTATTAATAAATAAAATTATCAAATTATCAAATTGTACAAATTTTAAAAATTAAAAAATTATCAAATGTATGTATTGAATAAAATGATCAAATGCTAATAAAAATTATAAAACAACCAATTCAATACAAATACAAATATGTCAGTTATATATCAGTGTCAACAAAGATCTCAAAGAAGTCAGAAGATACATGTCAACAATAAAAAAATAAAAAATAAAAAATATGTCAAGGAAAATCATAATTATAGGTACTGGCCATTAACACAACAACTATGCAATTCAAAATAACAATAATTAATTCATCAAAATAAATGTCAAGTATATTATGAATTCAAAATAGGTAACAAATAAAAATATCCAGATATACATCATATTAATTTCCTGCGAGAAAGTCACTGACTGTGTAGTAGCATTTCTCTGACAGAAACTCATGTAGTCGGTTTTTAAATAGATTCATATTTAATGTCTTAATTTCTGGAGGTATTCTGTTATAGATTACTGGCGCCATACAGTAGACACTTTTATGCAATAGAGCCGTATTTGCTCTATGTATGCGTAGCCTATTACGTGTATTTGCTCTTCGGTTTCGAGTGACTGTATCTGCCAAAGTCTCAAAGAGTTCAGTATTCGACTTTACAAAAGTAGCCGTTTCAAAAATATACAATGACGGTAATGTCAATATGCCATGTTTAGAAAAATATGGTTTACAGCTATCCCTCCTATTCAAGCCAAACATTGCACGGATACATCGTTTCTGGGCTCTGAAGACGGTATCCTTATGTGTCGAATTACCCCAAAACATTATACCGTACCTAAGATGTGACGCAGTCATTCCATGGTACGCTGTAAGTAGAGCATCAGTATTTAATATTCGGGCAAGTTTATACAAGGCATAAGCCGAGCTGCTTACTTTTTTACATAATGCTTCCGTGTGTGATTGCCAATTCATCTTATTATCTATAGTAAGTCCTAGGAATTTTGTTGAGTCAACTTCTTCAATTTCTATATTTTCATAGTTTATATTCAGATTTGATATAGTGGGCAGTCTTTGTGTGAATTGCATTAATTTCGTTTTAGATAGATTAATCTTTAAGTTATTATTATCAAGCCAATTTATAATATTCAATAGTACAGTATTAATTTCATTTTCATAATCCTCTCTATTTTGACACTCTATAGCAATTGTACTATCATCTGCAAATAATGTAACCGGATGATTAGTCACTTTAGGCAAATCATTTATGTATAAAATGAACAATAAAGGACCCAAGACGCTACCCTGACCCACGCCATATTTAACTGAGCGTATATGTGAAACAAGTGTTTCTTCACGTTTATTTAAGTTATCAACACGTTTAAGCTCTACATATTGCTTTCGATCAGTCAAATATGACTCTATCAGACTTAGGACATTTCCCCGTATACCATAATGGTCAAGCTTTGCTAGTAGGATTTCATGATCCACACAATCGAAAGCCTGAGTCATATCGCAGAAAATTGCACACACCGGTACCCTACGATCCATTCTTGTCATAATTATATTTAAAAAGTCATATATCGCTCTATTTATGCTCTTATTCTGCCTAAACCCTTTTTGCTCTATGGCTAAGATTTCATTTTTCTCTACATATTTATTAATTTGGTTATAAATATATTTTTCGAAGACTTTGGAAAAAACAGGTGTAAGTGTGATAGGTCTGTAGAATTCCATAAGTTCTCTATTTTCTTTTTTGAAAAGCGGTTTTACCACTGAAGTCTTTAGTCCACTTGGATAGATACCTGTTAAAATGCTCAAATTTATTATATGACTTAAATGTTTCGATATACATTGGCTTATAGACTTAATTACTTTAGTTAATATACCATCAAACCCCACACTGTTTGTGTTTTTTAATGCAGATATGATAGTCTCAACATCCGATGGAATACACGGCGATAAGAACATAGATTTTTTTCTTCTATCGATGTGTGTTGTGACGTTTGTACCACGATTGGCTATAGGTACAATTTTATCAACAAAATAATCACTGAAAGCATTGACTATCTCCTGTGGATTAGTAATTACGGTGTTTTCACTTATTTTTAATTTAGAGATTGCATTTGGAGGATGGTTCCCTTTGGCCTGATTTATAATTTGCCAGGTGGTTTTCGACACATTTGTCGAGGTTTTAATACTATGTATGTTCCGAGAACGCTGTGTCAACCTTATTATATTTTTATATCTACGTGCATATTCTTTATATTTGACTTTATTCGCTTCATTCGGGTTTAACCTATAATTCCATAACAGTTTTCTTTTAGTCTTGCTGCAGAGTTTTATACCTCGAGATATCCATTTAACCCTATTTACAGATTTCATAGTGATAATTTTATATGGGAAACACAAGTTATAAAATAGATTAAATGTATCCATAAACCTGTCGTAGGCTACATTTGGGTCCTCGGTTGAGTATATGTCAGAGAACGATAGACTACCAAGACACGACTTGAACTTATTGATGTTTTCTAGATTATATCTACGCCTATTTATGCGCCAAAACTTAATTTTACCTTGAATCATGATTGGACACTCTATTAGTTGCGCAGTGTGGTCGGACAACCCGTATTCCAAGATTTGAGTATTACATTGTTTCCTGAAGTTATGCATAAAATTATCTAGGCATGTTTTAGTTTTAAGTCTCGTAGGTTTACGTAAAGCTAGTTGCAAGCCATACTGTGATAGTAAACATTCAAATTCCCTATTAATACTATTGTTGGCTAAAACATTAATATTATAATCACCTGCTATTATAACATTTTTATTGTGCTTACCACAAACCATTTTTAGTAGCACGTCCATCTTTTCAAAAAATATATTCAAGTTACCCGCAACGGGCACTCTATACAAACATATTATAATAATCTTACAATCGGTTAGCTCTACAGCACAACATTCAAAAGCACCAGCAACAGCTAGTTTATGTACTTCCCGTATTTCCTGCCATTGGTGTCCCTTTTTAATTAATATACACGCACCGCCTCTTCTTTTATCTTCTCTGCTGTATGCTGTGGCTAGATGGTGGTGGAAAATTTAAATAGAGTTTTCTTCAGGACTACAAGTTTTTTCTTACTATGTGTGTCACTAAAGTTGGTTGTGGGCAATAGGTCACCGGCTTCTTTTCTCCACACAACTGTGGGGGTGGGCACTCCATGCGCGGCACACCTTAGCGTCACGTTCGCACCTTCTCTGGCCACCTGGTCGCTACTGGTCGGGTAGTCCAAAATATCCGGTGGAACTGTAAAAATATACACTTCTATTAAATTCTACGACAAAAATAAATCTGTCAGAGAAAAATCAATATATCTGAAAACCTTTATAAATAGAAGCTTTATAAACTTAATTTGAAATTCAGTCGTTAGGAATTATTTATGAATGTTATTATACGGTTTTGTACAAAATTAGTTCTACTTTCATTTCATCACAAAAACATTTTCACGTACCCACTACATCTAGATAGGCGGTTTGGCTTTTCATTGGGTCAGTGTTAAGCTGGCACATGTACCAGCCTCTGTCTGACTGCCGCACGTCGTGTATGTGGAGAAACCAGACTCGCCGGTCGCTGTGATTCACGGCGATGCGGTGATTTTTGGTGATGACGTGGGTAGCAATCGTCAGGATAGTCTGTGTGTCCACGCGTAGCCACGCCACCTAATTGAAATAAAACCCCCTTTTAACTGATTCTATTGCGATTTATTTGGTATTATTTAGATTTAGCCCGGCAGTTGTCGGCATCCAAGAGTTTGTTTAATGGTAGGTGGTAGGTGGGATCTATACTATTCATTTAGGTTTTAAATACATAAAACATTACGGCAGAAAATATGACCGCTTTCTCTTTAGCTGTTAGATAGACAATAATATACAACAGACAGTCAGGAACTATAGTATCAGTAAGTAAGCTAATTATCGAATAATTAAAAACTCCACTTGCAATATTTCTACATTTCGAAAATATTCATAACACGCTGTTTACGACTCGTTGTTAGGGTTACAGCGCATATAGTAAGAATTGTAAGAAAGCGATCCCTATCTTGAAGAATTGACGGTTACTGTCATATCACCTCGCCTGACAAGGGCTTATTGTTTACTATTGGATGAAGAACACCCCTATCCTAGTCATCTTGTACGACATGCCAGGCGTATGGGATTGATTCTTTTAACTAATGAGTGAACTTTAATAATAAGGTATTCTTGGTATTGCCGCTAAAACCTCCAATAATTCAAACCTAGTCAAATTGCTTGTGCTGCGAGTAGAATCGTGCTGGTAGTTTGATTCAAATCTTGGATCTCCGTATCGAGTCCTTAACCACTATGCACCTATGTACTTTGTGCAAGCGGTAGTTTTCTAAAAATTAGTGCTTATTTGTGAAACGTGTCGGTTTGATAATATGGATGTGACGTTTATTAAACAGAATGTTTGTTTCCTACTAGCTTTTAATTTCACATGTCTTAAGTAAAGCAAAAAAATCATCCGTGTGGTGATGGAGAAAAAATGCAAGTATCACCAAATATAAGTGTCGTAAGTGGCAACTAACGGAACAATACGCAAACAACATAACTGCGAGAGAAGTAAAATTTGAAATAAATCTCTGTACCAACCTGTCTGGCCAGCGTAGAAACAGTACGCCTAAATCTCTCAACATTGCGAGAGACCTGTGTCCAGCAATGGATTGCGTTAGGCATTCCACTGATGGACATAGCCAGCGTGGAAACAGTAGGCCAAAATCTCTCAACATTGCGAGAGGCCTATGCCAAAATTTCTTAACATTGGGAGAGCAGTGTACTGCGATAGGCATTCCACTGCTCAACACTGGCTACTGATTTTTTTTATACTACTTAGGTGTCAGACAAGCACACGGCCCACCAGGTTTTTGATCGAAAAGAAGAAAGGGTCCGTTTACGTTTGGCTTGTTTCAGTTTTGTCAAGTATGCGTGAACCTGTTTATTCGTGTTTTGTTTATGTAGTACAATCTTTACTAGGTTGGGGTTCTGTGCAGGTAGAGTGAAGTGCGCGGGAGATGCCTGCCACCTCCTCATGTAATTTTTGCCTATTATTATTATTATTATTTTATTAATTTTAATGTCGGTTACGTATAACAATAGATCGAAACCCAATTTTCAGTACTAACATTTTTGCATTTTTTTTAGGAATGACTAATCCAAATTCTATGATTTTATTTAGTGTATGAATGAGACAACATTAAGCTAACAAACACTTATCACTTTTATTACATTTTTGAAAAGTGACAGCTGTAAAATAATACTATGAAATTTATCATCAAAATGGATAGCATTTAGGAAGTACTGTTTTTGAAGATCGAATTTAATTTATCTATATCAAACAAAATTAAATACAGAGTTAAAAAATACAAGATTAAAATCTTGAAATCAAATTTTAAACAAAATATAAATAATGGAAACAGCTATTAAATTACAGGTATAACGAACTCATGAATCTGTAAGAAAATTTCGACAATTTCATAGGTAAAGACCTAAAATCATAGAAAGATAATAACATTTTCTTACTCACCCTGTAGGAACCGAGGTCATTGACCACACAAGTGAAAACTGCTTCTCGTCCCAATGATACAGTTAAGTTGTTAAGACTATCTTCAAAGCGTGGCACTTCTAGAACAAGAACAGAAATTAAGTATTTTCCCAAGGTTATTTCGGCTTGTTATTATTGAACAACTGTGAATTTAGATTATATATACCTACACATTCAGTGTAATTATTAAAATTCATTTTAAATAGTCGATGTTGTTGCTTACGCGTTTCTTGAATAATACTAATTTATTTTAGAACTTATTATAGAAAATATTTAGATACCCTGGTATTATGTTTTTATGGGCAATGCTGGCAGCAGTAACTTCTATGACGTATGCTACTAGAACTAGGCTGAACAGAAAAAAAGATGTAACTTATTTTAGCTGTTGTACAGACGACATTACAAAATGGGGCACTATGATTAAATAGATAGATGTTACCACTCGTTTTTACTAAGAAACAAGTTTTAAACTTGTTTGATCAAAACTTGTAAAAGACTAGTCAAAACAATACATGTGTTTCATACATGTATTGAGACTGTCTCAGACACTTTTTCGTTCACAAAGCATGTATGGCCAACAAGTTGTAAATAAGTATAAAACAATTGCGTTCACACTGAAGCCTGTGACATATTGCAACTTGTCAAATACTTTTTTTATACTTAGTTTGAAAACGAGGAGTTAAAATTAACGAGTGGTTCCCGGCAGAGTAGAATTTGGGCCACCCCATCTCTTCCTATGCGGTGTCGAACAAGGCAACTAAGGGATAAGGTTATTTAACATCAGACATATATATTCAGTCCTAACTCAAACTCAGATGCATGGTTCGAATAAACAATAGTGCCCGGAATACGTCACTATCGCAGTCTATGCTCACCCCCTATTCCGTGGGACTGATTACAGTGATTGGTGAAATGGGGGTGTTAATTTACCTCTACCTAACCCTCCGGGGATAAAGACGTGATTTATATCTATGTTTATCAAAATTAATTCTTTTTTTTATCTAGTTTCTGTGTCCTGTTCCAAATTGGAAATTCATAATTTATTTGCCCCCCACCCGAATCGTTTTTGAACACAATCTTTGCTATATACAGCTTGCCTATGTCATTGGATGCTAGGCACAATTTGTTATACCATCACTCAAGTGTCATGGGTACATTTGGTCACGTACTCTACCGTTTCTCAGTAGAATTGCCAGGGGCTGAAAGGATCATATCTATGTAATTATGTTGTAGGAATTCTTAATTTGAATATAAACCTATACGTTTGATGTTTTTCAATTTTTCTAGTAGTTCCATGAAAATAAATCGAGTTAGTACGATAGCAAATAACTGAATAACTGGGGACAAGGTACTATTTAATGCACTTTCCTAACTTATAACTCAATTGATTAATGCCAAACGTAGTTGCGAACAGTGCTTTGCTAGTGACAGTAATTCTATTTAGTCTATTAAGGTTATTAACAGAACTTTGTGTTTCTAAATGATCAAATGAAGTACTAACACGTATACCTAATTTAGTTACAAGGTTTTTTGTAAGGTATGTGAAGATTTTATTTGCGTGTACATCACAATTCAAAATTAATTTATTTTACAATTATATTACAAGTTATATTACAGTCAAAATTGTTGGCGTGTTGTCACCATAACATCTATTTAAGAACATGTACCAATTCAATCCGGATCAATAACTGAAAACATTATTTTGCATTAAAATCGGACTAGTAGTTTTCGAGAAAAATGGCAAAATGGATTTAGACAAACATCCTCTCACTCCAAACAAATATACCGTCTCCGTTCCCTCATGGGTAAAAAATGGATGTTGCTAAACGCAGAACTGAAGAATCTCGACCGATTCGGCTAGTTTATTTTCGAATTTTCCAAAACTTCCACGGAAGGTTTTTTAAAAAAAGTTCGCATAGCTCACGGGAACAGGAACAAAAAACCACGCAAGCAAAGTTGCTGTAATCAACTGGTATAATAATTTAGGACGTTTTACTTTTACTTATATAGTATCAAACAATTTTTGCATCGCTGGTTCGATCTATTGTCAAGACTTAATAACCTTAACAGCTAAAGTCTATTATAATTTTCACTGTAACGGCTATACCATGTCAATATCCTTTATTTCTAAAGGAAATAGTTCTTGAATGAGTTCACAGATGACAATAAAAGAGCAATTCTCGAACTTCACTTTAAACTTTTCATAATATGCAAATAGCAAGCGCTAATGTAGCAGCTAACATTGTCTGTCACCCGTTTTATAGTCGGAATTAGTTGTGCCAAGTATATTTCTTACCATAAATTCGTTTTTAACTTAATTTCTATAGCCATAAGGTAACATCTCTATTAAGACTATAGTGTTGAATATTGCTTAGATTGTACTAAAATTAATTACGTAATGTCATACTGTATCATAGAATACAAAAAAACAGAATTAAACGTAATACAAAAGTTTAGATACCGACATTATAAACACAATTTTATCAAATATTTGATCTCAAATAATAATAAACCACGCAAGTTTGTAATAAGTTTGTAGATTTACTTACAGGTTTATCGTTATGGGAGAATCCATAGGCGAAAGCACACATAGACATTACGTACTCATAGCCTAATGCTGTGAGTACGTAGTGTCTATGTGTGAATATGAAATTACCGGACGTATTTATTTTTATTTTTTTTGTATAGAACACGTCAATTAGACTTCGCCTTGCTTGATGGTAAGCTGAAGGCAAAGTCTCAGAAAAGAGGGTCACCATTGCTTGAGTCAGCGAACCGCTTGGTTCTTGATCGGATGTTCTGCACCGAGTGCGGGTGACATCTAAGACCTGCATGTGTTGTCCTGTGTTGGAAAGGGGAGGGTGGGACTAATTGGAAGAGCTCATCAGAACACTCACCATGGTACAGACGGTAAAATACAGCCATGGACGCAACTTCCTATAAACATTTGCCTACCATACTTCATGGCTAAGAAGGAAAATAAAAGTATATCCGTTCAAGAAAAGTCGATGCGAAAACTCAAGTACCTTCTAATAAACCACTCAAAACGTGAAACGTACGATAGTCTGAATATCGTGGAGTGGCTAGAGAGGCCACACGGCACGGAGAAGTATCTGCGTCAGCTGGAGAAAGAGCTAACGTCCGAGTGCCATCACTGCGACGCAAGCTAGGACTTGGGGTCGCACATGCTCACCGAGTGTCCGGCGTGGGAAACGCCGAGTAGGGAGCTTGTGGCGGCCTTGGGAGTGGACGCTCACGCTCTCCACTTTGCTCGCGGTGATGGTCCGCTGCGCGGATGCGTGGGCGGCCAGCGCCTCCTTCAAGTAATGTTCGTGAAGGAGGAGGCGGGGCGGGAGCGGCAGCGGGAGCGACGAAGGATGGCAAGCCAAGCTGCCCGCATTCGAAGGCAACTCGGGCGTCTGAGGTCGATGAACGACCTCCGCCCCCCAGGCCTGGGGGGGACAGGTGGAGCCGCCTGTCACCCTGACAGAGGCAGGCCGCGGAGGCGGCGCGCCTCACGCGTCTCCTTCTAATATTCTTCTTTAATAATAGAATATCTCAAATTGTTTATTCAAAACTCGTATTTTGAAACTCGAAAAATAAAACAAATAATCGTGTTTAGGAAATTGGAGATAGAACCTCTCCTATTTTGGTTATTACTGGTCAACTGTCGTCCAAGGCCTTAACCCCTAAAATGAAGTCTGCTCCAAGACCTTGCTCGCTAATTACTAGGTGTATGTACAGGTTTACAGGTGAGGTTGGCAAGTGGTCTGTGGATGAGGCCTCAAACATCCAGATTACCGCTATTTATTTGAAGGGTCAGCAGCAATTGCTTATCTTAGTCCTATATGTCAGCAAGTGATGTAGCAAAGTTTCCTGTATCTGGAATGTAAGTTCTACATTGAATTATAATTATTATGATATTTGACGAATCATTAACACGACTAGATACCAAATTATACAGTATGATCCATATTTATAGGTATATAGTATGATTCATCGTACATTTTTTTTATACCACTTAGTTGGCAGACAAGCACACGGCCCACCTGATGGGAAGCGGTTACCGTGGCCTATAGACGTATGCAACACCAGAGGTGTCACACTCGCGCTGCCGACCATGAAGAAACCTTCATACTTCATGCATCGAAATATCAGATATACAGGGTGTATTTTTGAAACGGGGCAGTAAGGGCAAGTACCTTAACGATGGCAGTTACAGCAAAACGTTCTTAAAAGACCTTGCTTAACTTTTTGGGACATTTTGAACTGCATTCACAGATTTTGTTAGCAAAAAAAATGCAAAAAGTTCAAATTTTTTTTTTATGCCAATTGATTCTATTTCATGTGGTGATCAAAAAACTCTATGGGACCATTTTAGCTTTCAGTACTAGAAAAGACAGAAATCGCCAAAAACGTTTCCCATTCATTTCGTACGGAAATATGATAAATCAACTCGAAACTCATAGGTCAGGTAAAATTTTGAACTTTTTTAAATAAAAAATATCATTTAAACATTTAAGAAATTGGTTTATGAAATAAATTGCTCAAAATGATTTCCATTTTCACGAATACATAAGTCAATCCTTTTTTGCACTGAACGAATGGCTGCTAATAATGTTCTGGGATGAATATTACGTAAAATGGTCATTAATGCATCCTTGAGCTCTTGAACACTGGCGTACGTCGTCTTATACACCTCGTTTTTCACGAAGCCCCATAAAAAAAAATCAAGTGGTGTTAGATCGGGGCTACGAGGTGTCCACTGTGTTGGACCATGTGTACCTATCCACTGTGTACCGAATAGGCGGCTCAAATTGGAACGTGAAAGGTGACTGTTATGTGGCGGAGCACCATCTTGTTGAAAATGGACTTTTCGCAATTCCGACAGGGGCCATTCATCCATCTCGTTTTCAAGATGGTGTAAAATGACTTCATTATACATGGCAGAATTCAGTTTCCCTTCATAAAATTCCACCATTATGACTCGATTGGACATTATACCACACCAACAGTTGAATGAGAAGCGAACCTGATTATGACTTGCCGTAACTCTCAGTGGATTTTCTTTGGACCAATAGTGGTGATTTTTTCTGTTGTACATACCGTTATTGGAAAAATTCGTTTCGTCTGACCACAGTATGTAATTTAAAAATTCATGATCTCTGCTTATTTTTCCTCTTAGCCATCTGCAAAAAGTAAGCCTTCGAACATCATCACCCGGATGTAACACTTGAACTATGCGCCCATATCGATAGCACTTGTAGCCTAATTATTCCATATCTTTATCACAAGGGAGTGGGATACACCTACTTCAAGGGCGACATACCTGGACGATACCTCAGGATATGCTTCGACATAAGTCAGAACCGCAATCTCCCTGTCCATGTCCACACGAGGCTGCCGCTTTCTTTTGAAAGAACCCTGCAATTCCAGGTTTTTCAAAAGATTTGTAATAACCTTTCTTGTTGGCACATGCCGCAACGGATACTTATTGCGGTACCACACTAATGCAGCTCCCGCACTTCGATTATTGACAAAATACGCTTCTAATAAGTCAATTTTTTCACGATTAGAAGACATTTTAGCGAAAATCCTTAATTAATAACTCATACGAAGTTTCTCAGCTGAAACTAAGTATAACACACAGATTTTCGAATCAAATTCGAAATTTGAGGGTAAAAATTCTTTTTATTTACTTTACAGTCAATTCTACCCACTTCCTGGCCATAACAAAAAGTTAGACCATCGTAGAAATTTGTTTCTGTTGCCGAAATGTATGGGAAAAGTTTTTGGCGATTTCTGTCTTTCCTAGTACTGAAAGCTAAAATGGTCTTATAGAGTTTTTTGATCCCCACATGGAATAGAATCGATTGGCATAAAAAAAAAATTTTTGGACTTTTTGCATTTTTTTTGCCAACTGTAAGTTTTTTACAAAATCTGTGAATGCAGTTCAAAATATGTCAAAAAGTTAGGGAAGGTCTTCTAAGAACGTTTTGCTGTAACTGCAACGGTTAAGGTACTTGGCCTTACTGCCCCGTTTCAAAAATACATCCTGTATATTATTATTCTCGTTTGATTTTAAGGTAGTCGGCCTGGTATTCGATAACCGCCCGCCAGGCTACGTGAGTAACAAATGTCTGGCAATGGAGTCCCTGTCGGGACCTAGTAGACGGGAGCAGACCCAAGAAGTGCTGGCTTGACATCTTAGAGGATGTTATGCATGTCAATGGTCTTACCACCAAGGATCTGCAAGACCTTGCTAAAAGGAGGTGGAAAAGGTGGGGCAGACCCTGGGTTCCAAGGTGAAGGCCTCGGATGCAGTCGGAATTCTACGTTTTAATGATTAAACGAATATAAATAATGTTTCGATTGCCATCGGTATTTCAATGCTTTTTTGTTCTTTTACATTTATTTTATAAGTGTCCAGTGTATTCCACCATTCATTACCAGCACTTACCGCAAATGTAAATTAGCCGTTACTGATCAGTGTTTATTACATATCCACCTGTCACATGCTAAATGGTATATAATCAATCTAACAATAACTCAGTTACACGCAATGATTCCTACATGAAATGCGGTAGAATAAATTACAGACTCAGTGTGACACTAAACGAAAAGTTAGTTTCACCATTATTCTGGGACTATCAAATAAATTTTCCTAATAGCAGTACGGTAGAAGAACCATTTCTGATTTAGATTTGAGTTTCATAGTAATTTGGAACCAGAAAAATTACAAACTATAGTTTGTAATTTTTGTATTAAAACATAACAAAGTCGATTCATATGAACTTATTCAATCTTGCTTAGTAATGGAAGAGCTGGTAAATATTACAACATTACGTACGGGTAATTTACAACCCCTTATTATCTAAAACTATACAGTTAAAATTATAACAAATAGAAATTGATTATCTATTTAGTATTAACGTATTTTATTTTGTTATTATATGGCCCTAAGAGACAGGATAGGTCTAAGCTCAAGGTGATAAATAGATACTAAAAATAGCGCTAGAACCTGATTATGTTTCTGATTCCACTATAATCTAAAATTAAATCAGGTATGTTAAGAATAAATCCTATTTTAACAATTACTACTTATATATAAACCCTTGCTATTGTGGATTATTCAAAAGTTAGTTTAAGATTATTTATTTTCAGAAGTTACCAATAACTAATAACTCATACATAAATTTACCTACTATTATATCGATGACAAATAAATAAAATTAACAGATAATATAAATTTAACAATTTATGGTTTGGTCAGCAACAATTTATCGAATAGTACAGTTGCTAAACCCCTAAATATTGCGAAGTATATCACGTGATCTAAGCGTAAATATGTACACACATATAATTCGGTCTCTAATAATCACTTATGCAACAGTAAGACTCGTCATGAAATATCAGCAATCTGGTTTAGATACCAATTGGATATTAAAAATTATGTTTAATTAAAAACGTATTTAATGAATTTTAAAAATTACGTACTACATGCACTCAGGCCTGTATATCCTCGAAGGTGGTCCCAGAGGCGCCTTAAAACCCACATACCACCAAATATGTTTTCGGCCCCACGTTATAGGGGTTACGTTTTTACCGTCAATTGAGTATTTTTTCAAAATCTGTATTTTTGTATTGTTGAATCGAGAACAGTTCTATTACTTAGATGCATACATACGAGACCTTTAACAGGGATGGGGTGGCCGTTATATTCTTCTTTGCCGAGAACCACGCAGGAAAAGTAAGTATAAATAAATTATTTAAGTTCATTATGTTACGTTCGTTCTCATTTGCCCAAGTTAATAAGTCATCAGATTACAATATAATCATTCTGTAAGGTTTGTTTCATTTTCATGAATTCACTTATTTATTCTCTTATTTTATGGTCAATAGACTAATGGCAATTTTAACTACTTGTCAAATATTTCACATAGTAGGTAGGTATGATCTGTAAAGACCGTTAATTAATGTTATGTGTTGTAATATGAAATGCAAGGCTACGATTTTCAAAATTTCAAAGTAAGCTTCAAAATCATTCAACAATTAGATATAGATGATTAGATATAGATAACTTATAACTCATTTATTCATAAGAATATAACACATCACATAAATACATCTCAGTACATATTTTATCGATTATTACATATATTAACAAGTATAAATGCAGTGCTGATAATACATTAATAAGACAGTATAAAACAAACCCTTTCGAACAAAAAAAGAATTTTGCAAATCCGTCTACAAATGACGGAGCTATGCGCATACAAACATAACAAATATACAAACATGCGAATTGAGAACCTTTCTAGAACTCAGTTAAAATAGAAAACTTTTAAGTTTAATACAAACTGCTAAACTAAGGAGTTTACCATAATTAAAATTCTCAAAGACGAGTAATATAAAAAATCAATTTTATTTTTTAAATGCTTGGTTTAAATTTTAGAACAATAAAGAATACAATTTTAGAACAATTAAAATATAAATATTGTTAGCAACATACAACATAATAGTACGATCGCGCTCATATCATACAATATAATACATATAATCACGCCTTTATGCCTAGAGGGTTAAGCAGAGGTGAATTAATGCCCACATTTCACCAATATTTGTATTCGGTCCCACGTAATAGGGGATGAGCATATTGCCGTTTTCCGGGCACTATTGTTGACTCAAGCCATGTATCTGAAGCTGAATCTAGGCTGTATATAGCTGTTTGCTATTAAACAGATCCCTTATACAATACAATAAAAAATCCATTGTTAAAATAAATGATTTAATAATAAAACAGTCTCTGAGACGAAAAGTGGAAACAGGAAAAGTTTATTTTACTGTCACATCTGCATACGCATCAATTAGTCA
The DNA here is from genome assembly GCA_963662185.1 of Eilema griseolum. Classification (NCBI taxonomy): domain Eukaryota; kingdom Metazoa; phylum Arthropoda; class Insecta; order Lepidoptera; family Erebidae; genus Eilema; species Eilema griseolum. The sequence continues at coordinate 12,338,090 of OY759242.1, forward strand.
GTGTGACGTACCCGCGCCCCTCTGACCTGCACGGCACACTCCCGACCTGTGTTACAAGTTACAATCTTTGTTATGAACCGTCAGTAGCATCTGTACCTACTGTTACGTTTATAATGTTTACAATCTACACTTTTAAGGATTCTGTACCTCAAAACGTAAAAAAGGGAACCCTTATAAAATCACCTTGTTGTCTGTCTGTCTGTCTGTCCATCAGGACCTTTATCTCAGGAGTGCGTAAAGACATCATGTTGCACTCAGGTCTGTTACGTCTTAAAACAGTGCGAAATAAATTTCTAAGTCAACGCAATCAAAATATATTGCGGCTATTGTATTATAAGTCCATCCCAGAATCCAATTTTGTATATAACCTTCGGAGTGCGAGTCCGACTCGCCTTTGGTCGACTTTTTGTAAGTTAGTGATTTGATATTGTAGATATTTAAAAAAATTGCTGATCTGAAAGCCATAATTTTTTTGAAATTCTTGTCTTTTGTTCGCAATGGACGCAAAAACGACTAAACGGATTTTTTACTAGTAAGGTCACACTTCCTTCGGTTTATTTGATAGCATTTGGTTAAGTACAATCGGCATTCTCTCGACCCTTGTATAAAAAATCGGTATACTTACCTATAACTAAGCGATGTGACGATTGGCTTATGAAGCGCTAAAAATATCACTCGTATATACCAATTCGTCTGTTGACTTTGACTTAAAGAATATTATTTTGTGAAATACGTTATGTAATCTGGATGCTGGCATCATAACTTATATACAATTATAGAGATATCATAGGATAATCTTATTTTATCTGTGTCTAAATTTGAATAATCTAAATATAGAACTCGATATCAGCTGAAATATTTAATGAAATGTTGATTTACATTTTAGAATTTGCATGTGTTATGTAATTCAATTATCAATTCTTATTACAAAATATATATTATATTTCCAGCATGTTTATTTGACATCTAAGGATCTAAATAAGTGTTGAATGAAAAATGTCGAAGACCGCCAAAAATAACTCTGGATCAAAATAAAAAGTTTTTAGAAGACATCAAGATATCATTATTATCGGTAGATAATTTACATAGATATAAATGTATTATATATTTGAGTTCGTTAATAATAAGTACATATAAACAAGTTCACTAGGCTAAGAGTTACCTTCTTATATTCTTCATATATAATGGCTTTATAATATATTAAATTTATCTAGATAGAAAACGTATATGATTCCTTTCTTACATTCATACATCAGGGAGGCGCTTATAGACACTAACGTATTACTGTACATGTATAATTGTTATTGTTGCCCAAGTAGTGTGTTCTCTCACGTACCTACCTACATGCCTAAACATTTATTGCGCCTAGAGCAAATTTGCTTGCGGGTCGCAATATCCAAGTAAACGGGCCCTGGGGTGCTATCTTGTTTTATTTGCGCGCCAAACCCGATAATGAACGTTTTTTCTCCGGATACATTCCGAGCATTCAATATACTAAAGGTGTAATAAAGCCTAACATATTAGTATTCCCCCTTCCATCAACCGCTGAAATTTTAGTGTCGTATAATATAATCAAATTGTACAGTGAACAGATCAGTAAACTCGAAACAAGCTATTATGTCTACCAGAGTAAGGTTCTAAATTGTTTGAATTTCCCCAACAAAGGATTAGGCAAATAAAAACAATAGATATTTTTGATCGCCAATAAAATGTTTAGGCAACTTTTATGACTAACATTTTGTAGCCAGTCAGTATCTTATCGGGGTTTAAAACTCTTTGATATGTACGAGTATGTATGATATATGGAGTAGGTATTTTGCAGGTAAGATGTCTGTATGTGATAAACGTGTATGACGTGAGTAACAGTCGAGTAAAGTATATTTATAGCAAAAAATAAGTCCATGCCCATGACTTCTTTCTTGTCGATTGTTATAAGTAATAAACAAATTGACTCAAAATACACTTCCACAGTCCCCTAGGATCCATCGAAATGATCCACCAGCGGAGCAATGAGAACTCTGGAATTCACAGTGATCCACCGTTGGTCTAGTATTTCCTGTGGCACTTCTGACGTCCTCTGCTGACTACTGGTAGATTGACCAGCACTCAAAAATGGTGGATCTCCTAAAACGGCAGATTCACCTTTGATCGTAGTATAGCCGATGTACTTGGCTAAAATATACATCGTAGTAATTATACTTTATTTTGATCCCCTTTTCAACGGATTATTCCACTTAAATCACCTATGGCTAATCACCTAGGTGATTTAAGTATACCAAACAGTGGACTTAAATCACCTAGGTGATTTAAGAATACCACCGTCTACACAACACTTAAAAAATGGTGATATGCTGTCACCTCACTTATGTAGTGTTCTGTGCATTGTTATACTTTTGCATCATAGATACAGTTTGTTACATAAGAAATAACAGAGTTCTGAACACATTGAGTTGAAATAAGGTGAGATGATGTGGTTTAACTGAGTTATGTGCCAAAAAAACTTACCGTTTTGACCAATACGCTTAAACAAGGGTGAGATGCTGATACACTTCTAAGAGTTCTGTACTCCAAAATACTTTTAAATGGTAGGTAATGGTCTGCCACATATAAAACGAAAGAGTTCTGGAGATAAAGACATGAGAACGGGTGAGATGCTAAGGTTCAAACGAGAGTTACGAGCCAAAAAAATTGTGTTGAGCAATAGGCTTGTAGAAAGGTGAGATGCTGATAATTATTAAGAGTTCTGTACTTCAGAAAGCTATCAATTAATAGATGAAGGTCTGCCACACATAAAAAAGAGAGTGTGGCTATTTAGAGTTGAAAAAAGGTGAAATGCTGAGGTCCAACCGAGAGTCATATGCGAAAAAAAGTGTTTTGAGTAATAAGCTTAAACAAGGGTGAGATGCTGATATACCTCTAAGAGTTCTGTACTCCAAAACACTTTCAAATGGTAGGTAAAGGTCTACCACATATAAAACGAGAGACTTCTGGACACAAAGAGATGGGAAAGGGTGAGATGATGAGGTTCAACCGAGAGATATGAGCAAAAAAGTGTGTTGAGCAATAGGCTTAGAGAAAGTTGAGTTGCTGCTATATTACTAAGAGTTCTGTACTTCAGAAAGCTGTCATTTAATAGACAAAGGTCTGCCCACACAAAACATGAGAGTTCTGGCCATGTAGAGTTGAAAAAGGGTGAGATGCTGAGGTCCACCCTAGAGTCATATGTCAAAAGAAATGACTTTAGCAATGGACTTAGAGAAGGGTGAGATGCTGATACATTACTAAGAGTTTTGTACTTCAGAAAGCTGTCACTTACTTATTAGAAAAAGAGTCATATGCGAATCATCAAATCACCCTTCTCTATGTGTCCAGAACTCTCTCGTTTTATGTGTGACAGACCTTTATCTATTAATTGATAGCTTTCTGAAGTACAGAACTCTTAATAATTATCAGCATCTCACCTTTCTCCAAGCCTATTGCTCAACACAATTTTTTTGGCTCGTAACTCTCGTTTGAACCTTAGCATCTCACCCTTTCTCATGTCTTTATCTCCAGAACTCTTTCGTTTTATATGTGGCAGACCATTACCTACCATTTAAAAGTATTTTGGAGTACAGAACTCTTAGAAGTGTATCAGCATCTCACCCTTGTTTAAGCGTATTGGTCAAAACGGTAAGTTTTTTTGGCACATAACTCAGTTAAACCACATCATCTCACCTTATTTCAACTCAATGTGTTCAGAACTCTGTTATTTCTTATGTAACAAACTGTATCTATGATGCAAAAGTATAACAATGCACAGAACACTACATAAGTTAGGTGACAGCATATCACCATTTTTTAAGTGTTGTGTAGACGGTGGTATTCTTAAATCACCTAGGTGATTTAAGTCCACTGTTTGGTATACTTAAATCACCTAGGTGATTAGCCCTAGGTGATTTAAGTGAAATAATCCTTTTCAACCCTGTATTAACCTTTTGGGAAGTCAGACGTTGCCATAATACAAGAGGAGGAGAAGAAATAAACGAAACCTGGTAAAAGCCTGGAATGCAACTGGGAACCACATTAATATTCAATCATACATTGATGGTCTTTAGGGTGTCCTATATTATGTATCTCACAATATTTTCTAAATGCTGCTAATGTAAGAATTGCTTTAAGAAATCAATTTTCTAATAGATATTTTATTTCCTGTAAGATGAATAATTAGAATAGTCTCTGTTAACTCAAATTTAAACGTCAAGACAAATAGCAATTGAAATAATATACACACATCAACAAAGTCTAGGGAACAAGGACATTTCTAGTTTTTATTTAAAAACCCTTTCTTGTAATAGTGAGTGTTTTATATCAATAGAAGGGTATTTTTATACCGTTTTAAATTTTAATTTTAATAAAAACATTCTCATATCAATTTTTTTTTTTTTAAGAAAGAATTCAATAGTGCCAATGTTGAGTATTACAACCTTCTATGATTAGGCACAAAAATAACGAGGTAGTAAGAAATACAGTAATTAACCGTACTTTAAACGTTTTTAATAATCTGTAGGACATCCTAAAGCATTAGCAACAGCTCGACAACGGCGTGGCATACTTAGTATGAGATTGTCAAACATCGTCTGTGGAATATGGCTCCATACAATGCGAAGGTGTAAAAAAAGTTGTTCTTCAGTGTTCAGATTTTCCAAAGAATCACTGAAAGCTCTTCTCCCAAGCAATTCCCAGGCATGCTCTATGGGATTGAGGTCGGCAGACTGAGCAGGCCATACCAACGTCGCAATATTGTGCTCGCTTAACGCATTGACCACTACCCGTGCGGTGTGTGACCGTGCATTATCTTGCATGAACATAAAATCTTGACCGAACTGCTGTCGATGAGGGATTACCATGGGGTGTATAACCTCCTGAATGTTTTGGTTTAAATTGCCCCGTATCCAAACGAGGTCGGTCCTTCCACCAAGGCGAATTCCAGCCCATACCATGATTGTTCCACCTTGGTAAGGATGAACTTCTTGCGGATTCTGGAGACGACTCCAACGTCCAGGAACTCGCCATATACGCACTCTTCTCGAATCAGGATGAAAACCGAAGCGAGATTCGTCGGAAAACAGAACCCGTGCCCATTGATGGTCGGTCCACTGTAAATGTACGATAGCCCACAATAAGCGACGACCTCGATTTCCACGTCGAAGAGCTGGAACCCTAAGCGGTCTGCGAGCGTGAAGATTGGCTTCATGTAGTCTTCTCCTGACAGTTTGATCGCTAATAACCACTTGATGCTGAGACTGGAGGCCTGCGACTAACCGACGAGCAGTAATCGTGGGTTGCCGCCTTGCGGAATTTTGCAAGAAACGATCTTGTCGCGGGGTATTAACCCTATTTCGTCTCCTGTGACGTTCGGCAATATCCCCTGTAGACCTGTAGCGTGCTCATAATCTGCAAATTACGCTTGGTTGGATGTTGACAGCATCCGCTACGTCGCGTTGAGTTCGTCCAGCTTGCAGCATACCAACAGCCCTTAACATCTCTTCACGACTTAAATTACGACGTGACATGATGACTACAGTCACAAAAATACACAAACCATACGTAAAAGACGTATTATTGATAATAAACGTTATTTACAATCAAAGAAAATAATTTTTATTTTGCCTCAGAGAAACTGCACAATCAAACACTTTTAAAAGTTTTCCCTCCATATTCGAAAATCAGTACTTATTAAAATTTATTTTTAAATTTCGAACAACTCTGTAATCTACTTTATTCTATTTTTATTTATTTGCTGCCAGTTATTTGCAAAACAAGATTTACAAGAAAAAAAAATTGGGGTCATCTTGTTCCCTAGACTTTGTTGAGGTGTTTATATATGTGAAATGTAATTATGCCTTTCAATAACGTAAAAATACTCGGCAATTAATGATTTCATCATCTAAAGAATTTGAATTATTGTCTTTTATGAGATAGATATTAATATTAAATTCTCTGACGTGACCTGTTATTTAATCTGTTTATAATTTATGAAATGGAGCTTTCAGAAATACCTTTGTACATTTTCAACAATTCAGATTAACGAACTCAAAACAAAGTTTAAATTCCGCATATTAATGAACAAATTTGTCTCGATGTATTTCTTCGGAACGAACGAATTGTTTAAGATACAAGAAGGTACCTAACCGCTCTCTTTATACGGTACAAAAGATGATCTTTATCATGTTATGGGTTCAAGTAGTAGGGTGATCCCCAGGGAAGAATTTATGTTAGAATATTACCCCTCCTTGGAGACTCTAAAACAAAGTTTTAAATGCTTTTATGTCGGTACTTGCACATACGATATGACCAACGTTATTTTGTAATTTACTATGTATTTTTTTCATCGTAAACTGTCATTCACATTTGCCAATGTCTGCGGGCGGCTGTTTTATCGCTCAGGAAGAATGCCATTGTATTTCACATGACAGAAAAGCGAGCATTCGCTATTGTTTTTTTATCGGACAGCAATTGACTCTATTCGACTGTAGTTCGTACACAATTTGCCAGTCTTGTTAGAGAAGTTACATACGTACATAACGTTTTGAATATGCTTCTGAATAATATTTTCTTTCATTCATCGGGACTTTGAAGTATATGTTTCATCATATCACGGTATGTGTATCAAGATTTCCATAACGATATCGAATTATATACCTTCTTTAACAATTTATTGGGAAAAAAAGGTAAATTGTTTCCCCAATAAATTATTAACGAGGGTGGAGCACAGCAGAATACTAAAAATGAAGCTACCTGACTTGGGACGTGTTTCCATCATGAAGAAAATGGTTCAAAAATAAACCCATGTTTCGTTGTTTGCCGTGTAGGGTCTCTAGAGTTCTATTGCAGGTTGTTTACATTTTTACTTGCGATCCTTTGGTAGCAATTTGTTCTATTCTTCGTCTTGTTGGTACTATTATAAAGTATATGTGTTTGAGCACGAGTGTGTGTAAAAGCGTATATCTACTAAAGCATATAGGATATAATTTCTAGAGGGGCTAGTAACACGACGCATTGTGCATCGTTCATAAATATGTCCCTTGCTGCAATGGGCTTATCGCCTCCAGTCACTACTTGTCATGTGTCGTACACTAGGCACGTGCCGCACGAAACTCGGTAGTCAAATGTCTCATGCACTGAGGCAGCAAGTCTCATAATTCACGTTACTCATTTGGTTTATTTGAGGAAAACATGTTGGTTGCGCCGATGTAGAAGCTGTATTTCTTGACGCGGAAAACACACTCCTTCTATACCCAGCTCCCCTTCCGCACTAACCATAGAATAGTAGTAGATATAGCTTCCGTCCGCCATTTGTGATATAGACACTCAGTCTCGCTTTGAACTAGCCAGCGTAAGGACGGCCGCGCTCGCGTCTCTCAAAAATGATTAATATTTGTTACATTTTTACCGCTTCATAGACCTTTGCCGATCGGATTGTGCCTCTCGTGTGTTCCTCAAGTGATCTAGTGATGCTGACGGCAGCTCCTGAGCAAGGAAGAGAAGATCCGTGTACCGGCTGCGATGAAAACACGTGTGTCGTGAAGGTTAGTGCATCCTCTCCTAATTTCTCGGGTTGCATTCATTGCTTGGATCACTCCCGCGGCAACCCGACCACCTGTCTTTTGTGTGTAAAGCGTCAATGGAACAGTTAGCTACTTCCCGCAATACAGTCCATTACCGCACGCTGCCAAGCGCCACCATTTTTGGTCCGGATCGAGCCGGATTCTTAGCCGTAGTTCGTATTTTGTTATTATTCTAATGGGAATAAGCGCATCGCACCTAAGTGCCTGGTTATTTTAGTAGAAAACCCCGCATCCAGACATTTAGGCTTAGAATTTGTTGTCCGTTCGCCGCTGGCTCGCATTGTACCTACCTAATACATAAATAGGTTAGGTATCATATCAACACTTAATCGTAGTTCACAATTTTCGCACCGCACCTAAGTGCCTGGTTATTTTAGTAGAAAACCCCGCATCCAGACATTTAGGCTTAGATCTTAGGTATACTAGACACCCTAGTGCATAGGCACAGTGTAATACCTAACGCATTTGGCTTTGTTTTGTTTTTTTCAATTACGTTGTTCTCGGCTCGCGTCGTATTTGCCTAGTACCTGCGTGGGTAGACACGTGGCTGTACCTACCTCGCTCGCATCTCATCCCAATTCATACGAAAGTATTTTAATTTGAATAGATATTACGCAATACTTAATCTCTGAAATAATAGTTGAACCTAGACAGCGACCATCGCGTAGGTACGATCTTGTTGCTATGCGCGTTAGTTCAAGCTTGCACTGGCAGTTATAAGTACCTACCTACCTACGGTTATCGCTCGCGCCGCCTCGCTGCTCTGTACCGCTAAGATTAAGTCATTTCATATTTGTTGTTTACCGCGCTTTAGTTTGAGATTTAATTGTAAACATGTCCCCAAAGGTTGATAAGACCGGTAAGGTTCAATTGAAACTTTTATACGCTAAAAAAGAAATGATTTACTCTCGCGTACAATCGATTTATGATAATGCACTTAAAACCTCTGATTTGGTCATCAGAGATTCGTTCTTGTGTTCTATAGAAAACTTAGATAGTCTACGCGCGGATTTCGAAACCTTAGTACATGACATCAACGTTTTAGAGTTGAATTTGAATCCCGATTACTCAGTGAGTTATCAAGCCTTGTCGTCGTTTGACGATTTGTATTGTCGTATCAAACGCGTCGCTAGGAGTTTGGAGAAGCCGGCTGACCTACCCAACCCCACTCGCGACCGACCTAAGTTGCCACCAATTCAAATACCCGAGTTTGATGGTAACATTCGCAATTGGTGTCTATTTATAGATAGTTTTGAGAATACAATAGATAAGAACGATTCGTTGACAGATCACGAAAAGTTGCATTATCTCGTTGAAAAATTGACTGGTAAAGCTATAACCGTTTGCGCTGGAATTACGTTTAGTGCCGAGAATTATAATTTAATTTTAAATACTTTGAAAGCTAGGTATGAGGATAAAAGATCGGTAGCTAACGCCTATTTAGATCAGATGTTTGATTTGAAATCTATTGCGGCATGTAACGATCAAAACTTAGAGAAATTTCTAGATACTTTCGCGTCAGCTGTTCGCGCCGTAAAGAACCTAAAGATTGATGACCTCTGCGACTTCGTATTTTTGTATATGGGTTTAAGGAAATTAGATTCCGAAACCATTCGTTTGTTTGAGTCGGATCATCGCGGCAATAAAATTCCTAAGTTCGAAGACTTGGAAAGTTTTGTTCGCGAGCATATAAAAGTATTGCAGCGCTCTTCATCGAAACATGAAGGCGCGAAGATAGTTGTTGATTCTGCACGCAAAGTAGATGCGTCATCGAAGTCACTGAGGTCAACTCATACTTATGTTAGTACCGCACCAGCACGTGTACAGTCACCTGTTTGCTCTTTGTGTAGCACTCATCATTCGCAACTGTACAGGTGTCCTGGTTTTCTAAAATTGTCGCCTAGTGATCGTTATAAATTTGTTCGCGCTAATAATTTTTGTTTTAATTGTCTCGGTACTAAACACCGCGTTGTTTTATGTAATAGTAGAAATAGTTGTCGCAAATGTCAAGCGAGACACCACACTTTGCTTCATTTTGAGAATAGTAATGCCGCATCCAATGTGAGCACGGTTGGCTCGTCGAGCGGTGACACACGGCAGCCTGCGCCGCAGCCGCAGCCCGCGCTCGCGCGCGCTCCGGCCCGCCCGGTGACCGCCGCGGATGACGTCACCTTGTGTTCGTTCTCCGCTAGTGCTGCACTCACTACTGTGTGTCTTGCGACCGCTCGCGTTGTTATTGTTGATGCATTAGGTAAGCCGCGCATTGTTCGAGCGCTGTTAGATGGCGCTTCGCAAAGTAATTTTATTACTCAAGATTGTTGTCGGCGTCTTGGTTTCAATGTTGATAAGCGTTCAACCCGCTCAGTGGTGAAGGGTTTTGGAAGCTTACAGTCAGCTGTTCGTGGCACCGTTAAAACAAGGTTTAGATCTCGTTTTAATAATAATATTTGGTTTGACATGGATTCGCTCGTTATAAATAGAATAGCTGAACAGTTGCCTACCGTCCCGGTTGACACGTCTTTATTAACGAAATTTAAAGACTTGCCTTTAGCAGATGAGACTTACGCTGTTCCTGGAGTCGTCGATATATTGATCGGCGCTTCGATTCTCCCGCACCTCCAGTTATCACGTAAGGTTCAAGGGGGACCGACGTACCCCGCTCCGCACGCACTGGAAACAGTTCTTGGTTTTGTTATAATTGGTTCCGCACCCGCTTCTATAGATAGTTTTAGTCACTCGACTGCTTCGTTCTGTTGCACCGTCGAGCCGCCACTGGAGTCTACCATCCGCAAGTTTTCACTCGGTGGCTCCCGTGTATCCGCTGAAAAACGCTTTCTTTGTTTGGAACGAAAGATGCAGGCGTCCCCAAAGTCGAAGCGGTCCTATGATGAGGTTGTTAACGAATATTTAGATAAAGGTTACATCTCACCTGCGCCTGCGGACACTGGCGGGACCCAGCCTTCGTACATTATCCCGCACCGCGGAGTTATTAGAGAAGATAAGCTTACTACTAAAACTCCGCGTAGTTTTGGATGGCAGTGCTAAGACTAGCACTTCCGTGTCGCTTAATGACATTTTGTATTGTGGTCGGAATCTTTAAGGTAATTTATTTGACATAATTGTAAATTTTCGCATTAATATTAGTAATTTTTAGCTTTTAGGACTCAACAGTCGCTTTGTGTTGGGCCCACTCTTCGCCCCATCGTTGGGACACATTCGTCGCTAATAGAGTGGCAAAATTCAATCTGAATTGGCGCCACATAATCTCTTTCACGTTGCTGGCACCGACAACCCAGCCGATTGTCTCTCTCGTGGATTGCTTTCTTCGCAAATTTTGGATCACCCGTTGTGGTTTGGTGGACCGTCCTGGATTCATGCCGCGTTAGATGGGTGGCCAGTTAGTCAATTCAATCCCACTACGGTTTCCGAACCACCCGAGGAGAAGAAGCACTCGCTTGTTGTATCGGTCCCACGTGAAGAGACCCTTATTTTGTTGTTGGCTAATCGCGTCTCGTCTTGGTCGAGACTGTTGCGTTGTGTTGTTTGTTCGCCTCTGCCCGCTGCCTAGCCAGCAGTAGGCACGAGCTCCAATCTAGGTTTATATTTTAGTTGTTATTTCCCAAACCTAGATTTAGATTAGACTTTAGATTTGTTTCGCATTTGTCGTTTCGAAGGTAACCCTTCAAGCCGGGGGGAATGGTTGCGCCGATGTAGAAGCTGTATTTCTTGACGCGGAAAACACACTCCTTCTATACCCAGCTCCCCTTCCGCACTAACCATAGAATAGTAGTAGATATAGCTTCCGTCCGCCATTTGTGATATAGACACTCAGTCTCGCTTTGAACTAGCCAGCGTAAGGACGGCCGCGCTCGCGTCTCTCAAAAATGATTAATATTTGTTACATTTTTACCGCTTCATAGACCTTTGCCGATCGGATTGTGCCTCTCGTGTGTTCCTCAAGTGATCTAGTGATGCTGACGGCAGCTCCTGAGCAAGGAAGAGAAGATCCGTGTACCGGCTGCGATGAAAACACGTGTGTCGTGAAGGTTAGTGCATCCTCTCCTAATTTCTCGGGTTGCATTCATTGCTTGGATCACTCCCGCGGCAACCCGACCACCTGTCTTTTGTGTGTAAAGCGTCAATGGAACAGTTAGCTACTTCCCGCAATACAGTCCATTACCGCACGCTGCCAAGCGCCACCACATGTTGTGTTGCAATATAATGATATTGATTTATTGAAATCAAATTTCCGTATTTAGGATTTATATATATTTACATTTTTCATCTTTTATTTCAATTGAAAAAAATATGATGAATGAAGTGAGAATATGACGATAACTTGACAAATCATAGATATCAAGATCAAACTGAAGAAATGAGAATGACAAGCTCTAACACTCACACACACTCACACATCTTTACAGCAACTGCAAAGAACAAATACCTACATATAATTTACTATGTCTTTGTGGACAGATAATATTACTTTCTCGGTTACCGCCTTAGAGATCTGAAGCAAATTCTTATAGGTAATATTATGATTTTATATATATATACATTCATCTTTCATTCAATAAAGGGTTTCATAAAGATATTATTTTAATTCCGGAAGTAAAGGACATAAATACTGAAAACGTCTTGGTAACAAGAAAACGTAGTAGAATTTCTCAATATAAAGTTGTTATCGGAACTTTCGCAATTTTAGTATTTTTTTCATAAATAACATTATCTGTAAAAAGATATTATAAAAAGATATTTTCTTCATCATCATTTTATTTATTAGGAAACGGGAATAAAGCATTTGGATCGTCGTTTTTGATGGACGAGCTTCGGAGTTCCTGCTGGTAAATGCTGGCGTGCCGCAGGGTTCCGTCTTATCACCCACTCTTTTTCTTCTGCATATCAGCGACATGCTGTTCACCAGCAGCATTAATTGATATGAAGACGATAGCACCTTACACGGAAGATATCATGAACATCTTGCGGCCAAGCATTCAGATATCGCAGAAAAAGATAGCTTCTCGTCACTGAGCTTGACCGGATACTGAATCACATTTTCCAATGGGGCTCTGAGAACCTGGTCAAGTTCAATGCCAAGAAGACGCAGGCATGTGCATTCACAGCAAAGGTATCTTCTTTTTTTTATACCATTTAGGTGGCAGACAACACACGTTCCACCTGATGGAAAGTGGTCACCGTGGACTATGGACGCGTGCAAAACCAAGAGAATCACACTTGCGCTGCCAACCTTTCCTTTCTCCTCCTTCCTTTCCCTTCCCACTTTTCAGAGCACGCCATTATCACTGCAGGTCAATCTCAATATCCTAGGTATAGATATTCGCTGCAACCTGAATAACAAAAACTACATCGAGAGTATCGTCAAAACAGGTGAATATTCTGATGAGCAATTAGTCCCACTCTCTCCCTTCTCACACAGGACAATAGGTGCAGGGCTTAGATGTCACGCGCATACGGTGCAGAATATCCGATCAAGAACCAAGCGGTTCGGATACTCTTTCCTCTGTTGCACCATTAAGGCCTGGGATTCATTACCAGCTCACGTATTTCCGTCTTCCTACAGTACCCGGCCTTTAAGCAGGCTGTGAAAAAGCATAATGATGAGGTCGTCAGCTGAGTGTCACCATTTGATACATGGTATATGTATCTGAGATGTATCTTATCTGAGACTTTGCTTTCAGCTTATCATCAAGCGAGGCGAAGTATAATTGACGTGTCCTATGTATAAAAAAAGAGAACTTAAACACTTTGAAAAAAATTATATAGTTGACAAAAATATTCATAATGTTTAATGTTAAAGGTCTAGGTACTACTTATGTGTTGTAATTTGAATAGACTGACTAATTTTTTTATATAGTGCCTAAAAATATTTTATCGGTGGATAACAATAGTTTATTTTATGAAAACATTCGTGATGGCGTGAGTCACAGCTATATTTTAGCGTTGGATTCTTATATAATGTTAATTCATTTAGTTTACTATTGAGTAAATTTAGGGGAGTAGTTATAAATATTATATTTATCGATAGAAATAAAAATGGATATTGATAAGTGCAAAAATCGAGTACGGCCTGACCAATTCGGCTCATATGTCGACAGAAGGACTTTATAAAATCATCCCATGGGTCACAGGAACGGGATTAGAATTGCACGCGAGTGAACGAGAACTGTTTACAAAGCGGGCGAAGACGCGGGTTAAGGAATATGTTACGATGATGATGAAAGTATTTATTTCCATAGAATAGAATCAACTAGCCTGGACATCGACTTCTATGGGTAGCACTATAAAAGATTGAAAAGAGCTCATCCCTTCATAGTGCTACCCTATAGCAATTGATAGAAGTAACGTAGCAACGTTCAGGGACGTAACAGAACCACTATTTGTAATCGCTATAGTTCCTTTTTTCCTTTATTCCTTTCAGTTCAGAGATTTCGAAAAGTATCTAGAACTAGGATCACTTAAGTCCATTAAAATGCTGAGTCATTTATAAAATACCTGTTTTAAATTATTTTAACTCTATTTTGAAACTGCTCGTCAGTCGATACTTAACCGCATAGTTATAGAACTATCAGGTGGACCCCTAAACTGGATTATAAGTAAAAGTTGTATGGGGGAACTGGGTGCGACATGAATTTTCGTACGAGGTACAGCGATGACGTCACGCGGATGTTATTGGAATGTCGACCAGCGTGAGAACTTAATCCTATTGAGCAATGCATGCAATGCATGTTGTTATTTAATCATTCTACACTTTTGTTTAATACTTCCCTAATGTTGTATCTTGTTTAAAAAGTGTACCGTGATTTTCAGTTCGAAGTAGGTTGTCTTCTATTTCGAACTGAAAATCACAGTACACTTTTTTTATGCCCCAAATTGGTGGGCACAGCCAACGCTCTGGCGCGGCTACTGCCTAACCTGAGGGGCCCAGAGGACTCCTGCAGGAGACTCTACGCGGGTGTCGTGCGGTCCATGGCCCTGTACGGGTGTCCCGTGTGGGCGGACACCCTGAATGATCGGCACATGCCCCTGCTGCAGCGTCCGCAGCAGAAGTTGGCGTGCCGCATCATAAGGGGGTACCGCACGATATCCTTCAACGCGGCGAGTCTCCTCGCCGGATCGCCACCATGGATCCTGGAAGCGAGATCCCTTTCGGCGCTATACCGGTTCCGAAAGGCGGCGCGGGAGCGGGGTCACGATCCCGAGCCCGAAGAAATTCGGGCCGTGAGATCCCGGCTCCACAGGGAAATGGTGGCGGAATGGGAGCTACGACTTGGGCGACCAGGCGCAGGGCGCGCCGTAGTAGCGGCGGTAAGACCCATCATGGGGGAGTGGCTAGAGAGGCCACACGGCAGACTCGCGTACCGTCTGACGCAGATGATCACCGAGCACGGATGCTTCGGCAAGTATCTGCGTCGGATGGAGAAAGAGCCAACGTCCGAGTGCCATCACTGCGACGCGAGCGAGGACTCAGGTCCGCACACGCTCACCGAGTGTCCGGCGTGGGAGACGCCGAGGCGGGAGCTTGTGGCGGCCCTGGGAGTGAGAGTTCTCACGCTCTCCACCTTGCTCGCGGCGATGGTCCGCTGCGCGGATGCGTGGGCGGCCGGCGCCTCCTTCTGCGAGCAAGTAATGCTCGTGAAGGAGGAGGCGGGGCGGGAGCGGCAGCGGGAGCGACGAAGGATCGCAAGCCAAGCTGCCCGCGTACGAAGGCAACTCGGGCGTCGGAGGTCGATGAACGACCTCCGCCCCCCATGAGCGCCGGCCTGGGGGTGACAGGTGGAGCCGCCTGTTACCCTGGCAGAAGCAGGCCGCGGCGATGGCGCGCCTAGCGCGCCTCCCCGTTTCCGGGGTCGAGTTGGGGACTCTGTAGTCCCCACACCCGAGACGAGGGCCAGATCGTGAGAGATGGCCCTGGGTCGGCCGGGGTGCGAGGGATATGCCTGTCAACCTCACCTTCGGCAACCAAAACGACCCACAGGTGGCGTGCGTTTTAGTCGGTTCGAGTCCGACATAACCTCCTCCACCGGCTCCGGTGGGGAGGTATCCGTGGGGATTTTGCGCACGTAAAAAAAAAAAAAAAAAAAGTACACTTTTTATAAAACACTAAGTTATAATACACTTAATTACTTGCCAAATATAAATATGCACATGAAAATGTAGGTATAATGGGTGGCCTTAAAGTCAGCAGTAATCTCAGTCCAGCAAGATTTTAATGAATATGAGAATATAAGGTTAAGGTGTCAAAGTGCACCTAACGGTCAAGTGCGCCTACTGCGAATGTCTCAAAAACTATCTGTTGGATTCTAATAGTGACACCTTACGTCGATGCTACAAACTAAATTATAGTTTTTGATACTAGTCACAGATGGCTTAAGCCATGTGAGGTTGATACACACACCATTTTCTTTTCACTGTTGTGGTAAGTGGTGAGCAGAGATGACCATGGCGTAATCATCGTTATAAATCTCAACAAATTGGAGTTTTACTGGCGTACGAGTGAATTAATTACACAATTTAAGTATTTAGCATTAGGATTCTAAATTTATATCTCTCCTATTTAGTAAATTTTATATATTTTTTGTGGGTTAAATATTCTGACCTTAAAATTTCATAGTTGGGAAAGCGCGCCATACTGACTTTTATATGGCGCACTTTGCCGCAATCCAGGGTATACAAACCTTTTAAAATGTGTCAACATGCAATGTTTGTTTCTTTGTATGGTGGTCAAATCTTGCTATTGAGTTCTAAAGCAGTTATCTTCAACCGATTGAAATGTACCTAATTTTCATACCCGTATAATAGTGAAATATATCTACACCAGTTTAATATTGCAACAAGCTTTTTAGAACGAGGTTCCTTAACGCGGCTTACGACAAATGTGACGGCAAAACCCTAGTGTCCTTTACTGCCAAAAATATTAGTAGTCGTGAAGCTGCCCTGCGTTCATGCGCTTATTTTTTTTTTTGCGCCTATTTTTTATTAATACTTATTTCACTAGTCCTCTTTTTTAATCTTATAAGGGTAACATACCTTGTTTGGTACATGTTACTGGACTCTTTAGTAACTTATAACTAATGTTTAGACGATGTTTTTCTTTAATTGTCTTTCCGTTTGGACTCTTTAGTAACTTATAACTAATGTTTAGACGATGTTTTTCTTTAATTGTCTTTCCGTTTATCTACAGTCCATCAAATCTAAGAGGTACCGTTTGACGTTTCATATTTTTCAAACCGAAACAACTTTGTTCATACGTACATTATTCAGTTTCGATAACCTTTTTCATAAAACCATGAATTTAGAAAGATTTCATTATTGTATCTAAAAATGTACAATTCTTAATATCTAAATGTAATTGAAAACTTTCAAACAAAGCAAAATAACACATATTTACACAGTAAATAATTTCTAATAGTTATATTCTTGACCGCATTACAAAGTTACGTAGTTAGGTCACTGCACGTAGTGTTGCGACTCTTCGGATACACTTGTATGCAAAAAAATCGTTTACATATACGAAAAATCGAATGTATTATTTACAAATTACACTTGACAACCAAACAAATATTTTTTCATGTGAATGGGATTTATCTCACATATTACGATTACATAACTAAATAGTTATGTAATCGCAAAATATGAGATAAAACCCATTCACCAAAAATACGTATTTATAAATCAAATATATTTGCTTCTTTAAAAAGTTGTCGAAAGCGATTTGTCGATTTTTGATTTTCGCGCCCAAATAAGTCGGGGTTTCTCGCGCTAACGCTGTCGAAATAGTAAATGGAGTCAGGGATAGTGTTTTTTACATTTATTTTTGTGTATGATAGTATGGGTTTGCATATTACAGAGAAATAAACAAATTTTTAACAAGCACATCCATTGATTTTACAATTACAATTTTTTCTTCTAAGTCTTATTTCTACGTCTAAAACTAATAAAAATAAGGTATGTAGAACCCATTCACAAAAATGTTGTTGCCTGATGTTATAAATTAACGACGTTACTGCGCGACCGCATAATGCACTGAATACACAGATACCCTAAAATA
This sequence comes from Eilema griseolum, assembly GCA_963662185.1. Classification (NCBI taxonomy): domain Eukaryota; kingdom Metazoa; phylum Arthropoda; class Insecta; order Lepidoptera; family Erebidae; genus Eilema; species Eilema griseolum. Next base: position 12,355,769 of record OY759242.1, read on the forward strand.
AATTAATTTAATTATTTTTAGGTCAATAGGCAAAATCGCAGGTGTCCAAGTCTCTACAATTTTTTTTTTCTGGCAACACTGCCTACTACAAGCGCACGCGGTCCGCTCGGTCGGTTCGGCGTCAGCAGTCTCTCGCCATCTTGGAAGCTGACTGTGCGCGTACTTGCTTTCTCGTTTGTGTTTTACAATTTGTGACTTGGCTATTACTTTTCTGGACTGATCATTCTTTATCCGTTTACCTTGGCAATATTTATACTGGACTCCGAACTAAGCAAGTGTTTATTAATAATGTCAAAAAGAGGACGTACTTTGAACAGCCAGGCTCGTGAATTGGTGGTGAAATTACACGAGTATTTTGAGCGTGAATCTCAAAATGGTGGACTTCTACTGCCAGTTACACAAGTTCGGGATCGCGTCGGTGAAGCTCTCGGTATTGGTAGCCGCACCGTTGGCAAAATATTAAGTGAAAAATATGGGCCTTCGGGGAGTGACAGTAACGTACTTCACACACCGAAAAAACGAAAAAGAAATAAACCTGTGACAGGCATCGATGAATTCGATAGTCATGCTATTAGAAACCATATATACGGGTATTTTACAAGAGGCGAATTTCCAACATTGGCAAAGTTATGTGCAACTTTAAAAGATGCCGGGCTGTATAAGGGAAGCATAGAGTCGTTGAGAACGGTAATAACAGGAATTGGCTTCAGATACAAAAAAGTTGACAAACGAAAAATTGTTATGGAGCGACATGACATAATTATGCAGCGACTAACATTCCTGCGCGAAGTTAAACAAATTATAAACTGGGATAATGTAATATTTTTGGACGAAACTTGGCTAAATTCCAACCATTCTGTGCCGAAAACATGGACTGATGATTCTGAAGCTTCGTGCTCGAAGGTGCCGATAGGAAAAGGTGGACGCCTCATAATATGCCATGCTGGGTCAGCGTCTACAGGCTTCGTGGAAAACTCTTTATTAGCTTTCCAATCCAAAAGCACTAAAGAGTATCATGAAGAAATGGACGCAGTAAGGTTCCGAGAGTGGTTCTTAAATTTATTACAGAATATCCCTCCTAACAGCACAATTATAATGGATAATGCCCCATACCACTCTGTGCAAATTGATAAAGCACCTACGTCAGCCAATAAGAAAGCAGATTTGGTGGCATGGCTGCAAAGAAAAGGAGTGGATGCCGACATGTCACTATTAAAAGCTGAATTATTACAGTTAGTGAAATTGCATAAACCACCAAAACCGACATATGTAATTGACCAATTGGCCGAAGAGCACGGGCACAAAGTCATACGACTTCCTCCGTACCATTGCCAATATAATGCCATTGAACTGATTTGGGCCCAAGTTAAAGGTAATATTTTATAATATTATAATAATAACACGAGTACTTCTAACATTTATAATTTAAACAATGGTTTTCGTCTGCTATCAAATAGTTACATTATTGTTTTACAGGTTATGCAGCAAGACACAACACAAAACCACCCTTCAGTGTCAAGAAAATGGAAGGTTTATTAAAGGAAGCATGTGCCCAAGTTACACAGGAAGATTGGAGTAAAGTAGTACAAAAAACAAAGAAAATAATAATGGACGACTTCGAAAGAGACGTACACTTTGATAATGTAATGGACAATCAACTGGTCATTAATTTAAATGACGAAGACGACGATACTAGTACTAGTAGTGAATAAAAAAATATCCTAAACATTTCTTTTATTTAATTATAACAATTGATTTCTTAAAATTCGGATATTATAGTAATCGATCTCTTAAAGTTCGGATATTATAGTAATCGATTTTTTCATCCCATCCCTATCATTCAATTGTCAGAACTGTCAAACGGTACTTCTTAGATTTGACGGACTGTAGTTGTGTTAAGCATTTATAATAAATATTACATTTAAAAATTATATTTCGATGTCTAATTTCTCATTTCAATCCCTTTTCAATCATCAACATAACCATATTAAGTTCCATATCATGGTATTTCAACACAAATAAAATGAAAAATATACTTGACACTTGATTATCAATATTTAGAAAAAAGGTTTACAGCCTCTGATTTCGAATGTATGGCGCACTTAGCCGAAATTAGGTTTGAAAGTCATAGAATCTTCCAGAATGGAGCTAAGAAAAAGAATTAAAACGTTATGCGTTTCGTTACTTATTTTTTTATAATAATAAGTGGCGGTTTTTATTCGTGTGCGTTATATTTGCGTTGTACTAATACTAGGCGCACTTCCCCGATTTGGCAGCAAAGTGCGCCTGGCGTCATGCTTTTTTAATTTTGTGCAAAAAACATTATTTTAAATGCAGATTCTAATGACGTAACATTGGGTGTACTTGCAAATAATCATAGATCCTTAAGAATTCACTACAAGACCCATTCGTATACATAAACGCAAGATATCTTGCATCAAAGTCAACTATGCAAAAAGTATGGCGCACTTTGCCCCCCTCACTAGTGTTAGAAAAAAAAAACAAATTCAAAATATCTCGCAATCTATTTTACAAAGCCCTGTAATTTTCATGCATTGATATACATATATGCCATTAAAAATTTATTAAATCTAAGTAAAGCGAGAAATACATTTTTATCACGTTTCATTTCCTTTTTTAACTTTTTCGAAAGTTCCAGTCATGCATAGATAGGTATAGTCACGTGCGCAGCTGGCGAGGGAATAGAATGCCCAGTGTGCACATCTATACATGTTCTTCTATCTACTTTTAAGACATGTTCTTTGTAACTGATGTAACTTATTACCTGCATTTGGTTGCTTTTTTGCTCCGTTTAAATATAATGAATTAAATTTGATACTTGCAACAAATAGTGAAATTAGGGATTATATAATTGGTTTACATTGTTGTGTTTGCGGTAACTATTAAGTTTTTTTTAAACTTTTGTGGCAGTTGATCATAATTGTTTGTATATCTTTCAGGCTAGAACTGAGTAGATATCTCCCTCACTAATGAACTTTAAGTATTTAGTATATTTAACATATTTTGTATTTATGTTGTTTGTAAAACTAGAGTATACGTTACGTAAACATATGAAGATGATGATGATGACATTCACATATACACGTTGTTACTTTTAAGACTGTATAAAATGTAAACTCAACCACCATTTGCCTCATTATCGTATCGTGTGTAATTTAACTTTTGAACTTTTGAAAAAGTAATTTTATTAAGAAACCACATGATATCAAAAGTATTAGAAGCTATGTATTCAACAAAGCAAACAAGTATACGCATAACATAAATGTGAGAAGGATAGCTTCTCACACTTGTGTTATTTGTAAACGTTTGTTTCATCAGGTTTATAGCGTAGATAATACGCCATGCCAGACTTGTGGTAGAGGTAAAGTTCGCGCTTTGCCAACACTAGAGGGGACAATTGGCAAAAAAGAACACGCAGACATGATCTAGATTTCGGTAAGCTTAGAAACCATATATTGAACACCATAATACAGTAATTTGAATCATATTCTCGTATCGGGTCGGCAGCACAGCATGTTTCTCCTAGTGATGCACCTCCTGTTGCACCTCTTAGGATGGCTCCGCGAAATACCTACTAGATGCTCTCGACAAGTTGTCGCGATGCGCGGTCCGCATTATTGGGAATTCTGAGGTCACGAACACCCTCAAGCCTTTGCAGATGCGTAGAAATGTTGCTTCCTTGGCTGTATTTCACTGTCTTTACCATGGCGAGTGTTCTGATGAACTCTTCCAACTAATTCCACCCTCTCCTATCCTACATAGGATAACACGTGCAGGGCTTAGATGTTAGCCTCACACTGTGCAGAATATACAAACAAAAACCAAGCGGTTTGGAGGCTCTTTTCTTTGCCGCACCACCAAGACCTAAAATTCATTACCAGCTCACGTGTTTCCTTCTTCCTGTAGTCCCGGGTACTTAAGCGGGGCGTGCATAAGCATCTGATGAGGCCGCCAAAGTGAGTGCCACCATTGTAACATTACTCAGTGTCTGTAATGGTGACCCTCTTTCCTGAGACTTTGCCTTTAGCTTACCATCAGGCGTAGGTGAAGTCAAATTGGCGTGTCCTATATAAAAAAAGTTAAGGGGTATAAATAAGAGAAATATCCATTTGAATGCCTAATTTAGTTTCAACAGGGGTTACAGAGGTCCCTATATTTCTTGATGTTACTCTCCTAACACAATATCTTTTGTGCCTAGCATAATTCACAAGATAATGTTGGTGTATTTTACGATCTTTTGATTTCAATTACTTCCATTATGGACGTAACAAGGAAACTTAAATATTACGGAAAACAGTATCTTCCAGCTGCCCTTTACAACAGCAATAGATCAAAACTACGTCATTGCTTATTATCTATTCTTTATAGGTATACCTCGGGGCATGTATCTTGGACCCGCAATGTTCTCAATATGCGCTATATTCGTTCATTTTGCGTTTTTGGGTGTCTTTTGAGGATAGCACGAGGTGCTTTGGCAGTGTACGAGCTTAAATCCACCAACCATAGATTATATCAAAGCAATTCGTATGCGCGCTTTCGAGACTTGAGTCGAAGATATGTGTCCTGAGGTATATTTGTATACTGTTAAGTTTACAGGGTCACATGGTCACACTGTCCACATTAATGATCGAGCATTCTATGTACCTATAGAACAATCATTTTTAAAACCAATCAAATATTTTTGATTGAGTCTACGAATAATACTTGGCGTTCTTACAAATCTAACTACAGATTAAAAGTATTCATTTTATTAAATTAAATTACTAAACGCAGCGAGGCATATAATCATGTTACGTAGAAATACTCAACTCCGGGCTCATGCTATGCAGTTTACAAAGACAGACTATTTGCGAACGTAGACACAGCCAGCTGGTCTACTGCAATTACCTTCATGCCGCATGGCATACTATTGTGGGGAGTGCCGCTGACATTCAAACTATTTTTGTGATTCAAATGCGTGATACCTACGTGCTATTCATAACTGAGACATTTACGACATTTTGTTTATAAAACAAAAAATATGCTTTCCTTAATACTAATACTGGTTGCTCAGTAAAACACTGAAATATATTCATATTTGTGGGTACTAATCACAGCTTATACAATGTAGGTACATAAATCATTAACTCTGCTTTTTTTTTGTTATTTACGTAGGTATAGTCGACAGAGGAGATACAATTGCACTTTTTATGCAAAGTTGTATGTAAAAGTGCAACCGTATGTACTATGTCGACTGCACATTGTAGAACTCTTTATTTATTTATTTATTTTATTTATACTTTATGCACGATGTACATTGACGAACTTTATGCCGTAGAATTTATCTGCCAGTCTATCATAGGGTGATGCAAAGCTAGTACGAGGTAGGCGCATATTAATAAGAGATGCGTTTGGTTTTATAAGGACAATAGATTAATTACATATAGGTACTTAAACATATAAGTACATATACCTACTTTTCATATATAAAATAAATCAGAATAGTTATACATATGCATAAGATATATACACATATATAACATAAATATAATACATAAATATAGGTACGCATATCAATATGAGTAGGAACATCATTATCCTTGAGACGATGATTCTGCTAATTCTGTGGTGATCAATTGCTGTAGCCTAGATCTTCGGGCTAACTGTTTTTACCAAAAATGACTAAAGTTACAAACAGAACTGAACCTAATTGTTTTACTAGTTTGTTTTTCTCGTTGTAAAGTATGAGTACATTGTGTAAAATGTATTTAAAAATATACAGTAACCACGCGAGAACCTTTTTCTACATTTTTCTGGAAAGTGCAATTATTTGATATCAAAAAAAAACAATACGTATCTGCTTATTTTAAACATTCCTGAAAGTTCACTACAAATAATGATGATCCGTATTTATAAACCGCTGAGCCTATTGCCATATTCCGGGCACTATTGTTGACTCGAGCCATGCATCTGGATCTGAGCCTGGGCTGTAAATATCTGTCTGATGTTGAACAGCCCTATCCCTTAATCGCCTTGTACAACACCGCATTGGAAGAGATGGGGTGACCCTAATTATATTCTGCCGGAAACAACGCGGCGCTCTTTTTCCCCATTGATATTTTTTAAAACAAAGCTCAGGTTCTACCTACTCGAACCTATGAGGAACCATGTCCTTGATGTTTCAGTCAAAAACCATCAAAATCCGTTCATAAATAAGCGACAGCAAACTTCCCCCATTTTCCCTTGTATCTAAAAGCGAAAGCTGTGTTTCAAATTAAAGAACATGTATACCAAGTTCGGGGAAAATCGGTAAAGAAATACACCCTCTAGACCCGAACTGACAAACAAACAGACACATTGTCGAAGCGAAGATTCTCGCTCGATTTGCTCGTTCGATCAATTAAAATGAAACTATTCAAAAAGGTTATTATAACTTAAATAATATTTGAATTATAAACAAGCCTGGAAATGCATTGTTTGCTCTACTAGGCTACTGAAGCAAATAACATTGGTCAACAAAACTTAAACATTTCGTGTCATACGAGCTTTTTTAGTGTTTTTTCTACCTAATAGGTATTGTGATTAATAAATATGTTGTTATTTTTTTCTATCACGTCCAGCTTTTTTATCAAGATCTCGAATTATATTTTTATAGGAGGTAGGACACGGCGGTATTTCCGCCCAATTGAGCAGTCCGACTGGGGAAGTACCTCCGCCCTACAGAATACCGCGGTTATAATAAGTTCGAGTTGTGTTCCCAGCGGTGAGTAGGGTAGCCAGAGCTCACTGGAGAATTTGTGCTGTCAGTGGGAAGACTAAGCTTGGGCTTAGCTTGATGACCCACCAGAAAACTAAACTACTTTCCACAAATAGACTGAAAAGCTTTTAGCCACAGTTTTTTCAGGACTGAGCTGTGTTATAAACCGGGGTCAGTATTTTATAGGTGATCATGAGGTGGTCTAATTCTTTTCCTTTATTTTTTCACTATTTGTAAATGTAAAAAAAAAGTAAAAAATAGAAAAGAATCAGAATTTTTTAATCTGTATACTCTATAGTCAGCCACAACGTATATACGTCAGTATTAAAATAAACGGGATATTTACCATGATTCATTGTTTTGAGTTTACGATATTTCGGCGCTGTTGCAAGCACCATGATCACGGAGGAACTCAAAACAATGAAACATGGTTGGTTGCGCCGGTGTAGAAACTGTATTTTGACACGGAAACACACTCCTTTTATACCCGTCTCCTCTCCCGCACTAACCATAGATATGGCTTCCGTCCGCCATTTGTGAAATATAGACACTCAGTCTCGCTTTGAACTAGCCAGCGTGATGACGGACCGCGCTCGCGTCTCTCAAAAATGATTAATATTTGTTACATTTTACCGCTTCATAGACCTTTACCGATCGGATTGTGCCTCTCGTGTGTTCCTCAAGTGATCTAGTGATGCTGACGGCAGCTCCTGAGCAAGGAAGAGAAGATCCGTGTACCGGCTGCGATGAAAACACGTGTGTCGTGAAGGTTAGTGCATCCTCTCCTAATTTCTCGGGTTGCATTCATTGCTTGGATCACTCCCGCGGCAACCCGACCACCTGTCTTTTGTGTGTAAAGCGTCAATGGAACAGTTAGCTACTTCCCGCAATACAGTCCATTACCGCACGCTGCCTGCGCCAACATTTTTGGTCCGGATCGAGCCGGATTCTTAGCCGTAGTTCGTATTTTGTTATTATTCTAATGGGAATGAGCGCACCGCACCTAAGTGCCTGGTTATTTTAGTAGAAAACCCCGCATCCAGACACTTAGGATTAAATTTGTTGTCCGTTCGCCGCTGGCTCGCATTGTACCTACCTAATACATAAATAGGTTAGGTATCATATCAACACTTAATCGTAGTTCACAATTTTCGCATCGCACCTAAGTGCCTGGTTATTTTAGTAGAAAACCCCGCATCCAGACATTTAGGCTTAGATCTTAGGTATACTCAGACACCCTAGTGCATAGGCACAGTGTAATACCTAACGCATTTGGCTTTGTTTTGTTTTTTTCAATTACGTTGTTCTCGGCTCGCGTCGTATTTGCCTAGTACCTGCGTGGGTAGACACGTGGCTGTACCTACCTCGCTCGCATCTCATCCCAATTCATACGAAAGTATTTTAATTTGAATAGATATTACGCAATACTTAATCTCTGAAATAATAGTTGAACCTAGACAGCGACCATCGCGTAGGTACGACCTTGTTGCTATGCGCGTTTGTTCAAGCGTGCATTCACAGTTGTAGGTACCTACCTATCTGCCGAGTGTCGCTCGCGCCGTAAAGAACCTAAAGATTGATGACCTCTGCGACTTCGTATTTTTGTATATGGGTTTAAGGAAATTAGATTCCGAAACCATTCGTTTGTTTGAGTCGGATCATCGCGGCAATAGAATTCCTAAGTTCGGAGACTTAGAAAGTTTTGTTCGCGAGCATATAAAAGTATTGCAGCGCTCTTCATCGAAACATGAGGGCGCGAAGATAGTTGTTGATTCTGCACGCAAAGTAGATGCGTCATCGAAGTCACTGAGGTCAACTCATACTTATGTTAGTACCGCACCAGCACGTGTACAGTCACCTGTTTGCTCTTTGTGTAGTACTCATCATTCGCAACTGTACAAGTGTCCTGGTTTCCTAAAATTGTCGCCTAGTGATCGTTATAAATTTGTTCGCGCTAATAATCTTTGTTTTAATTGTCTCGGTACTAAACACCGCGTTGTTTTATGTAATAGTGGAAATGGTTGTCGCAAATGTCAAGCGAGACACCACACTTTGCTTCATTTTGAGAATAGTAATGCCGCATCCAATGTGAGTACAGTTGGCCCGTCGAGCGGTGACACACGGCAGCCTGCGCCGCAGCCGCACCCCGCGCCCGCGCGCGCTCCGGCCCGCCCGGTGACCGCTGCGGATGACGTCACCTTGTGTTCGTTCTCCGCTAGTGCTGCACTCACCACTGTGTGTCTCGCGACCGCTCGCGTTGTTATTGTTGATGCATTAGGTAAGCCGCGCATTGTTCGAGCGCTGTTAGATGGCGCTTCGCAAAGTAATTTTATTACTCAAGATTGTTGTCGGCGTCTTGGTTTCAATGTTGATAAGCGTTCAACCCGCTCAGTGGTGAAGGGTTTTGGAAGCTTACAGTCAGCTGTTCGTGGCACCGTTAAAACAAGGTTTAGATCTCGTTTTAATAATAATATTTGGTTTGACATGGATTCGCTCGTTATAGATAGAATAGCTGAACAGTTGCCTACCGTCCCGGTTGACACGTCTTTATTAACGAAATTTAAAGACTTGCCTTTAGCAGATGAGACTTACGCTGTTCCTGGAGTCGTCGATATATTGATCGGCGCTTCGATTCTCCCGCACCTCCAGTTATCACGTAAGGTTCAAGGGGGACCGACGTACCCCGCTCCGCACGCACTGGAAACAGTTCTTGGTTTTGTTATAATTGGTTCCGCACCCGCTTCTATAGATAGTTTTAGTCACTCGACTGCTTCGTTCTGTTGCACCGTCGAGCCGCCACTGGAGTCTACCATCCGCAAGTTTTCACTCGGTGGCTCCCGTGTATCCGCTGAAAAACGCTTTCTTTGTTTGGAACGAAAGATGCAGGCGTCCCCAAAGTCGAAGCGGGCCTATGATGAGGTTGTTAACGAATATTTAGATAAAGGTTACATCTCACCTGCGCCTGCGGACACTGGCGGGACCCAGCCTTCGTACATTATCCCGCACCGCGGAGTTATTAGAGAAGATAAGCTTACTACTAAAACTCCGCGTAGTTTTGGATGGCAGTGCTAAGACTAGCACTTCCGTGTCGCTTAATGACATTTTGTATTGTGGTCGGAATCTTTAAGGTAATTTATTTGACATAATTGTAAATTTTCGCATTAATATTAGTAGAATTTTAGCTTTTAGGACTCAACAGTCGCTTTGTGTTGGGCCCACTCTTCGCCCCATCGTTGGGACACATTCGTCGCTAATAGAGTGGCAAAAATTCAATCTGAATTGGCGCCACATAATCTCTTTCACGTTGCTGGCACCGACAACCCAGCCGGGTGTCTCTCTCGTGGATTGCTTCCTTCGCAAATTTTAGATCACCCGTTATGGTTTAGTGGACCGTCCTGGATTCATGCCGCGTTAGATAAGTGGCCAGTTAGTCAATTCAATCCCACTACGGTTTCCGAACCACCCGAGGAGAAGAAGCACTCGCTTGTTGTATCGGTCCCACGTGAAGAGACCCTTATTTTGTTGTTGGCTAATCGCGTCTCGTCTTGGTCGAGACTGTTGCGTTGTGTTGTTTGTTCGCCTCTGCCCTCTGCCTAGCCAGCGGTAGGCACGAGCTCCAATCTAGGTTTATATTTTAGTTGTTATTTCCCAAACCTAGATTTAGATTAGACTTTAGATTTGTTTCGCATTTGTCGTTTCGAAGGTAACCCTTCAAGCCGGGGGGAATGGTTGCGCCGGTGTAGAAACTGTATTTTGACACGGAAACACACTCCTTTTATACCCGTCTCCTCTCCCGCACTAACCATAGATATGGCTTCCGTCCGCCATTTGTGAAATATAGACACTCAGTCTCGCTTTGAACTAGCCAGCGTGATGACGGACCGCGCTCGCGTCTCTCAAAAATGATTAATATTTGTTACATTTTACCGCTTCATAGACCTTTACCGATCGGATTGTGCCTCTCGTGTGTTCCTCAAGTGATCTAGTGATGCTGACGGCAGCTCCTGAGCAAGGAAGAGAAGATCCGTGTACCGGCTGCGATGAAAACACGTGTGTCGTGAAGGTTAGTGCATCCTCTCCTAATTTCTCGGGTTGCATTCATTGCTTGGATCACTCCCGCGGCAACCCGACCACCTGTCTTTTGTGTGTAAAGCGTCAATGGAACAGTTAGCTACTTCCCGCAATACAGTCCATTACCGCACGCTGCCTGCGCCAACAATGGTAAATATCCCGTTTATTTTGATACTGATGTGAGTGACCATGATAGTTTAAAAATGTATATACGATTTATATAATTATTTTGAATACTAGTTTATATCTTTCTTTCTCTTTAATAACAACATTGGAATAAATGGATCATTGTAATATAAATAAAAAAATAAAAAACTAAAAAAAAGTTTATACAGAAACTAACGAGACTAATTTTGCATGAATTTATGGCATCATTGGTTTTGTCAAATTTCAATTTGACAAAACACATTTTCACAACTCTCTCTGTAGCTTTGCAGAAACAAACTAAAAATACCCATGCTAAGTATATACGTACTATGTACTCTCTGTCTTCTGTTTCAATTCCTATGTTTATTTTAAATTGTGATTATTTGCTTGGTCAAAGATTTTTATACACTTTTCCTTAGAATATTGTTATGTTAGACTAGTGGCATACGACCACGGCTACCCTTGATATTTTCTAGTATATAACGTTTTATAGCGTGATTTTTTTTAGCTTATTTTTTTGTTTATCTCGGTAAACTACCGAGAATCACAAAATTATTAATCACTTCATCTCTGGCCTAGGCAAGCGCTGAGAAAGGATTTTCAAAATATCAACCTTTTGATGGAAGATCCTTGGCCTAAACATATTCGGCTTAAATATCCTTCCTTGCTTTCCAAACTCTTCAGAACTCACCAACAACACATTGATGATTAACGGACTTGGAATGATTAATCTGTGTGGTTTTTCACGCTGGAGCACTGGTATCTTTTGTCATAAGACGCAGGTTCACTCGTCATGGCATAGTGTTCTCATCACTGGGATGGATCGTATTCAAATTTACATACACTCAATCGAAGAGAGATTTCAGCGTCACCAATTGAGAGTCCTGAAGTTATTAACACAGAAGCTATATAGGTGCGTAGAGACATTGCTTCAATGACTGTATGTTACCATTACCACACCACCACGGCGAGTGTTCTGATAAGCTCCTTCAACTCCAAACAAAGGGGAAAAGGAGAAATTTCCTTCTCCCCTTTGTTTGGAGGTACTCGTGGGGTTTAGGCCCAAAAAAGGGGTATGGTCAATTGATGATCTGAATTTATATAAAAACAGAATATTATCATAATCCCGTGCTAAGTCGAATGAGAAGATGTAAAGGAAAACTTAAAATGTGTGAAAACGGGCACAGCCTAGGTTATGGAAACGTCAGTGCCTCTCTTCCATATTTTGGAGGTGATTGAACTTCAGGACATTTCACCTTCTCCATTTCCGAACTGAAGAATAATAAATTGTGTACAGAGTAATAAAAATATCATATTCAATAGGTATATTTGGATTAATTTTGCGATTACTCCTATCGCACCTGTAATAACCTGGTTAATATTAAAACTTGTTATATAGCTGACTCGCCCCAGCTTCGCCCGTGGCATATTTTGTAACCTCATATCATCTATTTGAACCCGTATTTCTTTTTTTATATATAAAACACATCAATTAGACTTCGCCTTGCCTGATGGTAAGCTGAAGGCAAAGTTTCAGAAAAGAGGGTCACCATTACTTACACATACCATGTAACAATGGTGACACTCAACTTGACGGCCTCATCATATGCTTTTTCATGCCTCGCTTAAAGAACCCCGTAACTGTAGAGAGAAGGAAACACGTGAGCTGGTAATGAATTCCAGGCCTTAATGGTGCGACAAAGGAAATAGTCACCGAACCGCTTGGTTCTTGATCAGATGCTCTGCACCGTGTGCGGGTGACATCTAAGACGTGATTTCTTTAGTTTGCAAATAATGTATGGGAATCTACTGGATTTGTTGACATTTATGATCACTATGTATGATTTGAGATTGACATGGTTATTCACATTACTAGTGTTATACTCGCCGGGATATTTAACATCTTCAAGCACCTTGATCAGCTCGGCAGTCGTCAGTACACCGTGATTATGGTGTTTGTAACAGCGCCGAAATATCGGTTGCTCAAAAAAATAATAAACATGGTAAATATTCCGGCGAGTTTTACACTAGTAATTTATGATCACTTCTTCGCTCCTTTAAGTAGTAGCGTGATGATGTTAAATAGCCTATACCTTTATCAATAAACGAACTATTTACCACAAAAATATTTTTTCAATTTGAACCAGTATTTCCTGATTAGCGCGTTCAAACAAACAAACACATCTTCAGTTTTATAATATTAATATAGACTAGCTGTTGCCCGCGGCAATTTCGTTCAGCAGACCCTCCTACTTCAGCTGACGTACTTCGAAACCACGTTACACCCATTTGACACACGCCAGTAATTTAATAGTATTCAAATATGTAATGTATAGGAATTATCTGGATTATTGACATTTTTAATTTGGTAATACCTATCTTTTGAATAGGACGTCCGATTTCAATAATTCGAAAGTAATCAACAGGTATTTAAATAGTTTTGAATATGAAATAATTTATTTGGATAAGAATTAGTTCATAGTTATAGATAACATAGTCTAATTGTGATCGACCTTTCTGCTTGAATTTATTTCGTTTTGCGTAAATTTATAAATTGCGATATTCCTTAAGGTATTCATTGAAATTATATACATAGTTTGAATGGCAATTTTGCTCTATATTAAATTAATAATATATCTAACATATTTCATTAGTTATGAAATAATACTATATTGTTAAAAATAGCTACCAAAATGACATTGATGTTGACATTTATGATCGCTGTTCCGCTCCCTTTTGTAGTAGCGTGATGTTATATAACCTATAATCGCCGTCGATGAATGGACTATTCAACAGAAAATTTACTATTCACTTACGACTATTCAATTTATTTAATTGGAACTGGTATTTCCTGAGATTAGCGTGTTCAAACAAACACACAAACAAATAAACTCTTCAGCTTTATAATCGTAATATTGGTATACTCGTAGATAAAGATAAAATTACGTAATTTTGTCAAGAATTTCTTAGAAGCGTCGGGACAATATAGAAAAAAACTGAGATACGTTATCCCATAATCCCATGAGTACCTAACAGATTATCACAGTAAAATCTACATGGATTAAAGAGGGAGCAGTTTCAATTTCAAATTGAACAGCCTCCGTGGCGTGGCGGTAGTGAACGCGGCCGTTACGCAGAAGGCGCAGGTTCGATCTCCGCTCAGTGCAAATATTTGTGTGCATGAATATAGGCATATGCATTGGTCTGGTCGTGCCTCGGTGAGCACGATAAGCCGTCTGTCCCAGTTGTCATACACAACATCTATGGCAGTCGGTACGGATAGTTGGAGCTTTATTAAGTCCAACAACTGGTCTAACTGGAATGCTTTATCTATCGCCTCTGGGTGCTGGACGTCAGATGGCAGTCGCTTCATGGAAAACATCGAAGTTTAGCCAAATCCGCAGTTAGACTGGTAAAGCGGACCCCAGACTCCGAGGTGAAAGCTTCGGATGCGACAGAAATTATCGCTAAGAGGAAGAGAGAGTTTCAATTTCAAATTGTATTTAAATAAATAAATCTACCTAAAACTATTGAAATTTTCGGAAAAAATTTTCATTGAACAAACATTTCGATAAGCAACACATTAATAGGTTCGTGAAAATAAAAATAACTTGGATGATGTTGAATTGTAACATGTTATTTTCTTACTCGAAAGATCTTTTTTTTATCGCGCGTACCTATCTTGTATGTTACCCATTTGTTAATCACAAACCTCAAGCTGAGTGTCACCATTGTCACACGGGTATGTGTAAGTAATGGTGACCATGTTTTCTGAGACTTTGCCTTCAGCTTACCATCAGGCAAGGCAAAGTCTTCTATATTTAAAAAAAAAAACCCGGATGAAGATTCAAGTTTATCAGTACCGGTTGGATTTTTATTTTTTAATTGTTACTATGATGTTATTATTATTTAGATTTTAGTGTTTAAATTTAAATACTAGCGCTGGTTGGCAGGTCGGTTTTTTAACAGTCTGCCGATCACTTCTGTAAGTTGTTGCATGGATTTGATTTGTTAATCAAACCCAACCAACTAGTGAAAACTGCGACCAAAAGCACCAACAGACGAGAACTAAATAACTTCCCGACTTCATCATGGATTGCCATAATTGCTGTAAGCTATTACGAACATACATAGAATGTAACATAATGAATTAACAGTAAGTAGATAGAAGCGACTCACTTGTCAGCTAAATACATTACAAGTTGCTGCGAGTTGCGTGAAGTTGAATCTTTGTGAAGAAACTTTTAGTATCTGTGTGTTAACGTGGCTAATTTTATGGAAGATAACTCTACCTCGTTTGCAGACTCTACCACTAGCTACTTTGTCGACAGCTCCTACCGCTATCGGAGACTCGAGGTATTTAAACTACTTTGCGTCTATTTGTCAGTCTCGCTGTGATAGTGCTTACCAGGAAAACCTTTTATGCAGATATTATTCGTTAACGAGATAGGAATGAAATTCAAATTTTTACCATATTGTATATTTAAAAGCTTCTATGAATATTAATCATTCGCATAATCTAATGAAAACTGACATACCTATAAATAATGTGAATTAGATGGAAAAAATTAAATGGGTCATGCCTTAGATGAATTAAAATTATTCAGATTTTTTAATTCATCTAAGGGTCATGCTCATTTCACTATAAATACACTGCATATTGATTTTTAAGTAGTTGCATTTAACCGCGGTAGCCTAGTAGTATGGGTAATGGACTGCTGAGACGAGGTCTCGGGTTCGATCTCAGGTTTTACCATGGCACACACCAATGATTTTTCGATACTTTTCGAAGTTATGTGTGTATTTATCGCAGGTTTATTAGTGCCCGGTTAATGGCAATAGGCTCGCCACCTATTACATTGGGACTTAAACTGGCGAAACCGAAGCCGGTGGGAGAGGTTATGTCGGACTCGAACCGACTAAAACGCACGCCGCCTGTGGGTCGTTTTGGTTGCCGAAGGTAATAAATAATATTTATACTTATTACCTCAGTGTTATGTGCCGTTGCTGTGCTTGAGTGAATTTTTAGGTTTTATTAAGTTTTCCTGTTATATATAAATGTTTCCTTTCTGTGTGAGATTAGATGTAATAAACAAAATGTGGGATTTGACACACCTAACCCTTCAGCAGTGGTGGGAAATTTTAATTACAATAAAAAAAATAAAAAAATAAAAATCCCGACTTGCTGTCTAAAAGATCGAGATATAAAAAAATATCTACAAGTTCGAAACAAGCTGCCTGTACCCTATTGTCAAACATAAACTAAAAGAAAAAATAATGAGTACTGCCTGCTGTCAAACTTGTTCCGATCTTATAGACGGCAGTCAGATCAGTCTAATTGCAATTAAAATTTGCCCAAATCTGTCCTTCAGTATCTAGCACGTAAAAGGATAGTACTTTAACTACTACTGTTGAAATCGGACTAAATCATGACTCAATCTCTTTAACAAAATCGTCGCCTTTGAAATCTCTATGTAAAAAATGTATAGGCAGTCGATAAATCACCGTGATTGTGTAAAGCCTCACTTAATCTTAATTTAGGGCGATACCTTCGATGGGCGTTATGCAACGCTCGCTATTTATTTGTGCCGTGACTTTGTTGTGAATAACATCGACAGGCAATATTTTCTATTTAAAACGAGCTTGCTACAAGACAACGCTTTCAGGCAATGACTTGTGCCAGCAAGGCCGATATAAATATTTGCGTATCGCATCGCCGCCTGCCTCCTGCCGTTGCCGTGCGGTGGCAACCCGCCTGCACCCCTCGGCTCCTCCAAACGTGACTCGTCACGCGACCCACTGCTTCAATATAAGAAGTTTATTCAACTTTAAATATCTCACATGAATCGGTTTTTACAAGAATAATTTTGACGTTATGGTCAAGGGGCATTAGAAGGTAGAGATATAGATATTGTATCGATAGCCCGGTCAACAAACATCTGAAGTGCAGAGAATCTGGGTTTCGGAAACGGGTGCAGATAATTTGGCCAGGGGGTTGATAACTAAAAGGTGTGTTATAAGTATTTACATGTACCTTTTTTTAGGACGAGAAGGTAAGTTAAATTTTTAATTTATCATCACCACATAATCAAGTAAGTTAACTGGGTGAAAACTTTTGAGATAAGAAGTCTTATACTTAAAGAAAATTATTTAAAATATTGAGCAAGTAACAAAATTGTGAACGATCGGCGTGATTCGATAACTTTTCGCCGAAGTTAGCTGTAAGTTTGTGGAAGTTTCCAGCCGTGTTTCTGAACCTTATCGTCCGTGGAAGTAACAAGCTGAGATAAATGAAGTTTAGTTGCTCTTAATTTAATGGCTGGCCGGAAGTTTGGACGACGTGACCGGATGGGAAGGGGAGTCCCTTTTCTCCCAATTATTCAACTAATTAATAAGACATTGCATTGATAGGATAGTGAACACCTTTAATAACTACTTTCAAACAACGACGTAAAACCGACTGCTAATATTTTATTGGATGTAGCTATTGTAATACAATAGAATACTATATATTGTTTAACAGCGGATTCACAATTGAAGCGCTTTAAACGGGTTACGATCAGAAGCAAGTACGAGTAAGCGTCTCTCAAGTCTTTCGAACACCGCAACTGAGCAAATGGTAAACGATTTCTTAAAGGATTTATAGGAGATGACACTAAAGTAAGGGGTGTGGGAGAAACGGAAAAGGCAAAGACGGGATGGCGGACATTGGAGCTTCGACCAAGATTTATTGAGATACAAATTGTTACAGAATCAGTGTTCAGCTAAACCCCTAATTAGTTTATCAGCCATAAATTAAAAACGTTACTGTCGGCAAGGAAATGACTCGTAAATCTACACTGTTTTATATCAAAGATAAAAACATTACAAGTTATTTAGTAATGGTAGCTATGCATACACATGTTCTAACTGGCATTTAGGCAAACTAAATCTTGAACTTGAAGCGATAAAGTACGTTTAAGTGGCAATACATTAAAAAGCCAAAAGGTTAAAGTGAACCGTGCTGGTTGACGTTTATACGCTTGAATAAATTATCTAACATATGAACATCTTTACTTACATACATAGGTCAAAAACCAAATGACTATCGACTAAATATCCATATAACCAAAGAAATAACTATAAACTTCAAATGGATATCATAGAAAATGTTTGTTCACATTTTCGACGCAATAATTTTATTGGAATGGAACAATAGAAATGTAATTTGCTTTGTTCAAGACGATACAGACCGATTCTGTTACAATAAGAAGTTATACCTCGACTAAAAATAATACAGATACTGAACCCACTCAGTATTGAACAATCAGACTCAGTGCTTCTATTTTTTTGTTCAATTGTGCACCTTCCTAGTCTATACTCGTCCTCGAAGAGCGAAGAGAAAACAATAATTTTATTGAATCTGCTAGTTAGCAGATTTAAGAACAATACTGACAACTGAGTTCTAAAAGATGTTCTCGGTTGTCAGTTTTGTTCTTGGCTTTTTATTCTTTTATATTTGTTGTGAAGATGAAGATGTCATTAATAAGATAAGGGAAATATATTTTGAGTCAGCAAAGTTTAAATTTATTCTTCAAATGTTGGTATTCAAAATGGGAAATCCTTCGCCAAACATGGTACCAATCAATCAACTAGCCCATCGCAGTCCACTGCTAGACTAGGCCTCTCACAATGTAGGTATATTTCTCAACAAATATATCGACTAATTGTCCACAGAATATCACTTGAATATTTTTAGTTATCTTTGCTCGAGACTACATTTTGGGAGCAGATCTACAATTTTGCTAAAAATCCCTATTATTTAGGTAACAGCTAAATCACATCCCATAAAATAATAATATTTCTTGCAATTCATTCAATATCTAATTTGGTGCGGTATTTGGAATATAAAACTATATATAACTATATACTATATTAAATAATTGAAGTAGGAAATATAATAAATAAGTTTAATCCGATTATATCTGACAAGTGCCAGCAATCGCTCGTAAGTGAAAAAAACATTTTATTTATATTTTGTATGGATCTCCTTGTAACGTAACGTACAGGAAGATTAATATTGCAAGAGCTCAAAGTAGTTCGCATATAAACAAATAGGAAAAGAATTTTCTATATGTCACTATTATCATTAGTTTGAAGCTAAAGGTATTTTATGGTCGGCAGCGCGAGTGTGACACCCCTGGTGTTGCATACGTCCATAGGCCACGGTAACCGCTTCCCGTCAGGTGGGCCGTGTGCTTGTCTGCCAACTAATTGGTATAAAAAAAACGTTTCTTTGCTAGATGCCGATGAATTAATTTGTACAAGTGTTTTTAACCTGTGGCCGAAGTAATCGATTCTAAGTCGCAGAATTTTTTTTTCAATACACTTGCTCATAAAGTGGCACTTCACCACAATTAGGCACATAACGGCACCTATAATCAAACTATGACTTTTTTCTTGCTATAATTTCACGAGTGAGTTAACTATAGTTTTTTATAAATTTTACTGGTTGAATTGCTTTCTTAAAAAAGTTTCAATACAAAAAAAATCGTGTTCTAAATAAATTTAAATAAATTAATAGCTCATTTCATGCAACTCAGTATTTAAATTGATAATTTTGTTTGTTTATTAAACTAGTTTAATAAACAAAACTTTCACTCAAATATTACTTATGTTTTCAAATAAATTAATAGCTCATTTCATGCAACTTAGTATTTAAATTGATAATTTTGTTTGTTTATTTAATTAGTTTAATAAACAAAACTTTCACTCAAATATTGCTTATGTTTTCTCTATAAAAACTTAAAATTTCAAATTTTCTACGTTCCGAAAAAAGAAACCGTTCTTTTCATTCTTTTAGTCTATAGTCTATGCTAGATGGCGCGCATAGTACAAGTAATTAATTTTCTCGTTCTTGCGAAAACAATTCTCAACTCGTTTTCACTGTTGAAATTATAGTTTGACGGCCTCTGTGGCGTGGTGGTAGTGAACGCGACTGCTAGGCAGGACGCGCGGGTTCGATCCCCGCTCAGTGCAAATATTTGTATGCATGACTATGGGTATTTGCATTGGTCTGGGTGTTTCTATATATAATATGTATGTATTTACAAAAAAAAAAGTATTTAAGTATGTTATCCCTATTCTAGACTCCATAACACAAGCTAGTAAAACTATGCTTACCATGGGTCTAGATAGCGTTGTGTAGAATGTTATAGAATAATATTATATTATTATATTATTATTATATTATATAATTATTAATTGAATTGTGTACAAGTACAATTATGTAGATATAGGATGTGAAGCACTTACCGTTATGGAAAGTTTACTAGGTGCTTGAAAACTACAAGAGTTAAAATTATGTTAGTATTATTTTCTTCGCAAGTATGTAGAAAAACATCGTATGTCATACGTATACATGTGTGTATTGATGATTACCGTCTTCGGCTCTTTTAACGCCGTCGCCTGTCGGCTCCGGTCTCAATACCGCCTTAGCGGTAATCACTAACGTTATACACTCGTACCATAATATACTATTAAACCACTGTCAGAAACCGCACTTATATTGATAGGATCGAGCGTATTCAGAAACGGTTTTTGCGTTTTCTGCAATACAAGACACGTAGGTATACCTCTAACTACATTGTGCGGTGTAAGAAGTTTCATATACTACCCCTGCATGAACGGAGACGAATCGCAGATGTTGTGTATTTGCACAAAATGGTGACTGGTATCGTGGATTGTCCAGAGTTGTTGGGAGAGCTTGGCTTTATAGCACGATCCAGACTATTACGTAATCCTAGTTTACTCTATGTACCCCTTGTGAAGTGCACCTACCGGCAAAACTCATTCTTAATACGGGTGAGCAGATGCTTCAATATGTTATGTCGAGAATTAGATTTGGACCTCTTTAATACAAATGCTTCCCGTTTAAAGCACGTTCTAGCGAATAGGTTCTTTGGTGAGAGTTAATCCGGATAATAATCTGTAGTGATTTTATTCGAAAGATACATGTTTAGTTTTGTTTACCTACTGTTTTTTTCCCCTTATTTATATAAACATTATTGTTACTAGTGGAAACTTGTTAATGGCCTTCAGCTATTAATTATTTAAGACTATAAGCTGTACACCAGCTGTAAGTTTTCCAAATATAATAAAATAAAAAATAAAAATAAATTAAATAAGAACTATTACTTTGTTTTTTTTTTCAAATCTAAAGTGTAGAACTACTGCAACCAATCAATGATAGGTGGTATACTCCAGTATCAAAATACTAAATAAAATGGAATTGACGGCCAGTGTGGTATAGCGTTAGATGGTATATCTAAGTAGATTCATCCACATTGTAAATCTAGCTAGCTGAACTAAACTTACTTTGGGTCTCGATAGAGTTGTGTAGAATGTCGTATCTATTATCATATTACCGTTAAATAATAGTGTTACAGCAGGAAACTGCCACCTTTCACTGATAATCACGGTATAATGCGAAGCATTTTTGTTCTTAATATTACTCTGGCAAGGGCATTGTGTGGTCAAACGGTGGTAAAAGGACCAAATAACTCAAATGTATATCCTAAATGTCGTTCTGTATTATACCACTGGATTCATGGTAGCAAAGTTCAGGACTAAATTCACTCTATAATTCTCGTTACGGAGAATTCTAGATAAAAGTGACAACAAGGAACGTGAATGAACTATGGCAGGCTTTGACGGGTGAGCGCAAGCACAAAATAAGTATTTTGTTTTTTTTTTAAGTAAAATTTCTGAAATATTTTTTTTATATTAATGACATTATAAATATATACTCCCCAACATTTTACACAACGCTATCTCTAGACCCATGGTAAGCAAAGCTTAACTAGCTTGTGTTATGGAATCTAGAACGCGGATAAACATACTATATTTTTGTAAATACATACATATTATACATAGAATCACCCAGACCAATGCAAATATACATATTCATGCATACAAATATTTGCACTGAGCGGGAATCGAACCCGCTCTACCGCTACGCCACAGAGGCCGTCATTATTTTTATCGAATTGATTGTTCTGATTCTTATTTTGGTCTTTACAGATGAACTTAATTGTCTCTTTTTAGGGTTCCGTAATACTTCAAAAGGAAAAAATAGGAACCCTTATAGGATCACTTCGTTGTCCGTCTGTCTGTTAAGATCTTATCTCGTGAATGTGTGGAAGGATTAAGTTTAAATTTAAACCAAATACTGAATCCTGCAACCAAACTTCTGGGTCAACGCAATGAAAACGTATTGCCATTTACGTAAAATAAGTTAGCCCTTCAATTCCATTTCGTACAGAACCCTCAGTTGCACGAGTCCGACTCCCACTTGACTAGTTTTATTAATAGTTGATCTTTGTAAAAGCATTATAGGAGTGACTTATGATCTTTTTAAAATCATTCTCATTCTCATTATCTGAGCCTTTTCCCAACTTAATCTAGTAGGAGGACATCAAAGATATTGTAGTATATTTGGTAAATCTACTATATGGGTCATAACTTTATAATATAATATTAGTAATATTATAAATGAGAATGTGTGAAGATGTTTGGATGTTTGTTAGCCAGATACGTTTCTCTGTATGAGTGTAGAGTAACAAAAATCCAAATATCTATTCATCTTCACAAAAAAAAACAAAAATAGGGTTGACTCGGTGGTAAGAGGTTAGCCTCTTTAGATTTGATATAGTAGATATTTTACTAAAGGTTGATATCACTTACGGTGCGAGCAGAGATTTAATATTAGGAGTATAAAGTTATTTGGATCGTTCTCTAAGCGCAATTTCAAAAATTGATGCCCTAATATGATTGCACGTTTTGTAATAACTGAATCTATTTTGATTGATAGAACGAAATATGGTTTTCACCTTAAGCCTGTGTTCTACTCCTTCTGATTTTTTTTTATATACCACTTAGGTGGCAGAAAAGCACACGGCTCACCCGATGGGAAGCGGTTACCGTGGCCTATGGACTTATGCAACACCAGGGGTGTCAGACTCGCGCTGCCGACCATGAAGAAACCTTCTGATACCCCTCTTGAAGAACCCCATATGGTAGGTGCTTGGGAAAATCACAGCAGGGAGGTCATTCCACAGCTTGAGTGTGGATGGTGTGAAGTTTCTTTCATACCGCACAGTGCGCACCGTCTCAGTTCGCAATGTGTGAGGATGAATTCCCTGCTTATGGCGAGAGGTGCGATGATTCAGTTTATTCGTTCTTTTATGGGAGCTATTGCTGCTAATTTTCCAACTGTCATAGGATAGTCGGCACATCTGTTATTTAGCAGGTACACTGACTAGCAAGTGAAGTTTAAAGGCTCCAAAGGTGTTGGTAGAGCCCTGTACAGGGTTGTGAATCACTGCTCTCTCTTTAAAACTGAACTTTTATGTGACATTTTAATAAAACTTTCTAAGCGCTTTGGGAATTTCGCTACTAAATCGTTAGTTTAATAATTCATACGCACATGTCTATCATTACCCGTGGGGGAAATTTAACCGCAAAATTTAACTCTATCGTGGGTTTCTAATAAAAAGGTACTAGGCAAATTAACTGAATAATAAATGTACGTGACCCCTGATATGTTCACACGATGCTTTCTGGGCCCCGGAGTGTTTAACCTTTATGTATAGATACATTACATACTATGTAGTATATAGAAACATACCTACTTTGGGCACAGCGCTGGCCCTCATAAAGGGCTAAGCAGGCTTACATCCGGAGGCCTTTGTTATAGCGTGTTACTAGATTACGTTAGTTAAGGTCCCTGTAGGATTCAATGTTAGCTATGGTATTACATTTTTCAATTTATTTGACCATCTGTAATCCATGACTTTGCCTATGTGAATATTACATGAAGTTGTAGACTAAATTGCCCATTTTCATTTTTCAAAATGAGAAAAGGATCCCTTATAGAATAAATTCAATGCCTGAGAAGATTTTTTATAAAGAATGCGTAAAGTAGATACAGTGGTGTGAGTGTGATACAGAAGGTTTATACAGACGGTTCATTATAACAAGTAGGTTGCACTGGAAAAATTGCAGATAGTAAAGTCTTGGCTCCAATCACGACAGAAACTAGAGTTCAACAAACAACCTCGTCCTGCGCTGTCCTGCTCGTCGTTCCGATTTCATCTACTCTTCCTTTTCTGTACAATCTATATTTCTTTGGAACAAGCTACCTCTCAGGATCAGGAGCCACAAGCCGTTTAAAATGGGAGTTCGGAAGCTCATGCTGGATAAATTGGAAGAAACTTCATTATTATGTTTATGTATATTTTATTTATATTTTTTTTTATTCCAACGTTTCGGATTAAATTAATAGAAAAATAACATTGACTGATTTTTTAAACTAGTTTTGAGAGTGTGAAGAAAGAGAGTGACTCTAATTTTAACAGTTACACAAACTTAATTAAAAAGTATGTTTCTTCATTTACAATAACGATAACGGAAATTAACTCGATCATGGTTTGTAATACGTCAAAGTATATTAAACTAGAAAACCTTAAAACAACTTAAAAAATCACCCTTATTAGTAAAAGGAAATTAGAATATTATTTCTATAAAATTACAGATGTTTCATGCCTACTATTAATTTTATATACGATGTTGGTATATTTAACACGGTTGTAAGTACAGCTATTAGTCTAGCTTCACTTTAATAATTAAACTAATTTATTACAAGTTTAATGATCGCGTAAACAGCTCCACATGGCAAGTATATTTTCTGTAGAAGAAGGAATAGTAAATGTCACTATTTTCATTTGATGGTCATCATCTGATAGTTGATCATTTTGTAGCCCGGGGGTCCAGTCTCGTGCTGCTTTTTAGGGTTCCGTACCTCAAAGGAAAACTATCGGAACCTTTACAGGATCATTATGTTGTCCGTCGGTCTGTCCATCTGTCTGTCAAGACCTTTTTCTCAGGGATGCGTGGGGGTATTAAGTTGAAATTCATATCAAATACTCAAGTTTGTAAAGTCTTGAAACTGCGCAAAGATCAAATTTCAAAGTCAAGGCAATCAAATTATATTGCGGTTGATATATTATAAGTCCATCCAACCAACCATCCAATCAACTAATCAACCAACCTAGTCCAAATATCTAACTCTCGGAGTGTGAGTCCGAATCGCATTTGATCGGCTTTTTATTTTTATGGGAGTGACTGGAATTTGACCTCCGAACTCCTAGCCTAGAGGAAAGTCTGAACCAGAGCAGCGTTGGACTCTGATGATCCTATTGAGCTCTATACATCCAATACCACACAATAACACAGAAACAATACAATTAACATTTTCATCTAACTTATGTTTATTTTCTTCATATTTATTTTGAACTATAACATATCGGATTGGTACACATTTATTTAAAAACTGAAATAATTAAATAAACACCTCAACAAAGTCTAGGGAACAAGATGACCCCAATTATTTTTTTTCGTGTAAATCTTGTTTTGCAAATAACTGGCAGCAAATAAATAAAAATAGAATAAAGTAGATTACAGAGTTGTTCGAAATTTAAAAATAAATTTAAATAAGTAATGATTTTCGATTATGGAGGGAAAAATTTTAAAAGTGTTTGATTGTGCAATTTCTCTGAGGCAAAATAAAAATTATTTTTTTTGAATGTAAATAACGTTTATTATCAATAATACGTCTTTTACGTATGGTTTGTGCATTTTTGTGACTGTAGTCATCATGTCACGTCGTCATTTAAGTCGCGAAGAGATGTTAAGGGCTGTTGGTATGCTGCAAGCTGGACGAACTCAACGCGACGTAGCGGATGCTGTCAACACCCAACCAAGCGTAATTTGCAGATTATGGGCACGCTACAGGTCTACAGGGGATGTTGTCGAACGTCACAGGGGACGAAATAGGGTTACTACCCCGCGACAAGATCGTTTCTTGCAAAATTCCGCAAGGCGGCAACCCACGATTACTGCTAGTCAGTTGGTCGCAGGCCTCCAGTCTCAGCATCAAGTGGTTATTAGCGATCAAACTGTCAGAAGAAGACTACACGAAGCCAATCTTTATGCTCGCAGACCGCTTAGGGTTCCAGCTCTTCGACGTGGAAATCGAGGTCGTCGCTTATTGTGGGCTAACGCACATTTACAGTGGACCGATCATCAATGGGCACGGGTTCTGTTTTCCGACGAATCATGCTTCGGTTTTCATCCTGATTCGAGAAGAGTGCGTATATGGCGAGTTCCTGGACGTCGGAGTCGTCTCCAGAATCCGCAAGAAGTTCATCCTTACCAAGGTGGAACAATCATGGTATGGGCTGGAATTCGCCTTGGTGGAAGGACCGACCTCGTTTGGATACGGGGCAATTTGAATGCAAACCAATACATTCAGGAGGTTATACACCCCATGGTAATCCCTCATCGACAGCAGTTCGGTCAAGATTTTATGTTCATGCAAGATAATGCACGGTCACACACCGCGAGGGTAGTGGTCAATGCGTTAAGCGAGCACAAGATGACGACGTTGGAATGGCCTGCTCAGTCTGCCGACCTCAATCCCATAGAGCATGCCTGGGATTTGCTTGGGAGAAGAGCTTTCAGTGATTCTTTGGAAAATCTGAACACTGAAGAACAACTTTTTTTACACCTTCGCAGTGTATGGAGCCATATTCCACAGACGATGATTGACAATCTCATACTAAGTATGCCACGCCGTTATCGAGCTGTTGCTAATGCTTTAGGAGGTCCTACAGATTATTAAAAACGTTTAAAGTACGGTTAATTACTGTATTTCTTACTACCTCGTTATTTTTGTGCCTAATCATAGAAGGTTGTAATACTCAATATTGGCACTATTCAATTCTTTCCTAAAAAAAAAAAAATTGGGTATGAAAATGTTTTTATTAAAATTAAAATTAAAAACGGTATAAAAATACCCTTCTATTGATATAAAACACTCACTATTACAAGAAAGGGTTATTAAATAAAAACTAGAAATGTCCTTGTTCCCTAGACTTTGTTGATGTGTGTACTATCTGTTTTCTGGACCTTTGCCTGCGTGTAATAATAAGCATGTTCCCACGACGCACATAAATGTATTTCCGGGATAAAATTATATGTTCTCTTCTAGACTGTTATCTATCTCTGTGACAAATTGTATCTAGCACCATTTAACCGTTCTGTCGCTATTGGGTAACACACACTTCCACATTTATAATAGTAGAAGGAAACGATTTAACATAGTAGGTACGTTTTTACTAAAGTGATTTACACACTACAATTTCTTATTATTGTTAATATTTCTTAACTATTTTATGAACTTAAGACTTGAAAGTTAACGCTTGAAAGAAAGAAAACACTTGAAACGATTTCATAAATTCATCTTTTTCTTCATATAAACGGAACTTTATATTTGTTCGCGTGATGGTATGTAATAATTATTAAAAGTGCTTTGTTTTTAATTGTAGATTAGTTAACAATGTTCTCTACAAATTATAAAATTAAACTTATGACGAGAAATTTTGTGCTAAAGTACGCAGCGTGTAATAAAGTATAGAAAATACGAGTGTCTTCAAGTAACTGTCTTCATGTTACTCGTTTTCCATGAAACGATCCATAGTCAGTTGAATTCTTCGTATTATTATAATTTTATTAGGACTAAGTTATAAAGTATTCGTCCAGACGTCAAATGAGTTATAATAACGGCACGAAGCGTTTCACGAGCGGGCAATTGTCGTACCGTAATGAAAATAACTTAATGCGACGGTAAAGTTAGTTTTATTGACTTACTAAGTGCTTTAATTTTAGAGCTCTTTTATTTCTGTTATAAATTTAATGTTTTAATATTACCAATTTGTCCCAATGAGCTGGCGTATTTTATAACTAATTGATATTTTAGTTATATTATTTAATATCAAAACGGTTGGACATTTTAAGACTTAATACGAGTAATATACTCGTATTAAGTTTTAAGAAATGTTTCAAAAGGTTTCTTGGAACTTACCAACGGAATCCTTAAAACAAATCACGACATGGAAGACAAGTCCGAAGTGTATATAGAACAAAAGTTTTCGCAACAACATTATTCAAGACACATCGTATGTTAGCGAAAAAACTTCACTATTTGCGCGGCATACTACGGTGAGTTCGACGATGGAGAAGTTCGTAGGCCGTAGCGGCGTAGACGTGCTACGTGCGTCCGCCTACGAAAACGAGGCTCGACTGGTAGACCGTAGACTCTGATCTCCGTGCGGCCTTTGCTCGCGAAGTTCGCCGCCCCGGTGCACATGCGCTCGTTCATCGCATTTCACATGAGTGGAATAAAACTTGGTAATAATTATCTTCTTTCCAAATCATTAAGCAATATTTACTGAACGAAATAGGATATTGTTTGGGATTTTGGGCCCAAATAAATAACATTTACTCCTGAAATGCATTTATTCAATGATAGTAAGTGTTTAATTCAATTCAAATTCATTTATTGTTTGTCACAGGTATTACTTCGTAGATATTGTTATCATTTACATAGGTTAGGTTAGGTTTCAACAATAAGATTATTACAATCACAGATTTAAAATTAAATTGAATTATGATATCCTTATACTAGCCAAAGAATATAATTAACACATGAATTTATTAGATTAGTTAGATTAATGTCAAATTGTTTCATCCTCAAGTCAATATGAGAATGATAAATACGTGACAGATGTAACTATAGAATTAAATTAATTAATATATTAAAATATATGATACTATAAAATATAAATGTGTCAAGTCACATTATTTACATCGTCCATAAACTACTTGTGTACTTATATTTATAAACTAATGAAGACTAGCAAATGACTAGATATATACAAATAATGAAAAATTTGGTTTTATAAATACGATAACAGATTGGTAAATACGAGAAGATACAAAAAAAAATATTTTTATTAAATATAAATACAAAAAGCTTTTTGCTTTTGAAAGAAGGTTATTTCTTGAAATTCTTTTGTTTTACCGTAATTGTGTTTAGAATGTCTCCTTCCGATTATTATATTACTTGCTCACCATAAACTTAGAGGTTGTAATAACATTCACCCTTTAAATGTTACTGAACACTAACAATAATACACAAACTATCATTACTTGAAATAAATCTTTAAAGAACAAGTTAAATACAGCGCATATTTTGTTCAAATTTGTAGGGTTCCATACGTGAATAGTAATTGTAATTGTGCGTCTGTCTGTCAAGACCTTTTTTTCAGGAAGCGTAGAGATGTCAAGTCGAAATCGAGTCCAACTCGCACTTGACCGACTTTTTTAGGAAAAGTTTTAGAGTTAAGGTTTGTTTTTAATTAACTTGAAATGTACTAAATAACTTTCAAGAGCGACTGTACGTGTATTCTACATACATACATACAGGGTGTATTTTTGAAACAGGGCAGTAAGGGCAAGTACCTTAACCGTTGCAGTTACAGCAAATCGTTCTTAAAAGACCTTCCCTAACTTTATGGGACATTTTGAACTGCATTCACAGATTTTGTAAAAAACTTACAGTTAGCAAAAAAAATGCAAAAAGTTCAAATTTTTTTTTTATGCCAATCGATTCTATTTCATGTGGGGATCAAAAAACTCTATGGGACCATTTTAGCTTTCAGTACTAGAAAAGACAGAAATCGCCAAAAACGTTTCCCATACATTTCGTACGGAAATATGATAAATCAACTCGAAACTCATAGGTCAGGTAAAATTTTGAACTTTTTTAAATAAAAAAATCATTTAAACATTTAAGAAATTGGTTTATGAAATAAATTGCTCAAAATGATTTCCATTTTCACGAATACATAAGTCTATCCTTTTTTGCACTGAACGAATGGCGGCTAATAATGTTCTGGGATGAATATTACGTAAAATGGTCATTAATGCATCCTTGAGCTCTTGAACACTGGCGTACGTCGTCTTATAGACCTCGTTTTTCACGAAGCTCCATAAAAAAAATCAAGTGGTGTTAGATCGGGGCTACGAGGTGGCCACTGTGTTGGACCATGTGTACCTATCCACTGTGTACCGAATAGGCGGCTCAAATTGGAACGTGAAAGGTGACTGTTATGTGGCGGAGCACCATCTTGTTAAAAATGAACTTTTCGCAATTCCGACAGGGGCCATTCGTCCATCTCGTTTTCAAGATGGTGTAAAATGACTTCATTATACATGGCAGAATTCAGTTTCCCTTCATAAAATTCCACCATTATGACTCGATTGGACATTATACCACACCAACAGTTGAATGAGAAGTGAACCTGATTATGACTTGCCGTAACTCTTAGTGGATTTTCTTTGGACCAATAGTGGTGATTTTTTCTGTTGTACATACCGTTATTGGAAAAATTCGTATTGTCTGACCACAGTATGTAATTTAAAAATTCATGATCTCTGCTTATTTTTCCTCTTAGCCATCTGCAAAAAGTAAGCCTTCGAACATCATCACCCGGATGTAACACTTGAACTATGCGCCCATATCGATAGCACTTGTAGCCGTATTTCTTCCATATCTTTATCACAAGGGAGTGGGATACACCTACTTCAAGGGCGACTTGCCTGGACGATACCTCTGGATATGCTTCGACATAAGTCAGAACCGCAATCTCCGTGTCCATGTCCACACGAGGCTGCCGCTTTCTTTTGAAAGAACTCTGTAATTCCAGGTTTTTCAAAAGATTTGTAATAACCTTTCTTGTTGGCACATGCCGCAACGGATACTTATTGCGGTACCACACTAATGCAGCTCCCGCATTTCGATTATTGACAAAATACGCTTTTAATAAGCCAATTTTTTCACGATTAGAAGACATTTTAGCGAAAATCCTTAATTAATAACTCATACGAAGTTTCTCAGCTGAAACTAAGTATAACACACAGATTTTCGAATCAAATTCGAAATTTGAGGGTAAAAATTCTTTTTATTTACTTTACAGTCAATTCTACCCATTTCCTGGCCATAACAAAAAGTTAGACCATCGTAGAAATTTGTTTCTGTTGCCGAAATGTATGGGAAACGTTTTTGGCGATTTCTGTCTTTCCTAGTACTGAAAGCTAAAATGGTCTCATAGAGTTTTTTGATCCCCACATGAAATAGAATCGAATGGCATAAAAAAAAATTTTTGGACTTTTTGCATTTTTTTTGCCAACTGTAAGTTTTTTACAAAATCTGTGAATGCAGTTCAAAATATGTCAAAAAGTTAGGGAAGGTCTTCTAAGAACGTTTTGCTGTAACTGCAACGGTTAAGGTACTTGCCCTTACTGCCCCGTTTCAAAAATACACCCGTGTAATCACGCCTTTATCCTCGGAGGGTTAGGCAGAGGTGAATTAACACCCACATTTCACCAATCATTGAATTCGGTCCCACATAATAGGGGGTGAACCTATTGCCGTATTCCGGGCACTATTGGTGACTCGAGGCATGCATCTGAGGCTGAGTCTGGACTGTATATATCTGTCTAATGTTAAATCTTAGTCGCCTTGTACGACACCGCACGGGAAGAGATGGGGTGGCCCAAATTCTACTCTGCCTGGTACCACGCGGCTAACGTGTATTCTATCCGAATAAAGAGAAACAAAAGAGGTATATTTACTGGCTGTTAGGTTTTAAAAAAGGAAAGTGAAAGGTATGATTATTTTTTATTTATTACGCTGCACTTTGCGCCATGCAGGCCGGCTGTGCTGACATGCGGTGAGGTTAACACTCTTACCCCAGTTATTACTTGAATTATTTATTTGCTCGTCACATTAGACCATTTTTATATTTGTTAGTAAGCTAAGAGCTAGTAGGTATTGCCATGCATATTTACTTCCTTTTACTTTTTATTATTTATGTATGGTATGATATTATATAGCTGAAGAATTTATCTGTTTGGTTGAACGCGTTAATTTCAGGAACTACTGTTGTGTTTGGTGAGTAGGGTAACCAGAGCTCACTGGAGGTTTTGTGCTGTCAGTAGGAAGATCAAAAGCTTGTCCTACTTTGTCTTTTACACTGACGGCACAGAAACTCTCTGTGCTTACAGGGTTGGTAGCGCGAGTTTGACTCCCTTGGTGTTACACACGTTCATAGGCCACAGTAACCACTTTCCATCAGGTGGGCCATGTGCTTATCTGCCACATAGTGGTATAAAAATATAACTTTTATTTTTTAATATTCCGTTTATGGAGGGAGGTTATACGTTATATTATCATCATGCTACTACTCAAGGGAGCGACGAGGTAATCATAAATAACAACAATTCCTTCTGATTCCCATATATTGTTTGAAAATTAGCAAATTGTGGGCTTAGAGGGGTGACATGGAGTTTCGAAGTAAGTCACAGGCGAAGCACAAAAGAAAATATGTATGTAAGTATTTATTGCCTATAGAGTTAATTACTTAAGAAATTGACATGAGTAATTTATAATTTGACATATTCACAAAATGTTAGTTATTAATCTTATTAATTTTACGCCCCCTAAAATCCAACCACACGTCCTGATCGACCACCTGAATCTCGTGGGGGGTGGACACACGGAAACAAATTTACTGGCGTGGCTATCGTGGCTCTGGTAAAATTTCTTGAAAAACTTGACATTGGCGTCTCGCCATTAATAATTTTATAAACATTTAAAATTTACTTGACATTGACAAAATTGTAGCGCTTTGCTACGCAGAGGCCACTAATAAAAGAACATTGAACATTATTAATTTTACAATCATGTCAAGAAATAATACATAAATATTAAATACAATAAAACTAAAATAACTATTATACAACTTATAGCTAAGAACAATTAAAATGCGTCGTGGAATTCCTCCATATCGCATGCCTCTTGTGGTAGCGTTCCCAGAAGACTGGCAACATTATTACGTTGTATGGCAATGCTTATTCTTTGACCTAAAAAGAGGCCAGCCTTCTGGTCACGAAAAGCGTCGACCATACGCTTCGCAATCTCACGCAAGAGATTGCGAGCGCTCGGACCCCATGACTCCAAAGTCTGGACTCCAAACGGCACAAATTCATAATCTCTGATAAGATTGGAGTAGAAGAAGCAGCAGCAACACCAGCACAGCCAACCGTGCTCGTTATATGGGTAGGAGTAATGGTATCAGCGCATGTGGCGTCCC
This sequence comes from Eilema griseolum, assembly GCA_963662185.1. Classification (NCBI taxonomy): domain Eukaryota; kingdom Metazoa; phylum Arthropoda; class Insecta; order Lepidoptera; family Erebidae; genus Eilema; species Eilema griseolum. The sequence goes on from OY759242.1 coordinate 12,388,841, forward strand.
ACACCAGAGTCCTACCCATCTTCCATGGCATTAACGACATGCCATCCGGTCTCCTGCCATCGTCACGCGCCAAAACGTTTAGTTCAAGTACAGCCGGTACACTGGCGGTGACAAGAGCACACCGGATTATGTCGTTGAGGCTGGCGGGCCGTGGAAGTCACCCAACGCTCCTGCAGCACGATAGGCCATAGTGTCCGAGTCTGTCAATGGCTTCTCCACCGCTGCATTGATGCGGAGAAACACATGGCGCACCTTATCGGTGAAACTAATTTAACTAATTAAAAAAAAAGAACAAACAAACTATCTACATAAATAACTTCTAAATCTCGTTTAGTTTAGTAAGCTTTTATAGCATTTAGGTAGCAGACAAGCACACGACTCATGTCCATGTGCCAGTGTGCAAAACCAGGAGCATCATAAGGCTACCATCCCGTCAAAACCTTCTATAGCCAAGCTAAGTCACTGATCAAATTCAAACTGGCTACTAGACCATAAAGTCAATTCAGAATCTTTTTATTTAATATCAAAACGTTAAGTTTTATAAAAAGTATGAATAAAGAAATATGACGTCACAGTTAGTACTACCAATAGTACTAGGGACTGAGTGGATGATTAAAAATAAACAAGAACGATAAAATGAGAACAGACAGAACAGATTTTTACCGCTTTTTACTATTGTTTATTTAATAAGTTTGGTTTTGTAATTTATTTTAACTACGGGAAAGTATCCAATTACATGAAACCGTTGCAGCTGTGGAATATTGACATTAATCCCAGTGAGCAACACTCTTTTTTTATTAATATTGGGTACATATTTTAATAATTGGGCATAATATTTTGAGTTCATTAAATTAAATTATCTTTGGAGTATCACTGCTTGATATCATATAATATTATATTATGCTACATTTGGCGATTACCACTAAGGCGCCATGGTCGTAAGAGAGCCGAAAACGGTAATCGTCAATACACACATGTATCATACGACGTTTTTCAATACACTTGCGAAGAGAATAATACTAAAATAGATATTTACCCTTGTAGTTTTTAGATAGTATTTCCATAACGTTAATGGTTTCACATCTTATATCGGGCGGTGTATAGCATAAATAATTGTCTTCATAACAAAATTCAATTAGTAATTAGCTGTAAGTTCAACAGTGAAAACGAGTTGAGAATTATTTTCGCAAAAAATAATTAGCTTTCCGATGCGCGCGCATGTAGCATAGACCATAAACTAAAAGAATGACGTTTTTTTTTCGGAACGTAGAAAATGGGGAATAAAAGTTTTGGAAATAAAAGATTGTTTAGTAGACCTATTTAATTAACAAAAAAGTTGAAATTATCTATTTAAATACTAAGTTGCATGAAATGAGCTAAATTAATAGCTCATTTCATTATTTTTTTTATTATTTGTACTATTTTGAACAAGGTTTTTTGTATCGATGTATCGATTTAAAAAAGCAAAAAAAAATTAGTTTTTAAAGAACAAAGTAACTCAACTAAACAATAAAAAATTAAAAACTCACTTCTGTATTATAGAAAGGAAAATGTTTTATCACTTTAAATCACAAATTAACATTAATGAAATGATCTATGTAAATTAATATTAGAGCTTCTATAGTGACATTTTACAGTTAATTTTGGCAACAATAGGAGCTAAGTAAGTTAAGTAAGAATAGGAGGAGGACAACAACACGTGAGAAAAGGATTTAACAAAACATATTTAGGGAAGTATCATACATATGTTGGCTATTTTCTCATTTTCAATTAATAGTCATTTACTGTTTACAAATTAATCGATGAAAGTACTAAAGTAGTAGAGAAAATGATGACATTATTTATGTTTCCACTGCTAATATAGGAGTTTCTGATTCTATGTTGAGATATAAGAGAATAAGTGCAGTACCTACGTGGCCAAGTAATGGACCAGCAGGTAAAGATGATACAAGCATTGCACCAATCGGGCTGGCTGACTGATTATTCTTAGCAGGAACTGGTAAGTATTCTATTACATAGGAAAACTACCTTACTAAACAATAATCTATTGATATTGGAGAAACCTGTGTTTAGTCAGTCAAATCCATTGTACCTAATTGTGTGAGGCGTAGTGTTGCTTAGAGTGAAAAGTCAGAATACTGACATGAAAAAGATTATCTATCTCATTCATTTAATATAGATAAACCCTCAGACCTTTATACTATTTGTACAAAATACTAGTCATAATGACAAAAATATTAGCACTGTCTCTCATTTACCATTCTGAACATTTACCATAAAAAGCTATACTAAGCGATATATTAACCAAACATTCCGTGTAACGTAATAATATGCCAGTCGTGAGGAACATAACTAGCCGACCTAACCTCTGTATCTGATTAATCAGTGTGACTAACCTTGTTTCTGGTTTACTGCTCAAACGGTGGACGTTGTGTGTTTTCTGAATTACTAACTAACATTTCATTTGTGTCGTACAGTCGGCATCAGATCGATCTTGACCGACAAGGTGCTCAAAATGACTTTAACGCCTTGGTTTTCCCCCTTCCTGTTGACTGATTGTCAGATATTATGATACACACTTTTAGTCAGACCCTAATACAATTTAAATCAATAAAAGTTTGATTTCATTTAATACCTTGGTATTAAGGTAATTTTAAGAATTAGTAGTCAAGATCAAACTGATGCTGATTATACTATTTGAATCAAGCGTTTATTTTTATGTTAACAATGAAGAAATGTACACAGAAAAGATTTTTTTGCTCATTATGATCAAAGGCGCTACGGCGGTGTTGAGCAAATTTTAATTGCTAAAATATCCAGAAAAAGTGCTAAAAGATCAAAAAACGTAAACTCTACTGCTGTCTAAAAGATCAAAATAAGTTTCACAACAGACTGTACCCTATTACCAATTATAAAGCGACACAAGAATCAATGGGTACCACGTGCTGTCAATCATGTTTTGATCTTTTAGACAGCAGTCGGGTTAATTGCAAGTTTAATTGCAATTAAAATTTGCCCAACATCGTTGCACACAGCCTCTTGCAACGGACTTCTTGATCCATGTAGGTACATGTTTATATTTTTTTTTTTTTTTTACGTGCGCAAAATCCCCACGGATACCTCCCCACCGGGGCCGGTGGAGGAGGTTATGTCGGACTCGAACCGACTAAAACGCACGCCGCCTGTGGGTCGTTTTGGTTGCCGAAGGTGAGGTTGACAGGCATATCCCTCGCACCCCGGCCGACCCAGGGCCATCTCTCACGATCTGGCCCTCGTCTCGGGTGTGGGGACTACAGAGTCCCCAACTCGACCCCGAAAACGGGGAGGCGCGCTAGGCGCGCCACCGCTGCGGCCTGCTTCTGCCAGGGTAACCGGCGGCTCCACCTGTCACCCCCAGGCCGGCGCTCATGGGGGGCGGAGGTCGTTCATCGACCTCCGACGCCCGAGTTGCCTTCGTACGCGGGCAGCTTGGCTTGCGATCCTTCGTCGAGTACATGTTTATATTCTAATATATTTTGACATAACACATTAAAAGGTTTAATAGTACTTACAGGAATCAATATTTTCAATATGTGCTGTTAAATATCAAATAGAGCTATTTAGACTATAGCTTTGCGGCTTAATTTTGAGTCGTAAATCTTATAAAATATATTACTTACTGTAGTACCACCTTCAGTAGGTACCTACTAACATTTTAAATCGTAAAAGATCGCCTGAAGAAATTAAGTTACAAGGTTTGTAATACATTTTTACTAAAGTAGTTATTTTTATAAACATTCAGAAATGAGAACTTCGCTTACAAGGTTCCGTCAAGCAATTTCTTTGATGCTTAATAGTTTTTGATTTCACTTTATATATTCAATTAATGCTGTAATTTTATTCATCTTCATTTTAAAGTTCTTTCCCGATACACATATATATATATAAGACTTCGCTTTCACCTCAGATCCCAGGATCTGTTTACTCCTTCTTCCTATAGGTTTAGCCTACACAGTTTTATGGAAGAAATTGCCATTTGACCTCCCAGCCCCGGGACGGAAGATTTTGCCAGGGCCTCGTCCGTCCACTAGCAGATATATTGACTATGGTGAGTTCAGTTTGGGATCCGCAAATCTTGATGGGGTTTTAAGAACATGCATAATTAAACTCTCCATTTTTTATACTTTGATAGCATAAGACATTGATATATTTAATTTGTCTATGTAACACGCGCCCTATTAAGTTAGTGTTATTGTAAAAATAAACACTTATCTCCACACGCTTAAGCTGTGAAATGAACTCCTTGCTGTGATCATGCCAATGCTTTTCTTGAGGAAACCCTCAAGAAAAGCATTAGAAAGTTCTTACAGGGTCGACAGCGCGAATAACCACCTTCCATCAGGTGGGCCGTGTGCTTATCTGCCACCTAAGTGCTATAAAAAATAGCATTAGTATGAGCACATATATTAAGTAATCTAACAGGACTCCCTTCCTTCCTCCCTGCTTTACTTTAGTTAACCAAGTTCCAGTTCAAACTTAGTTCGCAAATGTTTATTACTAAAAACACAACCCGTCAGCTGGTTTATTAGGAGTTTTAGTTCGAGATCAGGAAATAGCGGGCGGCCAATAGCCAAAACGGTTATTCAATAGTTGCAATATCAAGTAAGGTTATTTTATAATTAACTATTGTTACGACGGCTTGTATACATTCCAAAGAACCGGAAAACATTCAAAGAACAACATTGAGATACATATATGTATGAACATTTACCTTCAAATTAAAGCAACATACATATTTAATACTAAATATTTATATCGTGTATTCTCTTATTCATATTTTTAACGAAATTTTACTATTTTTACAGTATCAATGAAAGGTAAATCATTGTAATGGTTCAAGTTGTAAAGATAAATTGGAAATGTTCAACCTAATTTGTCCGTTACATGTTTGGTTGTGCTTACTTAGGGTTCTCTTCTGTGTTTTGTCGAAAACAAACTAAGTCCTTTGTCTGTGAGGTCCTACAAGCCTACGGCGGTTTTCTTATCAGTAACTTGTCCCTTTTACTATACGTAGTTACATGTATAAAGTATATACCTAGGGCCCCGATTTATTCGTTCTACTTATAGCAATGATTAGATTCGTTTGTATACAAATTCTTTGTAAAAGGACCCGGAAACTTTCTGCTGCGGCTCTTGTATTCGAATATTTTATTTCTACTGTCAGTGCAGCAGCTTTTCAGAGGTTCTTTTTTCAAATATTACTCGCGGAAACAGCGCACTGTTTACACAACGCTCGCCTTTCTGCTCATATCCAATGTAGTTTTCAGTTTAAAATTTTCATAGCATAGCTTTTAAACTAGGTTATATTCTGGATATTCTTCGTGAAGCCTGTTTTAAATGAGTATTTAGATTTAATTGGTTTTGGTTTATAGAATGAGTGATAAACATGATTAATACGAAAATAGGTGTCAAATATTAAATGTATCCTTATCTACAAATATAGCAAAATTTCCCCAAAAATCTGTATCTACATTACAAATTAGGTGTTGTATAGCGTGCCATTACACCCAAAAGATTTCATTTTCTGTTGTTAGTCCTGGTCCTAATGATCTGGGGAAGGTTGTGCCTTTAACATCGCAACAGTGTGCACATAAATAACTGAGAAGCGGAAATACATTGTGACACTCAAATTGTAAGTAATGTAGGACCTGTACCTATTTCATTTATTTTATTTTATCCATTCAGTTGCAAGATACTGTTGTCTTGCAACTGAATGGATATCTTAAAACCATTCATAAGTTTTCGCGTACATAATAATAATAAAAGTTTTTATTGTACACCAATAACATATTACATTACAATATGAGATACAATTTTTGTGGTACGTACAGATGGCAGCCTTATCGCTCTGCGGCAATTTCGTACAAGTAACCATAGGATGGAGACAAAAAAATAGGCGAAGAATACATATTTAGATTGCTAGTTTTTTGCATATACATTTTACAGTTGGTATGATTGTAATTAATTTCATAATTAATACAGTCATATAAACAAAGAACCTTTTATATATAAAGTGATTGTAGAAGAATGGACTTGTGTTAAAGAGTTAAGTTATACTTTAACACTTTTTATGTTGGACATGACATGACTTCAACCCACGACCATTCTTTATTTTATGTGTTCTAATGGTTTACGGTTTACGAACAGTAACAATTGAACTATCAGGTTGCTGTGGTTAATTACATATCAAATTGCAGATAACACAAAAATATTTACAAGTTATTATTGGTTGTGTCTCCCTTGGGAATTCTGTAGCTTTTTTTTTATTAGCGTGAAGAGAAGAAGGTATGACTTACTTTTTTTTTTTTTTTTTTTAACATTTCAATGAATGCAACATATTAATTTTTATTATAAGTAATCTATACAGAAATAATTTATAAATATTTAATTATATATATTCTAATATCTACGCCAAGCACTCTGTAATTAGTATACAATGTTGATTTATTATTATCTGGAATAAACTTTATTTCTACAATAACAAACCTATTTCGTTACTCAATAAATGTGTTACATTTATAATATCAATTGCCTTTCTTTGATATTATATGTATAGTATTTTGACAATTAAAAAGTTCGAGAGGACTTAAAAAATAGCTTCTTTTAAAAATGATATTTACTCATAAGGCATTTATTGACAAAATAATATATTTTTTTACTTTTTTTTTACTCAGTTGTATTTAACAAACGATTTCTATGCTATTATTAGAAAGCGCTCGGCCTCTGCCTTGGCATGACTTCGCCACAGCTCCAACGGTGTCCTGAGTGTGTTTAGGACAGGTGGGACTCCTGCTGCAGCACTGGATGACACTCCACTCGTGTCACAGATAGTTTAGTGTTATTTATTTGTACTTAGGTGGCAGACAAGCACACGGCCCACCTGATAGAAAGTGGTTACCGTGACCTATGGATGTGTGTAACACCAGAGGATCCACAGTCGCTCTGCCGACCCCGTAAGCACAGAATTTCTGTGCCGTCAGTGTAGAAGACGAATCAGGACAAGCCTTTAGTCTTTCCACTGTCAGCACGAATTCTCCAGTGAGCTCTAGCTACCCTACTCACTGCTCGGAACACAACACGAAGTTATTATGGCCGCGGTATTCTGTAGGGCGGTGGTACTTCCCCAGTCGGACTGCTCAATTGGGCGGAAATACCGCCGTGTCCTACCTCCTAATATTACTAACATTACTTCTTAAGTTAAATTGTTACTAAAGCTATGGATCGATGGTCTGAAAATAAATGATTCTTTTTTTTAAATTTTATCTTTTGATTGATAGAAATACTTTGAAAAAAAAAATAAGAATTACTTTTTATGATAACATATAATTGTCATTGAAATTAAAATTGGATATATCACTATAGTATGTGAAGTACGAATAACAATATTTTTTTGTCTGTTTTATGCGGACACGTAGTCGTATGTATGGTTGAGTCTCGTGTTGAGTTAACGTCAGTTTCAGTACCATGAAATCTAATAAGCGGTGTGGGCGTGCCAAGTGGTGACAATGTGCTATTAGTCGTAATAGTTACGTTGTCTGCAGCTTAACTTGAGTGCCAAATATTTATTTTATTATGCGACTACGGTCATCATCCTCCTGCCCTTATCCCAAGATTATTTGGGGTCGGCGCAACATGTGTTCTTTTTCCATTCATCTCTAGTTGCAGTCATTTCAACATTCACTCCCTTCTTAACCATGTCATCTTTCACACAGTCCATCCACCGCATTTTGGGCCTCCCTCTCCCCTTGTAGCCATCCACTTCCATAGTTAGTACCTTCCTTACGACATTATTTTCATCCCTACGCATTACATGCCCGAACCAGGACAAACGATTTCCTCGTAGCTTTTCTATGATTGGTGCTACTCTCAAACTTCCTCTAATATATTCATTCCTAATCTTATCCATTCTTGTCACACCACACATCCATCTTAACATTCGCATCTCGGCTACATGCAACCGTCTTTCATCCGTCACCTTTACTGGCCAACTCTCCGATCCATACAGGACGGCAGGCCGGATCATGCTCTTATAAATTTTGCCCTTCAATCGAAGGGGCATTCGCGAGTCACATGTAGTTGCTGTAACCTGCCGCCATTTCATCCAACCAACGTTAATCCGGTGCTTTACGGCTCGATCTAATTCTCCATCGCTTTGCAGTAGTGAACCGAGGTACCTAAAATCGGAGCAGATTGGTATAGGAGCACCATCAAGCGCTATGACTGTGGGGCTAGAGAGACCGCCGAAATCGTAGAACATGTATTCTGTTTTGGTTCTGCTAATTTTCAGGCCAACATTCTCTAGCCTTTGTTTCCACTTCACCAATCTACTCTGGACATCGGTTCCATCCTCACCAACAAGGACAATGTCGTCGGCAAAAAGCATACACCAGGGTGCCTCATCCTGTATATCCGATGTCAGAACATCCATTACTAACAGGAAGAGGTACGGGCTTAAAGCCGACCCTTGGTGTAAGCCAACAGCCACACTAAACTCATCGGTGTTACCCGCGGCCGACCGGACATGCGTATGAGATTGCCGGTACATAGCACGGATTAACTCTACATACTTCACTGGCACACCTTTCTCCTTCAGGGCCCACCACAAGACCTTTCGTGGTACTTTATCGTACGCCTTTTCGAGGTCCACAAACACCATGTGCAGGTTTTTATGGGCACGTCTATATTTTTCACATAGTTGGCGTAATGCGAATACGGCATCTGTGGTACCCCGCCCTGGCATAAAACCGAACTGGTTTTGGGTGATCTCACTCTCCTCTCGCAGGCGTTTCTCTATTACTTTCTCCCACACTTTCATACTATGTGACATGAGCTTTATGCCTCGGTAGCTATTGCAGTCCTGTACATCACCTTTGTTTTTGAAAATGGGCACTAGTTCACTACTGCACCATTCGCTAGGGATCACCACTTCCTGCAACAACTTATTGAAGAATAAAGTCAGCCACCGACATCCATCTTCTCCCAATAACTTCCATATTTCCACTGGTATCTCATCTGGCCCTACAGCTTTGCCATTTTTCATACTTTTTACCGCTCTTCTTACTTCATCCACACCGATTTCTTTTACCAAACCAATATTCCCAGACTTATCTTCTAGCACTCCATTCCATACATTTTCTTCATTCAATAGTTTCTCAAAATATGTCTTCCATCGCTTTTTTACATCATCCTCTTGCAACAAAATTTGTCCTCGTTCGTCTTTTATACATTTAACATGTTTAATATCTTTCGTACTTTTTTCTCTCATCTTTGCCATTCGAAAGAGTTCCTTTTGGCCGCCCGGTTCATCAAGCCGAATGTATATTTTATCTTGTGCGCTTGCCTTGGATATTGCTACTGCCTTTTTTGCTCTATTTTTACAATTCTTGTAAATCATCTTTTTTTCTTCTCTTATACTCACATTTTCAACGGCAACTTTTTGCCACTCTTTGAACGCCTTTTTCTTTTCTTTCAGCATCTTTTGGACCTCATCATTCCACCACCATATATTCCTTTCTATCACACCCTTGCCTTTTGTTTCTCCGAAGATATCTTTTGCTTTTGCCCTTATGCAATGCGCCATTTCTTCCCAACATTCATTTACTGTTTTATCTTCCATACATTTCATATCTATCATCTTATCAACCACTTCTTTCTTAAATATACTTGCATACTCCTTATTTTCTATCATACGCCATCTGGTCCGAGGTGGGGGCCTTCGCTTGTTATTACTTGGCTCAATTTTGATTTTAATTTGCATTAATAGCAATCGGTGTTGGGTCACTAGGTCTTCCCCTGGCACTACTTTACAGTTTTTTACACTGCTAAGTTTATCCCTCCTAGTCAAGAAAAAGTCTATTTGAGTCGCGTGGGGGCCACTTTTATAGGTAATGAGATGTTCCTTTTTCTTTTTGAACCACGTGTTCACAATAGCTAAGTCAAAAGCAAAGGCAGCTTGAAGTAAAGCTTCCCCGTCTTTGTTTCGACTCCCATGTGCCCAACCTCCATGGATCCTTTCATAATTCACTTTTTCTCCGACGTGTCCATTAAAATCACCACCAATATATACTTCTTCACTATCCGGAATATCCATCATCAATGCATCAAATTTCTCCCAAAACTTCTTTTTTACTTCGTCCTTCTGCCCTATTTGGGGTGCATACACACTAATCACATTCATTATTTGGTTCTCAAGTACAATTTTAACAGCCATTATCCTATCACTTAGTCGTTTTACATCCATCACGCATTTTTTCAATCCATCATCCAGCACAATTCCTACACCATTTGTTTTCCCATCTCCTCCACTATAATATAGCTTATAACCCTCTCCAATCTCTCTGGCTTTTGCTCCCTTCCACTTAGTTTCCTGTAAACACGCTACTCTAATTCGTCGCCTTTTCAAAACATCAGCTATCTGTCTTCCTATTCCAGTCATTGAACCAATATTCCAACTTCCAAACCTAAGGCACTCTTTCCTTGCTTCCTGGGCTAGCTTCTTACGTTGCACCCGCCCGTGTTGGTGCAACAACCCTTGTCCATTTTTCACAGGGACCGGGTGCTGCCCCCGCGCGTCGCCTTGGGGGTACGCCCTAGTCCTGTTGCACTCACTATTACTCATAACATTCATGTTGCAAAAGATTTGGCTATATCTTTTTACTGACCGGCCGCCTGCCTGACGTCAACCCTCCTTGGGAATGCTATTGTTTGTGGTTTAACCGCCACCTACGGTCTGACACAGCAGATGTAAGCTATTTCGGGTGACCCAAAGCATGAGTCGCCTTGGTATGCCTCGTCATCTACTCATCTCCTCGTCTACTACTCGTTCTCGTACTATCTTTCAGTAATCCAACCACAAAATCCACCCGTCAGGACCGATGTTACCCGCCAAAAGGATCTCTCTACTGTCCGGACAATTATGGACTACGGTCACTCAATTCATATCCTACAATATTCAAATATCGAATCTTATTCGCACGAAAAATCGTAGGTAACCGATTTTGGGTCAGTTCATCGAACATATACCTAACTATCTCAAACGCCCCTGGACATAGTAGTTTGTTTGCGTTTAATTATACTACGTGATGGAAACTCCAACCGATCCCAACTTTGAATAAACTGATATATTTCCCTGTTCCCGCTTTGAATCGTATAATTGTATTTACACTGGTCATAGTGGTCATAGGTGTACAGTTCTTAGAAATAAAATTGATCTAAGCACCCGGCAAAATAGACTAATATTTCGTACAACCACCTAAATTATGAACATCTGCACATGCGATGTAATCAGACATAAAAAGACAGACGACATCCAATATCAAATTGTATTTATTCCTTTCAAACTTAGGTACATACTTTTTGTTAAAGTTAGACTTTTTACTAGGTTCACTTATATACGACATGTAAAATAATTATACCCCGGCCTCGCGTCACTACATGGACATCAAATTTAATTCATTAAACTTAAATCAACTTTGTAATTAGCCAACTATATAAATCTGTCAGTAGTATCAGACTTATAGTCAGACAAGCCAAAGATAAATAAATATATATACATAGAAACACATTAGCTGATGTATAATGACATAATAATAGTCTTTGTTGAAAGAATAACAATTATAAAAGCGTTGCTAATGTAATAAATTTGTGGACGAAACATAATACAAAACGTTATTTTTTTCTTTCTTTCTAAATATTATAGCGAGTTTATTAAAAAATAAGCAAAAGGAATTGAAAATGTCGCTTTCTATTCTGCTAACTGACATTGAAACAATGCCTAATTTGTGGACCTTTTTACGGACCACCATTCGACCATTTGAACTGCGGAATCAGAATTGAGCGCAGTTCATATCAATGTGTGGCCTTTTTACGATTTTCAATATGACCCACATTATTATCCTAATGCAGGTTACTTAATAACATCCAATCATATATTTGTGAATCACAGAGATTGTTGCTTGATTCTACAACTCCAAGAAGAGCGTTTAGTTTGTGCTTCAAATAAGATTAGCTGATGACTAAACCATTTATAAAAGAGCTTGACACCGCTTCAACTTTTGACATTGTATTCCATCGTTTTCATGAAGTCCTATTTATTATAGCATCTTCCTAATCTCGATTATGTATATTCTACGTTGGCACCGACTTCAAGAGAAGTCTTACGCGCATTTTTATCTTTTGAGGTATATCTCAATATAGATATAAGTAAGAAAAGAGACCGATTGCCATCGAAGGGGCGACACTCGAAGTTGTTCAAAAATATGTCTACCTGGGGCAGGTTATCCAGCTCGGTAAAAACAACTTCGAGAAAGAACTAGCCAGAAGGATCCAACTGGGTTGGGCAGCATTTCGCAAACTACGTCGAGTTTTCTCTTCACCCCTACCGCAATGCCTCAAAACAAAGGTCTTTGAACAGTGCGTCCTACCTGTTATGACTTACGGTGCCGAAACGTGGACACTTACAGTGGGGCTGGTCCATAGCTTAAAAGTCGCGCAGCGGGCTATGGAGCGAGCTATGCTTGGAGTTTCTCTGAAGGATAAAATTCGGAACGAGGTTATTCGACAGAGAACCAAAGTTACCGACATAGGCCACAGAATAAGCAAGTTAAAGTGGCAGTGGGCTGGCCACGTTTGCCGAAGGACCGATGGCCGTTGGAGCAAACGAGTCCTAGAGTGGAGACCGCGAGAAGGTAAACGAAAGGTAGGACGCCCCCTAGCCAGATGGACTGACGACCTGAAAAAGGTGGCTGGGACAGACTGGATGCGGAAGGCGGAGGATCGGAGAAAATGGCGCACATTGGGAGAGGCCTATGTCCAGCAGTGGACTGCAGTGGGCTGATTGATTGATTGAGGTATATCTGCAATCTTTTTTCTTTTCGATGCATTTTTTTCTAGAAGTCGGTTCTTATTATTTTTTTGTTCAAATATGCTTGTTTAGGGCGCACCGTAGTAGCGGCGGTAAGACCCATCATGGGGGAGTGGCCAGAGAGGCCAAACGGCAGTCTCTCGTACCGTCTGACGGAGATGATCACCGAGCACGGGTACTTCGGGCAGTACTTTTTTTTTTATTAAAACTTTGGTGGCAGACAAGCACACGGCCCACCTGATGGAAAGTGAGACCATGACCTATGAACGTGTGTAACACCAGTGGAGTCACATCCGTGCTGCCGACCCTGTAAGAACAGAGATTTTGTGCCGTCAGTGTAGAGGACAAAGCAGGACATGCCTGTGGTCATCCCACTGACAGCACAAAAACTCTCCAGTGAGCTCTGGCTACCCTACTCACCGCCGGGAACACAACACGAAGTTATTATAACCGCGGTATTCTGTAGGGCGGAGGTACTTCCCCAGTCGGACTGCTCAATTGGGCGGAAATACCGCCGTGTCCTCCCTCTATCTAGTATCTGCATTGGATGGGGAAAGAGCCAACGACCGTGTTCCATCACTGCGATGCGAGCGATGGGACTATTTCGAAAAAAAAACCCCTTTCGAACAGAAATAGAACTTTGCAAATCCGTGCACAAGTGATGAAGCTGTGCGCGTACAAATATAAAAAAAAGATAAACATCCGAATTGAGAGCCTCCTCCTTTCTAGAACCTCCTCCTTTCTAGAACTCGATTAAAAATAGTTCTTTATATAAGGAGCAACCAAAAAATAAAAATTGCGTAGCTTCATTTAGTGTGTACCTTCGTGTGGAGTTAGTACACGAATTCAGTGAGCCTATAATCTCAGACCTTTTTTCTTAATATAGGTAGAGATAACAAATTTAGTTTTTTTTTTGCTACCTATATATATCGCAAGTTTCCTCTACCGTCATTAAAACCGTGTATATGGGGCCCACCTTTTGACATTTCAGAACTCCACCTTCTTCTTCAGTGTAAGTTTTTCAGGATAGATCCAGATTAGTTTTTCATTCACAATTACCACGTATTATTTAGTCATTTATTCAGTACTCTTTAGTTCGATGGGTTTTGACTACTATGACGTACATTTATGAACTTTGATCATTTTATTTTTTTCATATAGTTATTTATTTTATGGGATTAATTCCACCTGCAAGGCCACTACCAAAGCGCCTGTATATCAGAACTAAACAGCCTCACGAAACACTGAATAATCAGTACCAAAAAGACCCGACATGTCTCATAATCCACATCGAAATTATTCACAAGCACGATCTAATAATAAATGATAAATAAATAGTACACGACATTCTACACAACGCTAGCTAGAGCCATGGTAAGCATAGCTTAACTAGCTTGTGTTATGGGATCTAGAATGCGGATAAACATACTTAGATCCATTTTTTTTGTAAATACATACATTTTATATATAGAAACACCCAGATCAATGCAAATATTACTCATTATTCATGCATATAAATATTTGCACTGAGCGGGAATCGAACCCGCGCCCCCTGCATAGCAGTCGAATGAGCTACTGCTACGCCACGGAGGTCATCGTCATATATAAATCCTTCAAAACTAATAAATAATATTACTTCAAACACTTCACAGTTATCTCATTTCAGTACGTTGAATCTACTTTGTGCGCTTTTCCTGCCATACTCGGCTCACTGCAATACATTAAGGCACGCCATTATAAACCTGCAAGCCACGATTCCTCCTAGTGCACTATTATCATGATTAATATTTCTAATTACCTTTATACTGTCGGAATTTAGTTATGAAACGAGAATAATCAGAAGGCTAATTCTGTTTGTTATTGAAAGAAAATCTGATCCATCGTTTCAGCAAAAAAAAAAACAATAATATTTAAAACAGATACATTATTTATTCCATGGAAGAAGGCAGTGACTGTTATTATTTCACATGACATATAATTTATGGCTATGGTGACTATAAACATATTATAGTTATTTCTTTTATGTGTAAATTCAGGAAGCGTGTGAAGTTTTATGTTTCATAAATCGTCAAATGAATGTTATGAAAATCGTCGTTGTTTTTAATTCAACATTATTCTTTGTTCTCTTGAAATTAAGAAGTTATTATGGTAACCAAGTAAGAGAGAGTACTCCCGTCTAATTTGGAGGTACACACTTAATAAAGTCGTTGCCATCGAACTCAGGAAGCCAGCATTCATTACCTTTGGATCCAATAATGAGCAATGAGCAGAATGTACATTTTTTAAAGGTTCCGATTGTCTTTTGCTGTTTTTATCATTGTATTGGTTATAATATTTGTTTGCCATCTTAGTACCTTAAAGAAAAAGAAGCAAACGATTAACTATAAAATTAGGCTATATTTATAATTTGTACAGGACTGATGGAGTCTAGAAAAGGTCTAATAGGGTTGAAATTTGTCTTAATATTCCTGATAACACAGCTAAGCTGCCTGTTCAGTCATTACCATTATAATTCATAACGTTACATTATCGCTACGCTCACGATGTAGGTAAGCAATTAAAACACTAAAGCAAAATCAATTCGAAGGAAACAATAATGAATATTATTCAATAAACGTTGAAGTATTGAGTATTCGCAAGGTTTAATTCAGTGGAAGGCTGATCTAGTACGATAGTGGCACTCGTCCCGTTTGAGTTGACCCTTGCTATTCGTTTTGCCTGGTCAGTTCAATATCTCGGGTCAGGCGGCCTCAGGGGCGCACGATAGCCCATTTGTTCGTACTCTGTCAAAAATGACTTGTTTTGTGATCCGGTATAGTAAAAATGTTGTCTGTGTATCTAAATCTTAAACATACTGATAAAAGATGATTGATGTGCATATACCACATTTTTATAATGCTTATATTGCGTATTATCTGATACCAAGTATATGCTGATACCAAATATCCAGCTTACATCTGAGTTTTATTTTAGTGGTGGTAAATTTAAGTTAGGTTAAATAAAAATGACGTACATCAGATGTGACAGTGTTAGCCTATATTGAGAAATAAAGAACATAGTATAGAGACAAACATTTAATGAAGAAAATAGTTATACTATAGGGAAATATATTTTTAATCACTTAGAAAATATAGTTAAAAATATTATCTATCAAAACATTGAAGAGATAATTTGAATATAAACAATGTACTTTAAATGTACATTAATAAAAAATAATAAGTAAATAAAACAAAAGTTAAAATGCTTCGTGGAATACCTCCGCATCGCATGCCTCTTGTGGTGGCGTTCCCAGAAGACTGGCAGCATTGCCATGTTGTATGGCAATGCTTATTCTCTGACCTAAGAAAAGGCCAGCCCTCTGGTTACGAGAAACGTCGACCATACGCTTCACAATCTCCCTGAAGAGATTATGGGCGCTCGGACCCCACGGCCCAAACGTTTCGACTACATATATTACTCAGTTATTTACTAAGAATAAAAAATGGTATTCTCAACTAATAAATTTCGAGAAACCAAGTCCATCTAAATGAGTTATTCACTCAATTGACTCAGTCCATCAAAAATTGAAAAACAACGGAGTAGCGTCTTAAAAACGCTTGAAATGAGACATTTCATTATATTCCAAGGATCGACAGGGTAATGAATTGCAAATACAAGATTTAAATCTTTACTTCACTTAAATTAGGTATCCACTTATACCTAGTTTAAGTGAAGAAAAGATTTGTTAAATCATGGCCACCTCTGATGTAACTTGATCGAAGCATTCGAAGCGACTCGTCTCTTTAATTCCAGTTAACATTTATTGTAAATCGTAAATTAATTCTCAAAGAAACAAACGTCGACACTATAAACAAACTTTATTTGTTATTTCTCTTGTGCAATCAGATATTATTGCTCGTCGTAGGTCGAAATTAAGGCCATAGATTAAATAAGAACGTAGCTATCCCGTACATGTACCATATTAGATTGGCCTGAGTAAATTTACTCTATGTCCAAATGAGCTAATCCTGTGGGACGCAAGCGACTGAAGTTTCATTAAAAAGACAAGGAATGTGTCGTACGTATGTGCGTGTCACGTAGTAACAGTGTAATAGATAGTAATAATTGTTATTGGGGACATTTCGTTTAGTAATTGTTTTTTTGAAAGCGATGCAGTAGCATATAACGTGCAACTAAGTGGTGTCTATAAATCCAGTTCGTGGCATGTCCTGTCCGGTCGAGTGTCGCGTGTCCATTCAATGTATGCATGTTGTAGCTTCACGCACCAATGAACCAGTGTTATACGTTTAATTATTATTAATGAGCAGCAATATTACTACACTCTACAAACAAATAACTTATTTATATGTATAAATTGTAAAACCGCGTTGTTTTAAACTTGACATTAGATATAATTATATAGGTATATTGAAATAAAACCACTTACACTTGATACTAAATGACATTTACCATCTTTTGATTCCTACGTGCGAAATATCCCCATGGATGACCTCTCCGCCGGAGCCAGTAGAAGTTATGTCGTACTCGAACTGACTAAAACGCACGACATCTGTGGGTCGTTTTTGGTTGCCGAAGGTAAGGTTGACAGCCTTATCCCTCGCACCCCGGTCGACCCAGGACCATCTCTCTCGATCTGGCCCTCCTCGAGTGTGCGGACCACTAAGTTCCCAACTCGTCCCCGAAAACGGGGAGACGCGCATTGCTACAAGTAAATAATAACAAATAAATCGCGATAGAATCCGTTAAAAAGAGGTTTAATTTCAATGAGTGATATTCGAGTAATCTTCAAACAGTATCTTAAATTAGAAATACCTACAGAAGTAGGTATAGTAAAGTGCTAATATTTGAAGTTTCGTATTTAAATAATAATAAATAGCTGATAAATTTTATCAGGTCATTGCTATTAAATTATTAAGCATTAATAATAAAATACGTTTATTTTAAAAAGCAACCTCTTACTAAGGTTACCTTAATGTCACCTTCATGAAATTATGATGAGTGGGGTAAATCTAAAGCTATTAATAGTAGTTTAACGGTACAGTCGTATTCGTACATCAAATAAATAATGTGCGTATCTTGAGATGTACAGTCGACAAAAGAGATACGGTTGCACCTTTTTCTACAACTGTATATGAAAGAGAAAATAAGAAAATATGTCTCCCTTGTCGACTGTATCTCCGATGTTGCGGACCGGTGTTTCGAGCAATTGGCATCATGAAAGACGTTTATCCTGCAAGCAGGCGCAGGTAAAACATTATACTCCGTTGGTCTTTAATTCTATCGAAAACAAACCAAAGTAAGCTTCTTGGTAACGTAATGCTACATTCTTCGCTTGTGTTTCGTATGGGACCGAAATTTTGAATGTATGTTTCGTGGTAGCCCCCCAGAAGAATGACGTCGAACGAACGCATTACCTGCTACTATAAATTCATCTCTCATTGTCAACCACTACGCTATCAGCTAAATATCGAATATCCACATCACGGTACGCTTTACGCATACGAAAACACGTTTAAATCGTATTATGATTGCTTTTAACTACAACAGAGAAGCGATTGTGTATAAATTATTGATTTGCAATTTACATTGATAGAGCAATATTATTCTATATAGTAAAGTTGATCTAGACAATATCTTACTATTTTAAAAAAGTAATACTTCATGGAACGAAGTAATTGTTTCATTTAATATTAATGTAGTAGTCACATATATTATGGAAATGTGTTATCAGTGTAATTAGTGAAAGTAAAGTAAATAAGGCTGTCGGTTCAAAAGTAGCTTTGTGACATTATTTGGTATTTTTTTAAATACAGTGATTCGAGTCAAATCAGTACTACATTAAATGTTGTTAATTCAAACGCCAACAAGCCGACAAGCACAATCGTTTTTGTTCCCTTCCTAATTTCGGCAACAACCCTGTTGACTATGCGGTGCAGTCTTATAGATTTATAAGACACTCCTTTGTGTTACATAATATGTAATATAAAGCGGTGTTCTGTAAGTTAAATATTATTTATCCTGTAGAACGACTATTACAGAACAAAGCTATTTCACAGCTTCTTCAGTCATTTCATAAGTAGTCAATAAATGGCACAATCAATCTTCTTTTTTTGCTTTTTCTGTAAATAAATGTTTTGTTGGAGTCGATTCCGTGAAAAATATGGAGCCAACGTTAAATCAATAGCCATTAGAGGTGGTTAGCACACGCAGTGGATGTGATTTGGGTTCATACCGCCAATTGAATATGATACTATAGATTAGGTCTTCGTGATTATATTATCTTTACTAGCATGTAAAGAAGTTTGATGAAGGAATAGGATAATAACGAATTGCTATCAGTTCGTCAGTTTTTATTAAATAAAATAAAATACCAGTGAGTTTCAGGGACAGGTAATAAGAATAGTAATTTGATATATGAACAAGTCTTGTGATTGACATTTCCTAATTTAAAAGTTGAACTGGTAAAGTAAGTTGAGCAAAGTAAATGGTTCCAAAAGTTAATCTTGGTTTTCATTTATTAAAGACAATGCTAAAGAAGTGATTCAACAAATTATTATCGTATGATTCTTAACAGTTATAGTAAATGGTTTCGGAAGTAATTAAATCTTAAAACAACAAATTGAAGCGTTGGAACATTATTGAGTAGATATTCTATTAATTAAAAGTGACATTCATAATTTCAAGTAACGTCTTAGGATTATCAATTCAACAAAAAGCGACCTAAAGGGAGAATATACTCATGTGGTGATCAAAACTCATCAAAAAGATAGTATAGCTAAGTACAGCATTAAATGAAAAATAAAATAGAAGCAAACATAGCCTATAACGATTTCTACGTACCATTGCGTGCCTATGTGTTTAATCTTGATTTGTTTCGGCTATTTTAAGCTAGAATTTAAACTTACTATGCTCATGGAATGCCTAGAAATTGTTTAGCACTATGCTTGTAAGACACAAAAATAGCTGTGAATAGATTTTGATCAGACACGCATAATGGAGCAAAACAAATTGAATAATATTTTTTTTAGTTCTTTCTTATATGAGGGTTCTCAAATCTTTAAAATAATTATTTTTAGGTAATTTCATAGAGTAATTTGAAAGCAACAGAACTAATATTATGAAAATTACAAATATATGTGTATTTTACCGTAGCGGTCTACGCCGTAGAATGCTACGAAAGTATTATGATTATAGCTATTTTTATAAATTATTAATAATATTAATAACTTTTACAGCATACGTAACATTTATTTAATAATACTTTATTTCAAATCTTGATCCATAAAGATCTTAGTAGTACACAACTCTTAAAAGCTATGTTAGTAACAAAATAACACAAAATCACAAAAATCAATTCATATATCGGCTGCGCCTTCCTGACGCACTGGGAACATGCACATGTACATGAAACCTAATGCGCCATGACAGCGCAACACGGCTATTCACTGATGACCTTCAGAATGTCAACGGCATTCTCCCACGCACCCTGAGCATCATATATGCCTTCCTTTTTCTCAGTATGGTGCTAAAACTGTCGGTGCGCACATCGGCAAACATTCCTGACGCACTGCAGTAATGTGGGAGCCCCAACAACATTTTGAAGGTATTGTTGTACAGTATTCGGAAAGCGTTGTGTCTTTTGTGTATAGCAAACCCACAGGGAATATGTGTACATGGACTGGCAGAAAGCTTTAAAAATAGTTATTTTACATGCCGGTGTACAACATGTGAACCTGCGTGCCAACATGTTGCATCTGACAGTCAACGCCCTTCGCCCTCTCTCCATATCAGCGTCATATTTGACTTCTTAACAAATAGAAAATTCAGGGTTAGAGTGGGGGACATTCTCTCAGAAGCCCACAGTGTACACAGCGGCGTTCCTCAAGGATCTGTGATTGGACCTATTCTGTTTGGTATTTTCATTACGGATCTCAGAAGCGCTATTAAATCAGACTTGTCCTTGTTTGCTGATGATACCAAAATAATGGGGAATCCTCTTGTCTGTCACAATATTATACAGCAAGACTTAAATCGCGTAGTGCAATGGACGCAGGACTGGCTTATTACATTGAACGCAGCAAAGTGCACAGTCTTGCACATTGACAATAACAACCCCAAATTTCAGTACATTATAGACTCAGTGGCACTGCAACCCGTAAGTTCCCAAAAGGATCTGGGGGTCACCATCACACATAACCTCAAGTGGGAGGAGCACATCATGAATATAACCAAAAAGGCAAATTCCACGATGTACATAATCAGAAAAGCGTTTCATTTTGTCACCAAGGAATTGTTTCTTAATATACACAAAACATACATACGACCTCTGCTGGAATAAATATGCTTTCCAAATTTGGAGCCCATATTTTAAAAAAGATATCCTACTATTAGAAAGGGTGCAAAGAAGAGCCACTAAAATGGTCAATGCTTTGAAAGAGATGTCATACGAAGAGCGCCTTCTGGAACTAAACCTAACCACACTGGAAGAGAGAAGGAAAAGGAGAGGCCTCATTGAA
Source organism: Eilema griseolum (assembly GCA_963662185.1). Lineage (NCBI taxonomy): Eukaryota > Metazoa > Arthropoda > Insecta > Lepidoptera > Erebidae > Eilema > Eilema griseolum. The sequence continues at coordinate 12,410,258 of OY759242.1, forward strand.
ACAACATTACAAATCCTGACAAAACATTATAATATATCAAACATAGAAAACATCTACACAATGAACTCCAACAGACATCTAAGAGGTCACTCAATGAAATTATGCAAGCCTCGGTGTGCCAGCAACCCTAGGTATCACTTCTTGCCTAACCGCGTGGTGCAAATGTGGAACTCCCTTCCGGAAAGTGTAATAAAAGCTCCTAATGTAAATATTTTTAAAAATAGACTTGATAAACATTGGACAATCAAAACACAAGTGCAGTGATATACACGCATCAGCTTATGCTGCTAGTGTATTAAATAATAATAATAATAATAAAGGGGCAGCTTGTGGCGAGCTGTTGGTGAGTGGCGACACCACGTACCCCGATTCTCCCGAGGATTAGGATTTATTCCCCCTAACCTTGTGTGCTTACCTTCATTGGCTGGCCATGAGTGGAGTTGCAAGAGCAGAACCTATGCTCTTAGTTTCCATCGTGGCCACAGCACCGCACAGCAATAGTCTCTGCACCTGGCGGGGACCATCTCCCGGTGTATCATATTGTGCGGTCGGGGATGATATCCGCCATGCGTGTGTATTCCTAGCATATTAAATTCTCATAAAAGGGCCTCTACGTCTTGACTTCGGCCCGACGCACGCCTTCCAAAGGCCCGGGACTCCATAGTCCCGAGAGTCATGGAACCGAGAAACAATAATAATAATATATTAATCATCAGTGACTATGTTCCCCAGATATTTAAAATTCAAGATCCTCCCCAATGCTACATCCAGCATAACCGGTGAAATATTTGACAGCTTTTTGCACCTCACCTTAAATACATGAATTACATTATAGCTAGGCCATGCAGCGGCGCACCTTGCTCGCCTCCCCGTTTCCGGGGACGAGTTGGGGACTCTGTGGTGTGTCCCCCACACCCGAGGAGGTCCAGATCGAGAGAGATGGCCCTGGGTCGGCCAGGGTGCAAGGGATATGTCATATCATGCTTATGAATATTAAGATAGTTACTAAGGTACCTCCGCGGTAGCCTAGTGGTTTGGGTAATGGACTGCTGAGACGAGGTCTCGGGTTCGATCCCAGGTTTCACCATGGCACACACCAATGACTTTTCGATGCTTTTCGAAGTTATGTGTGTATTTATCGCAGGTTTATAAGTGCCCGGTTAATGGCAATAGGCTCGCCACCTATTACATTGGGACCTAAACATAAACTGGCGAAATGTGGGTGCTAGCACCTCTGCCTACCCCTTCGGGGATATAGGCGTGAGTTTATGTTATGTTATGTATGTTAAGGTACCTCAAATACACTGTCTAGCACCTTAGCCGTGACAGTTGCTAATGAGATCAGTCTGTAATTAATCTTGTCACTAACGTCAGTTTTACTTTTCAGTATTGGTACAACCACCGTTTTCATTAACTTAGCGGGTAGGTTAGAGTGCCAAATACAAAATGTAAATAACAAAGCCATCAGTCGTGAGATATGCGGTCCGGCGTACTCAAAATGTTCTATACTAAGACTGTCGTGTCCCGGCGATTTACCTCGTTTCATGTTTTTAATAATTAAACGTATCTGCGTCGCCGTTATGCGGGCAGGCACCTCTAACCCAACAGCCGCCGTACAGATCATGTTAACACTTGTTTTTAAAAGTGGCTGTAATTAAAAATGGTCCTTAAACATGTTAGCGATCTACACGGGCGTGCTTACCCCTGTCCACATTCACTAGGCTTGAGATTTCATTTTCTTTTGGTGTATTTCCAAAACCCACGAAAATCTTTATTTTCATGTTTCGTAACCAACATATCCATATTAATTTGATCTTGTTTGTTTTGACATAGCTTAATTTTTTGTTTAAAGATCTTTCTGGACTCAACCATTCCATCATAAATATATCCCTCACGTGGACTCCCATGCTTGACCCAGTAGTTTTTTGCCGAGCGTGCCGGTGGGCATCGCTCACATACCTATTACACTCCAAGATGTGCCGACCCTTCCCGGTCCTCCCGCTGCCGTACCTATCATAAGTGGACACCGCAACCTCCCTGCAGCAGGACAATATAATTTTGTGATACTAATTATATTTATTACATCGATTACTGTTTACGTGGGCAAAAAATATGTTGGCATGCCGTTTCTGCTGAATCTCGATATGATGTGCTGGCTTGCCGTCGTAAAAGACGACTGTACCACTTGCATGCTAATGATCTCACTGCCGAGGATGTTGAAGTTCGGGCGAAGTGGGGAAGCAAGAGTCAAAATGCGGATCCCGGGCTCTAAGGTGCAAGTCTTGAGGTGTGAGCATGACGAAAAATGAATTTATTGATTAGTTAGAATAATAAACATCTATTATTGATCAATATTACCTACTGAATTCAAGATTTTTGTTCAATTGGTTGACTAGAGGTAACCGAGTTTTATAAGATACCTGCAAAATATTCAATGGTTTTTTTTTTGTTAGAACACACTAAGGTATGGCGTGTACGGGTGGCATGGTGTAGTTGACCAATCACAGTACGCTATCAATCACGCAGCACGCTCCAATCAACAGCCCTGAAATGATAATTGTTTTGAAAAACTTAAGCAACTTGTATAATTTGTAAAATGTTCTAAGAGTTAATGTAATACGTTGTAAGCATGCATAACTTAGCTGTCGCTGTGGCTGGATAACGAATTGGTAATTTTTGCAAGGACTCGATGAAATTTTTGTCTACAAGTATTGATGAGGCAGCGATTTATAAAGCGATATAAATAGAATGATAGATAGAAGGTTCCTTCAAGATCCATTAAACAAATTGGTGGCAAAAAGACGCTTCATCGATAAAAATTAAATTTCTAACTACTAAAGCGTTTATTTCGAAGCCTGTGCTCCGCTTTTCGACTCTTCCTTCCACACTACACCCGGTCTTCGGAATCCTTGAGTGTTACCAACAACTAGAAAAATAGTGGACAGTGAGTGTTTTTAGGATATATATTTTCTCGTTGTAAAATATCAATTTTAAAATATATAAGAGGAACCAAATGACCGCCAACAAACTCGGTAGGTATTTTTGTAGTCTATTTACAAACATGTTTAAATGTAATTACAAAGTTTTGTTTGAGTAGCATTATAGCGTAAACAGTTAATTTCCAAAGTTATCGTTGAAATATTCTTGAATTTTATAATAGCCTATATATAGGCAAAGTTTCGTTTTAATTAGACTTTTAAATTTGTTGATGGGTGGTTTCCTTATTTCATTACGGAACTGGTTGTTGAAACATACTCCTATGACCTCTCATTTTATCTCACTGTTTTACAAGAAAGTTCTCTATTGTACGACGACATTTTTCAACAACATGCCCTAGTAGCAACCATTTGTTAAAAGTTAAATTTCATAAGACTTTTTAAAATGTTAATACCGCGCTTCGCACAACAACGCCGCAATTTGTTAACAGAAAAAATAAAGTGATTAATAACAGTTTTAAATGCAAAAACTTGCATCATTTACACTTCAGCGAGAAATTATTCAAATTTATTCATGAGGTGCGGGAGTAGGTAATCGTCTCTAGAAACTGCATGAATAAATAGGAAGCAGTGTACAAATCACTAGGACGGCCACCCGCGATATAGCGATGGTTCTATGAGGGGTGATTTCATTTATTTAAGTAAACACATACAATACTCGTTTCTCAAATTGCGTGCATTTGCATGTACAATACGACCTGTTTCCTTCATAAACTCTAATACTTAAATGTATTGAATGATAGACAAAATAGTCATAATTATACCTCTGTTATGGTATCTTCGAGAGTAGGTGGTAAAATAATGCATTTCTTTTTAATAAATTTACACTCTTTGACTGGATATACTTAACTTTCCACCCTGTATAACTGTATGATATTCATATGTGTAGGTTTAGGAATATCAAATGTTAACACAGGCGATAGATCATTTCTTATAAAGCGTTATTATAACAAAAATATACCACTTCAATGTAGATAGTAGGTTACATTTTGTACAAAATATAATTATTTGTAAATTAAATTTTTCTTATGTTAATTCAGGAAATAGAAGACCCAACTGTGGACGTTAAATTATAAAAAGATATTCTGGAAGTCCGAAAGCTTTGCTGTTTTAAAGGTTAACATTATTTGAAACGCGGTCAAGCTTTTTTATTTTTTTTAACCATATTTAATTATTTTTAATGTGCTATCATATTCACAGGTAATGCATAACTTGCAGTCACAAAAAAAACTACTTAATAAAACTTATACATTAAGAATAGAAAGCACTATCAGTGGATTACAAAATCAATGGTAATTAGTAAGCCATTAGTAACATTTGTGTTAAATAAAAGCGTAGTATTATTTTGACCCAATATTTCATAAGGGCAACAATTAAGAAGACAGCGGTAATGGAAAAATAAAATTATTCCTTCAGGTAAATATTAAAGTAAAAACGTTTAATATTTTCGAAGTATCTTAATTAAATAAAAAAATATAGAGAACATATTTTGATGTTTTTATTCTGTCACCACCTTTTAATATAAAAGCCTGGCTCACTAATGGGTAGCGTTTAGTAGGGCATGATTTTAGAAAATTCTTTTTGTGGTCAACGATTAAAGCGACCATATTTTCTAAGTTAATTATATTTCTTTTTATTTACTCCATAGTGTTTATTTTTTATACCGACTGGTACACTGTTCCAGTAATGTTTTAGATAAAAATGTAAAAAATGCCTAAGATTTAGCTTTCAAACCTTTAGGTATAGCACAGGATAGATCATAGTACTAGACTATAGAGATTTTTATTTTGTTTGAAATGTCATATTCATAGTTACAAATATAGATCATAAAGTTGTTTCATCACATATTATACTAATCTATATATTAGGTCCTTACTAATCTATATATTAGGTGTTTTATCGTACTGACCACTTTGATCTGGAATATCTCTTCTTGGGTAAAGAATTCAAATATATAAATTCATTTAGCTGAGTTTTGAAAACAGTTTTCCCCATTTTTTTTTGGTGTTACTTATTACCGCACAATAGTAAACTTGAAATATCGATAAATTTACGAGTACGAGTGCTTAGCACAGACCCATTCATAAAAAAATAATTGAGTACGAGTTCTACCGCGTCATCAGTGCTGCAGAAACAGATCGAAGGATTAATGATGTATACGGCACTGGTGTAGTAAAAGAAAGCATGGTACGTTTTTAATTTCTACGGTTAAGTTCTAGAAATTTCGAACTTCAGAACCAATTCCGTGGACGGACTGAGATTAAACTGGAAAATGAAGAGTTAAAGGCATTGTGACACTATTGTGGAAGCGGATCCATCACAAAGCTCTTCGGAGATAGCTGCAAGCTTCGGGGTATGTGATAAAATTGTATTAATCCACTTGAAGCAAATCGGGAAAGTGAAAAAACAAACAGCTCATGCGTCACCTAGAGGATCACTCCTTAATTAATGACCGGCAATATGGCTTCAGGCCGAAACGGTCAACGGGTGATCTTCTAGCATACGTTACCCATCTTTGGGGTGAGGCTATGGACAAGCACGGCGAGTCACTGGCAATTAGTCTTGATATCGCCAAAGCTTTCGATAGAGTCTGGCACAAATCGCTTCTCTCCAAGCTACCAGCCTTTGGTCTGCCTCCTAGACTGTGCAACTGGATTGCTAGTTTAGTGCAGGAGCGCCGTATCCGCGTCCTCTGTGATGGACGGGCTTCGGAGTTCTTGCAAATAAATGCTGGCGTACCGCAGGGGTCTGTATTATCTCCCACTCTCTTTCTTCTGCATATCAACGACATGCTGTCCACCGGCAGCATACATTGCTATGCAGACGATAGCACCTTACACGGGAGTTATCACGGACAACCTGCGGCCAAACAGTCTGATATCGTGGAAAAAAGACAGCTTCTTGTCACTGAACTGGACCGGATCTTGAATCACATTTCTCAATGGGGCTCCGAGAACATGGTCGAGTTCAATGCCAAGAAGACGCAGGCTTGTGCGTTCACAGCAAAGGTATCTTCTTTCCTTCCCCTTCCCACTCTTCAGAGCACGCCACTTCCACTGCAGGACAATCTCTATATCCTAGGCATGGATATTCGCTGCAAACTGAATAACAGAAATTACATCGAGAGCATCATCAAAACAGCCTCGCGGAAACTCGGACTCTTAAACAAAGTGAGACGTTTTTTCACGCCGGAGCAGCGGTGTCTTCTCTATAAGACACAAATTCGCTCCTGCGTGGAATACTGCTCGCATCTCTGGGATGGCTCCGCGAAATACCTACTAGATGCTCTCGACAGGTTGCAGCGACGCGCGGTCCGAATTATTGGGAACCCTGAGGTCACGAACACCCTCGAGCCTTTGCAGATGCGTAGAGATATTGCTTCCTTGGCTGTATTTTACCGTCTCTACCACGGTGAGTGTTCTGACGAGCTCTTCCAACTAATCCCACCATCTCCTTTCCTACATAGGACAACACGTGCAGGCCTTAGATGTCACCCTCACACTGTGCAGAATATACGAGCAAGAACCAAGCGGTTCGGAGACTCTTTTCTTTGCCGCACCACCAAGACCTGGAATTCATTACCAGCACACGTGTTTCCTTCTTCCTACAGTCCCGGGGCCTTTAAGCGGGGCGTGAAAAAGCATCTGATGAGGCCGCCAAGCTGAGTGCCACCATTGTAGCACTTAGTGTCTGTAATGGTGACCCTCTTTCCTGAGACTTTGCCTTTAGCTTACCATCAGGCGAGGTGAGGTCAAGTTGGCGTGTCCTATATAAAAAAAAAAAAAAAAAAAAAAACTTAAACGATGGTACCTCATGAATTGAGTGAATCGAACTTGCAAAAACGCGTCGCCTGCGTTGTTACTTTGTTCAACTGACACAATAATAAAGGGTTTGTAAATCGAATCATTACTTGTGATAAAAAATTGATACTGTATGATAATCGGAAGCGCTCGTCGCAATGGCTGAACCCTGGAGACCCAGCCAAATCCCGCCCCATACAAAACATGACTCAGAAATGGTTACTTGTGAGTGTTTTGTGGACTAGCGCTGGTAACGTTCACTACAGCTTTCTAAAATCTGGTCAAATGATTACGTCAGATATCTCTTGTCAGCAAGTGCAAATCATGAAGTGAGATCTAGCTGATAAACAACCGAGATTGGTCAATCGCTCTAGGCCACTACTGCTTCACGACAACGCATGACTTCACCCTGCACAACAAAACAACCACTAAGTTAGATGAGCTACAATTCGAAAGTCTGCGACATCCTCTGTACTCCTCGGATCCTACAAGAAATTACATTTATTCCGGAATTTGGACAACTTCTTACAAGGAAAAAAGTTCAACTCCAATGCGGTAGTCCAAACCGCCTTCAAAGAGTTTATTGATTCTCTTCCCAATGTTTTTTTTAGTAAAGGGATCAATGAATTACCTATGAGATGGCAAAAGTGCATAGATAACAATGGCGCATACTTTGAATAGTTAAATATCTTTTACAAAAAAAAAAAACTTAACATTCCTCCCGTAAAAAACGCCAATTTCAAATCTAAGGACCTAATCTTATATATATAAAAGAAAGTCGTCTTAGTTACACTATTTATAACTCAAGAACGGCTATACCGATTTAGCTTTAATTTGTTGGGGTTATATAAACACCTCAACAAAGTCTAGGGAACAAGATGACCCCAATTATTTTTTTTCGTGTAAATCTTGTTTTGCAAATAACTGGCAGCAAATAAATAAAAATAGAATAAAGTAGATTACAGAGTTGTTCGAAATTTAAAAATAAATTTAAATAAGTAATGATTTTCGAATATGGAGGGAAAACTTTTAAAAGTGTTTGATTGTGCAGTTTCTCTGAGGCAAAATAAAAATTATTTTTTTTGATTGTAAATAACGTTTATTATCAATAATACGTCTTTTACGTATGGTTTGTGCATTTTTGTGACTGTAGTCATCATGTCACGTCGTCATTTAAGTCGCGAAGAGATGTTAAGGGCTGTTGGTATGCTGCAAGCTGGACGAACTCAACGCGACGTAGCGGATGCTGTCAACACCCAACCAAGCGTAATTTGCAGATTATGGGCACGCTACAGGTCTACAGGGGATGTTGCCGAACGTCACAGGGGACGAAAATAGGGTTACTACCCCGCGACAAGATGGTTTCTTGCAAAATTCCGCAAGGCGGCAACCCACGATTACTGCTCGTCAGTTGGTCGCAGGCCTCCAGTCTCAGCATCAAGTGGTTATTAGCGATCAAACTGTCAGAACAAGACTACACGAAGCCAATCTTTATGCTCGCAGACCGCTTAGGGTTCCAGCTCTTCGACGTGGAAATCGAGGTCGTCGCTTATTGTGGGCTAACGCACATTTACAGTAGACCGACCATCAATGGGCACGGGTTCTGTTTTCCGACGAATCTTGCTTCGGTTTTCATACTGATTCGAAAATAGTGCGTATATGGTGAGTTCCTGGACGTCGGAGTCGTCTCCAGAATCCGCAAGAAGTTCATCCTTACCAAGGTGGAACAATCATGGTATGGGCTGGAATTCGCCTTGGTGGAAGGACCGACCTCGTTTGGATACGGGGCAATTTGAATGCAAACCAATACATTCAGGAGGTTATACACCCCATGGTAATCCCTCATCGACAGCAGTTCGGTCAAGATTTTATGTTCATGCAAGATAATGCACGGTCACACACCGCGAGGGTAGTGGTTAATGCGTTAAGCGAGCACAATATTACGACGTTGGAATGGCCTGCTCAGTCTGCCGACCTCAATCCCATAGAGCATGCCTAGGATTTGCTTGGGAGAAGAGCTTTCAGTGATTCTTTGGAAAATCTGAACACTGAAGAACAACTTTTTTTACACCTTCGCAGTGTATGGAGCCATATTCCACAGACGATGATTGACAATCTCATACTAAGTATGCCACGCCGTTGTCGAGCTGTTGCTAATGCTTTAGGAGGTCCTACAGATTATTAAAAACGTTTAAAGTACGGTTAATTACTGTATTTCTTACTACCTCGTTATTTTTGTGCCTAATCATAGAAGGTTGTAATACTCAATATTGGCACTATTCAATTCTTTCTTAAAAAAAAAAAATTTGGTATGAAAATGTTTTTATTAAAATTAAAATTAAAAACGGTATAAAAATACCCTTCTATTGATATAAAACACTCACTATTACAAGAAAGGGTTTTTAAATAAAAACTAGAAATGTCCTTGTTCCCTAGACTTTGTTGATGTGTGTATTAGAACCAGGAGACGGACATGGAATACTTTTATTCCTTTCGACCTGCATCTCGTTCGTACGGGTTCCCGTGTGACATGAATAAAACGTCGAAGAGAATACAAGTCAATATAAAACGTGGTATAACAAAAACGCATCTGACTTGGAATAACAGAACGCGGATGACAGCTAAACGTAAATATATGAAAATAGGTACTGGGTGGCGCAAAAGTACTGGCACTAAAGAAAATACCTTTATTTTTTTTATATGACATTTTCTGTACTTCTGTTGTTGAAAATTGTGTAGTGAACAAATGTAAAATACACTGAAAATAAACATGGACCGTTTTACTCCCCAAGAACGTGGAATAATTGTGTCAATGTTCTTAGTGGACGCTTTTCCAGGCCGAGTTATCTCTCGTTTTGGCGATTTGCCTTGGCCTGCAAGATCACCCGATCTGACCAGTCCAGACTTCTTTCTTTGGGGTTTTTTGAAATCTCGGGTGTATGTGAACAAGCCACAGACTCTCGCAGCTCTAAAAGAAAACATTCGTCAAGAAATAACGAACATATCGCAGGAAGTGTCACGGCAAGTTATGCAAAATGTCATAAATAGGGCTCAAATGTGTATCAACTCTGGAGGTCACCATTTAAAAGACATCATCTTTAAATCCTAATGGTACGAAATTTAATGGTACAAATATACATTTAAAAAAACCTAAATCTAGTTTTCTAATTTAGAAAAAATGTTATAGCCGAACCAAATAGGGTCTTTACTTTTGCGCCACCCAGTATAACACATAAGTTTTAGTTACAAAAGTGAACATTATGTTAATATATTCCGAATGTAATGCGCACGAAATCGCTGGTAAAAACTAGTGATTTATAAAATAACAGGTAATAATATAAATTGACAACATCTTTGAACCAATTAAAGTTAAACTTTTAAAGAGTAAACAAGAAATCAACGAATATGAGTTCACCCTTATTGATTAATGTACCAGAGAGAATGGCAACAAAATTAGAAATATTTTAATTAACGTTTTAAGTTTGATCCTTGAGAAAAATAGACTACATTAAAATATTATTTTTTGACAATATTTGTACGAAACGAACAATAATAACATGAAAAACTAAAAATGTACTTTAACTTAAATACAAATAAGTTATTGAATATAATACAGATTTATTCCTTCAAACGGCATTTAATAATACATTGTATGGGTAATAGCTACCCCATCATTTTCAGTGTATTCCTGCGGTAGTAGATGAGAATTGGTGGACATAAAAAAATATTTCGATAACCTTTTTATTTTCCTTCGGACACAGCCTTGGGTCGAATGGCGGTCATACGGGTTAACAACGCGGTCCACCAGAAAACATTAAACCCTTCTTTGCCCCACGAGGATATGAAGGCAAGTGTGTAGCGTAGGATTGTCTCGAAATAGCTACAACAATATTTTCAAGTTGGCTTTCACTTCTATATGCTATGACGAGTATATGCACTTTATTTGATAAATTACTAATTATTTTGGAGTAAGCCACAAGTACGTATTACTCTTTTTCTTGGTTTTTATGTGCGAAAAATCCCCATGGATAACAGGTGCCCTCCCCTCCCACCTCCCCCTCCCCCCGAGGTTATATCAGACTCGAACTGACTAAAACGCACGGCGCCTGTGGGTCGTGTTTGGTTGCCGAAGGTGAGGTTTACAGGCATATTCCTCGCATCCCGGCCGATTAAGGATCCGATATCTTTCTCGATCTGGCCCTCCTCGAAATACCTACTTTAATATTTTAAGTAAACTTTTAAATGGATCGGTTAGAAGTAGGTAACCACTAACATTATTAGTGAAGTAGGTTTACAAACTAAATGTTAGTATTTATTTCGATTTAGAAGGTTTATTTACATGTTATAATGAATACACGTTTTGGTAAAGTATTCTAATTTTTTGTTCACTACAGCTAGCATTTCAAATATCAATGTAAACAGAAATTAGCATCGAAAACGTTTAAAAGGCATAAGTTGACGAGTCTGCAACCTCATAAAATTGGCTAATTTCGTCTTTCTTTCTCATTCGTCGGTTGGCACTCGTTGTGCTACTGTAGGCAAATTTTAATAACGCTTACTGCGCCAACCGCAGCCGACGCTATTTCGCACCATTGAATCCTTGAGCACTTTTTACCCCCGATAGAAGTGAGCGCCGCTATGTGTTTTGGGCACGATTTTCCTTTTGAATATAATTAGGTACTACGATTGTGTGCATTAAGTTACTTGTATTTTTGGTACACCAGCCCATTTAAAGATTCCTTTACTTACATTGCGGTCTACTTAATAAGGTAGAAACATTGAATTTTCCTCAGTTATATCTACGCGGTTGATTTTTAATGAAGGTATCTGAGGTATTAAAAATAATTACATATTACGAAATTCCAGTTAACAATTCTGGGTATGACTTTGAGCTTGTCTTGTGTATATGTATAGCCAAGCTGAAAAAAGTAATTACAGGTGCGTGTCTTATAAATAAGCTCATGGTATATTTTTTACCCGAGTGCCAAGAAGTGTTATGTTTTTCACGCGTATCTTGTATTGATGTTTATAATATTCTTTATTACCTCATATCTTTCAAACTAAGACATTTATTCAACTAACATATCGTTAGATTCGTCTTGATAACCCAAGTGTTTTGAGATAGGTAACGCGAAAAAATAACGACTTTGCCGTTCTAATACGCAATAATTTAAAGAGAAAAAAAAAAATTGTATACTGCAATATAGGTATCAAATTAAAGGGCTTATCACGGGGATTTCAAAATGCTATATAATACGAGTTTGTTGCTACTTGCATAATTTTATTTGTATAATAATTTTCAAATTTTCAAAAGCTAGTCGCTTCTAAGTTAGTTTTTGTGGTTTAGTGTTCTGTGAGGAACAAACCAAGCGCTGTTTTTCACCACGGTACTTTGATATGGCATAGAGGCAAATTAATGGCATCATATTTATTTATTTAATATTTATATAAATGAAATGTGATGTAAGTAAATGAATAATGTTATGTAAGTAGTCCACATTTATATAAATCTAAAGAAGAATTTGAGTTTAAAAGCGTACAAAACGCTACAGGAAATCCTTAAGTTTACACTGCATAATTTCTGCACTCAGATAGATCCTCAAAAGTTGATGCGACATTATAACAGAAAGTATTCAGGAGCACTATGTGTAGGTAAAATGTTTTCCTTGTTCACACTCGGCGAGTGCTTTGATTTGCACTGAATATACTTTGATATTTGAAAGTTAATATTGAACGTGCGTCGCAACTTGCCCTAGATAAGAGACAATAACATACTAAGGTTTACTCTCTAGAATAATAATTTTAACTCAGCTAAAGTATTAGAGACGCCTCAATTACGCAATTATTTATCTAAATCTATACTAATATTATTAAGAGGAACGATTTGTATTTTTGTATGTATTGAAAAAATTCAAAAACTACTGGACCTATTTCAAAAATTCTTTTAATATTATAAAGCTACATTATCATTGAATAACATGAGCTTTATTATATTTAACTTTCTAAAACTCCAATACCAATACAATGTAACGAATGTTTTCGAAAATTGCTTAAAAAAGTCCCTATATTATATCACGTACGCTACGAAAACTATTAATGATAGAACAAAATAAAGTATTACAAAAATTTGTGGCGTAAAGAAGTCTACATTAAAATCTGATACAGCATATATCTATCTCTTAAGGATAACCCATAGTAAACATTTTTATCTTTTACAAATTACCAAATAAAAAAGTGTCATTTTCGAAGCTATTTTTAACAATACATTTGTTATTCCTTATCCAATTAAATACTTTAGACACGTTGTCCATTTAATGTAGATAGTAATTGCCATTCAAACTATATAATTACGTTTAATAGTTTAAAAGATATCGCTACGTATAAATTACGCATAAACGAAATAAATTCAAGCGTGGCTGATAGAAATACCGATCAAAATCAGAATATATTATCTATCCTGTTCTCTATTCTTCTTTTTTTATCAATTCTTATCCAAATAAATTATTTTGAATTCAACACTGTTTTAGTACCTGTTGATTACTTTTTAAATCATAGAAATCGGACGTACCATTCAAAAATATTACGAAATTATAAATGTCAATAAATCCGGTGGATTCCTGTACATTATTATTTGAAAACAATTAAAGTGCCGGGATGGGTGCAACGGAAGTTCGCGAAGTATGTCACGACCGAAACCGGGAAGGGTCAGCTGAACAGAAGGTGCAGCGGGAACAAGATCGGGGTACGCGATTATACCACTTAGGTGGCAGACACGCACACGTGGAAAGTGGTTACCGTGACCTAACGACGTGTGTATCACCAGAGGAGTCACACATGCGCTGCCGACCCTGTAAGCACGGAGTTTCTGTACTGTCGGTATAGAAGAAAAAGCAGGACAAGCTTTTAGATTTCTCAGTAACAGCACAAAAACTCTCAAGAGTGCTCTGTCTACCTACTCACCGCGTAGAACACAACACGAGATTACTATGACCAAGGTATTCTGTAATTCAGAGGCACTTCGCAGTCAGACTGCTCAATTGAAAGGAAATACCGTCGTGTCCTACCTCCATAAAACCACACCCTGGGCACCCTGGGCAACGGACACGATATCTTTCCCCTAGGAACCTTTCTCTACCTTTCTCCAAGGGAGGACGCTGCCGCCTACGGCAAATACCGGTTGCGACGAGAGCGGGCCTGTACAGGTCTGCTCGAAAGCTTCCCACATGTCCCCCTGACTACTAGAGGGCACAGTGTAGATCAGGCAAGGGGCGGGCTGGTCGCAGAGTGCAGACTGTCGCCTGTCACCATTTCATCCCCGCTGGTGCAGTGGTGCGACGTTCACCTTCCCTCCTTACCGAGATTCGATGGGGACAGTGGTTTCCCAAAAAAAAATGAAAAAAAAAATGAATTTGACTTCAGAGAGTTACTAATATATCAGTGAATTTTATATTCGATGAATGACCTCCGCTCCCCATAAGCGCAGGTCTGCGGGTGGCGGGTGGATCTGCCTATCACCCTGGTAGAAGCAGACCGCGTCGGCGGCGCGCTTAGCATTTCTCACCGTGGTCCCTACACCCGAGGAGGGCCAGATAGAGAGACGGCCCAGGGTCAGCCGGGGTGCGAGGCATATGCCTATCAACTTCACTTTCAACAAAAACAACCCATAAGTGCCGTGGGTATTAGTCGGTTTGAGTCCGACGTAACCTCTCCCACCGTCTATGGCGGGGAGATCCGTGGGGATTTTTTGCAGGTAAAAAAGTAAGTGAATTTCAAATTAATGCAATCCGTTGTATTCTTTTTAACGTTGACTTTCACCATCAAAAGTTGCTCGTACGTTTACTCGTACGAAACAAACATACTGCCAATTAATGTCGATCTTAAGTCTACGGTATTTTTATTATCAAACCGACTTTTCATGCTGGGGAATAGGGAATGTATGAATTACTTATACCATTTTAAAGAAAAGAATTTGTGTCACAGATTTTCTACCTATTGAACTACGGAGTTATTCAAATCCATAAAAAAAAAAACTCAATAAATAAAGGTGCCTTTTACTTAATACCTTTTGTAATGCCGTGGATTGAAAACATCGATAAATTACCTAATGACTTAATGATCGTTCTACTGTTGATATTCCTGTCTTTTTGTTCCATAGATTGGACTTTAATTAAGTCTAGTTCAAATTATGCATTTAAAAAAAGAGTAAATATATGAAACTGGGTCTGAAAATTTGTGTAAATGTGAAGCATTTTAATAGTAATGAGTGTCTCTAATTTACCAAAATTCTAACCAAAATAATATAATAGGGATCGGTATAAATAGGAAATTTCAAATATGGTCACTATCTTTAATATTTCCACTAGCAACGTTGTACCTAAACTCTATTATAACTGTTTATATTTACTTTATAATTACTTTTCCAACATTTCTTACATCCTGATTGTTTTTTTCTTGTTAACACGATCTAGTCAACGTGGCAAGAAGCTATGAAACTGGCAGTATTGTGACTATCTATACAATATAAGTAAAAATACGCACAAGCTGGAAGTTATTCTCGAAGTCTCACTTACGCCACGGTTTAGCAGTTAAGCAATTCAAAATTAAACCTTAATTAACACATTGAAGAATACCAACTCCATTTGCAAGAGTACTTTATAACAGTAGCCTGCATTGTGGCTAATAAAATACGTAACAATGTCTCCAGTAAATTTCCCCCGTAGAACGATGTAGGGACGTTGATAACGCGACGCAAACCCGTCACGCGAAGACAAGGCCGCGAATTATCAGCATTCATAAGTCATCGATAGATAACTTTACAGTTGCCGTAAAGAACTAGTTAGACTGTTTTATATTAACAATAAGGTGGATATTCTTCAGGGTTCCGTACCTTGTGGTACTTGGGTTGGAGCGCCTGGAAATTATCCGCGTGCATCTCTGAAGCCTTTCTAGCTAGGCAAAGTGGTGTGCAGGCAAGGAGCGCCCTGGTTCTGTGGACAGGTACGTTCACCTGTCACCCCAGCAGAAGCAGGTCTAGGCAACGACTTAACTCGCACCCTCTCCCCTTCCCAAGGTAGGATGGGATGATCTAAAAACAGTAGATGGCATAGAGTACGGTTCGGATTTAGAAAAGTCATAAATTGTTGAATTACTCGGATCAAAGTTTTGTCCTAAATTCAAATTGTGAATTTATTAAAATAACAAGTTACTAGCGAAGAAAATCAATACGAGTATAAATAAAAAAACCATTTGCGAAACGGTGTTATTATTATATCGAAGCTACTATCCAGTCGTTTCTTTCCTGCTAGGTGGTCTCGCAAATTCCAATAATGTAGTCAGCACCACTCGTAGTTCCAAATATAGCGTCTCGGCTGCAAATATTGTTCATGCCACACTTAGACGACCGCACCAAAAACTATTTTGACTAAATTGATTTTCTCATAGCAAATAAAGCGCTGGTGACCTCAATCCAAGTTTTATTTATGAAAATATTTATAGAATAGAGAATTAAAATTCGTAAGTCAACGCTATTAAGAAGCTGTTCATCAATTTTATGGACCCTAAATTTGAGTTGATAGGAAACTGCCGCGTGACATGCGACAATAAACCTGACTGGCTGGTGACACCACGACAATGAAGGACATACTGATAGCCACACGCCTAATAGAAATAAATGAACAGAAAAGCACGAATTCTTTGATTGATAGCTGATATTTAAAATGCCTCTGTTCTGTTAAATATACGAAAGTAAGTAAATGAACTATTTTAATTTCGGCTAATTATTCATAATAAATTTATAGTAAGTACACAATTAATTATGAACAATTAGTCGAAGTAATAACGGTAATACCTTAACATAATTATTCACAATATTAAGTTATATATTTAAAATTTAAGTTGTTAAACGGTATACACATTCTTATTTTAATGTTTAACATCTCCTCACAATGTTAATGATTACTGCGATTCACATACATCCCCGAAGGGCTAGGCAGAGGTGTGTTAACATCCACCATCTTTCTGTTATGCGCGTCAAAAATATATAAACGTAGTTAAATTCAAGCTTTCGAGAAAGGATTTCGCCAATTATGTTTTAAGAGAATCGCTCCAATTAGGACTTTTTCTTTATGTAATTATTGAGAAGACTTGCGCTACAATGGGACATTGGTTAGAATCTTAACAAAACGTTCACCTCGTTGGCCCATTCTTATGGTAATTCGACCTCACTGTCACGCGACCTTCTGTCCACACCCCGATAATATGCAAATAAGCCCCCTCTATAAAGTGACCTGAAAACGCTTTTCATTAAGTTTATTTTATATTCAGATGAAATTTAAAAACTGGATCGTTTTACGATGACAACATATATTACATAGATTAGAATTTCTCGTAACATACGAATCTATAATTTATCAAAAAAAAAATTTGGGGTCTAATATTGTAATAATTCATTTTATGTAGCCATATTTTGAGTAAAAAAAACTTGGTTTAATGGGTAAAACTTCAAGGGCCATTAGTGTAAAGCCTCACGTCATTCTCCTCGTACAAACTCAAGCTTTTTACTGCAATAAACTTTCTGACAACCCATTTGTGGCCGGAAAGTGTTCGTTGAAATTAATCACATGACCCACAACAGGCCTTGTTTACCCCAACCCCTGCCACTTTTGATAACTTCTTTATTTCACTTGTGAATAAATGGCTCTCATTGTTAGTCCCCAGCATACTGATGCCATAATGTGTCTATGTAGTTTTTAAATTGTCGTCTCCTTACTGAAAGCAATTTAAACATTCTAATTAAGATTCTCTAATTGAAGTTTTCATTGTTCTTTGCAGTTGAATCTCACAGTTAATTCAGCGAGACGTAAAATTAGTCGAATCAAAGCAACTTGTGTCAGGCACACAACGTTTCATCTGCATGGCGAATCAGATAGAGACTTAATTCGGAACGTCGAAAAGCTTTAATATATTGTCTGCGATTCTGAAGTCACGTATTTAATCCAACTTAGTCGTTTGAATGCAAAATCTGTACAAAATGATCACAATATAAGACAGATAAGAAGACGAAGAAGTGAGGTGAGCATGAAACGGAGCTCCATTATAAGTTATACTTGACTTTAATATATCTAGTTATTACTTGAAATCAGATATATATCTGTTTTATAATAATTCTATTCTGTTCAAATTGCTGTTAAAAAACATTGTGCGCATGAACTTCAAAGAGTTGATTTGTGAAAGTGGCTAAATTAATACAAAGTAGCTGTAAGTTCCCACATCAGACATTATTCTTACAAATTGGTAAAGAAGGCTGAAGTCAGGCACCCAAATCAAATAAACCGGATTAGGTCATCGCTTTACGGCGAGTGGAAGTGGCGGGTCATCTCGGAAGAAGCAATTCTCGTGGTCGTAGATTGAATGCAAAATTGGATGAGATCCCACTGTTTTTACTGTATGGATCCCGAGAATTGTTACGTACCAACTTTCCGCGTTTTATTTTCTCGAGGGCACACATTGTTTGAATGGTTTGATTGAATGTGACAATAGTTATTGTAACTGACGCGTGGAGCGCTTTCGGGTTTCTTATTAAAGCGTTTTCTCAAGAGATAAATTTATTCTCTTCATATTGGATGTTTGACCGTTTTTTGGGCTTTGTAGTTAAATATTGCTAGAAATTTCCTGTATCGGATTACTGGTGATATAAAAAAGATTCAATAAAGCATTTTTAGTTTATCAATGTTAGATTGACAAACGTAATATTTATATCAAATTAGTAACTTAATTTTTTTCCTTTGTAAAATTTTACAAGAAAGTATTAACTGGCATGTTATTAGATGATAAATCTAATTTAGCACTTTTTCCGAATCATCGGCAATCATTCTAAAAGAGTAAAGAAATATTAGTAGATAGTAATACTGTTCTATTAGTACCAATTGTTAACACTTTTAATGGAGTTCAGTACACTTAAAACGAGTATTACACATAATTAGTAATAATAGTACACATACTTTGAAGGAGGTAAGACACGACGGTATTTTCGTCCCCAACTGGGGAAGTATCTCCGCCCTACAGAATACCGCGGCCATAATAACCTCGTGTTGTGTTCCCGGCAGTGATAGGGTAGCCAGAGCTCACTGGAGAGTTTTTGTGATGTCAGTGGGAAGGCCAAAAGCTTGTCCTGCTTTGTCTTTTATACCGACGGCACAAAAACTTTTGTACTTACAAGGTTGGCAGCGCAAGTGCAAGTGTACTCCCTTGGTATTGCACACATCCATAGTCCACGGTAACCACTTTCCATCAGGTGGGCCAGGCGCTTGTCTCCCAATCAAGTGGTAAGTATAAAAAAAGATACATTACAGTTTTTTCTTTAATGATTCATTGCTATGAGTTACAATTTCATGAACCTAGGTTTTGCATAAATTATTTCATAACCAAAATTAAGAGGTAGGACACGATGGTATTCCCGTCTGAATTGAGCAGTCCGACTGGGGAAGTACCTCCACCCTACAGAATACCGCACAGAGTCATAAGTATTTGTTTGATCCAACTGCCATAAGATGAATTCTCACATAGCAGCAAAGAGAACTAAAACCACTTGGTTATTTTCCTAGTTTACGAATAATATTTATACCTACATCCATGTGACAAAAGGGCGCTCCCACGCCCCCGTGAACTTTTACTGCTAATAGAGCCAATCATGTTATGTTGCACCGGTACCTCAGCATGTGAAGAGGTCAAGTGGCTTCACGAACTTAATACAGGCCAATTGCAATGTTACCTGCATGCACTCGTAACGAATTCTATTCACTAAAAATGATTAAGCTAGTTTAAATGAGATTTTCTCTATTTTTTCCATAACATTTCAGTGAATGGAATGTACAAAAATAGTTTTTAATAATATTTGTGAATAATGTTATAGCTTTTGACTAATTGAACGACCTCATTTCAATACGTGGATGTTATTTGAACCGCCCACATATGAACTAATTAATTATGATCTGTTCCAATGAAATATCTAGGTGGGTACTATGAAATTTCTCTACTAAACAAACTTTCTTTCATTGGGAATCGTAATCAAAATAACGTAGAAAAGGTTCTAATAAGAACTGCACCAGTTCAAAATATTTTAACTGATACAGTTGTTACATTGAAATATAAAAATACTCGTCACTTTACAATACAATAAAAATACAATATGCATTGCAATATGGAAATTTGACAGAAAGCTTTTATTCCTGTTTACACAATGTTTGTAATTTTTTATTCCATTTATGTCCTATGTGTGTGCAGGCATTGGAAACCGTTTCAGAGAGTACAATTCTTATACGGTAACGTAACAAAAGGGAGAACGTTCAAAGGCGCGAGCCGTTTTGCGCTGCGACGTCACCTGCCGCCTTTAGTTACGTCCAAGGCCCGCGCCCGCGCTGCCGACAACTTTGACAAAATGTCTACCCAAAGACTCTTGTAGTTTAAACTTTTGTTTCTATTTTTAAAAGCATTTCCGTGTTTTTAATACGAAAATGTACTTATGAACGTACTGTTTTACGTTAATATGAAAGTTTTGAAATACGAACAGATGTTATGAGCAAATATTAAACACAAAATATTCGTATTTGTCTTTTTATATTACTCATTAATTATGAAGGTAATATTATTTATTTATTTATTTACAATATTCAAATAACTGGATTCCTGAAGAAGTTGAGACAGTTTTCCTAATACAGCAGCGATGTTTTCCGTATAAGCCCCAGGTTTAAACCCGCCTGGATGACTGTTCTAACCATAAAAAAGCATAGAATAGATAATAGCACAGAACAGATAATAGTACAGAATACATAATAGCACTACGTAAGTAGGTCCTGAATATAATTACTCGACAATTATTAGCCATTGGGTTAACGTCATACGTCAGCAAATACTACAGATGTATAGAGACCTTGTACAATTTTAATACGAATGAGATAATTTATTTTAAAACCTTCTACTATACATGGGTTTTGAATAGTTATTTGAATTAGTTTCAGTCACTTCTGTCTAATTTAGAGTTTCGCCTGTAATATATAATACAATGACTTTTCGATGCTTTTCGAAGTTATGTGTGTATTTATCGCAGGTTAATAAGTGCCCGGTTAATGGCAATAGGCTCGCCACCTATTACATTGGGACCTAAACATAAACTGGCGAAATGTGGGTGCTAGCACCTCTGCCTACCCCTTCGGGGATATAGGCGTGAGTTTATGTTATGTTATGTTATGTTATAATATTTATTGTAAAGTATATAGATAGTAATATTTAGATACTTATACGATAAATAAAAAGTTTTCCTACACTATTAATTTTTGTTCACTGATACATTCTAGGTATTTGTAACTCTGCAATCGAAATATTTTTTTGCATCGGAGTTCACGGGTGATATTTGCTCAGTTTATTTTTCTTCAAGTATGAGGGCCCTAGAGTTGAGCACACAGTCTGTGTTTGAGTGAGCCGCTTCGCTGCGCAGACCCCTCGCAACCAAAGCTAATATATGCTGTATGTGACGGACTGTATTCGTTCATCCATAACGCAACCAATAACTTTACAGCTTTACAAAGGCAGTATAAAGATTCTATTAGGTGAAAACTTAAGACGCATCTGAAAAATCGGTATGATTATAATATTTCGTAGAATCCTGAACTTAGATTTGGCAAAGTACTAAGCAAAGAACACCGAGCATTGCTTCTAAGAATATTTTTCATAAACTAAGGCCCGTATTACAGAACAACGCTCAATTGTGAATCCACTCCCACAACGAGATTAGAACTGTCGTCTAGAATACAATATGTCCTCAGATCTAGTTATAAATTGTGATTCAGGACTATGTAATAAATAAATAAAATAAAAAAATCTTATTATTTCATGCAGTGAATAGTAAATTAATTACTCGTACACAGTTTCACACGAGACTTTTGCGGTTTGGCGTCCATGTATCACTGGCCAATCGGGCTCCAGTTGAAAACCAGCGCTAGGTTTCACCTGGCATATGCTGAACTGGACACCCATTTGGTGCATTAGTGTGTCGCACTGATTGCACGTTTGTTGCGTTTGGAGTTTGAAAGTATGTTTATAATTATTAATGTGTGAACATGCTTCCAGTACTTCAAATGGTATTATAATGTTATTGTGTAATTTCCCTTATGTGTGACCACTTAGCACTAAATAAATGTTTCTTTCTTTCTTTGTTTCTTTCTTCTTAATTACACATAATGATAATTATGATTGCTTTATCAATAATATATAGGACTAAGTATCGTCTTGAAATACGGGCTTAAGATTACCTAACTAAAAGTGGTTACAAGCTCCATAGCATCAAAACTTATCGTAATCGTATCGTAAACTTATCGAGAGAGCATTGCCATTGGCTGGCTTCATGCGTAAACAGGTTCACAGTAGGCAAGTGGCCAGTCACAATGCACCGTTCTCGCGTTACGTTTACTGGTCTATTAATGTTTTTATGGCTTAACAGAAAACGTGTCATGATTAAGCTGTTGCCCGCGTCTTCACCCACGCGAACTGATTCCGTTCCTTCAACCCACAGGGAACTATTTCCAGCATAAAAGTGCTCTACGGGCTGTATTCTATGCTGCATTCGATAGCTAAATGCGTTGAAAAGTTTTTGCATTTATAATAACAGATTTAATAAAAAATATTTTTTTTTTACATTTAAACCCTATTTTAAACAATTTTGCATTTGAAGTGGTTTCTTATTTTGAACTAACACAATAAGAAAACAAATCTGGTTGGGTCTCAGATATCTTAGCAAGCAGAGCATCCCCACGGTTTTGAAATTAACGGTGCGGGTTGCTGTTGACATTTTCTAATTAAAATTTGTAAGTAAAAGTTAGCATAGTAGATACTTTTAATATACATTCCCGTAAAGGTCTCCGTTTGTTTCTTGATTTAGTATTTTTGTGGACTCTGTTTTTGTGTTGCTAGGTATAATAATTCCCCAATATGTTTGATCAAAATGTATCGTTACACCTAAGACTAAGACGATTCTATGGGTATCATAAACTACTTTTATTCTTGATATCTTTTTCTCAGTTATAAAAACAGATTCTACAGATAATAAAAAAATGCTTAGGTATGTTTTACTTCTCTGTGTAAGTTAACAGTTACCATAAACAATAGCTACATACATACCTGCCGCATGCGTTACTAACCCCATCTTCATCTCTATGATTAAATGCCGCACTTACAAACATGAGTTTCTTTTTCGTAACTATGAAGCTTAGACATGATCTCTACAAATAAGGCCTGATGTGTGCGTCTAATCGGAAAACCAACGGTTATATAAAGATGATAAACCTTTATGTTACATATTGTAGGTACTTAACTAAAACTATTTCTTTACACTGAAGAATTTTTAGAGGGATTCTAATGGAAAATTAATGTATTAGAACATTTTTCTAGTAACCTATTTCATAATTCCGTGGGTCTTTTTCAGGGATGCGCAGTTATTTTTTTCATAAAAACATCATGACGCATGACCGCCATAAGTTTGCCCAGAAAAGAACGGAGAGAGCTGGATCCATGTAATTAGACGGTACGAAGATTTATGTTACGGAAATTCCCAAATTCTTTTAAATTTTTGACGGCGACACGTGCTTCTTAGAATTCTTTTTGTGGAAACATATTACTTTAATAAGCACAAAATGGTAGTAATTTTGCAGCCTATTATATTTTTATTAAAATTTAATAATTCGCAAAACAGCTACCATTATTTTGCTTATTAAAGTTTTTTATTAATAAAGAACATAGTTGATACTTTCTTCAAAATCAACCAATAATAAAAAATGTTCAATGTATATAATTTTTTACTATAAGTATATTTTAATACACTATTTTTACAATATTTTTACTATTTCTATAGTTCAGTGGTGGAGATTTCTGCATTGTGATCAAACCCGATTAATACTTATATGTATTCCTGTCTACTTGTAATAAGAGATACTGATTCTTCTGAAGAGATTCTAATACTTCAAAAATAAACTTCTAGATGTCTCTACTGGGTTTGATTTAAAATAATAATTTGTAAAGGTCTATTCTAATCATTCATTTATATTCTACAAACCATTGAAATTAAATGGAGCTCGGAGCTCTAAACAAAGATCATATCGCTTTACAAGGACCCTATTCATAAATAAGGAAATGCTCAAACTGGGAGCTTATGCTTCTAGGTCAGCGAAGACTTAAGATTACTTCTTACACGGACACGACAATTGATGCTAACTACGTAGATCTGTGAGGTTTAAATTATACAATCATTTGATTTATTGACGTAAGACTTATTGACATAAGACGTTCTTTTTTCTTAAAGACATACCCGTCAAATTACTCTTAACATATACTCGTACTTACGAAATTCTGCTTACCAAAAATCACGCCTTTTTTTCCTCCGGGGTAAGCAGAGACTGTAGTCTGCTTCCGCAGCTAGTGCAGTTGTATATGGTGTACAAGGACACCAGATACTACTGCACGAGCTTCGTATGTCAAAATAAATATTAGTATACGTGATGTCATATAAGACGTGATAAATCTATACTAATATTGTTGAATATATAGGCTTCAAATAAAATAAGAATACATTTAATAAAAATAATTACAATATAGTTATTAGTGAAAATATTTTTATTACTTGTGCGCACTGAATAAAATCGTCATATACAAAATTAACCATGTTCTATCATCATGGCTTAAAGTATCATATGCCACGAATAAATATTATTTATTGTGTTTAATTTGTAGAAAATGGTAAATGATAATACTATCGAAAAATGGTAAACAAAATTGAAAATTGACTTAGTCTGACATTTAATGTTCTGACAAAAAATCGGCAAAAACTGGTGGCAATTTTTAAACGGTTTTATTTAGCTCACCCCGTTTGTTTTATTATTCATTATTTATTCTTGGGTCAAATTTAGTAATTCAAATTTCACCCTCTTCCTGTCAACCGATTAATCTAAAATTTTGTATACACTTTGGGTTTTGGTGACAATACAATTATGTTTATTCATTATCATTATAAATTCAAGATGGCCGCCGCTACAAAATGGCGGATAATTTATGTTTTATTAATCCCATCAATATGGGTATCAAATGAAAGAGCTCAACAAGCAGAATACAATATACTATAAAAAATTGAAATCCAAGATGGCGGCCGCTACAAAATGGCAGATAACGTAGGTTTTATCAATCCCATCAATATGGGTATCAAATGAAAGGTCTCAACAAGTAGAATACAATTTACTATGCAAAATTGAAATCTAAGATGGCCGCCGCTTGGAAGCGGACTGCAATAAACTAACGGGCAAGAAACCTTGCAATAATGAAGCACTAAATGAATTAAACAGAATGCGAAATAAAAACTAAAAACTAGAAAATAAAAATAGGTAAAATAACTTTTTAAGTTAAACGGTTTTATGTTAAACATACATTGCAATGTTTAAGATAAATGTACTAAAAAACCAAAAAATAATAAAATAGATACAGTCGTGGGAATTATAAACATATGCATAGACTAGACTAAAATAAAACCGTGGGGCACGTCAATTGTCTCTCTTTGGAGTGTATAACTATTGGAATTTCCATGAGCAAGAAAATAGTAAGTAATTCCCTCACCGTCTGCGGGCCAACTGCCTAACGACGAATTAAACGATTCTTCTATCGCACATTAAGTCGATAATTTGTAGACAATTGACGTGCCCCACGGTTTTATTTTAGTCTAGTCTATGCATATGTTTATAATTCCCACGACTGTATCTATTTTATTATTTTTTGGTTTTTTAGTAAATTTATCTTAAACATTGCAATGTATGTTTAACATAAAACCGTTTAACTTAAAAAGTTTTTTTACCTATTTTTTCATAGAAGATATTAATTAAGTATTTGAATGAGATAAACAACAAGACAGCGGGAAACAGCAATATACATAAAATCCCATTTGAAAATTAAAGCAACACAAACAGAGAGGTATCTTCAAACAAGATTATAGGCTTATGGAAAATAATTATTTTGTAATTATATTTTATTCAACTATTACTTATTACTAATTAGCTTTCTAAGAATATATAATACATATATAGTTCCGAATGAAAAGATTTTACAACACTCATTTGAAATGACTGTATGAGGAATTTAATCGGAGCAATTTTTCGTTTCACTGTACTTCAGCAACTCATTTTACCTATTATATATGAAATTAAATAAAAAATAATAACGTAATTAAATGATCAGTTAATATAGATTTTTGTCAAAAACCATTTTTTGAACGGCGTTGCATGCCGCGTGGTTCCCGGCAGAGTAGAATTTGGACCTCCCCTTCTCTGTCAACCTATCGTACAAAGTTACTAAGGGATAAGGGTAGGGATACGACAAAGTATATAATAAACAAAATAAAAAAATAAGGGATACGGTAGTTTAACATCAGACAGATATATACAGCCCAGAGATCATTAACAATAGTGCCCGGAAAACAGCAATAGGCTCACCCCCTATTACGTGGGATCGAATACAATGATTGGTGAAATGTGCCTCTGCCTAACCCTCCGGGGTTGTATGTTGCATACAACGGCCGGTAATCGCGGTAAAGGGTGATCATAGTGCACCGCCGTGATTTTAATACTTAATATATTTACTCATAGACTGCCACACAGCTCCACTTAGGGCAAACCTCGCTTCTAACGATGAGCTTCTATGAAAATAAGTCAAGTATATTGCGACAAAATTATTTACTCGAGTAACAAAATGACAAATGTTGTTGGTAGTCTGTTTACCAAGTGTCGTTTGTACGGATATTAAACTCTTTATTTGTCCGAAGACATTAATTAGTTTGCGCTGCTGCTTGTATAGTACAGTTTCTTGATATAGTGCTGCTATTTCGTTCTATATTATATTCATAGTGCTTTTAGACGGCACACAGAATTTTTATGTTAATGTACAGGGACTGCGACAAATAATAACTACCTTTTCATATTTATTTTAATATGACTTAAATCCTTTTGATGGTAAGTTACAAGTGTATTTCTGGTATGAATTCCATTATTATAGATGAAAAATTGTAAACAGTACCTGCTACAGCGATGATCAATCAAGCCTTAATAGATACATTTTACACCTGGAATCTCAAATTTTAAGAATTCGAGTTTTATATAGCTTATTCTATAACGTTTTAATGCACACAGCTGTTGCCCATGGTTTCATCCGCGTAAAATATTGATCCTGTAGGCAGAAGCCACAGAAATATAATCTCAAAACTCGTAGCAATTTCAAAACTTAGTGCCTAATTTCATCTAGCTCCGTTCAGCCGTTTTCGCAAGAAACAGTAACAAACATTCAAAGAATTAATAGAATTTATAACGGCTAATGTTCAATACCCCACTTAAGAAAATTGTGTTCATGTAAAGTTACGGTTGTTCCTGGTAGACTAGAATTTGGACAATTCCATCTCTTCCCAAGAGGCGTACATGGCGACTAAGGGATAGGGCTGTTTAACATCAAGCAGATATTTACAGCTCAGATTCAGCCTCATATGCATGACTCGAATCAATAATAGTGTCCGGAATACGACAATAGGCTCCACCCCCTATTACGTGGACTGAATACAATGATTGGTGAAATGTGGGTGTGGAGGTGAATTAACCTCTGCGTAACCCAACGGAGATAAAGGCGTGATTATATGTAATGTATGTATGTATGTATGTAATTAATTAAATTAAAATTGAGAACTTTTCTCTACGAGGAAAATAAATTTTATCTATACTATTGGATATCACTAAAACTAAGAAAACTCAATTTCAAAATCGTTTAATAAACTGCTACAGGAATGTGAACAAACGGACGTGACGAATTCGGTTGAAAACGCACGTAGACAATTAACCGAGGGCTGACGTCTGCAGTGATACATGTACAGAACCCCCAAGGGACGATGGAAATAAAGCGGACCCAAATAAACACCAAGTTCATACATTTTCTTACCTTTTTCCTCGCTTAACAAAATTGGACCAGATAATGGTGACGATACTGTTATTACAAATTGAACGAAAGTTGACCTCACATTGACTTTTTCGGATACCATTAGGTATCAGTTCGTTCATTACTCTGGCAGTGCTTACTCAAAACAGTAAAATAAAGTGTATTTTACTGTTTTGAGTAAGACTATATTATTGATAAAGACCCCCAATCAAAGTATTTCTTGTTGTTGGGGTGTTGAGGGAAGCTTGATGATGAAAGACGATAATTTTCACAGTAAAAGGAATTTATTTAGCGTAAAGCACACACGGTACATTTAATGGTTGAATAAGAAGAGATACAGTGTTGCCACAATAATAAAATAAGTCTGCAACATGAGAGTTGCTACATTATAAATCAAATTTCCAACACTTGTATCCTTTCCATGTACAGACATCGATCGGTTGCAGATTTATTATATGTATAGATTATACCCATTTGTTCACAAATTGCAAAATATAGACAGTCAGTAAATAGAACTTTTTATAATAATTAAGCGAGCGAGCGAAGCGACCAAATTTGTCCGTATGTCAGTTCCGGTCTAGAGGGCGTATTTCTTCACCAATTTTCACCAAACTTGGCAGACATGTTCTTTGATTTAAAACTCAACTTTTGTCGAGCGATTTTTTTGATAGGGGGTAAATGGGGGAGAAAGGGGGGAAGTTTGCTGTCACGTTATTTTAGAATAGATTTTGACAATTTTTGGCTGAAACACCAAGGACATGATTCCTCACAGGTTGTTGTTAATAAAAATTCTCGTAAAGTTGAAAGAAGTTGTAAATAAAAACAGAAAAAGGGGGAAGTATGCTTTAGCGTTTGTTTAAATTTATTAAGGGTACCTACCAGAAAAAGTGCCAAAGGGTGCTCACCAGGTCTACTGCTCACAGATCTTCTAGTTTTAGAACATATATATTGAGCATGCAACTAGATTGAAGTTATCAACGTAGTACAATAATAATAATAATATATCTCTTTATTGCATGTACACAAAGAAGGGATACAGAAAAAAAATACAATAGGTAGGTACATCTTTGTGGCATTACAAGTGGCGGCCTTATTGCACAAGGCAATCTCTACCAGGCAACCATGGGATGGAGTTAAATAGATAAATAGATAGACATAGTGGGCAGTTTCCGGTGTACATAATGTATATGATTTACTTTATTCCATTATTTACATTCAGATATATTATACAGTTAATGCATGTTACACATGGTCAACCCAAGTAACACACCGCATCAGCATCGAACCATACTCATTGCACAACAGCCCTAATTTACACGAGGTGCAAGCGCAGCAGATCGTGCGTTGCACACGGCCCCAACTTACACGGAGTGCAAGCGCAGCAGCATGTGAGCCACCGAGTGACGTCAATCGACGTTTCCTGCATTCGGGGGAAACATTACGCCATTCATTATATTTTAGATCTTACATCGATCAACTAGTTTTAATTAATTGTAATTAAAAGTTAATAAATTAGTTCTATAAAATAAATTTGCATTTTTTTGAGTCCTCTGGCTGCACCCATCGTAATTGGCGCAGTCGGTAGGATAGTCGAGTAAAGTCAGTGAATCGATCACGGGCGACGGCTATCACGAACCTACAGGAGTGCGGCTAGAAGGAGTATCCAGAAATCGATACAACAGAGAGATGCAGATTTGGTGAGTACCTAGATCTTACTAGAGTTGCTCGCCTCCCTATACTAAAATTTTCCTTGTGCAAATTCCTTTGTGTACTTTCCTAGTGTTAATTTCCCCAAGTGGTCCTATTAAATTTCCAAAATTTTTCACCCAAGAAAATTGAGGACCTCTAGGTCATTAAATTCTAGGAGAATCTCGCAGATCGATGCGAATAGGAATTTAGATTGTATTCCAGAAATTCCAGAAGACGAATCTGTTGAATTAGTATTTAATAGTAATTTAATTTCAAATATGAGTGTTGATTTAGTTGATCAAGTTTACAAGGCCTTACGCCTGTTACCCGAATTTGACGGTAACCCGAACGTGCTCACGCGGTTCGTGCAATTATGTGACCAACTTGTTGCGCAATTTGTGAGAGCAGAGCCCGGGTTTGAGCTAAGTAACTTATCTTTATTAAACGGTATTCTCAATAAAGTCACCGGGCATGCCGCGCGCACTATTAATGCAAACGGGATCCCTGAAAACTGGCAAGGGATTAGAAATACATTAATTAATAATTTCGCAGACCAACGAGATGAGACCGCTTTATACAACGATTTGGCCTTATTAACCCAGAGAAACTTAACGCCACAAGAGTTCTATGAGAAGTGTCAAAGCTTATTTAGTACAATTATGACCTATGTAACTTTACACGAATCTATACCTACCACAATAGAAGCAAAACGTGCTTTATATAGGAAGTTAACCCTACAAGCTTACGTTCGAGGTCTTAGGGAACCATTAGGGTCACGTATTAGGTGTATGCGGCCTGAGACAATCGAAAAAGCTCTCGAGTTTGTGCATGAGGAAGTTAATACCTTATATCTACAGCAGCGTAACGACCATTTACCGGAACGCAGAGCTATGCAGTCCACGTCCTCAATTGATTATACTAACGGTAAGTTATTTAAACAGCCTGTACTTCGACCTTTTACTGTTTCAACCCCTTTTGATCAACCTGGTCCCTCAAAACCTTTCTATCAGCCACAGCCGACAGGGCCAATGCAAACTTGGAGACCCCAAGTGCCCTTAAACCGCGGTCCTTCGCGAACCCAACAAGTGTTCGGCGCACCCCCACCCAACTATAGACCCCAGAGTAATGTGTTCCGAGTAGCTCAACAAAGGCAAGGCTATAATATGCCCCCGAATAACGGCCCTAAACCCATGAGTGGTGTAAGCCACTTCACTCCCAAATTTATGCCTAGACCTCAGACAGGACATGACTGGACAAGACACGGAAATCCACCTCCGTCTAACTACTTCAAAACTCGGGAGATGAACATGAACGAGATAGATTTCTATGACTATCGCGAATGCCCCGACTTTGCTTATGATAGCTATGACGGTCAGTTCTACCCCGAGCCTTACACTTATGAGTCCGTGTACGAGCCTTCAGCTTATAGCGATTATGTTCCCGCGTACGTAGAAGAACATCAAGACGTCCCCGAAGGAACCTCTGCTGAAAAACAGGATTTTCATATAACCCCGAAATCAGACAAACCAAAATAGAAATTAATCTACAAACCCAGAGACAACTCCCATATATACAAATCGCGAACCCTCCGCTTAAGTTATTAATAGATACTGGTGCGAATCAATCTTTTATTAGCCCGGACATTGTAGAAAGATTTTATTCTCATATTCAGTGTAATTATGACCCCTTTGAGGTTACTAATATTCACGCTACTACTCGTAATAACTATTCCATTACTTTTCCTTGTTTCACAGAGTTTAACGAAGCTTGTGATATTACCCTTTTCATTTACAAATTTCATAATTACTTTGACGGTTTAATTGGCTTAGATTTACTAGAGAAATTTGAATCAAATATAGATTTAAAGAGTAAAGCCCTTATTACACGTAACTCATCTAATCCTTTATACATGTACGATTCGCGAAATTGTAATCTTTATGAGGACATAATTCCCGCTAATTCATCCAAATTAGTTAGAGTCCCTATTAATTTTCATGATGGTGACGTAATAATAACAGAGCAGATTATATCCCATTGCTCTATTCGTGACTGTGTTACCTCCGTCAAAGATAATCGCGGTATTATAGAGATCACTAACCCAACAAAACACGATGTAGTATTCTCAATGGATAGACCAGTCAGTGCAGAACTTTTCAATGAACAGTGCACCACCATCCATCAGTCTAGTAATCGCGTGTCCGAGGTACTATCACGACTACGCACGGACCATCTGAATCCTGAAGAACGTGCCAACTTGGAATCACTCTGTGCCCAATACGCTGACGTTTTCTACATTGATGGTGAACCTCTAACTTTCACAAATCAGATAAAGCATAGTATTCGCACCACAGATGAATTACCTGTCTATACCAAGACCTATAGATATCCTTTCGTTCACAGACAGGAAGTTCAGGATCAGATTACCAAAATGTTAAATCAGGGGATAATCCGCCCTTCACAATCAGCCTGGAGCTCCCCCATCTGGGTAGTCCCTAAGAAAGCTGACGCGTCGGGGAAGGTCAAATGGCGCATAGTAATAGATTTTCGCAAAGTCAACGAAAAGACTATTGACGATAAGTACCCGATTCCCAACATCAATGACATCTTAGATAAGCTTGGTAACTGCCATTATTTCACAACTTTAGACCTTGCGAGCGGTTTCTACCAAGTTGAAATGGACCCAGCCGATATTCACAAGACGGCTTTTAATGTAGAGCATGGTCATTTTGAGTGCCTACGCATGCCAATGGGCCTTAAGAATTCCCCGTCCACGTTCCAACGCGTGATGGATAACGTTCTTAGGGACCTACAAAACGTCATATGTCTCGTCTACCTTGATGATATAATAGTATTTAGTGTATCCCTGCAGGAACACATGGTAAACCTAGAAAAAGTATTTAAAAGATTAAGAGAATCAAACTTCAAGATTCAAATGGACAAGTCGGAATTCCTAAAGCTGGAGACCTCATACCTAGGTCACATAATAAGCAAAGATGGTATTAAACCTAACCCCGACAAGATCCTTGCCATCCAGAGATTCCCTATTCCCAAGACAGCTACTGAGATAAAACGTTTCCTCGGCTTGTTAGGATATTACAGAAAGTTTATCCCAGACTTCGCACGCATTACAAAACCTATGACGCAATGTCTCAAGAAAGGTTCCAAGATCACCTTTACCGATCCGAGGTACGTTGACTGTTTCGAGAAGAGTAAGTCATTGTTAACTAACGACCCTATCTTACAGTACCCAGACTTCTCTAAGGACTTTGTCCTTACGACTGACGCATCTAACTTTGCCATAGGTGCTGTCCTTTCCCAAGGACCCATAGGACATGACAAGCCCATAGCCTACGCCTCTAGGACCCTGAACTCTAGCGAAACTAACTATAGTGTAATCGAAAAGGAGTTATTAGCTATGGTTTGGGCCACCAAATATTTTCGTCCATACCTGTTTGGCAGAAAGTTTAAGATAGTAACGGATCATAAACCTTTGCAATGGGTAATGAATCTCAAAGAGCCCGGCTCTAGACTCACTCGTTGGAGACTTAAGTTGAGTGAATATAATTTTACTACAGTGTACAAGACAGGCAAACAGAACACCAATGCCGACGCTTTGTCCCGCATTGAGATAAATAATGAGGACACTATGTCGATTGTAGTTAATGTATCTGAAAACTCTCCCTCAACCGCGGGTTCTGAAACTCTGACAGCCCCTACTAACAACCACAATATACCCGACAACTCCGACACAGCGACTATCCACACTAGTAACGAAAACCCAATTCTAGAGGTCCCAATATCAGACGAGCCCCTAAATAAGTTCAGTAGACAAATCTGTTTTGTTCTCGTAGGTGACATAAAAAAACGACCGACAATAACTAAACCCTTTGAAACACATACCCGAACGACCATACAACTCTCCGAATCTAACTTAACCAATGACGTCATCAATGCAGTTAAGGAATATGTGAACCCTAAGGTCAAAACTGGTCTAATTATTCATCCCCATCTCGCTATGTATAAGATTATCCCCATAATTCAAGATAATTTCAGAAAATCATCAATGAACATAGTCTTAACCAAAGTTGAATTAGAGAATGTTAAGGATTACTTGCGTCAACAGGATATTATCAAAAAATATCACGAGGGTAAAACCAACCACCGTGGTATTACCGAATGTCATTTGGCCTTATCATCCAAATACTATTGGCCCAAGATGAAAGAACACATCTCTAAATATATAAATGAATGTGTTATTTGTGGCCAGGCTAAGTACGACCGCCATCCTGTTAAGCAAAGATTTAACATTGTACCACCCCCTAGGAAACCCTTTGAATTTGTCCATATAGATCTATTTACAGCCCAAACTGAGAAATTTTTAACCATTGTAGACGCTTTTTCTAAATACGCGCAAGCTTACCATCTCAGAGACAGTACCGCCTTAAGTGTAGTACAAGGTTTACTCGTATTTGGTACCCATCACGGGATTCCATTGACCATTGTCACAGACGGAGGCCCAGAGTTCACTAATCAAATTTTCTCAGAATTTTGCCGAGTTCATAACATAATTCACCACAAAATATTAGCGCATTCCCCTAATGATAATGGTATTGTCGAAAGATTCCATTCAACAATCCTAGAGCATCTCAGGATATTGAGGCTGGAGCAGCGAAATGAACCAGTCATTAATCTCATGCCCTACGCCATCTTAGCCTATAATAGTTCCATCCATAGTTTTACTAGATGCAGACCCTTAGACCTGATCACTGGACATTTTGATCCTAGAGACCCGGTAGACATTGACTTAACCGAATACCTATTCCAACAGTACTCGCAGGACCATAGGAAACGAATGACTGAAGTATACGACTTGATCAATCAGACGTCTTTACATGACCGAACACAACTGACTGAGAACCGCAATAAAGATAGAGAACCCGAGGAAAGCTATACTCCTGACCAACAGGTGTTTGTGCGCAACCCTACGGCGTCCAGACAAAAGCTAGCCCCTCGTTACACACAAGACACTGTACTTGCCGATCTTCCCATCCACATTTATACTAAGAAAAAACGAGGTCCAGTAGCTAAATCTCGCCTTAAACGAAGTCCTAAGAACCCCACCTTGTTGCAGGACACTACTATGGCTGACGACCCTACATACAGCACACGGACAAGAGATAACGATTGACTCTCTCGACAACGGACCAGGACTACTTCCTTTTAAATTGGGAATGGCTAAGATCATATCCCATTATCACTCTTTTTTAAGTCATATAGACCTAGCGAATATTCATCTCCAAATTGAATTAGCAAAATCTCAAATGGCTGAACTAAAACCCTTAATCAACAATAAAACCTTTTCTCTATTTGACCCTCACTTAGAACATCTTAACAATAAGATTATTTCAATGAGCAGTAAAATCAGTATGTTCGAAGCATCCCGTAGTAAAAGAGGTCTCATTGACGGTTTAGGCTCTGTTATAAAATCAATATCTGGTAATCTAGATTACACCGATGCACTTAAATACGAAAACGCTATAAACTCCTTGCGTAATAATGAACACAAATTAGAATTAGAAATTAATAACCATATCAGCTTAAATAGTAAATTCATCTCACACAGTTCTCGGATAATAAGCAGCATAATCTCAAATCAAGAAAAGATGAGTAAAGCAATAAACCAAATTTTAGATAGTGATGCCAGCAGAGATACGGATTTAATTAAATATGCCCATCTGGCACAACATTTACTAATTTTAGGAGATAATATAGAAGACCTTTATGAAGAGTTAGGAAATTTAGAAAACACTCTAACATTTATTCGTGCATCGAGCACCCCATACTCTTTATTTAGTCTAAATGAAATTAAAGATATGTTAAGCAAATTAAAAGCACTATATTCTAACTACGAAATCCTTGACGTAGAAGCTAAGCACTTCTATGAAATAATTAAATTAGGTTATTTTTATTTAGATAAGAACATAGTATTAGTTATTAAGGTCCCAATTGTCACTTCCTCTATATATGATTTTTACAAGTTATCACTTATTCCCAATAGAAACCACGAAATCCTAATACCACCCTCACCCTTCGTAGCCATCTCTAGTTCAGATTCTAGGTACATAGAGACAGAATGTCCGAAGGTCAACTCCCTATATCTCTGTGAGTCGGTACCCAGCCTCCAGGTTCAGAGTCAACCAGGTTGTATCCAGCATCTGATAGCATATCAGGAACTTCGGTCCAACTGTGAGATGACACCTGTAGCCCTCACCACCGAAGCCTTAGAAGCCCTAGATGACAAGCATTACACTTTGAGTTTTCCCACACCAACCAAAGTGAAGATATCTTGCGGTCAAGAACAATATCGGACCCTAGAAGGAAGCTACTTAGCCGTAATCCCGTTCAACTGTACCTTGAGAACTCCAACTTTCACTATCTCCAACTCCAATGACCATATCAAAGGACACGTCATAAGGATCATCGAGATGCCCTCATACAACGAGTCAAGATATAAAAATCACCCGAAGCTCATCTTAAATTCGCCGAGTCTGCAAAAAC
This sequence comes from Eilema griseolum, assembly GCA_963662185.1. Lineage (NCBI taxonomy): Eukaryota > Metazoa > Arthropoda > Insecta > Lepidoptera > Erebidae > Eilema > Eilema griseolum. The sequence goes on from OY759242.1 coordinate 12,446,301, forward strand.
TTCATACACTGAACAATGAGATAGCGACGCAACCACCTATACACCTAGATGACGTCACCGATCCTGCTATATACCACACCACTATACCCATGTACCTCACACTCGCCGGTACATGTGCATTCTTCGCTACTATGCTCCACCGCCGGCTACGCACAAGAAAAATATCCAGGAACAACACCGAAGACTGCAGCAACAACACTGAGGCCGTCTATGCAGTCCCGGCGACACACACTGTTAACCCCAGCCAAATAAGGATTGATCCCATATACCTACCAGCGACTTTCTCGAACAAGTCCATCGATACTCGCTGTTCTTCGGGGGGAGGTGTTACACATGGTCAACCCAAGTAACACACCGCATCAGCATCGAACCATACTCATTGCACAACAGCCCTAATTTACACGAGGTGCAAGCGCAGCAGATCGTGCGTTGCACACGGCCCCAACTTACACGGAGTGCAAGCGCAGCAGCATGTGAGCCACCGAGTGACGTCAATCGACGTTTCCTGCATTCGGGGGAAACATTACGCCATTCATTATATTTTAGATCTTACATCGATCAACTAGTTTTAATTAATTGTAATTAAAAGTTAATAAATTAGTTCTATAAAATAAATTTGCATTTTTTTGAGTCCTCTGGCTGCACCCATCGTAATTTGCATACTACTATATATTTACATATACAATGTTACAATGCATAATTTTTTTTCAAAACTATGCTAATAGATTTCTGGCCACCAATTGCCTAAATATGAATTCAATTAATTAAGAAACTTAAAAGTTACACGATTACCAAAAATACTCTAGAACATTCTTCTCAACGCTATCTAGACCCAACGTAAGCATAGCTTGACTATATAGTTCGTGTTTTGTTCTAGAATGCATTGTCTTTTGTAAATAAATACAGATAAATATTATGTATAAAAACGCTAAGATCACTGTAAATATACATTTTCATACACAAAAATATTGTACTGAGCGGGAATTGAACCCCCAACCTCCAACGTAGTACTCGAATACTCTTTTGCTAGGTCGTCATTTACGTTACATTATATCTATCTACAAAAATTTTAGCGAAGCTTACTACTTTAACATTTTCAATTTATTTTCAGGTAGGTACGAACACACAAATTTTTAACTTTCGATAGCGCTTTGAATTTCGGGACCATCGAATTACATACGGTATTTTTAACAAGAGACGGGTTCGTTTGTATTAGGAAACCAATCTCGTTGATATATCCATTAGCCAAATCGAGAACCTGGCCCCTACACCGCCGTTAACAAAACAGCTGCGGGTATCCTCACAAAAGTACTCTGACTATGAAGAAACTAAAATTATTATGCTTTCATTTCTCTGTTCGTTTTAGTTTGCTAGCCCGTGGCGTAAAGTAAATATATTTAGGTACAGTATGTCATTTTCATACAACGGGCGATGACCCTAGTACGTAAGAATATCCCGAATCAAATCGATCTCTTAAGCAAGTACTTAAATGATGTACTACCAAAGTTCTTTTTTATATAGGACACATCAATTAGACTTCGCCTTGCCTGATGGTAAGCTGAAGGCAAAGTCTCAGAAAAGAGGGTCACCATTACTGACATATACTATGTGACAATGGTGACACTTAGCTTGATGGCCTCATTATATGCTTTTTCACGCCCTGCTTAAAGGACCCGGGACTGTGGGAAGAAGGAAACACGTGACCTGGTAATGAATTCCAGGCCTTAATGGTGCGAAAGAAGAGTCGTTTGGTACTTGATCGGATACTCTGCACCGTTTTTAGACTATTTACGTTTTGTTTATTACAGTAAACTTTTAATACCTATATTCTGGATACTAGTATTAACGCTAGAAACTAATGGCAAACTTCTATGTATAGGTAATCAGCATCTACAATTACAAATCTATATTGATATTAAAGCTGAAGAGTTTGTCTGTTTGTTTCAATACGCTAATCTCCATAAGTACTGGTTCGAATTGAAACTATGTTGAATAGCTTATTCATCGGCGAAGGTTATAGGCTATAAATCATCACACTACTAATATAAATAATTAAAATAACAAATTTGGCTTTTTTCAATACATTATTTGAAACCTAAAAAATACGGGTTCAAAGGGGCGGTATATATATAAAATATAACACCGGCAAAGCTAGGAAATAATGGTTGTAAATGATTTCTGAAACTATTTGTGATAATAAATGACTAATAAGTTATGGCTTAGAGATATTTTTCTTCGTACCTCTATCATTTATTTAGATTTTGGTTGAAGGGTTTGTTATCCTTAGATCTTCTCGTGCCATATCAAAAACTTTCATCAATAAACGCAAATAAACTTCATGGCATATAAATATCTTATATATAATTATAGGTACAGAATTTTTTCCAGGTCGAAAATTTCTTATTACATGTTATTTAAACGTCCACCTAGGGACGTACTACTTACTAGACATAGATTGAGAAGTAAGTTCTGCTGTCTCCCCAAAATCCTGATGTCTCCCCTAGGGAGAAGGATATCGAGACACGAGACTGAAGCCTAAATAAATTCTGTTAACTTTTCACATAAATATATTTTTGAGTGAAATGTGTCAATTACATAATTTTGCTATTTCAGACATCGCTGTCATTTCGTGAGTAAACCCGTTGCAAAATTTAATTTATTCTATCAGCATTTATAGTAGTTATATTATAACCGCAAAGTCTGATGGCCAATCACTAATCAGCAATTTTTACTATATATTCTAATGTAGGTAAAATTCTTTAATACATATATGTACACATATATATGTAGGTATAGTGAAACTTGCTGATTATTTTATATACCTACACCAGTAAGAATCGATATAAAATATAAATGTAAGGATGCTCATACTAGTGAAAATGAAACAACATATTCTGTCCACACCTGATATTTATGTTAGCTTCGGAATGTGCACACGCTTATGGAAATATATACGACTGGTTGCGCCGATGTAGAAGCTGTATTTCTTGACGTGGAAACACACTCTTTCTATACCCGTCTCCTCTCCCGCACTAACCATAGAATAGGACTAGATAGCTTCCGTCCGCCATTTGTGATATAGACTCAGTCTCGCTTTGAACTAGCCAGCGTAAGGACGGCCGCGCTCGCGTCTCTCAAAAATGATTAATATTTGTTACATTTTTACCGCTTCATAGACCTTTACCGATCGGATTGTGCCTCTCGTGTGTTCCTCAAGTGATCTAGTGATGCTGACGGCAGCTCCTGAGCAAGGAAGAGAAGATCCGTGTACCGGCTGCGATGAAAACACGTGTGTCGTGAAGGTTAGTGCATCCTCTCCTAATTTCTCGGGTTGCATTCATTGCTTGGATCACTCCCGCGGCAACCCGACCACCTGTCTTTTGTGTGTAAAGCGTCAATGGAACAGTTAGCTACTTCCCGCAATACAGTCCATTACCGCACGTTGCCAAGCGCCACCATTTTTGGTCCTTCGAGCCGGATTCTTAGCCGTAGTTCGTATTTTGTTATTATTCTAATGGGAATAAGCGCACCGCACCTAAGTGCCTGGTTATTTTAGTAGAAAACCCCGCATCCAGACATTTAGGCTTAGAATTTGTTGTCCGTTCGCCGCTGGCTCGCATTGTACCTACCTAATACATAAATAGGTTAGGTAGCGTATCAACACTCAGTCGTAGTTTGCAATTTTCGCACCGCGCCTAATTACCTAGTTATTTTAGTAGAAAACCCCGCATCTAGGTATTTAGGCTTAGATCTTAGGTATACTAGACACCCTAGTGCATAGGCACAGTGTAATACCTAACGCATTTGGCTTTGTTTTATTTTTTTCAATTACGTTGCTCGCTCGCCGCTGGCTCGCGTCGTATTTGCCTGGTACCTGCGTGGGTAGACACGTGGTTGTACCTCATTCCAATTCATACGAAAGTATTTTAATTTGAATAGATATTACGCAATACTTAGTCCCTGAAATAATAGTTGAACCTAGACAGCGACCATCGCGTAGGTACGACCTTGTTGCTATGCGCGTTTGTTCAAGCGTGCATTCACAGTTGTAGGTACCTACCTATCTGCCGAGTGTCGCTCGCGCCGCCTCGCTGCTCTGTACCGCTAAGATTAAGTCATTTCATATTTGTTGTTTACCGCACTTTAGTTTGAGATTTAATTGTAAACATGTCCCCAAAGGTTGATAAGACCGGTAAGGTTCAATTGAAACTTTTATACGCTAAAAAAGAAATGATTTACTCTCGCGTACAATCGATTTATGATAATGCACTTAAAACCTCTGATTTGGTCATCAGAGATTCGTTCTTGTGTTCTATAGAAAACTTAGATAGTCTACGCGCGGATTTCGAAACCTTAGTACATGACATCAACGTTTTAGAGTTGAATTTGAATCCCGATTACTCAGTGAGTTATCAAGCCTTGTCGTCGTTTGACGATTTGTATTGTCGTATCAAACGCGTCGCTAGGAGTTTGGAGAAGCCGGCTGACCTACCCAACCCCACTCGCGACCGACCTAAGTTGCCACCAATTCAAATACCCGAGTTTGATGGTAACATTCGCAATTGGTGTCTATTTATAGATAGTTTTGAGAATACAATAGATAAGAACGATTCGTTGACAGACCACGAAAAGTTGCATTATCTCGTTGAAAAATTGACTGGTAAAGCTATAACCGTTTGCGCTGGAATTACGTTTAGTGCCGAGAATTATAATTTAATTTTAAATACTTTGAAAGCTAGGTATGAGGATAAAAGATCGGTAGCTAACGCCTATTTAGATCAGATGTTTGATTTGAAATCTATTACGGCATGTAACGATCAAAACTTAGAGAAATTTCTAGATACTTTCGCGTCAGCTGTTCGCGCCGTAAAGAACCTAAAGATCGATGACCTCTGCGACTTCGTATTTTTGTATATGGGTTTAAGGAAATTAGATTCCGAAACCATTCGTTTGTTTGAGTCGGATCATCGCGGCAATAAAATTCCTAAGTTCGAAGACTTAGAAAGTTTTGTTCGCGAGCATATAAAAGTATTGCAGCGCTCTTCATCGAAACATGAAGGCGCGAAGATAGTTGTTGATTCTGCACGCAAAGTAGATGCGTCATCGAAGTCACTGAGGTCAACTCATACTTATGTTAGTACCGCACCAGCACGTGTACAGTCACCTGTTTGCTCTTTGTGTAGCACTCATCATTCGCAACTGTACAGGTGTCCTGGTTTTCTAAAATTGTCGCCTAGTGATCGTTATAAATTTGTTCGCGCTAATAATTTTTGTTTTAATTGTCTCGGTACTAAACACCGCGTTGTTTTATGTAATAGTAGAAATAGTTGTCGCAAGTGTCAAGCGAGACACCACACTTTGCTTCATTTTGAGAATAGTAATGCCGCATCCAATGTGAGCACGGTTGGCTCGTCGAGCGGTGACACACGGCAGCCTGCGCCGCAGCCGCAGCCCGCGCTCGCGCGCGCTCCGGCCCGCCCGGTGACCGCCGCGGATGACGTCACCTTGTGTTCGTTCTCCGCTAGTGCTGCACTCACTACTGTGTGTCTTGCGACCGCTCGCGTTGTTATTGTTGATGCATTAGGTAAGCCGCGCATTGTTCGAGCGCTGTTAGATGGCGCTTCGCAAAGTAATTTTATTACTCAAGATTGTTGTCGGCGTCTTGGTTTCAATGTTGATAAGCGTTCAACCCGCTCAGTGGTGAAGGGTTTTGGAAGCTTACAGTCAGCTGTTCGTGGCACCGTTAAAACAAGGTTTAGATCTCGTTTTAATAATAATATTTGGTTTGACATGGATTCGCTCGTTATAGATAGAATAGCTGAACAGTTGCCTACCGTCCCGGTTGACACGTCTTTATTAACGAAATTTAAAGACTTGCCTTTAGCAGATGAGACTTACGCTGTTCCTGGAGTCGTCGATATATTGATCGGCGCTTCGATTCTCCCGCACCTCCAGTTATCACGTAAGGTTCAAGGGGGACCGACGTACCCCGCTCCGCACGCACTGGAAACAGTTCTTGGTTTTGTTATAATTGGTTCCGCACCCGCTTCTATGGATAGTTTTAGTCACTCGACTGCTTCGTTCTGTTGCACCGTCGAGCCGCCACTGGAGTCTACCATCCGCAAGTTTTCGCTCGGTGGCTCCCGTGTATCCGCTGAAAAACGCTTTCTTTGTTTGGAACGAAAGATGCAGGCGTCCCCAAAGTCGAAGCGGGCCTATGATGAGGTTGTTAACGAATATTTAGATAAAGGTTACATCTCACCTGCGCCTGCGGACACTGGCGGGACCCAGCCTTCGTACATTATCCCGCACCGCGGAGTTATTAGAGAAGATAAGCTTACTACTAAAACTCCGTGTAGTTTTGGATGGCAGTGCTAAGACTAGCACTTCCGTGTCGCTTAATGACATAATTGTAAATTTTCGCATTAATATTAGTAATTTTTAGCTTTTAGGACTCAACAGTCGCTTTGTGTTGGGCCCACTCTTCGCCCCATCGTTGGGACACATTCGTCGCTAATAGAGTGGCAAAAATTCAATCTGAATTGGCGCCACATAATCTCTTTCACGTTGCTGGCACCGACAACCCAGCCGATTGTCTCTCTCGTGGATTGCTTCCTTCGCAAATTTTAGATCACCCGTTATGGTTTAGTGGACCGTCCTGGATTCATGCCGCGTTAGATGGGTGGCCAGTTAGTCAATTCAATCCCACTACGGTTTCCGAACCACCCGAGGAGAAGAAGCACTCGCTTGTTGTATCGGTCCCGCGTGAAGAGACCCTTATTTGTTGTTGGCTAATCGCGTCTCGTCTTGGTCGAGACTGTTGCGTTGTGTTGTTTGTTCGCCTCTGCCCTCTGCCTAGCCAGCGGTAGGCACGAGCTCCAATCTAGGTTTATATTTTAGTTGTTATTTCCCAAACCTAGATTTAGATTAGACTTTAGATTTGTTTCGCATTTGTCGTTTCGAAGGTAACCCTTCAAGCCGGGGGGAATGGTTGCGCCGATGTAGAAGCTGTATTTCTTGACGTGGAAACACACTCTTTCTATACCCGTCTCCTCTCCCGCACTAACCATAGAATAGGACTAGATAGCTTCCGTCCGCCATTTGTGATATAGACTCAGTCTCGCTTTGAACTAGCCAGCGTAAGGACGGCCGCGCTCGCGTCTCTCAAAAATGATTAATATTTGTTACATTTTTACCGCTTCATAGACCTTTACCGATCGGATTGTGCCTCTCGTGTGTTCCTCAAGTGATCTAGTGATGCTGACGGCAGCTCCTGAGCAAGGAAGAGAAGATCCGTGTACCGGCTGCGATGAAAACACGTGTGTCGTGAAGGTTAGTGCATCCTCTCCTAATTTCTCGGGTTGCATTCATTGCTTGGATCACTCCCGCGGCAACCCGACCACCTGTCTTTTGTGTGTAAAGCGTCAATGGAACAGTTAGCTACTTCCCGCAATACAGTCCATTACCGCACGTTGCCAAGCGCCACCAACGACTATTCCAGGTTCAGTAATGCTAAGAAATAAAATTTATACCATACTATTAAGTTCGGAATCTTTTTTTACTTTCCTAATTGGCTACTTTCTTGTAGGTAAATAAGGTGAATTAATATTGAAATATAATTCTATAATTGCATGCAGCACTCACTGCAGCCGGTCGGTAGCGCTGGCAACGTATTATTATGGAAATACTTTTCAAACTTGAACGGGTCAGTGTTCTTTGTTTCTTTGCAAGTATCGTTCCTTAACCCATAAAAATAACCTGATTTGAGTGATTGAACGTTGTTCACTATAGGCATTCATGTTATAACCATACATTATTATTAAAAAAAACACATAATAAGATTTTATGAGACACGTCTGAAAATGAACAATGCTTTCTCATTTTTAAGTAAAGCTTGGTGAATCGAAATTATTTTATAATGTTATCATAAGGAATTTAGAAGAAACGTGTAAACCAAATAACCAGGCAGCGAAGGCGACGTAGCGACGGTTACGATTCGTTTCTGTACTAGAAAATAAAGAGGTCAATAAAATTCTGCTCTGAGCAACAGCTATCGTTCAGTGAGGCAACTATCTACATTTTATACTTTCGATACTATCAACGTCGTAGTTTATTTCTTTACATTGTATGAAATGGTGTGAATGTTGGTTATTATCGCTTTTCAATATTTAATACAGCCATTATGCGACAGATAAATAAGCAAGTGCCCGGAAGACGGCAATAGGCTCACCCCTTTAACGTGGGACCGAATTCAGTAATTGGTGAAATGTGGGTGTTAATTCACCTCTGCCTAACCCTCCGGGGATAAAGGCGTGATGAATGTATGTATGTATAAATAAGCACTTTTTTTTAACTGTTCAGCTTCGTCTTAAGAGTCTCTGAAGAAGATACGTTAAAAAAGTTACCATAGCACAGTTTTCAGCTTGATAATATCAGATTTTCATGTCTTGTTAACACAAGTTCCAGCTGGCACGAGTAATAGTTTACACACACAAGATAATTATCCCAATTTAGGTATGCAGGTTATATATACAACGTTAACTGAAACATTCATGCATGGTTCATGCAGTACATGTACAGTAGTATGCACATAGGGAGTCATTAGATTAATTCCCTGAAACGCTTTATGAATCTACTTCGAAGAGGTTTCAGGTTCTATAATAGAATACCAGATTAGACTATTTATGATTTTGTTAGAAGGGTTGAATTTTGGAACCCAATGACCATGCATTGTGTTCTCTTGACAAAATGCTGGAGCATTTTTTCTTAGAACGAACATAACGCGCATAAAGTGAGCGTACTTATCTACCTAATATCCTGATGAATTTCAATTATGCCGTTGACCACAAAAATTATATTAAGTCTATCTATCTATTGAGACTGAATCTGGTTGATCTAAAAATTGCAATCAAATCTTTTACTAAACAATATATTCAATATTTATATAGAACATCTAGATATGTCAACGTCGATACAAATCGGATACCGTCCGCAGCGTCGAATCCTAAACAGGATTGAAACTTGCACGGGAAGCAATCTAACGAGGACAACAGTACATACAGCGGTCTACCAACGAACAGTCCTGCGTAATTTAAAGAACAAACAAGCTACGGCACTGGGTTAACCTCCACTGCAACAAACTCTGCGCCGTTGCTTTAACTTACTCATTTGCCGTTTACTATCAACTACTTATATAAACATAAACTCTAAGTCCACCAAGTTCCGTCTGATCTCCTTATTTAGACTTTTGAAACGAAATTTAGTTTTACAAATAAAATTAAGACCTCAATTCATAAAGTAAGCACAAAATTGATACAAAAGGTTTAGAAGCTAATCGAAGTGGTAAATCTGTTTGTAAATGAAATTCAGAGACTCAAAAATGTTATAACACCGCGTAGACGAGCTCATCTCAAGTGAAGCGTTATCAAGCTCAGTTAATCCTGTCTTCTGTTTTATTGAATAAATCTTCCTACCTGACGTACTTTTATCATTTTATGTGAATTCAATGTATTGGAAAAAAACCGGGCCATCTGTGTATCTGAAACGTTACAATGATCACAAGGATTCTCTTCTCATTTTAATTAAAATGCTAACAAAAACTTCTGCCGTTTATTATGAGTAATCTTATTAGAGGTACCTAGAACGTTGTTATGTTACGTGGCTGGGGACGGAGGGCGGTAAAGCGGTGAGATGTTATTGTTATGATGGCATAAAGCGGGCCATGTATCTAGTGCGAGGCAGGTGGCGCTAACTACCGGGCGTATAGAGGAAGCTGTCGACACTAGAACAACCCGAGACGCGGATGTATCTCACCATACAATGTAATGGTTCAACGTTTGCTGATGTGCTAGTGGACTTTTATCTTGAGAAAACTGAATTTAGATTTTACTATTTTAGTATGCGTTTTTTTAGTCTATACACAATAATGTTATTGTTATTTAAATACTTATATTTGCGATTGGAGTATTTTATACTGTTACGACAGACGTCGATATCTCGAAAACTAAGTAATAATCGAATCTTCAAGAAATAAAAACGCATTGCTAGTGACGAGGTAGTCTACCGAATGGCATAGAACAATCTAGAATCGTCAACACAAAGTCACAATCTACCTACGAGTACCTACACTCTTTTGAATAAAAACAAACAATAGGTAAATATCGAGAATGAACTCGAAAGGTCAGCGACAGCGGTTAACTTCAACAGACAGTAGGTATTTATCGCTCGCGAATTTCTAGATGATCCTCCTAATTGAGAGGTATAAAAACACGCTCGCATAGCTACACGATGCATTCTGTCTTTGAGATCGATAACGAACACAGCGAGCTTAAGCGACCGAAGAAGATTATACCTGCGACCTAAGCAACGACTGTGGACTACTGTGAACTACTGAGCTAGTGATTGAACTAGTGATTGAATTGTCTAGTTTGTGGTGAGCTAATAAATCTCTTCGTTGAGCAAACGGCATTTAATTGTACCCCGTACACGTAACATTTAGTTCCTATCGTTAACCCCATGAAACGTATAATCAAGCGTTTCGAGGTAGACCAGCCGCCCAGGACATCAGATTTGCAGAAGCACCGCGGTGCCCCCGCAAATTTGGAGAATGGGTGACTTTTTATAACTTAATCAATTATATATAGAATATGGTGCACGACGTTCTGCCTTTGATTTAAGAAGTTCTATCACTCATAAATAAATGGTGCACTGCAAATAACGTATTTTTTTTTAATTCGGTGTTATGATCCTCTGCAAGCTAATGACTACCTCTTCGTGTCCCTATATGTACTACCAGCAAAATCTAGACTCCTGACTAGCACATCAGCAAACGTTGAACCATTACATTGTATGGTGAGATACATCCGCGTCTCGAGTTGTTCTAGTGTCGACAGCTTCCTCTATACGCCCGGTAGTTAGCGCCACCTGCCTCGCACTAGATACATGGCCCGCTTTGTACATATAGGGGCAAAATATAGTAAATGCTCTTGTGAATTGCATTCTGTTTGGAAAGGTCCCTGGGAACGCACTGTTATACCAACTGATTCTGCACTAGCTTTACTCAAGGTAAAGGGTTTTTAAGATGTGAATAGTCCGTGTTTTTTTATTTCTTGTTTTTGAACGAACTATTGATAACGTTACATCGTCGGAGTTGAAATGACGGAAACGTGTGTTTTAGACGATATTTAAAAATTCCTGAAAAAACAACTCTATTTCCGATATGATGGAGATGCACTATGTGACGAGCTCATGAGTCTTTTCTTTCGGGTGATTATATTACTTGTATATTACATTTATATATTATAATATTCATGCACTATATCCAATTGTATGAATTGCATTCCGGTTACAATTACAAGTGGCGAACGCAATTTTTCAAAACATTCACGACTTTTAGTTTTAACTAATAAAAATGTACCTATCTCCGATAAAAAACTCTCAATCGAAGCGTTCTAAGTCAGCTACACTTTTGAATGAAAAAAAAATCAATTTTAGAAAATAAATATCTACAATATTTTCAATGATAGTAAAGTCATTAATAAAATATATTATAAACTGTGTCTGGAACTAAAAAGAAAAACACAAATTTAAAAAATTAAGAAAAATATAAAACTTGAAATTAAAAATAATCTAAAAAATAAAAAGTAAAAAAAGAATTTGAATTCCTAAAGTGAAAGTCACAATATTTATGCCCGGGGCGCCATTTTTTAACCAGTGCTGGCGTTAGGGCACGCCGGCTCCGGTTAAAAAATCTGTATCGGAAAATAGGAAATAATTTGCAACGCTGGATCATTAGGTAGAATACGAAACCTGCTAGACATAACCGAAGACCGTTAATATTGTTGCTTCAGATTTATTCTAGTTTTTGCAGATTCTATTTTGGCGGCAAATCTGGAATACTCACAATACGTATTCTCTTACTAAAAGTAAATTGTTAAATTCTCTCACCTCTGGAGGACATTGGAGAGATTATAGATACTAAACTGAAATATATAGTAGATCGTTTACACATTATTTTAGTACAATAAAAATAGGCGTTTATCCGAATGGTTAAAACGAATTCTTGATATCAGCTATGCTGACAAGAATTCGATGTTTATATTTTCTAATTAAATTATTTTGCCCGAAAGCAATAAAACTATCTTTGACACACAAAATAATGCCTATAAAGCTGATAAAATTGGAAGTATTTCAAAGATACATAGTAGGTAGGTACATATAACAGAATAAGATTAACTAACAAGGATGTATCACAAAAGATATGTTGTTATTTCATATTACATAAACACTGTTTTATTATACCTACACACAGTCAAATCATCGTGAGATGGGTTGCTTGTTTTTCTTTAATTCGCGTACAAGCATTGAATATCCTTCATGCTTGTTATAATTTCATTTCTATTACACACATTTCGCATTCAATCGTACCTACCCAACAAGCTTCATATACTGCCTCATATTTTTGTCAAGATTACCATGATTTACAACTTTCTGAGAAAAGTGTCTTACTGGTATCCCACAGTCTCAATAATGTTGTACAAGGTATTGAAATTAATAAAAGAGTTTTGTAGCAACAGTCAACAGTGAGTCAGAGGATGCTTGGTAGTGTGTATATAGGCAACATAACCATAACTTTTTATTTGACGGAAAATTAATTCGCGATATTTATTCATTTATTTTATTTATACTTTATGCACGATGAACACTCGCGGACTTAATGCCGTAGGCATTCTCTGCCACTCTACCATGGTGCAGAATCTTGCTTTTCATATATTAATGTTGATAACGTAGTTCCTGGTAAGGTAACATTTAACCTCATTTCTTCGATGTCAGAAGTGTAATACAACTAAGTAATAAGCAATGACGTATTATTAATAGATACGTCATTAAGGAACATGGCGTAAACACTAAGTTTGCGCTATTTCTGAAAGCAGTTAGTAAAAAGAAATACTAACTTACTCGACTAAAGAATAATGCGTCATTATTTTCAATTTTGACAAATTATGATATTTTTGTCCTTAAACACATCGTTTAAGACACTTCATTCATTAATTTACTTGGTTATTTACTTATTAATTTGTTTGTTTGTTTATTTATTCATTTATATATTTATTTATTAACATACGTATAACCATTTTTACAGGATATACCTAATGCAATTTTATTTTATATCAATAATTTATTTATATTAATAATATAAATACTTTCATCATCATTTTTTATCGCCATTTTAGAGTATGGAAAACATATATCTAGAATATTTTATAATACATTATCATCTTCGTCAATTATTTATACACAAACGGTGCTCGGCGCATACTATAATACTTAGGTATGAATACAATGCACTCTAATACATTAATTTCAAAATTTAATGACTTCTTTCGAGATAGTTTTCAATTTAACAAAATATATTATATTCTATACGTGACTTTGGTCTTAAATGGGTAACGAAAGGAATTAGAACATCCAGTAAAATGAAACGGTTTCTTTGTGTGAAAGGTAATCTACACACCTTTTGGGATAGCTATAGGAATAAATATTTAAATATATACAGGCGAGAATTAACATTAGAAATGCGAAAAAGTGGCAGTACAAACGGCGTTACGTAAATCAAATAATATAACTAAAGATGTATGGCGTATAGTCAATAAACAGGAATTTAAATACACCAGATAAACATCTTTATTCCCTTATTAATGGTAACTCCGTCACGATTGATCCTAAAGAAATTGTAGATTTGTGTTATTTTTATAAAGCACGATTCTACAAAAAAAACAGCAATAGAAAAAAATATCGGGACCTCAATACCTACAGCAAATATGGCTATACATAGACCGGTAAAACCTATCTTAAAGCTAAGAGTTTCATTACCGCTTGTCAGTTTGAGTTTGTTTGATCAACAATTTTCTAAGTGCTATAGTCCTTATCTGGTAAACGGTCAGGATGCCGATGTGACAACAGTATTTACCATTTGGGATAGATTTGCGACTTAAACAGCAAACTTTTAAAAGTATTACAAAAAAATCGATTCTAAAAAGTACATACAACTATAATCACACCTTAATCCCCGGAGGGTTAGTAGGCAGAGGTGAAATAAAGTAAATTTAAAATTAATACCATCAGGTATATATATAATATTCAAATATAATTATTATTAATAAATATATAATATGTATAACATTCTGTCTCAAAGAAATTCGAATGGGCAAGTTAATTTTAAAAATAACGTTATATTAGCATAATTTTGAGTTCTTCACGGATATGAAAAAAAAATTGTTATTGTAAAGTTCTACTAAATTTTTCTATGAGTTATTATTAAAGTTAGAACACTTAAGTACTATGATCTATGACTATGAACTATGACCTGTCAATATTTTGAAACTTACTAATGACTTATATACATTGTTATTCTTTATTATATGTCTACAAATATGCATGTAATCAAAAAGCTTTTAATATTTTCGGTATGTAAAGTGGATTCGAAATCAAATTTAGGGTAAACCAACTGTAATTCTACACTACAAACAGCTCAACGTAATTCCCTTAAAGCCAGCGTTCCCAGTGTATCCAAGTTATACCTGCCGCTAGCTTTGTGAACTAGAATTACGTCGTTTTGGAAATAATTTTATATAAGAATGTTTCTTTTTTGCATGTAACTTTGTTCGTTATTTTAAGTGAGCACCAGGTGGTGCTAACAGGCCGCGTTGCAGCGGAAATTGCCGTCGGTTGGTCTCGACGCTAGCGCGACGGGCGGAGTGAAACTTGGCTCAAACCACACCACCCATACTAGAATAGGCCTTTGTTAATTGTAGGCCAACACAGAAAACAATTAGCAGCACTCGTACACTCGTGCGCGCCAACCAAAGCGAATATTTTATTCATTACTTAGATAAAATCACGGACCCACTTACGTACAGGAATTAGATGTAACTCAAACAAAGAGATTATTATGTTAGAACTTTTGTTTGTACAGATGGAGCTTAGAACTGTTTACTATGCTCATTTCTGTTAAAAATACTTTCAAACTTGAATAGCATGAATCCACCTTCACGTAGTAAGCTATGACGGTCTTTTTAAAATTATAAGTAAACGTAAGTTCAATAAAATTTAATTAGACGTAAGACCCTTTTAAATTACTGATTAAATTTCCCCCCGATTTTTTTTTTAATAATCTTAGTGTCATGACAATTTTTATTTATGTTCAGTTAGTTTCTCAGTCTCTGTGTTCTCTACTCATCCAGCTGCCACAGCATGTCATGGGATATGTATTCATTTCCATATGAAATAGGCTAGAAATGGGTTCCTCATACTCCTTGTTTCTACATGCTATACTTGTCTAACTTAATTCGTGCTAAATATGGGTTTATATTCGTACCTATATGGTACGAATAAAAACCATACGTGCGCTTTGGTGTTATAAGTTATTATTCTGCAATTGTTAGTTTATTAGTTGTGAACAATGCAGTAATACTAGTAAATCTTCATTCGAAATGTGGGTGCTAGCAAACCTCTGTCCCCCCCCCTTCGAGGATATAGGCATGAGTTTATGTTATGTTATCTTAATTCCTAGCCTTTGTGGAATCCGCTCTTAAGTAACTGCTTGTGTTAAAATTGGTAGTACATATACTCGATATCTCTTGATTATCCACCTACGTTTCTTCTCATTATTTCATCTTTAATTGCGAGACTAATTCTATTTATTGTGGTTCTATTTATATTTTTAAGAATATTTCCTTCACATTTCACCTTTTAATTAAGGAAAAGCGAGGCTTTATGTATCTACAATTGTTACACCGCGACAATACTTCGTTAAACAAAAGAAACTGCCACATCAATTTATATCAACAGGGAAAAGCTAAACAAATGGATATCACGCGTACACCGAAAATGAAAAGGGCGTTTCCCTGACTTTACAATGTTTAATGACGTTAAACCAAGGAGGAAGGTGGTACCTTTGACGTTGCATTAGTGAACAATAGACGTAGGAACTAAAACTAGATTCCCTTTATCTTCGCAATTGTTATAAAACACAAAGCGCTTAACTAGTTAAAAGCTTTCAGTAGGGTGTTTACATTAACGCCTTGTGGTCGTCCTTACACACCTTTTGACGTTGTTCATTGAGGAGTAACACTATAAGTAAATCAGTGATGTAGTGTAAGAAACTGTCGCATAGCAACAGGCTTTTTATGCGAAAAAATCAAATAGAATGCTACAGGTAGTTAAGATTTCAAAGAAAAGTCTAACTAACGGAATATTAAACTGTTTTCTTTCTACAACCAGGAACTCTGGCTCAGTGTTATCAGTTGCTGTCAGTGGGTAGACCAAAAGCTTGCTTTGTCTTTTACACTGATGGCATAGAAACTCTGTGCTTACAGGGTTGGCAGCGCGAGTGTGGCGCCCTTGAAGTTGCACACGTCCATAGACCACGACAACCACATGTGCTTGTCTGTCAACCAATTGGTGTATAAAAAAAACCGTCAAATGGTAGATTTTAGATTATATTGCTTCCACATAAATAGTTCTTGCATATAGTAAATATTAAATAATTCAGCTCCTAGCTTCAAATTAACGAAGTAGATAAATTTTAAGTATATCGTGTCGTCCAAACCGTATCCGGCGACGGCGACTCCTAAATATTTAGTTGGTCCTTATGATGGGCTCTAATGTGGCTTGCAAAACCAAACTTCGATTTGAAGACACGATCGCTTATATATTTGATACCGATAATGTTCAAAACGTTATTTGAAACAAGTAAGATATTGAATCCCGAAAACAGCGTCGAATAAATAAAGATTCTACCCAATCTGTATCAGTCGACTATTCGTCGAGCTAGGTATATATAATAGATAATCATGGAGAAGCTTGTAACATATTGTATGAACTATTTAGTAGGACCGCAGATCAGGGGCTATGACAGTGACGTAGGGATGCGGTGAGCCGCAGAGTAGTCGCTCTGACCCCGGATTTGAATATTGATTGTAAACCTATATAAAAAAAAAACAATATTATTAATTACCCTGGTATGTGAAGCATTCATGCTGAGGTGGTGGCCTATTTGAGTTCGCACGATGCGCATTGAATGAACTTATGTTTGAACTTATCTATATTATAATAATTCATTTAAGTGGAATCAATTTGTAAATTATGAGTTTCTTAAATAAATGCTTTTTCTTCTTTTGAAAAAAAATTGAAGTGAATTTAATACAAAAAAAATAACAGCTATATTTTTTTTATCTTACACTATAAATACTAAGAGTGTTTTCCCATTATCCGATCCGATATCGGTAACTGCTCCGATATCCGACAGGAAGTAAAATGTATGAAATTTATAACTGTCTTTCACATTGTCCGGTCCGATACTGAATATCGGAGCTGACACCGCTGTGTTCGTCCGATATCGGATATCAATGTCAATCAATCACCACAAGAGCAAAATTAAAATTAAAAAAATTAATGCCTTGTCATATTTAATGGTAAAAATTTCTAAGGAGTCTGTAATTGAGGTTACGGTTAAAAAAAATTGAGTCTGTGCTATCGAACAAATGGACATAATTTCGACGTACCGAACTCATTATATCAGATATATAAGAAAACACCATATGGTGTCGGCTATCGGATATCGGCTATTGTCGCCTGACACTGATATCGGACTGGATAATGTGAAAACGGCCTAAAGTTTGGATGGATGCATAGTTGGTTGGATGTTTGTTTGGTACTCAATAGCAACGGAACGGCTGAATGGATCTGAATTAAATTTGACACAGAGATCTGTGATAATTTAGAATATATATTTCATACCAGGAATAGAGGTCTGCAACCCGGGCGAAGTACCAACATAAAACGTGGGCGCAGTCGCTGGCAACACCTAGCTTATTCACAATATAAAAAGAACAGTTTTCTATGAAAATATTTACCTATGTCAACTTCTTTTTTAATTAATTATTACGTAACGCAACGTGGCACACCCCTGGTTAATCCATTTTGAAGCTGTTTGGATTACTCACTCGTTATGAATAAAGAAGAGTTAGCTTAAAAAAAACTGTAAATTGTATTTCCAACTTGCTTTCATATCTAAAAATATAAAATGACTTTGTTTATTTCGTTCATTCATTTGGCTATATTTAAAGTGACTGAAAATGTAAAACTGTTAATATGGTGTACATTCTCATTGTTTGTTTTTCAAACTTCGAACAAAATTAAGTATTGATTCGATTTTGATGAACGATAAGCGTTCATAGAGTAAATTTATAAACAGACAATATGCTGAAGGAAGTTGAAGATTTCAAAATAGTTTTCTTAATTTGTCGATACAAGAGTTTTCAATACTAATTAGGGTGTATGGCATCTTAGTATCGAAGCATATTTGAAGTGTTTCAGGGAATTGGACAGTTCCCTGAAACACTTTTAATATGCTTGCCTTGTGGAATTCTGGGCCTTTTAATTGAATTCTGATATATCCATTCCAAGGAATATTGTCATTGAAAACAAGATATGATAAAACCTACAATGTTTGATAGTAAATAGATTTAGGAAATAAATACATACTAACATAAATACTAACTCTGCGCAATCAATATCTGGCTTAAGTCGACTGAATTAGTAATTAAACGGTCCAATCAGTTGATGCGTGAGGTTAACAATGCATAATGCATATGCTTTAACAGCTCTACTACAACAGATTTTATTATATTATTACACATATAGTGTGTTGGTGTATATGAAAACTAAACTACTAAGCCAATGGCACAGCCAATGGATGTTAATGTATAAAGCGAAATCGTAAATTGTATAGATACCCGGAATTGCTGGCCTGGTTCCCGGCAGAGTAGCACCCCATTTTTTTTCCATGCGGTGTCGTACAATGCGACTAAGGTATAGGGCTGTTTAACTTCAGACAGATATATACAGACTCAGCCTCAGATGCATGGCTTGAGTCAACAATAGTGTCCGGAATACGGCAATAGGCTCACCCCCTATTACGTGGGACCGAATACAATTATTGGTGAAATGTGGGTGTTAATTCACCTCTGCCTAACCCTGCAGGGATAAAGGCGTGATTATATATATGTATATGTAAAAAGATAAAGCCTCCCGGAATTGGTGGCCTGGTTCCCGGCACAGTAGAATTTGGACCATTCCATCTTTTCCTATGCGGTGTCGTACAAAGCGACTAAGGGATAGGGCTGTTCAACATCAGACAGATATATACAGCCTAGACTCAGCCTTAGATGCATGGCTTGAGTTAACAATAGTACCCGAAAGATGGCAATAGACTCACCCCATATTACGTGGAGCCGAATTCAATGATCGATGAAATGCGGTTGTTATATATAATCACCTCATTTAGGTAGAGGTAGTAGATTATCCAATACATAAATATCATGGGTCTAGATAGCGTTGTGTAGAATGTTGTAGAATATTTATTATGATTAGTGGGTATGAGCTCCTTCACAGCAGTAGCACCGCGTGATTTCCTTAAAAGACACCCAAAAGCGCGTGGTCAGCTTCCTAAATGAAAATCAACCGCTTGTTTTTTTGAGAACTGCTCAAATTTCTACTGATTTGGATGCGTACTGTGCATATAGAGTACATTTCGTGAGTTACGTAACTAGGGTCATAATAAATGCCGGTAAGGGGTCGTTCAAGTATTCTCTGTATAACTTTTGCTTGCCCTAAAATAATGTAAGTAAAAAAATAACTTGGTAAAATTAAAAGACGACTACTAAAAAATCACGATCTAAAAAGTAAAACAAGAAAATATCAAGGATAGTCCTGAGCGCAGGCCTGAGGATGATTAGTCGCCTGTCCCCCTACGCGCCTTCCTCATACCACAGGTCGAGATGGGGACTCCATATTCCTCACACACACAGAGGGTGTTTTTAAGGAGGTAGGACTCGGCGGTATTTCCGCCCGATTGAGCAGTCCGACTGGGGTAGTACCTCCGCCCTACAGAATACCGCGGTTATAATTACTTCGTGTTGTGTTCCCATCGGTGAGTAGGGTAGCCAGAGCTCACTGGAGAATTTGTGCTGTCAGTGGGAAGACTAAAGGCTTGTCCTACTTTGTCTTCTGCTGACGGCACAGAAACTCTGTACTTACAGGGTTGGCAGCGCGACTGTGACTCCTCTGGTGTTACAGACGTCCATAGGTCACGGTAACCACTTTCCATCAGGTGGGCCGTGTGCTTGTCTGCCAACTAAGTGGTATAAAAAAAAAAGGGCCGGTTCTTTCAGCTGGCCAGGGTACAAGGGATTTGTCTAAGATAATCTCACCTAAGATTACCTAGGCCCACACAGACGCCGTGCGTTTTAGTCGGTGCAAGTCCAACATAACAGGTGCCGGTGGTGTTCTAAGGAATTTAGTGCTCAAAAAAAAAGAGATACAACTGAGATTAACTCTCGGGTATATAATGCCGCGTGGTTTCCGGCAGAGTAGAATTAGGACCACCCCATTTCTTCCCATGCGGTGTCGTACCAGGCGACTAAGGGATAGGGTTGTTTAACATCAGACAGATATATACAGCCCAGACTCAGCCTCAGATGCATGGCTCGAGTCAACAATAGTGCCCGGAATACGACAATATGCTCACCCCCATTACCTGGCACCGAATACAATTATTGGTGAAATGTGGGTGTTAATTCACCTCTGCCTAAACCTCCAGGGATAAAGGCGTAATTATATTTATGTATGTATGTGTGTGTGTAATGAAGATAAACAAACAATTCATCATACCTTCAGAAGCAGTATCACTAAATACAAAAACGCAACACAATAGAATTATTCTCAAAATCATTGTTATTAATTATTATGTATTGATACACAAGAAAGATAAGACAGTCACATTTGACCGGTGGTGACCGCAGACGGTTAGTGAATGACAACAAAATAAATCTATGTAGGTATTGGATGGCACGTTATCGCATAGAGGCTACTATGACGCTCAATGACCTCCGTCCTCTGTGAGGGAGCCTGGGGACAGAAATAGACCGAAACAGCATCACACAAGATGAAGACACCGTGGTTCCTACACCCAAGAAGTCTATCTCGATACCGGAGTCAACCAAGGTGCGAGAGATATGACAGGACAATATCATCTCAGGTAACATACTTTGATACTCAGGTACAAAGACGATTTTTATAGGACGTAGGACACGGCGGTATTTCCGTCCAATTGAGCAGTCCGACTGTGGAAGTACCTCCGCCCTACAGAATACCGCGGTTATAATAACTTCGTGTTGTGTTCCCAGCGGTGAGTAGGGTAGCCAGAGCTCACTGGAGAATTTGTGCTGGATGACTAAAGGCTTGTCCTGCTTTGTCCTCTACACTGACGGCACAGAGACTCTGTGCTTACAGGGTCGGCAGCGCGAGTGTGGCTTCTCTGGTGTTACACGCGTCCATTGGCCATGGTAACCACTTTCCATCAGGTGGGCCGTGCGCTTGTCTACCACCTAAGTGGTATAAAAAAAAACATAAATTATGATTCAGCAATTTCGATTTTGAGTAGGTAACACAAATTCTTCCAAACTTTCGTATTTTAGAAATGCTTATATTTCTATAATATTCAAAATCTGAAAGTTAGTATTTTACGAGTGAAAGTATATGAAGCTATTGAATGTAATTTCAAAGCATTTAGTATCCCAACTACCAAATCGATTAAAATAGAAAAAAAATTATCGGTCCAGGCGGGATTCGAACCCGCGTTCTTTCTCTTACAGGGGGAACGCTCAGACCACTAAGACATCGAATTTTTTGAGGAGGTAGGACACGGCGGTATTACCGCCCAATTGAGCAGCCCGACTGTAAGTACCTCCGCCCTACAGAATACCGCGGTTATAATAACTTCGTGTTGTGTTCCCGGCGGTGAGTAGGGTAGCCAGAGCTCACTGGAGAGTTTTTGTGCTGTCAGTGGGATGACCAAAGGCTTGTCCTGCTTTGTCCTCTACACTGACAGCACAAAATCTCTGTTCTTACAGGGTCGGCAGCACGGATGTGACTCCACTGGTGTTACACACGTTCATAGGTCATGGTAAACACTTTCCATCAGGTGGGTCAATATATATATTTATGTATTGGATATACATTTGGAGAAGCCTCTGTCCAGGGGTAGACTGCAATAGGCTAATTGATTGATAGGCATAGATAGAATATAGATAATAACTGATCTTTGCGTCAAACTCGACTATGAACTACGGGAACGCCGAACCACCGATAATTCCCAGGTGTGGTGCTTCCATGACTGAAGTTAAAATCACGCAACGGGTAGTCCGGCGCGAGCTTAAGTCCCTAGATGTTCGGAAGTCGAGTGGGCCGGACGGTATACCGGCGATGATGCTTAAACACTGTGCCCCCGAGCTGTGCCCTGTACTTACACGTCTTTTCGCACTCTCATACTCCGCAAGGCGGGTCCCAACCTCGTGGAAGACCGCATTCGTGCACCCTGTACCTAAGAAAGGTGACAGGACCGATCCGACCAATTACAGGCCTATCGCTATCACCTCCCTTCTCTCGAAGGTAATGGAGCGTGTTATTAATACACAGCTCCTGAGATACCTTGAGGGAAACGATCTACTGAGCGATCGACAGTACGGCTTTCGCCACCGTCGCTCTACCGGTGACCTTCTTGTGTATCTCACAAACAGGTGGGCGCAGGCCATCGAGAGTCGGGGTGAGGCACTAGCGGTCAGCCTCGATATAGCGAAGGCCTTCGATCGGGTCTGGCACAAAGGTCTTCTTGCGAAGTTGCCATATTATGAACCCCCCGAGGGACTGTGCGAATGGATCTCTAGCTTTTTGTCCAACAGAAGCATCCAAGCCGTCGTCGACGGCAGCAGCTCGGACCGCATGAACATAAACGATGGTGTCCCACAAGGCTCCGTGTTGTCTCCGACGCTGTTTCTGCTGCATATCAATGACATGCTGTCTGATGGCTCCATTCATTGCTATGCGGACGACAGTACCGGAGACACGTGTTACACGGGCCGTGCAAAAATCCCTCAGTCCGAGGTGGAGAAGAGTCGCGCACAACTTGTGTCTGAAATTGAGACTACTCTCTCTGGAGTATCCGATTGGGGACGACTAAACCTAGTCCAATTCAACCCCACTAAGACACAAGTATGTGTATTCACCGCTAAGAAAACCCCATTCATTGTGGTGCCGCAATTCCTGGGCACACATCTTACCATCTCCTCGAGTATAGGGATCCTTGGTGTCGATATCTCCAGTGACGTCCAATACCGAAGTCATTTGCGGGACAAGGTTAAGTTGGCATCAAGAAAGCTCGGAGTGCTCAATCATGCACACGCGCATCATCGTACCTCTCGCCATAGGCAGGGAATTCATCCCCACACATTGCGACCTGAGACGGTGCGCTCTGTGCGGTATGAAAGAAACTTCATCCCACGCACACTCAAGCTGTGGAATGACCTCCCTGCTGCGGTTTTCCCAAGCGCCTACAATATGGGGTTCTTCAAGAGGGGCATCAGAAGGTTTCTTAATGGTCGGCAGCGCGAGTGTGACACCCCTGGTGTTGCATACGTCCATAGGCCACGGTAACCGCTTCCCATCAGGTGGGTCGTGTGCTTGTCTGCCAACTAATTGGTATAAAAAAAAAATACAGCTTATCAATTTTGGCCTCTGCCAAACTGCATTTACACATGCAGCTCCTGTTATTTTAACACTTAGTTATAAATAGATAAATATATATGTCTATTAGCATAGATACAGACTTAAACAATTACAGTATCTGCTTACTTATTTTGTTGTTATGTTATTGTTATGTTATGTTTATCTCCAGACTTACCAATTTTATTGTAGAATAGGTAATTATAGCGCACAAGTTTCATATTTACTATTAAATTTTTAACCGTATTACCTTTCCTTATCCTTACTTATTCGAAATCTGTACTTAAATAATGTTATTTCATTATATTATATAGCTGTATTTCCTTAAAAAGCTCAAATATTTACCAGACGAAGCCCCATCGCCACAGTACCTAGGTATATACATTCTAAGTATGTCTTGAAGTTGGCAACTCAAACAAAGGCATCTACCCAAATTCAGTTCTCTACAGTTCAGGAGTAGAACAGAATAATTACTTAAGTGCTAAACTCAGAAATCAAGTGCACACATGAGTTTAGTTTTCAAGTAATTAATCAGCGAGGTGTTAGAATCGTTTGAGTCATCCCTCAGTCTCAAGTACTGCATTGAGCTCGACGTCCGGAGGGAAGGCATCATGTAATTCTGTTACTCTCTCCCATTCCTACTTAATTGAATACGTCTGCCACGCGAGTGAGAAGCTGAAAATTCGATTCGTGGCGCTAATGCATTTAATAAAAATATGCTTCAGAAACGAGAACTAAGGCTAACGTATATTTGTAATGGTTAACCATTACAAATATACGTTAGCCTTAGGACGAGGGTGTAGTGTATGTAAGTAGTGTTAGTATGTAAGTATCGTTACGAGTATGTCCTATGTATGTGTAACCATGCCTTTTTAGGATAATCTGACGTAGCATATCTTTATGTTTTAGAATAATAAATAAATAATAAATATTCCACGACATTCTACACAACGCTATCTAGACCCATGGTAAGCATAGCTTAACTAGCTTGTGTTATGGGATCTAGAATGCGGATAAACATACTTAGATACTTTTTTTTGTAAATACATACATATTATACATAGAAACACTCAGACCAATGCAAATACATATTCATGCATACAAATATTTGCACTGAGCGGGAATCGAACCTGCGCCCCCTGCATAGCAGTCGAATGCTCTACCGCTACGCCACGCTATGCTCTATTAATGTGACCACTAATAAAGAGAACGTTACTAAGTGCAGATGCGTTTCATTTATAACGACACTTCAAGTTCTCGTTTCCATCACAGATTACAGTTATACGTTAGTCTTAGTTCTTGTTTAATTGGGGGTAGGAGAAGGAAACAACAATAAATCTTCATTATTCTATAGTCACATTTCTTTTGGGGTGCGGGTTGGGTAACCTCCACGTTGGCTTACCTGTTTCTTCTCCCTCTGGACCGCGGTTCTGGGGAACGGAAGCGGGGAGGCTGGTGCACCCTGGACGGTTAGTAGACTCTGACTCCAAGGAGAAGGAGCTCTGCTAGCCGTCGACAAATAACCCGACAAGCGCTTTTTAGGGCTAGCTGACCCTGAGGGGGTCGTGGTATGGCGGACCTGCAAGGCTCGCGGGAAGGGATTCGTAGAATCCCTTCCATCCCAAACAGCCCTTTTTAGGGCTAGCCTGTCGCTCCCGGTATCCCTCTGCTTTCAGAGGGGACATGGGGGCGACACAAGGATCCATAGGATCCAGGGACGGGCCGGCCTACTGCTCGCGCAGGGGCTGGCAGGCATTCGTGCCACCGTCAGTGTTGGGAGAGTTGGCTGCTCTCCCGCGTCGCGTAACCTCCAGGATATCGACAACGACCTGAGTGCTAGCCACACTTGGGAAGCCGGTATCCTGAAGGCCGCGGGGCTTGCCTTAATTGGCCGGCCCGCGACAAGGAAAAGTTTTAAAAACCCGACAGCGAAGTCGATTAAAACCTGTGGACACCTGGGGAAATCCACAGTATTTACCCCGCTTCCTGGAATGAGCGTCACCCAGGAAGTGTAATCTAAATCGCGTCATACTCGTGGGAACTATATGGAATCCTTTAACCAAAATCCCAAAAAACCAAACAAAACAGTCTGCGCGGAGGTCGCGCAGCACCACGACGCGGAGGTCGCGTCCCAAGCCGCGGTGTCGGAGGAATTCGACACTGCCACGGAGAAGAGTAGGGCGAACAGCCCGGTGGGTTTACAGACCTGGAAATCTGTACGGCGGAAGAGGAGATTTAGGAAGAAGTCTCTTCCTCCTCCTTCACCTCCACCACAGAAGACGGAGTCGGACTTGGAGCTCACCTTGACCGACTCCTCTTCCACCAGCAGCAGTCACGACGGTGACGAGACGCTGCATCCACCACCGCCGAAGCTGCTAGCGGTCAGCCGCAGGCAGCTGCAGCGGGGTGATAGCCTCAGGGCCCCGGAGGATGTGGAACGCCGCCGAGTTCCTCCACCTCGGGGGCGTCCTTACCCTTACCTCGCGCCGACATTATGTCGAAGGAGGTAATAGAAGCCCTAGAAGGTTGGGCCGGGGCCCGCACCGATTCTCAGGCGCAGGGCACGCCGTAGTAGCGGCGGTAAGACCCATCATGGGGGAGTGGCTAGAGAGTTAACACGGCAGCCTCTCGTACCGTCTGACGCAGATGATCACCGAGCACGGATGCTTCGGAAAGTATCTGCGTCGGATGCAGAAAGAGCCAACGTCCGAGTGCCATCACTGCGACGCGAGCGAGGACTCAGCCGGACCACGCCGGACACTCGGTGAGCGTGTGCGGACACACGCTCACCGAGTGTCCGGCGTGGGAGACGCCGAGGCGGGAGCTTGTGGCGGCCCTGGGAGTGAGGGTTCTCACGCTCTCCACCTTGCTCGCGGCGATGGTTCGCTGCGCGGATGCGTGGGCGGCCGGCGCCTCCTTCTGCGAGCAAGTAATTCTCGTGAAGGAGGAGTCGGGGCGGGAGCGGCAGCGGGAGCGACGAAGGATCGCAAGACAAGCTGCCCGCGTACGAAGGCAACTCGGGCGTCGGAGGTCGATGAACGACCTCCGCCCCCCATGAGCGCCGGCCTGGGGGTGACAGGTGGAGCCGCCTGTCACCCTGGCAGAAGCAGGCCGCGGCGGTGGCGCGCGTGGCGCGCCTCCCCGTTTTCGGGGACGAATAGAGGACTCTGTAGTCTCCACACCCGAGAAGAGGGCCAGATCGTGAGAGATGGCCCTGGGTCGGCCGGGGTGCGAGGGATATGCCTGTCAACCTCACCTTCGGCAACCAAAGCGACCCACAGGCGGCGTGCGTTTTAGTCGGTTCGAGTCCGACATAACCTCCTCCACCGGCTCCGATGGGGAGGTATCCGTGGGGATTTTGCGCACGTAAAAAAAAAAAAAAGTCACATTTCTTTTTCTCATGCTCGCG
The DNA here is from genome assembly GCA_963662185.1 of Eilema griseolum. Classification (NCBI taxonomy): domain Eukaryota; kingdom Metazoa; phylum Arthropoda; class Insecta; order Lepidoptera; family Erebidae; genus Eilema; species Eilema griseolum. The sequence continues at coordinate 12,473,332 of OY759242.1, forward strand.
CTGCTATGAGTCGTTCATTCGCTGCAGTATGGTAAGCCTATTAGTTACGGTTACGGGTTACGGTAACGTTAACCGAGTACTTTTTACTACTACTACTATAACAACAGAATTTAATGACACATTGCCCAATCCAAGCATCAAACTGGAATCTTTAGAAAGCAGTAGGATTCGCTAACGTTGTGCCATGCACGCCGGTCTCAGTGAACACTATCTGGTTATTCATAACTAATTGCTGTTGGCAGCGGGCGGTGCTACCAACAGCAAATAGTTATGTATAACCGGAGAGTAACAGCAAAAAAACAGCAACAAATATTTTTGTTTGAAAATTTTATAAAGAACCGCGGTAGCCTAGTGGTATGGGTAATGGACTGTTGAGACGAGGTCTCGGGTATGATTCCAGGTTTTACCATGGCACACACCAATTACTTTTCGATGCTTTTCGAATTTATATGTGTATTTATCGCAGGTTTATAAGTGCCCGGTTAATGGCAATAGGCTCGCCACCTATTACATTGGGACCTAAACACAAACTGGCGAAATGTGAGTGCTACCACCTCTGCCTGCCCCTGCGGGGATATAGGCGTGAATTTATCTTATGTTACAATAGTAGTTCTGGATCAAATTTTGATACGTTTGTTAATATTTTTTTTATTTATTAACTATGGTAAATAACTATTATCAGAAGTTCTTAGTTATTATCACACGAAGGGTATGGCGGAGGTCGTTGTCATACCTATATATCGTATATGTAGCCATGTCGAGGTGTGCTGTGCAGTGCCCACCCGTGCAATGCAACTTGAAATCACCCGAACAAAACTATCCAAATCCAATATTCTGAATTTTGAACTGCGGTAATTTGAACATTCGGTAGCTTAGTGGTTAAGGAGTCGGCCTTGCACTCGAGAGGTTCCGGGTTAGAAGCCTGGCCATTACACTACTGACGTGATCCCACTCCAAGTACAAGTAATTTGCCTTTGTTGGAGGAGTTTGAGGGAATATTACTAATTGCAGTTCTAATATTCTTTTATAAGAAAAAAAATAACATCGTATCGTACATCGTATTGTGAATTCCGGGATTTTGATTCGTAAGTATTAGGTTAGATAATCGTGGGTAGAGAACGGAATGATGATGATGCTTCCGACCGATTTCGGCCATGGCGACCACTTCGACTCCTAGTGGGCTCGGTGCTGATGCGCTCGAACTCCTCAGCGGAAAAACGTGGGTTAAAACGGAAACCCACACAAAACCAAATTCTTGTTAAATCAGAATGTATTTAATGCAGTACCCACTTTTAAAAAATAGGCTCGTTATTTTTACATACATACATATAATCACACCTTTATCCCCGGCGGGTTAGGCATAGGTAAATTAACACCCACATTTCAACAATCATTGAATTCGGTCCCTCGCAACAGGGGGACTATTGCCGTCTTCCGGGCACTAGTTTTGACTTAAGCCATGCATCTGAGTCTTGTTATTTTTATGTAATTTTTACCTAGTTAAATACTAAGTAGCTTAATAAAAATACTCTAAATAGTGTCTGAAAATGATGATAATATTAGTGCAGGTATCAAAGTTCTTATCCGTGGGGATTTTGTGCACGTAAAAAGTATCAATGTTATTTTTAGTATTTACAAAAATACGAAGTTGTCATAAATAAATGAATGGTGCCACAATAGAGCATAATATAGGTACTACAGCAAAGTAATATTACGAGCGCACAAAGTCCTAAATATATTTTTCAAACGCTTTGATCTTTTATGAATTTTGGGATATCAAAGTCTTCTATCCTTAACAGCAGATATTCGCTGTATACTTACGTAAGATGTGTTCCCGATATTACACATATCGTATAGATACACAATCGTTTCACTTTAATTAAACTGAAATTACTTATAGTAAGAAGACATTTCTGAGCTATCAAGGGAAAAAATCTACTTAAAATATCGGTGCAAAAACACGTTCTAAATTAGTAAATAATTTAGCGTTAAGTCTTAAGTATCGAATAAGTTGATCAATCGAAATTTCAGGGTGATATTAGACCTTGCGTGATTTTCGTATGCTAAATTTCAAAATTAAAAGTATGAATCTAGTACTGTTTTATTTAGTTTCTGCTACAGGATATCGTTGGCTTTTTATGCTATTGAAGTGTGAAGAAACTTGGTGGCACAAAGTTGTCTCAAGTTTCGACCGGGTGGGTACCACCGTGCACTATTGCGAAAAACCCTCCATAGCAATTCAATCTCGGTTGGATTGTGTTCAGGGGTCAGCAAGTGCATATCCGGGCAGAGGTGGTGGTTGTCGCAGCACTAGTGGGAACAGTGGGTCTTGGCGTAATCTAGTGGGGATGGCGCGGGGCGATGCGCCGAACAGGGAGACCTGTAGAAAGAGTGGTGCCGCTGGCCGCCCGCGGTATAGTACAGGGGCCCAACTGGGGTTAACCACCTTGGGAGGCTGCCTCACCAGGCCGCGCATAATCCCGATATGGTTCGTCGTGCCGGTTGGTAACCGGATTTGGGAGCCCGGCGACCATACTCGGGGGGTCTACGGGGGCCCATCCGTTCGGCGCGTTGGCCCATGAGCCGCAAAAGAAGGCAAATCTGCTGGCTAATGCCTGATATCCATATCAAGCAACGCGATGTCCGTGCAGTGCTGCAATCACTCGATGTCCGGAAAGCCAGTGGTCCGGATGGTATTCCAGCGGTAGTTTTGCAAAAATGTGCAGCGGAGTTGTCTCCAATGCTTACGCGCCTGTACCGGCTGTCCTACAGTTCGGGTACAGTGCCTTTGCCTTGGAAAGAGGCGAATGTTCAGCCGATTCCCAAGAAGGGGGATCGCTCGGAGCCAGCCAACTATCGACCCATAGCCGTCACCTCAGTGCTGTGCAAAGTGTTCGAGCACATAATTAACAAACAGCTCATGCGGCACCTAGAGGATCACTCCTTAATTAATGACCGGCAATATGGCTTCAGGCCGAAATGGTCAACGGGTGATCTTCTAGCATACGTTACCCATCTTTGGGGCGAGGCTATGGACAAGCACGGCGAGTCACTGGCAATTAGTCTTGACATCGCCAAAGCTTTCGATAGAGTCTGGCACAAATCGCTTCTTTCCAAGCTATCTGCCTTTGGTCTGCCTCCTAGGCTGTGCAACTGGGTTGCTAGCTTTTTGCAGGGGCGCCGTATTCGCGTATTTTGTGACGGACGAGCTTCGGAGTTTCTGCAGGTAAATGCTGGCGTGCCCCAGGGGTCCGTCTTATCACCCACTCTCTTTCTTTTGCATATCAACAACATGCTGTCTACCGGCAATGTTCATTGTTATGCAGATAATAGCACTTTACATGGGAGTTATCATGGACATCCTGCGGCCAAGCCGTCAGATATCGCAGAGAAAAGGCAGCTTCTTGTCACTGAGCTTGACGAGATCCTGAATCACATTTCTCAATGGGGCTCTGAGAACCTGGTTGAGTTCAATGCCAAGAAGACGCAGGCATGTGCGTTTACAGCAAAAGTATCTTCTTTTCTTCCCCTCCCTACTCTTCAGAGCACGCCACTGCCACTGCAGGACAATCTCAATATCCTAGGTATGGATGTTCGCTACAACCTGAATAACAAAAATTACATCGAAAGTATCATCAAAACAGTCTCACGAAAACTCGGAGTCCTGAACAGAGTGAGACGGTTTATCACGCCGTAGTAGCGGTGTCTTCTATACGAGACACAAATTCGCTCCTGTGTGGAATACTGCTCGCATCTCTGGGATGGTTCAGCAAAGTACTTACTAGATGCTCTCGACAGGTTGCAGCGACGTGCGGTCCGCATCATTGGGAATCCCGAGGTCACGAACACCCTAGAACCTTTACAGATGCGTAGAGATGTTACGTCCATGGCAGTATTTTACCGTCTGTACCATGGTTCGGAGACTCTTTCCCCTGTCGCACCATTAAGGCCTGGAATTCATTCTACAGTCCCGGGTCCTATAAGCGGGGCGTGAAAAAGCATATGATGAGGCCGTCAAGCTGAGTGTCACCATTGTCACACGGTATGTGTAAGTAATGGTAACCCTCTTTTCTGGGACTTTGCCTTCAGCTTATCTGATGGTAAGCTGAAGGCAAAGTCCCAGAAGGTGAAATCTAATTGACGTGTCATATATAAAAAAAAAATCTGTGAAGCTAATCAGTGTGATGACGCAAAAAGAGTACAAGTACCACCAACCCATCTTTTTTTGTTATTTTTTGATACCATTTAGTTGGCAGACAAGCACACGGCCCACCTGATGGTAGCGGTAACCGTGGCCTATGGACGTATGCAACACCAGGGGTGTCACACTCGCGCTGCTGACCATGAAGAAACCTTCTGATGCCCCTCTTGAAGAACCCCATATTGTAGGTGCTTGGAAAAACCGCAGCAGGGAGGTTATTTCACAGTTTGAGTGGGCGTGGGATGAAGTTTCTTTCATACCGCACAGTGCGCACTGTCTCAGGTCGCAATGTGTGAGGATGAATTCCCTGCCTAGAGCGAGAGGTGCGATGATAAAATGTAGCTGGGGGCATTATGTCAAACAATTCATCTGAGCACAAACCATTGTATAGGCGTAAGAACACACACAGTGAGGCAAAATCCCTCCTAAGGCTAAGAGGTTCCACACTACCTGTGAGTATGGGATTGTCAACCAGCCTCAATGCCCGTCTTTGCACTGAGTCGAAGGGGTCAAGCTGGTATGCAGGCGCTCCAGCAATAAACTGACAGCATTACTCCATGTGGGGCCGGACCTGTGCCTTAAAAAGGAGGAGTTGCTGCCCGGCAGTGAAGTACTGCTTCGCCCATCTTATCTAAAGGTGTGTTGCAAGAGGCGACTATTGTTTAAAATTATGTTCTGTTCTTTTTCCGCATTGTTGGAGTATTGTCAAGTCAAATTGTTCAAGACATGAAACTCCTATTTTTATTTTAACATTTCTTCCAACTGTATAATTTGGATTTAGTTAGGGCAAATGCAAAATAAAATGTGGACGTAAAACTTAGTGTTTACTTGTAACTCAGAAAAAATGATGATAAGCTGGCAAAATCATTCCTAAAACAATAACTTCTTGTGAAAACAAACCTAACCTTAAGCTACATGAAGGATTTTACCCGTCATTTCCACAGTAAAGTTTCTAAATTAATTTAAATTAAGAGCACTATGACTTAGATGATAATAAAATAATATTCTGATTATAGTGGCAAGCACACTAACTAGTTTCAAAATGGAAGCTAGTGGAATGTCAGTCAGGTAATTTGGAGGCGTTTCTAGATGTGTGGTACATATAATAAGCGAACAGGTATTCAAGATAAAGCATTTAACAGAGGTGATGAACATCAGGCAAACTTATTTCGTTCAACCTAGTGATGTATGCAAACGTAAATGGGCATTCTGTTCCTGTGGGTTTTTTTTTTATACACGCCAACTTGACCTCATCTCGCCTGATGGCACTGGCACTCAGCTTGGCGGCCTCATCAGATGCTTTTTCACGCCCCGCTTAAAGGCCCCGGGACTGTAGGAAGAAGGAAACACGTGTGCTGGTAATGAATTCCAAGTCTTGGTGGTGCGGCAAAGAAAAGAGTCTCCAAACCGCTTGGTTCTTGCTCGTATATTCTGCACAGTGTGAGGGTGACGTCTAAGGCCTGCACGTGTTGTCCTATGTAGATCTCGTAGACTTCATGCTATTATATCATTTGTTTACAGAATATGCCATGGTACCATTGCAGGGCTATTACCACAATGTAGTAGGTACACTTTCTTAAACTTTGTTCAGGAAAACCACTACGCAAGGATTTTAACTAAATTAACTATTCAGGGATAGTCCTAAGTCGTTTGTTAAAAATAAAAACTGTAGTTAACAATATTTTACACGTGCCACTTTGTTCTACAGGCCTTAGAACGGTATTTCGAGCAGTCCGACTGGGGAAATACCTCCGCCCTACAGAATACCGCAGCCATAATAACTTCGTGTTGTGTTCCTAGCAGTGAGTAGGGTAGCCAGGGCTCACTGGAGAATTTGTTTTGTCAGTGGAAAGACTTAAGGCTTGTCCTGCTTTGTCTTCTACACTGACGGCACAGAAACTCTGTGCTTACAGGGTCCGCAGCGTGAGTCTGGCACCTCTGGTGTTACAAACGTACATAGGTCACGGTCACTTTCCATCAGGTGGGCCTAGTGCTTGTTCACCTAAGTAGTATAAAAAAAACTTTTTATGATAAGTATTGTGTAGTATTCAAAATCGTATCCGCTTAAGAATTGTCCTTCCTCAACCCTACCCTAAGTGCTGTGGGTACAGGAAGCCACAGGCGCTTCAGCACGACACCATGCACCGCATGGCGTGTTACATGCTTCGCACACCTCCACGCTAATTGAATCCATGTCTACTCTACTCCGATGTGGATTTTACGTGCAACAAATATTTCTATTCATAACTATAGAAAGCAATTTATCTATTTTTTTTAAATTGCTAATCTATTTTCATTTTACTCAAGTTATTTGTCTAATGGTCCGCAAGTCAGCTACAGGGTCGCATGACCAATCGCCCCCCAGATGGGTACTTCCTACAATGGTAAAGGAAGTTGAATTATGTATTTTCGTGCTGGTCAGTTGCCACTTGCATGTAAAAATATGAAATTAATTCAGTTATTTCCTCCCAGTTGAAAATTAGCTACAATTCAGTTAAGCCAATACCTTGAAGGAAAATAATTGTCAGCTGCCTATACCATTGTGGAAAATGTGTCAGCCGGAGACCTGAAATTGCATGACAATTTAAAACCGTTAGTCATTTCCTACTAGCTCAAAATTGTTCAAAATACGATTAAGCCAATACCTTGAAGGAAGAAATTGTCAGCTGCCCATAGAGCGGTGGAAAATGCGTGCCGGTGACCTGACCAAGTTCAGTCATTTCCTCGAAGCTGAAAATTACTATTCTGTTAATCTAGTTAACTGAAAAGCACTTGCTACTTCACTACGATCCCCTAACACTATTTTAGGGGATCGTATAAACGATATATAAACAATACCTACTAAAATTATTACTACACCTAACCGTGAGAGGACAGCTTGCGCCAGACTCGTCCGTCGATCAACAGGAAAGTGTTTGCAGATGAGGTTGAACTCAGACCCGATAATCTTCGCGGAGCCCTACATACCAATAATATTGAATTTTAAATTATGTGCATCGTAATTCTAATTTCGGATTGGCATTATAAAACTATGCAATTTGTGTAACGTACCTCATGTGCAATATTCAACGAATCATCATGACACCACCTGTGGGTCATACCATGCCCACTGCATATAATGATAGGTATTATGGTGTACCCACCTGCCCCCTCGCTGTCTTTCTACAGTGCTTGATTCTTATCAAAGAAATACGTGGTACCTCTGTATCAAACATAAACAGGTACCTCTGTATCAAACATAAACATCTACAAAAGGATCTATTCTGCGCCATAGGAAGGTAACTGACGAATTTTAACAAACACTGATATATGGATTAAACTACTTTATTTTTTTCATTCATTCTTACACACTTTTATTCTGTCTTACACATTTCAATGTCCATCCCCTATGAGCGCGGTTTGGGGGTGAAGGGTGGAGCTGCCTGTTACCCTAGCAGAAGCAGGCCGCGGCGGTGGCGTGTGATGCGTGCCTCCCCATACCCGGGGTCTACATGTGGACTCCGTGCTCGCACACTCGATGAGGTCGAAAGAGATGGCATTGAGTCGGCTGAGGTGCTATGGATATTGCCTCCGGCAACTTCACCTACGACCCTCAGACGGTGTGCATTTTAGTCGGTTCACCGACTATAAAAAAAGGTTGTATCTACCAAAATTATTACTTTATTGTTTACATAACCTACTCATCAAAAATTTTTGAAATTTAAAAAAGTTACCTTAAATTGTTTACCTTTCACCAGTAATTAACAAGCGGGGTTAAAAGATCGCAAGCAGTGTCAGGTTACAGCAAGCTCTGGACAAATAAACTTTTAATGTGCAATAACAACTTTTGTCTATGTCGTTGATAGTAAAGTTTTAAATTTATTGACCATAACTTGTTAAGATATTTTTATCGTTACTTTATGCCAAAGGGAGTAAGTTTAATATTTATTTCGGAAGGCATCGTACGTTCCATTTTATGAAGAGAATATAATATCGGCAATGTTTCTATATAGTTCTTTCAACATCCGTGAAATTGCATTTCATTTCAGCTAAAGAATATTATTTATATCACATGTGGTGGGCCAATCAAATATTATTTTAGGTCAAGTCAATATTTAAATGAGATATTTTAATAATTTCTATTTGTACGCATCAAACACAGAAATACCAAATTTGAATTTTGATTAAAACATACGTATTTACAAGGAAATTACGGATTTGGTTAATAATTGGAATAGCATCGGGGTTATTACATTTTTCGCTTCAATTTACGGTTTCTAATTAAGGTGTATGGTAAGTGGACTTCTATCGATGTTATTCTGTCTGATCTTTCCTCAATTATTTCATTTATGTTTTGGTATTTAGAATTTCAGAAAGTCCATTTTTACGAAATGATTTGTTAATTTCTAATTTAACAGATGGGAGGTATATACAGGTTAATTTTATGTACAAAAGTAAACTCGGTCTGTCACATCACACCCTAATATTAATTTCCTACATATACAAATGTGAATGCAACTGTATCTGTCTGTTTATTACTTCCAAATCACTAATCCCTTGAACCGACCAGTGAAATCTTTAAGATAGCAGACTAACGCCTATATGTGATGCCGTGAATAAAGCTACAGCACCTTCTAGACCAGATCTGAATTATGCTGACTACGTCCGTTAAAAATATAATAATTACTTTTCGTTTCACTAACAAGAGGATCGGGAGGAGTAAATAAGCAGGTATCATAACTTTGCAAAATCCTTTACAGAATGAATCAAAGCGGAACGAAGTGACGCAATCGGATTTACGTATATATATCCAATTATTTACCTGTACGAGAGCACAGATAGAGTGTTTGCGAGTCCCTATGTAATCAAAATGTTCTCAACCACATTCAGCGAATTGAATTTTCTGTTCATCTCGTAATGGGTGGCTTTTATTCCATTTCGAGCAGCAATGGAAGGTTACCGAGTATTAGGCGAGCATTGAAACAGTCCCGTCGAATACATTATCGATATTGATTAAACCGTCTAATCTACAGTATCAAGTTCATTACTCACGTTCCCCATTGTAACCGAAGCTAGAGTATTTATCATTGTGCTAAATATTTCACTGTGTTCACCTATAATTTATCAACAGCATCATTAATTTGTATCGATACACCGTATTAGCATGGTATAATTTTCATAAATGAAATTAAATCGCTGCATGTTCATTCTTATCACTGGAAAAGTAAATTCTCTTGATGTATTTGAGTATAGCATAATAGCTATGTATTAAAAATGTTTATAGACTAGTTATATAGATACCCTACTCAGGGGATACATATACCAACAGTAAAACCAACGATATCATGAAATGGCAAAAATAGGATCTACGGTTGTCTCTGTCAAAAAATACATAGATACTGTTTTTAAAAATCAAAGACAATTTTCGACAATATTTAGTCACCGCGCTGAAAAGTTACCGAATATCACCATGGCTGTTGAAAAGTAGCCGAAACGTTGGGCTAAATAATAACAAATAAATCGAGATGGAATACGTTGAAAAGAGATTTTACTTCAATGAATTTTGCATTTGATATTAGGTATCGAAAGAAAAATGGCGGTCTCCTTCAGTTCAAAGAATTGTATGTTTTTTTTAATGAGAGTTTAAAGGTTACATTTGTGTGTTGATTAATAACTTTCGATAGTTGTTTATTAATATGTCAAATTTAACCTCCTTTCGAACTTAGCAACAGATTCCAACTTCTAAAATTTTGAAGCTTTGCCTGAGGCAAATTTATTGATGGTACTATCTTATAAGAGCATTTAGTAGATATTAGTAGAAATGTAGATAATATTAGACGAGCAAGTAAATTTATTTACAATACTCACAGTAGTATAAATATATTTTTTCGTTCCTGTTACCAAGTCAAATATTGCAACGTTAGATTTCTTGGTATACATTTATATATAGGGTAAGTACTTCGGAGCCGTTTTTAATGTAAAATTATAAAATTAGGTCATTGGAACGAAGAATAACGATATATGAATCAACTTATTTATTTCTATATTACAATTTTTGTGTTGTGCACCGTATAGTCTTTCGTTCATCCAATATTTCAATCTGTAATATCATCTAAATTGCATGATAAATCGCGTATCTTGCTTAGTTGCAAGCGCAGCTTATTCACCTGTACCGAACTAATTTCTTTATACTCTCACAAAGGCTTTAAATATTTTTCAAACAATGTCAATCGACCTATCGAATCGATATGTCGCCTTTGTTTGATAAGCTTCTTTGACAATGCAAAAACGTTTCACGTAACGAATCAAATGTTATAATTGAATATTTTTTAACTAACTTGGAAAAGTGCAATAAATAAACCCAAAACTGTGAATACAATAGGTACGTAGTTGTTAAGTTAAGTTATAATAAACCGGCTTGCCGTAGCACCAACACAGACGTACACTGTGTCTAGTTGGAAAGCTCGTAGTTACACTCAGTGAATTTTGACTACACTAGCTCGTGTGCACCGACAATAAACAAATTGTACCTGTAATTGTACTACAAATGATAATCAATGCAGTAACTAAAAATTAAATACCTATGGAAATTAAAGTTATCACATGAATATTTTAAGGCTAAAGGATACAGTGTTCGAGATCAATTATTTACGTTAATTTTTTCGCTTAAGATTTGCTTAATCTTCTACAATTCACTTGTATTTATGTACTAAATGAACTGCGAAATACCAAATAATAATCATATACTATAGATATGGTATGATTGTAATCAATTATTTTGAATAATTGATTACAATCATAATTAAAAATTATTAATATATAACAGTAAAGTAAAGGTAATTAAAAATTGTACAGATGCCAACAAACTTACCAAGACGTCATAGCACGTTTTTTCCGTAACGTAATCATATTTGTTATTGTTAAATTTCAATAACCTGTTTTCTAAGAGAGCCTTAAGGAAAGAAACAGGTGAATTTGACGGAATAATAGATTCTCCATTCTTACACTATTACCACCCTTATCCCAAGTACTTACCTGGGGCCGGCGCAAAAATATGTTTTGTCTGCGAGACGTACCAGGCCTCATTGTTCCGCCTAGTATTATGAAATCTCTAAAGTTTAATTTAAGACTACCTGTACTAACATCTCATTAGTAACCTACCTTCCCTCACCTTTGTCAACGTTTGTCGGTTGGAACGTAGTACTATTTAATATTAGGTCTTTACCTATGAAATTGCCGAAATTTTCTTACAGATTCATGAGTTCGTTATTCCTGTAATTTAATAGCTATTTCCGTTATTTATAATATGTTTGAAAGTTGATTTTAAGATTTTACAACACTGTATTAAATTTTGTTTTTATTGGCCGCTTGATAAATTAAATTCGATCTTCCAAAACAGTACTTCCTAAATGCTATTCATTTTGATGATAAATTTCGTATTACTTTTTTACAGCTGTCACTTTTCAAAAATGTAATTAAAGTGTTTGTTAGGTTAATATTGTCCCATTCATTCACAAAAAAAAACATAAAATTTGGATTTGTCATTCCTAAAAAAAGCAAAAATGTTAGTACTGAAAATTGGGTTTCTCCAATTTATAAAAAAAAAAACGGCAATTTCATATGTAACGACCTATTATTCTGTGGTGGGAGTGAGTAGTTGTGCGCAGTGAGCCAATTTTTGGTGAAGCAATATTTTGACAAAATGTTTCAAGTGTTTCAATCATACCCCATCAGTAACTATGATAAAAAGGCAGGCCTCGTGCCTATTATATTAAAATTTCTAGGTATTATTTTTATTTTTTAGTAATGCCATTGCACCTAAATATAATTATCATTCGTAGTTTCGAATTTATTTATATTTTGTAAACTATACAGTGACATGTTTATGACAGTTTGTAAATTATACATTGTAGCATTGTGAATCTAAATTTGTAACATAATAACTATAACTATACTACTAATAGTCTATAACTTATAACTTATAACTAATGACAAACAATGATGCCTTTGTGAACTCACTCAGAGACCCCGCAAACATGTTGACTATTTCGGCTATCATATTGAGGGCGCGAAGGGCCCGAGTGATCGGGGTCCCGGCCTGCAGGAAAGTGCGCGCGCGTGGCACCGCCAGCAGTGGCAAGCACAAAGTACTCAGTAATATTGGGTTATGTAGCTTACCCCTCATTATATGATACCACGCCTCACCCGTAATTCATTGTACCCCACCATTCACAATAAGAATAAGATGGGATACAGAAAATGGGTACACACCATACAAGGCATACAACCTTAAATATAGGAATCTAATAAATTTGTTTCGTATTCGTTCCAATATTAGGTTATAATTTGGTTTCATATGGTGACCGTACAGTTGCGTTACCTTCCAGCTGGCTTCTCACTAGCGCATTATATAATGCTATGATTGCTATATTTGTAAAGGTATTTGCTCTGCTGACATACTCTCCTCTTTATCCTTTAATACCTATTGTATTTTATTAATTTAGAATTATCATGGCTTGAAATTACTGCCGAAAATTTTTTTTTTTTTTTTTAAATATAGGACACGTCAATTGGACTTCGCCTTGCCTGATGGTAAGCTGAATTCAAAGTCCCAGAAAAGAGGGTCACCATTACTTACACATACCGTGTGACAATGATGACACTCAGCTTGACGGCCTCATCATATGCTTTTTCACGCCCCGCTTAAAGGACCCGGGACTGTAGGAAGAAGGAAACACGTGAGCTGGTAATGAATTCCAGGCCTTAATGGTGCGACAGAGGAAAGAGTCTCCGAACCGCTTGGTTCTTGATCGGATGTTTTGCACCGTGTGCGGATGACATCTAAGACCTGCACGTGTTGTCCTGTGTAGGAAAGGGGAGGGTGGAACTAATTGGAAGAGCTCATCAGAACACTCCCCATGGTACAGACGGTAAAATACAGCCATGGACGCAACATCTCTACGCAGCTGTAAAGGTTCTAGGGTGTTCGTGATCTCGGGATTCCCAATGATGCGGACCGCACGTCGCTGCAACCTGTCGAGAGCATCTAGTAAGTACTTTGCAGAACCATCCCAGAGATGCGAGCAGTATTCCACACAGGAGCGAATTTGTGTCTTGTATAGAAGACACCGCTGCTCCGGCGTGAAAAATCGTCTCACTCTGTTCAGGACTCCGAGTTTTCGTGAGGCTGTTTTGATGATACTTTCGATGTATTTTTTGTTATTCAGGTTGCAGCGAACATCCATACCTAGGATATTGAGATTGTCCTGCAGTGGCAGTGGCGTGCTCTGAAGAGTGGGAAGGGGAAGGAAAGAAGATACTTTTGCTGTAAACGCACATGCCTGCGTCTTCTTGGCATTGAACTCAACCAGGTTCTCAGAGCCCCATTGAGAAATGTGATTCAGGATCCCGTCAAGCTCAGTGACAAGAAGCTGCCTTTTCTCTGCGATATCTGCCTGCTTGGCCGCAGGATGTCCATGATAACTCCCATGTATAGTGCTATCGTCTGCATAACAATGAACATTGCCGGTAGACAGCATGTCGTTGATATGCAGAAGAAAGAGAGTGGGTGATAAGACGGACCCCTGGGGCACGCCAGCATTTACCTGCAGAAACTCCGAAGCTCGTCCGTCACAAAGGACGCGAATACGGCGCCCCTGCAGGAAACTAGCAACCCAGTTGCACAGCCTAGAAGGCAGACCAAAGGCAGGTAGCTTGGAAAGAAGCGATTTGTGCCAGACTCTATCGAAAGCTTTGGCGATGTCAAGACTAATTGCCAGTGACTCGCCGTGCTTGTCCATAGCCTCACCCCAAAGATGGGTAACGTATGCTAGAAGATCACCCGTTGACCGTTTCGGTCTGAAGCCATATTGCCGGTCATTAATTAAGGAGTGATCCTCTAGGTGCCGCATGAGCTGTTTGTTAATTATGTGCTCGAACACTTTGCACAGCACTGAGGTGACGGCTATGGGTCGATAGTTGGCTGGCTCCGAGCGATCCCCCTTCTTGGGAATCGGCTGAACATTCGCCTCTTTCCAAGGCAAAGGCACTGTACCCGAACTGTAGGATAGCCGGTACAGGCGCGTAAGCATTGGAGACAACTCCGCTGCACATTTTTTCAAAACTACCGCTGGAATACCATCCGGACCACTGGCTTTCCGGACATCGAGTGATTGCAGCACTGCACGGACATCGCGTTGCCTGATATGGATATCAGGCATCGCGTGGTCACTGTCGGGTAGTGTTGGTGGCTGTGTACTACAATCATCGATTCGGGAGTTGGCCGCAAAGAGATTAGCCAGCAGATTTGCCTTCTCTTGCGGCTCATGGGCCAGGGATCCATCAGGGTTACGCAGCGGAGGCAGCGAAGGCTGACAGAAATTGGCTTGCACGGCTTTAGCCAGTCGCCAGTAGCTACGGCTTCCCGTGGGATGCATCACTAGCTCTTGACCAAGCCGCGCTATGCGCAGGGCATCCGCTCTGACGTAGGCCCTTCTACAGACCTTTGTGGCTCTGTTGTACGCCGCCTTGAAGTGGCCCAGATTGGGATGGCGCGTGGCGCGCGCCCTTACCCAAGCGCGGTACGCAGACTGTTTTTGTTCAACAGCTTCCGCGCACTCGCGCCCGAACCAAGGGCGCACACCGCGGTCTCCGGTGATATCGGTGTATGAGATATAGTATTCCATACCCAGACCGATCTCACCGGCGACAGCAGTAGCACAATCCGATGGGTTCTTACCTTCAAAGCAGCGCTCAACCCACGGGATGGACGCAAAATAATCACGAAGTCCATCCCAGTCCGCTGACGAGTAGTGCCAGAGACGCCGCTTCCCCTGCACGGGTCGTGGGGGCGCTATAATAGGCACCGTGGAGCAGACCAGGCAGTGGGCGGAGTTGCCTAAAGCGGCTCGCACCGATACACTGTACCGGTCCGGATCACTCGTCAGCAGAAGGTCTAGCAGAGAAGGTGCTAGGCCCGACCTTCTTGGTATCCTAGTGACCTCGTGCACCAATTGGGTCAGGCCGTGCGCCAGAGCAAATGCGTGGGCGGCTCTTCCCGCATGGTCTGTTTTGGAGGAGCCCAACCAGATCTCGTGGTGGGCGTTAAAATCCCCCAAAAATACCATTTCGGCATTCGGAAATCGCTCCTGCGCATCATCTGCCGCCTGACTCAGATATTCAAAGAGTCGAGTTGTCTCAGCATCTCCTGTATGGGAACGGTAGAGGCACACATAGATCTGACTCGTAGGGCCATGGTCTACGTGTACCCAAAGGATGGAGAAGGATGGGTCCTCTAGGCAGCGCAAACGGCGACAGCAAACATCCGCCCTAACAAACACGCACACCCCGGCTTTTGCACGAAAACTTTCCTCAAGAACATAGCCAGGGTAGAGCAAGTAGGTCGTGTCGTCAGGGCGGTGTATTTGCGTCTCCGTTAGAAAAAACATGGCAGGTTTCGCCGTCTCTAGGTGTTGGTGGACGGCGTTGAGGTTTGCATGGAGCCCACAGATGTTAGTGGACTCCACCTCAAATAGCAAGCTTTTGGGAGTGTGACGAGCCGCTGTGTTGCCTATTTCTCTAAATTGCGCTGCCATGAGTTTGGGTGGGAGAAGGCGTGAAAAAAGAGGTGATTGCCGCCGCAGCACCGTGTGACAAAGCGTGAGATATTGGTTTTATCTATGAATGTGAGGCATGGCGAGAGCCGACGCGCCGAACGGAAGGGCCCCCGTACCCCCCCGAGTATGGTCGCCGGGCTCCCAAATCCGGTCACCAACCGGCACGACGAACCATATCGGGATTATGCGCGGCCTGGTGAGGCAGCCTCCCAAGGTGGTTAACCCCAGTTGGGCCCCTGTACTATACCGCGGGCGGCCAGCGGCACCACCGTTTCTACAGGTCTCCCTGTTCGGCGCATCGCCCCGCGCCATCCCCACTAGACTACGCCAAGACCCACTGGTCCCACTAGTGCTGCGACAACCATCACCTCTGCCCGGCTATGCACTTGCTGACCCCTGAACACAATCCAACCGAGATTGAATTGCTATGGAGGGTTTTTCAAAATGAAAATGAAAATGTTCCTTTCGTTCACTCAAGAATATATGGCAGACGCTATAGAGAAAGTACAAGAGATAAGCCTTATATTTATCGTTGAAAAACTTGTAGGAAGCTAATTGTTTATTTCGATATATCTATTTATAACCTATAAATACTAAGATGATTAGTTAATAAATTATTACAATAAAAGTGCCCATTTGATTGTTTGTGATTATTTCTTTCCGTTATAACTAAATTGATAAGATATGGTAAAAAGTTTGAGAATCTCTACTTTAATCTTCCCCCGCCGGGGTATTAGTGTTCTACAAGCATTCAAATACACGACTCACTCTTACCCCACTCACCCTATTTAGAATTTAGATCTCTCCGAACCTAGTTCTTAAATGACAAATATTCGCCCTTACCAACATACTACGCAGTTTAGCAGATAATATCATTGATAATTTAATTTCTTTCATTTCATTTTATTTCATAAATAAGTATTGTGATCATTAAAATGTCAATGAATTGTTTCTAAAATTATCAATCTTTTAATAAGTTCTTTACAAAAACACAATCAACAAAGCAAAATTAAGTTCGATGTAATATTATTGCATCTTGGTTTTAACCCAAAGCCTTAATATCTTGTTCGTAATAATTTTCAATTAAATTGTTCGGACGTGTCGATCACCTGTAATCTCAATTTAGAACTGTAAACTTGATATTTTCCACCAGCTCACACAAAGGCCCCATAACGAAGCAAAATAGCCAAATAAGAAGGTCTTAATGTCGCAGTTAGCTGAGAATTCTCCCTTGTGAATGCTGGGTCATTAGCGCTATGTTATTGTGAATAACCCGTAAGACTCGGCGCCCGGGTCTCCGGGAGTCACGTTTAATCTGAATTTTCCTTATACTATAGCTACTTTGTAAAATACATATGTGATTTTACACAATACTCCAAAGCAGCTTATGTATCCAGAATCATATTCCACTCATAAACTAACTAACTACGTATTCACGTAGTTGTAAAATATAGGTTTGTTTGCTTGATTCCAATGCAATGGTTTTAACTAATATATTATTATGGATAGATAAATAATAATTGCTTTGTTGTAAAAGATTCAAACGACTAATTTGAGCCAATATTAAAATTTTAATTTAATACTAGTAGTGTAGTAAGCAGATACCGTGTGTATCTATGTCCTAAGTACATTTTAAAGTTTTCAGTCAATTATATCAAGCTATCATCGTTTTCTTTCATGAATTGTCCATAAATGGTGCAGAACGAAAACGGGATTCACTTCAAGAACTTAAAAGGGCTTGTAATGGTCATAAAGTAGGTACTACGTTAAAAAATAAATTTGAGAAAAATATACCGTGTTTGGTATCAACTTAAACGGCTTAATTAGCACAATTCAAATAAGTACAAATTATAGTTGTTACTTGGCCCAAAATAGTATTTTACTACTGAAAAATCAAATCAATCAAATGAAATCAAAATCATTTATTGCTGACCAAAGGTATTACAGTGGTATTTAGTACATTTAAAAGCCCTCTTCGGCCTACCTTGTTGGCATGCAAGAACCCATTGTGGTTTTTAAAGCACCTATCTTTTATTATTACAGGGTCAAAGAAAATGTGTTTATTTAAATTATTCAATGTTAATAAATATTGAAGACAACCAATTCAATTCAATACAAATATGTCAATTATAACAAGTAATCATCATGTCAACAAAGATCTCACTAAATGAAAGAAATAATATTAATATACCAATCAATGGAAAGTCAGGCGATAGGTCAATAATAATAAAATTATGAAATATAAAATAAAATTATAATTATCACTTGTATATGAGGTAGGACACGGCGGTATTTCCGCCCAATTGAGCAGTCCGACTGGGGAAGTACCTCCGCCCTACAGAATACCGCGGTTGTAATAACTTCGTGTTGTGTTCTCAGCGGTGAGTAGGGTAGCCAGAGCTCACTGGAGAATTTGTGCTGTCAGTGGGATGACTAAAGACTTGTCCTGCTTTGTCCTCTACACTGACGGCACAGAGACTCTGTGCTAACAGGGTAGGCAACGCAAGTATGGCTTCTCTGATGTTACACACGTCCATAGGCCACGGTAACCACTTTCCATCAGGTGGGCCGTGTGCTTGTCTGCCATCTAAGTGGTATAAAAAATTGAAAAAATCACGGTACAAAAAGTATTAAACAGGGCAATATCAAGGATAACCGTGGTCGTATGCCAATTAGTCTAACCAAACAATACCTTCTTGGGAGAAGTGGCTTTTAATAGCGTGATTTTTCGGTAGTCGGGTTTTAGTTTAACTTAATTTTTTAGGGCTACTTCTCTATTCTAAAAAGCCTTTACATTCTCGTACTTTAGAATTAACTTCATTTCTTCTCATAACAATTTTGTCAAGTTCTTAGTAATTTGGAATTATTTTTTGTTTAGTATTAAAGATATTGGGAAATTTATCATGTTTAGTTGTTGTTGTTGTTTTAACAATACAACATGGTAAATATCCCGATAAGTTTAATACTAATGTAAGTAACCATGATAGTTTAAATACCAGAATTTTTGTTTTGAAATTACTTAACATATACAAATAATAATAAACAATCAAAATAAAGCTAAAAGAACTATTATACAGCTTATAAATAATTAAAATGCTTCGTGAAATTCCTCCGCATCGAATGCCTTATGTGGTAATCACGCCCTTTTCAAATTTTCATTTTCCACTATCAAATATATTACTCAGTTACTTTACGCAAAACATAAAACGTTGCAGTTCATATTATTGGGTAACTTGAACTAGCGTTAAGTGTAATTTGACTAAATTAGTTTAGAATAGCGATGTTATCCCAGATATTATGAGTAAAAGCTGATTTAAAATGAGTAAGCATGGGTAGGCAGTAGGACGAGGGTCTTGAATTCCATCACGCACGACGCCGATCTTATTTAGATAAGTAGCAGTCAGCTGTCGGAAGGCCACCCTGCTTAGTCCGCTTGACTGATTACTGCTAATGAATGTCACACTTTAATCTTTCCATTAAATCCTCACACCAAACGTTTTTCTTTTCAATAAAATTTTATCACTGTAACCATCTAAGATAAAGTTTAACTTTTATAAACAGTCACGTTTTATACCCCTGAAGTAACAGACAGAAGCATTTTTTTATACCACTTGGTTGGCAGACAAACACACGGCCCACCTGATGGAAAGTGGTTACCGTGGCCTATGGACGTGTGCAACACCAAGGGAGCCACAATCGCGCTGCCAACCCAGTAAACACAAGCATTTCTGTGCCGTCATTGTAAAAGACAAAGTAGGACAAGCTTTTGGTCTTCCCACTGACAGTACAAAAACTTTCCAGTGAGCATGTTAAATGATCACACTTTGTCAGCAAGCTAGATATTATCTTGTCCACCTTTCTATTCTTGTTTATTTATTATACTGTAACTAGTCAAATATTGCATACAGTATTAACTTTTTTATTGTGCTCATTAAGTATTCACTGTAAACACTCCAGAATTGACTGCGTGTGATTTCTGTCAAACAAAATAAAATTATATTTAATTAGGTACCTATTACGTGGCCATTTTGACCGCAGCTTGTTCAACAACCCTACTGCATAAATAAACAGAGGTTTGCAGTGGACAAGCTGACTATCTACTCTGGTACGGCGTGAACGAACTTATACGCTTTTACGCATTTAGGTACATCAAATTATTTGAATCTCAATCTTACCAACGACGTTGTAAATGTTTACTAGTTCATTACCCTCTCCAAAATTTTATGACTTTTACGTTGCGATTTTATAATCCGATTCACAAACTCATCATCATCATCTCAGCGTTGAGTCTTGGCTGCCATGGAGAAAAATAAATAACAAACAAGCTATATCCTATTTATTAGTAATCAATGAGATATCGCGCCTGGAATAATAGTATGGCTAACGAATTTTTTTATTCAGTTCTTCAATCTTTTGTTGAGAATAAAAGTAACTAAAATTACTAATATTTTTATTATATTGTTAGGAGGAGGTTGACGTCGTAATAATGTTATGGACAATATTCGCACTCGTGCCCTCTCGATCGCTAAGGCTATATTTTTAAGCGTCAGTGGCTTAGTGGAACGACTGGCGTTTCAATCAACAATTACTTAGTAAGTTAATTAGGCCAGTTTATTTGTTTAATATGAGATTTTTCTTCATTGTACATCTATCTTAAATGTATGTATCCATTTTAGATATTTGTTTGTTTTTGTTTGTTTGTATAGATAACATGTTTGGTGTGCAATAAATAGTATTATTATTATTATTTTATAAAAAGTTGCTATAAGACTGCTTACGTTTAGTTAAGTACCAAACCAAATCGAGTACCTACCTATAGGCATTGTACCTATTTGCATTGGTCGGATCGTGCATCGGAGAGCACCTTAAGCTGTCGCGTGTCGGTTCTGGTTGCCATACCAACCTCTATGGCAGTTGTTACGTACCCATAAGCCCTAAAAAGTCCAACAACTGCTTTATCTGCAATGCTTCGATATTGCCTTTGGGTTGTGGAGTTCAGGTGGCGGTCGCTTAACGGAAAATATCGAAGTGTGCCAAATTCGCAGTTAGACTGGTAAAGCGGACACCAGACTCAGGAGTGATAGCTTCGGATGTGACTGGGATTAAGGCTAAGATGAAGAAGAAGAATCTGTTGTATACCACAGAACACAAAAATCCAAAATCTAGGATATAGTTCTAGCTATTTTTGTTTGTGTGATCAAAATTGTAGTTCAATGAATTGTAGTTTTTATACCGCATTTACTAAATATGTCAGTACTAGGGGTCAATGACTTAGTAAGTAATGAATTTATAGACCTTGGCATAAATTAAACATGTTGATTATAGTACCCATTACTTTTAGTTTAATCACACATGTGTTGTAGGTTGTTAAACAATCTGAATAGACACTGACACAATAATAATTTACTCGGCCCATGGAAAAATTCACCCGTAATTCTTTATTTTTCATAGTTTAAACGACTAGGAGGTTATTTTGTCATAAGATAACCAAATTTTTATTTCATTTTCATTATTTTCTATTCTTCGGTTATGAACATAAGGCGGTATGAACTCGTATCGTAAGTAACTTGGGTGTTTATGTTTGTTTTCATTTACTTACCGGTTTATGCGTAACTTAAAATATAATAAAGGCAATAAACTCGCCACCTATTACATTGGGACCTAAACATAAACTGGCGAAATTTAGGTGCTAGCACCTCTGCCTACCCCTTCGGGGATATAGGCGTGAGTTTATGTTATGTTATGTAAAATATAATGTTGTTAACAAACTTTCTGCATTTTTCCTCCATTTAAGCTACCATTATAACAAATCTACCCTTCCATCGAACGCTTTTTTGAACAGTAAGTACCTACTAATAACCGAAATTACTAGCTCTAACCTCTTTAGCTAAGCTAAATTCCTTGTGTTAGGCGTTCACGTCTGTGCTGTTATAGCCAGGATTCGAACCCGGGACTCTTTATAAGACTTCTTCGTGGTCTATATGGATATAGACGAGTGGTCAATTTTTGGTAAGTAGGTACATTTTGCTTATTAGTATTCCAAAAAAAAACAGTCAAATGCGAATCAGGCTCTACTGAGGGTTCCGTACAAAACTGGTTTGAAGAATGAACTAATACTACATAAAACGCAATATATTTTGAATGTGTTAACTTTGAAATATATTTTTTCAGTTTCAAGGCATATATTATTACGAGGCGATAATGCTGGCACATAGGTCTTTATAAATTGACTCCAAAATTAAACTGTAGTATACCTACCTAATACCTAGATCAAATTTTTCAAATATTGTTAACTCCGTTGCTAAAGCTAGTTAAACATAATCATTTCATAAACCAGGTACCTATGTTATATTTGTAAAGCGTAGTGGACCACGATATTAAAATTAAACTAAACTAAATCGAGGATGCTCTAAAAATTGCATGGCTAACAGTAAATAGATACGTACCTTCTTTATCTCGTATTTATTTCGTTGAATGAGTCTAAACTCTCGTAAATACTAGTCACTGCATCGAACTTTTATTATCTGATTTCAAAGCTGTCGTTACACCTTGTTAAAAAAATCGCTTTCAATGTTTCGTCATCCTATCATGGATATCTATCGTCGGAAAAAAGTAGAAAATAACTGTCATAAATTCACTTGTTATACTTTGTTTTTCACGTGCGAAAAGTCCCCACGGATATCCCCACCACCGAAACCGGTGGGAGAAGTTACTCGAACTCGAACCAACTTAAACGCACGACGCGACGCCTGTAGGTCGTTTTTGGTTACCGAAGGTGAAGTTAACAGGCATATCCCTTGCACCCCGGCCGACTCAGGGCCATCTCTCTCAATCTGACCCTCTTCTCGGGTGTGAGGACCACAGAATCCCAACTCGTCCCTGGAAACGGGGAGGCGTGCAAGGCGCGTCACCTCCGCAGCCTGCTTCTGCCATGGTGTCAGACGGCTCCACACGTCACTTGTCACACGTCACGTTTTGTTAGGTAGGACTAGTTAGGATTCATTCGCCTTTACAGAGTTTTATGTCACTATAAAAACAGTCATGCATTCATACATATCGTGTAGTGTCACATGCTTGATTGGTATCTACCTTTGTAGTAAATATCACCTTGCTTTTATGTCTTTACCATAGTCGGGTTAGATATTATGATCGACTTCTCTTGAAATATATGCTTAAACTTCGTATATTCAATGTGATCATTGTTATACTTGCCTTCTATTTACAAGTCCTTATTCGCTATATTGATTTATCGGAGGTGGTCTTGACAACCGGAACCTACACCATTAGAAGACGTAAGCTATGTAGATAGTCACCTTAAGTGAATATTTTGAAAAGGTACTTAAGCCAAGAAAACTAATTTTGTAAACTAATTGTTTGTTAATCTAAAAGTCACCAGTATATTTCTGCTCCCTAGCCCACAAGGGGGCATAAATATAATATAAGTACATCGATGCCAATATGTTTATTTTCATTTCATTTGATTTATTTATTATTTGTGAAACATGGGTATTGCATTAAAAATCAGTGCACTATGTTCCACCATTTAACATGGTGTGCAAATTAAATTTAAAATATGGTTAGTCTACTTACTAAGAATAATATATGGTTAGTAGGTACATGTATCATTAATTCAATATCGATTTATTTATACCATAATTCATAATTATTAATAAACTTTTGACACATTGTTAACTCGTCTAATTTAATGTCTTAAGATATTTGAATGTCGACGTAAAATAGTGTCAAAATTATCATAATGCATTTCAGCAATAACAGGAAAATATTAATATTTCCATAATGTCATAAATAATAATAAAAATATAATAGGAGATTCTAATGTCAATGTAAAATAATGTAAATCTAAAAATAAATAAAGCTCAATAATAACAGGCGTTTTTTTAATTGTGTTTGAGATTCTGACCCCAAACCATACTAGTCTTTACACAATATATGCCCAAACTTTGTGTTTCAAGATCAGTAGACACACACACAGTATTATTCATTAATGAGATTCCAGCAAAAAAAAACTACTTAAATATAAAAGTATTCTGGCAACTGATAGGTATATTGACATTAGTGACATTAAGTTGTAAAGTTTAAACGACAGTCACTTTGTTGAAAATTGATATCCATCTAGCCGCTTGTTTATACTGTGAGTGAATCATGACCCACTTTTCTTACAGATAATTAAGTTATCTTTTAACGTTGTTGGGTATATGGTACAAGTTAAATTTAATTTAGAAAAATAGTCCTTTTTTAATTGGGATATCCATAACTTCGGATAGGACTGAGATTAAAGATGTGATGAAGGAAACACAACACACGTCGTCGCTAATTACCACCGTGTTGAGATTGGAAACCCCTCTTGAGTCTATCCATAGTAATTTGTAATGTGTGATTGACAGATTGGTAATATTTCGTTACTAGTCTTGATATATCTACAGAATAAATATTTATTTAGTTAATTTATTTACAAATGAAATATTAAATTCCTGTGGTGTAAAACATTGAGAAGGGAGTTCGAAACATAAATTTTTACTATATAAATAGTACTGTCATTTGCATTAAAATACATACATACATACATACATAAAATCACGCCTGTCTCCCATAGGGGTAGGCAGAGATCACGGATCTCCATTTGCTACGATCCTGACATACAACTCTCGCTTCATTTACTCTCATTACATTCTTCATGCATGCTCGTCGGTTTAGAGTACTCCTGACCTGCCCCTTTTCTAAAACTTCCCCGATTTGGTCCAGGTATGTGCGCCTAGGTCTTCCCCTTCCGACGGTACCATCCACACTCGCCTCATACACCTGTTTCGTTAGTCTTCTTTCATTCATTCTCTCAACATGACCAAACCATCTCAACATTCCTCTATCAATTCTTATCACTACATCTTCTATCACTCCACATCGTTCTCTTATCACGCTATTTCTCACTCTATCTTTCAAGGTCAAGCCACACATACTTCGCAACGCACGCATTTCTACTGCATTCACTCTACTCTGATGCTTTTTCTGCCACACCCAACTTTCACTACCATACATAAGAGTCGGCACCAATACTCCTCCATGTACAGCCAGTCGTGCCTTTTCGGACACTTTCCGGCTGCTCATAAAGTTGTGTAGTGCCCCATTCACTCTATTTCCAGCCATCACTCTCCTTTCAACATCTTCTTCATGCTTTCCATCTCTCGTAAACAATGTTCCCAAATATATGAACTCATTCACTTGTTCCACTTTTTCTCCATCTATACAAATCCTACACTCTGTCACGCATTCATCTCTTTCAAAAACCATAACTTTTGTCTTACTAACATTCACTTTTATTCCTTTCCTCTCAAAAGCTTCATGCATAGTTGTTATCATCTCCTGCAACTCATCTGCCGATGACGCAAGTAAAACCTGATCATCAGCATAAAGAAGACATTTGACGAGTAAATTCTTCATTCTTAAACCACATTCTTTATCTTTCAAATCTTGCAAACAACTGTCCATGAATAAGTTAAACAGCCATGGTGACGCTACACATCCCTGTCTAACCCCCTTTTGGATACTAAACCACTCAGTGTATGACCCATGTATCCTCACGCAAGCTCTGGAGTCCTCATAGAGAGACTTCACAGCTCGAATAAGGTTGCTGCTCACCCCATACATAGACAGTACCGACCAAAGTTCATTCCTCACCACTTTGTCATAGGCCTTTTCCAAATCCACAAATGCGCAATAAACCTTTTGACTCTTGGCTAAAAATTTTTCGGCTATGCTTCGCAATGAAAAGACCTGATCCGTACATCCCATTCCCTTTCTAAAACCCGCTTGTGCATCCCATATTTTCTCATCGGTTTCTTTCATAACTCTCTCAATCAACACTTTCGCATACAGTTTGCCGACGACGCTGAGTATGCTAATGCCCCTGTAGTTTTTGCAGTCTTGATGCGAGCCCTTTCCTTTGTAAAGCGGAACTATAACGGCCTTACACCAATCACTTGGTACACGATCGCTAACCCAACATATGTTGAAAAGGCGGCACAACTGACTTGCTACAAGGCCCTGTCCAGCCTTCAGCATCTCGACTGTCACCTTATCATATCCCGCTGCTTTACCAGCTTTCATACTTCTTAATGCACTCACAACTTCATTCATACTAATACCACTTTTATCAGCATCAACATAGTCATCCATCACCGAGGTTAGTACATGTACACCATCTTCTCTTTCAAACAAGCTTTCAAAATAGTCCTGCCATCTTTTTAACACACATTCCTCACCTTTTACAATACTTCCATTCTGGTCTCTAATAGCGTTCAGCTCGGAGCTCTGTGTTTCTCCTCTGGCTAAACGAATGGACTTCCAAAAGAACTTAATGTTCGTCTGGAAATCCCCAGATAACCTTTCATCAAACACGTCTTTTTGTTCCTTTTTCTTTCTAGCAATCACTCCTTTCACTATCCCTTTCAGTCTTCTATATTTATCTTTCGCTTCATCCACATTCTCAATTGTAGCTTACTGCATTCTCTCATTAGCTCTGACTGAGAGTCAGTCTAGCCACGCTTTCTTTTTCTCACATACCAACTTTTGCACTTCTTTATCCCACCATGCATGCTTCACCTTTTGCACTTTACTTCTTTTACTTATACCACATACTTGGGAAGCCACACTCACAATCTCATCTTTGAATACCTTCCATAACTCCTCAATCTCACAAATACTATCAAGATCATGAAACCTTTCAGTTAATTTGCTTCCATACTCCTCTCTCACTTTATCTTCTTGCAAATTTTCTACTTTTATTCTTTCTAGAACACTTATGGGCTCACGCTTTCTACGTCTCCATCCTTTAAAGAGATCACTTATACGGCACATAACCAAAAAGTGGTCTGTATGGATACCCACACCTCGATATACCCTAGCGTCTAGAATATTTTTTCTCAATCTTTCATCCACTATTACAAAATCAATCATACTTTTCCTGACATTCTTCGCTTCTCTTGTATACATATGAATCTTTTTGTGTCGAAACATCGTGTTTGACATACAAAGGTTCCATTCCAAACATACTTCAAGCAAACTTTTACCATTTTCGTTCACTCTTTCATCTCCGTACTTGCCAAGAACCCTTTCAAATCCATCTCGTTTCAGTCCTACCCATCCATTAAAATCACCTAGCATTATTATTCTTTCATTATCCTTACATTCTCTTAATACATCTCTTAAACTCTCCCAAAACTGCTCTCTTTCTTCTTGTACTTCCTGGGACGTATTCGTACTGGAGTCTACAGGAGCATAAACCCCTACGACAAAAATACGAGTGAGTCCCACTTTCATTCTCATCCACATCAGTCTAGCATTCACACATTCGAATATATTCACACACTCAGCCATTCTAGCAGATAGGATGACACCAACTCCCTGGCAAGCTCTGTCGGTATTTTGTACTCCCGACCAGTACGCGGTGTAGGGTCCGTGCTTGGTGGTGTCACACCCTTTCCTCTTCGTCTCAATCACATAAAGAACATCAATCCTTCTTTCATCCATCATCTTACAAACATCATTCATTTTTTCTTCCATTCCTCCTCCAACATTCAACATAGCAAAACGGCTTTCCGTGAGCCACTTTTCGCCCCCACGGGAAACGAGACGTGACGGGTGGCGTACCGCGTCGCCGCCATGCGGATGATTAATTTTTTTGGAATCACCATTGCGTTCCCACGAGTCATAGGGAAAATATGGTCCACCCCCGCAGAGCCCTTTACGGAGGTAAGGCGGAATCTCAAGTGTGTCCTGTGACCGCCAACACAGACACCCTCCGTTACACCAGCTTGCCCTCTGGTCACGAATCCTTGACATGGGTCGGCTAACACCTTGGATCGGAGTTTTTTCTCGGGTATGCTCCCTGAGAGTTGGTTTTATTTCGGAGTGACCTTCTCCTAGATGGTTGCAGGCCAATACTGACGAGGCCCATCTCCCCGGTTTTGATTTCAGAGTTTTCCTTCTCTTAGACGGGTTGCAGCCCAATGCTAACGAGGCCCCTCTCCCCGTTATGCATTAAAATATAGTATTTATTACTCTTAATGGTATTGTTCTAGGTGACGATAATCATGATTTTATTAATTATATATCTATGACACGTCATTATTAAATTATTAATTTATACTCTTTCCGTTGATTACACTGATTGCACTTCAATTTTTTCAAATTAGTATTTTTTATATAGGACACACCAACTTGACTTCACTTTACCTGATAGTAAGCTAAAGGCAAAGTCTCAGGAAAGAGAGTCCCCATTATAGACACTAGGTAATGTTACAATGCCACCATTATAACATAGCATGGCGGCCTCATCAGATGCTTTTTCACGCCCCGCTTAAAGGCCTCGAGACTGTAGGAAGAAGGAAACACGTGTGCTGGTAATGAATACCATGTCTTGGTGGTGTAAATAAAATTACACTGTCTCCAGAAACTTTTACTAACTTGAACAAAACTGCTCATAATTATAGGTAAGTGCATCGTTTGTAAATATAGAAAAATATAGATTGTGCTCACATTTATCTTAAAAGATATTATCTATGTATAGAAAAATAGTTAGCCACGTACATCACGTATTTTATTATTGGTATTGACTTACTTATACCTACTAGTCATACCCTCTCGATATAATTCTGATCAATGTTATATAGTACTCATGGATTACAAATATTTGTATTTGTTGGTGACTGCGGTTATATACGAGTACTTAGGGTCTCACTTGATCAACTCATCTAAACACTATTAAGTATACGATAATAATAAGTATAATCAGTACACCTACTAAATTAGTAAGTAAATTAGTAAGGCTTGTCCTGCTTTGTCCTCTACACTGACGGCACAGAAACTCTGTGCTCACAGGGTCGGCAGCGCGAGTGGCTTCTCTGGTGTTACACACGTCCTTATGCCATGGTAACCACTTTCCATCAGGTGGGTCGTGCGCTTGTGTGTTATTAATTTATACTCTTTCCGTTGATTACACTAATTGCACTTCAATATTAGGGGTTACATTTTGGTGTACCATATCAATCAGTTAATCAATTTTAAATGACGCAAGTGTATAGAATACCTACATAGCTAATACAAGCCACAGACTAAATCATAATTAGTATATATGTATTCTGAAATATATAACATTTAAGCATCATTGTTTATTTAAATAGATTCTATTAGTTTAGAACAGATTCCCCTTGTGCCCAACCAACTGACAAACCGAAGGATGTAAAAACTTAAAAACAAAAAGTAAATAAAACTAGTTTCCAGAAACTTTTACTAACTTGAACAAAACTGTTCATTATTATAGGTACTTGCATCGTTTGTAAGGCAGAGCGTGAAAATAGAGTTTCTTATATGATCAAAAATATAGATGTTGCTCATGTTTATCTTAAAAGATATTATCTATGTATAGAAAAATCGTTAACCACGAACATCACGTATTTTATTATTGGTGTTGACTTACTTATACCTACTAGTCATACCCTCTCGATCTAATTCTGATCAATGTTATATAGTACCTACTCCTGGATTACAAATATTTGTATTTGTTGGTGACTGCGGTTATATACGAGTACTTAGGGTCTCACTTGATCAACTCATCTAAACACTATTAAGTAATCGTATACTTAATAGTGTTTAATAATACAATCAGTACACTTACTAAATTAGTAAGGCTTGTCCTGCTTTGTCCTCTACACTGACGGCACAGAAACTCTGTACTTACAGGGTCGGCAGCGCGAGTGTGACTTCTCTGGTGTACACACGTCCATAGGCCTACCAATACTACTAGGCGTAACCTCTTTCCATCAGGTGGGCCGTGCGCTTGTCTGCCACCTAAGTGGTATAAAAAAGTAGAAAAAAGTTTCATCTTTTTTTTTTTTTTTTTTTATATAGGACACGTCAATTGGACTTCGCCTTGCCTGATGGTAAGCTGAAGGCAAAGTCCCAGAAAAGAGGGTCACCATTACTTACACATACCGTGTGACAATGGTGACACTCAGCTTGACGGCCTCATCATATGCTTTTTCACGCCCCGCTTAAAGGACCCGGGACTGTAGGAAGAAGGAAACACGTGAGCTGGTAATGAATTCCAGGCCTTAATGGTGCGACAGAGGAAAGAGTCTCCGAACCGCTTGGTTCTTGATCGAATGTTTTGCACCGTGTGCGGATGACATCTAAGACCTGCACGCGTTGTCCTGTGTAGGAAAGGGGAGGGTGGGACTAATTGGAAGAGCTCATCAGAACACTCCCCATGGTACAAACGGTAAAATACAGCCATGGACGCAACATCTCTACGCAGTTGTTCACATCTACTCTGTAAACTTTGAAATTCAAGAAATAAATAATGTCAATCTTTTATTGATAACTGCAATATACTATGCTATCGATATACTTAATCTCCCTAGTCTATTTTTTGTGTATTCTGCTTAAATACAATACATATCAGCCCCTATATAAATTCTCTAAGCAACGTCAAATGTAAGTAATGTTACACCAATTCCAACTAGTGTTCATTTAGGAACCAAATGACAGGCAATGCTCTGGTTTCCAATGGAACTGTATACACCCGATCCCTTTGGGAGTTTGTGCTCAGTTAATTACTAGGCGCCATACACGCTGACTTGGATAAAACTGTAGCTACCAACAACAACATTTTCGTTGAATAAACGTGAAATAACACTGTGAAGGGAATTGGCACAATAGTACTTATGTGAAGGAAAAGCAAATTGTTTGATGTTTTATGATGTCATAAGAAAGTTTTTTTATCTGATTTTTTTTTCTAACTTAACAACTTCCTTTAATGATACTTTTGAAATAATTCATTGTAGCTATTATAACTTTTTGAAATATAGTACCTTCATCAGATAAGATGAAAATTCGCCGCCTAGACAATTCGTTGCAGATTTTTTGTATCTCGGATTATACATAAAACACGTACGTTTTATATCATAATGTTAAAAGATAACCGTAGAACTTTAATCAAATAATATTTGTTTAAACTGGCAGCTCATGTATACATTATTACTAACAAGCAAATAAACCTAAAAATCCAATCCATTCCATTCCACAATATTCTACACAACGCTATCTAGACTCATGGTAAGCATAGCTTAACTAGCTTGTGTTATGGAATCTAGAACGCGGATAAACATACTTGGATACTTTTTTTTTGTAAATACATACATATCATATATAGAAACACCCAGACCAATGCAAATATTCATATTCCTGCATACAAATATTTGCATTGAGCGGGAATCGAACCCGCGCCCTCTGCGTAACAGTCGAACGTTCTACCCCTGCGCCACAGAGGCCATCCTTCTCAGTTGCATCGTAATGTTGCACTTTTGAGCCCGAGATCCCTTTATTGCTTTTGATTGGTATGTTGGCATTTCCAGGACCATCGGGCCTTATCTTATGAAGATGAGGTTCCAATATGTGGAAAACGGGTTCAGTACAGGTAAATATTGTAATTTTATACGTTACTATTTGTAAATTATTACAATGCTCCAATAGACCAATTTTCAATTAGCAACCGATTTGTGATTTCACTAATAAACAACACGCTAAACTAACCAACCCTCTACAGTGTAATTAGTACACTAAACTTAGCATAATAGCTAATAAATTTGCACACAACATTGTCGTACACATTTGGCTTCCATAAATAATTACTTGCCGAGTCTATCTATGTATATATTGTTGTAGATTTATAACTTGGCAGAAGTCTCTCTAAGACTTTCCCCGGGGAAAACAATGAATAGCGACAGAACTCTACTTAAAATTTTCTCAAAGAAATATGTAGAATTTTCTCGTCTCACGACGCGAATTCGCTGTAGGAATCTCAACGGCAAGTTTAATTAGCCGTTTTAATGAATGTCGAGGCACGTACGCTGTAAATGCGGCCCATTACCTGCGTAATTCACGCAATGATAACAAAGACAGGTCTTGCGCGGAGACGCCTTCTCAACGCTGTCAACGATCATGACAATGCTACCCTTCAACATTTTTCTAAGATATATTTTCTTCAAAAATGTTGGTGAAAAAGGTTTTAAATGTTGTACTCTTTACAAAGATAGAAGAAGGTAAAATATAAACGGTTTACAAAATATTTTTCAAAGACACTCGTGAAACCTTACATATACCTATGTATACCTACAGTTGTCCTTGGTTTATTAGACTGGTTTAACTTCGCATCGCAACCCCATTCGCATCTAAAACTCATACTTTGAGTCCCACGGTCCAATATTCTGCTCCTGTTTTTATGATTTGTTTTAGTTTTCATGAGAGTGCCTGCTGTGTAACCTTCTATCACCGAGAAGAAAGCAAACACCTGCTTCGTCCGGAATAAGTAACACAATTAAATCATTTCAATTGACAAAAACCCTAGCTAAAGTAGTTAAACAACAAACAAATGCCTTAACTCTCGATTGAAAAGCACAACATGGATTACAAAATGTTCTGTAGTTAAACTTGCTCTAATTGAACCTAATAAGAAAATAAAAAAGAGTGTAATACCACTTTGCAAATCGACTTTTAATGGAACCCATTGAGAGAAAATGGAATGTGATCGCAGATGTGTACTTAAAAATAACCTTTGTAAGTATTTAACTTCGGCTACATAAGGCTTTACGGCTTCCATTTCAATTTGGGTTTTTTATCTACAGGTACTGGGATTCACCTCCAGCTAACTCTTTTTTATTAATACCACTTAGGTGGCAGACTAGCACTCGGCCCACCTGATGGAAAGTGGTTACCGTGGCCTATTGACGTGTGTAACACTAGAGGAGCTACACTCGCGCTGCCAACCCTGTAAGCACAGAGTTTCTGTGCAGTGTAGAAGACAAAGCAGGACAAGCCTTTAGTCTTCCCACTGACAGCACAAATTCTCCAATGAGCTCTGGCTACCCTACTCAACGCTGGGAACACAAATCGAAGTTATTATGGCCTCGATATTATGTAGGGCGGAGGTACTTCCCCAGTGGGACTGCTCAATTTGGCGGAAATACCGCTGTGTCCTACCACCTACTAAAACCTTGCTAACGGCGCGGCGTGAGTTTTAATCGGTTCAAATCCGACAAAACCTTGCTCACCGGCTCCGTCGGGTTATCTGTGGGGATTTGTCGCACGATAAAAAAGGTTATAATACCTATTTAAAAAGTTATAACTTTTCTGCAGTGCTAACTTTTTTTTTTTATACCACTAAGTTGGCAGACAAGCACACGGCCCACCTGATGGGAAGCGGTTACCGTGGCCTATGGACGTATGCAACACCAGGGGTGTCACACTCGTGCTGCCGACCATGAAGAAACCTTCTGATGCCCCTCTTGAAGAACCCCATATTGTAGGCGCTTGGGAAAACCGCAGCAGGGAGGTCATTCCACAGCTTGAGTGTGCGTGGGATGAAGTTTCTTTCTTCTTCTTGATGTCAACTTAACCTTGTCCTGCAAATGACTTCGGTATTGGACGTCGCTGGAGATATCGACACCAAGGATCCCGATACTCGAGGAGATGGTAAGCGGTGTGCCCAGGAATTGCGGCGCTACAATCAATGGGGTTTTCTTAGCGGTGAATACACATACTTGTGTCTTAGTGGGGTTGAATTGGACTAGGTTTAGTCGTCCCCAATCGGATACTCCAGAGAGAGTAGTCTCGATTTTAGACACAAGTTGTTCGCGACTCTTCTCCACCTCGGACTGAGGGATATTTGCATGGCCCGTGTAACACGTGTCCCCGGTACTGTCGTCCGCATAACAATGAATGGAGCTATCAGACAGCATGTCATTGATATGCAGCAGAAACAGCGTCGGAGACAACACGGAGCCTTGTGGGACACCAGCGTTTATGTTCATGCGGTCCGAGCAGCTGCCGTCGATGACAGCTTGGATGCTTCTGTTGGACAAAAAGCTGGCGATCCATTCGCAAAGTCCCTCGGGGAGTCCATAGTACGGCAACTTCGCAAGAAGACCTTTGTGCCATACCCGATCGAAGGCCTTTGCTATATCGAGGCTGACCGCTAGTGCCTCACCCCGACTCTCGATGGCTTGCGACCACCGGTTTGTGAGATACACAAGAAGGTCACCGGTTGAGCGACAGTGGCGAAAGCCGTACTGTCGGTCGCTCAGTAGACCGTTTCCTTCAAGGTATCTCAGGAGCTGTGTATTAAT
Organism: Eilema griseolum; assembly: GCA_963662185.1. Taxonomy (NCBI): domain Eukaryota; kingdom Metazoa; phylum Arthropoda; class Insecta; order Lepidoptera; family Erebidae; genus Eilema; species Eilema griseolum. The sequence goes on from OY759242.1 coordinate 12,507,324, forward strand.
GACACGCTCCATAACCTTCGAAAGTAGGGAGGTTATAGCGATAGGCCTGTAATTGGTCGGATCTGTCCTGTCACCTTTCTTAGGTACAGGGTGCACGAATGCGGTCTTCCACGAGGCTGGGACCTGCCTCGCGGAGTACGAGAGTGCGAAAAGGCGTGTAAGTACAGGGCACAGCTCGGGGGCACAGTGCTTAAGCATCATCGCCGGTGTACCGTCCGGCCCACTCGACTTCCGGACATCTAGGGACTTAAGCTCGCGCCGGACCACCCGTTGCGTGATTTTAACTTCGGTCATGGAAGCACCACAGCTGGGGATGATTAGATAGATCGGCCTTCTCCTTAGCGCCATGGGCCAGACTACCGTCGGATTTTTGCAGTGGTGGAAGGCAAGACTGGCAGAAGTTTCCCTCGGCGAGCAACCAAAATGCGCGACTGCCAGATGGGTAGCGCGCAAGCCGTTCGCCAATTCTGCCGATGAACTCAAACTTTGCCCTAGACGTTGCCTTTTTACTGGACCTCGAAGCAGAATTCAACTTCCGCTTCACTTCAGCGATGTTCGGATCCTTATTGGCAAGAGCCGTGGTCCAAGCCTTGCATGCAGGTTGCTTGCGGTCTCTAGCTTCCCTGCAAGGCCTATTAAACCACGGGCGTTTGTTCGCTCCTGTCACGACCCAGCGGTTAGGGATGTAGCATTCCATACCCACTAGAATCGCGTCAGCGACTGCTGTTGCACAGGAGCTTGGATCATCAGAAGTGAAGCAAAGCTGCCTCCACGGGTACAGTCTCGCGTCTGCCGATTTGTAGTGCCACTCGTGTCGCCACTGAGGTGACCGCGGTGGTTCAGGCCGCGCGAGTGTCACTTGCGCCCGGACGAGGTTGTGGTCCGAATTACCAAGAGGTGCTTCCACCTTTATGAAATATTCATCCGGGCGCGTAGTCAGCAGAAGGTCCAGTATAGAGCTTCTGTGAGTCTCAATTTCTGGTGTTCTAGTGATAGAATGTACCAGTTGAGAGAGCCCATAGGTCAGAGACTATTGAAACCTAGCAAAAAAGATTTAACAAAAGAAATATAAAGTGTACGCCGCCAGTCGGCCAAATATAATAATGTATGTGTTCAAAAGTTAATTTATAGATACGATCACAGGTATGATATTTAGCGAATACAATTAATTACAATACAAGAACTACATCGAGAGTATTGTCGAAAAAGCCTCACGTAAACTGGGAGTTCTGGACAGAGTGAGAAGGTTTTTCACGCCGGAGCAGCGGTATCTTCTCTACAAGATACAAATTCGCTCCTGCGGCGTGGCAAACTGCACGTGTCTCTAGGATTACTCCACGAAGTACCTACTAGATGCTCTGTACAGGTTGCAGCGATGCGCGGTCCAAATCCTGAGGTTACGAACACCCTCGAGCCTTTGCAGATGTGAAGAAGAGATGTTGCGTCCATGGCTGTATTTTACCGTCTCTACCATGGTGAGTGTTCTGATGAGCTCTTCCAATTAGTCCCACTCTCTCTGTTCCTACACAGGACAACACGTGCAGGGCTTAGATGTAACCCACACACGGTGCAGAGTATCTTAGTCTTTTTCCTAACTATGCATATTTAAATTAAAGTTAGTAAATCTTTTATCTTTATAGTAATCGCTTAAAAGTCACTAATCGCAGCATAACTGCGACTATTGATTTTAATTCCAAATAAATATATATATTTTTTTAATCTTTATTTATTTTGGAGTTTTGATCCAGTAAGGATATGCCAACCCCATCGTACCTTAATTCCTAGTGGACAGTCTTACATTAAGTATTTGTTACCGTCTAGGTAGTACACTTATTATAGGGAATCATTGCTGAACTATTGTAATCAGGTGACATAGTTTTTGGGCGGCTTCGGAGCTTGGATAACTCATAATACTTTGTATTAGACCCACATCCAGAGTATTTACTTTTAATTCGTGGAGCAGAGCCACACGCTCTCTTTTATTCCGGTCACAATCCATCAGTAAATGTTGCACATCTTCAATTTTATGGCATACAGGGCAATTAGGCGAATCAGCTTTTCTCATAAGATATGCAAACTTTGCTGATGGATAGTGACCAGATCTAATTCTAAAGGCTAACTTAATATAATGTCTGCTCAATCGAGCATCATCAAACCAAGGCACCTGAGAAGGTACTGCCTGAATAGACTTATACCAGATACCTTTGCCTATGGATGTATGGTTAAAATATGAGACCCACCCCTCGTAACAGATTTTTTAAACTTTTGGTATTAATTCCCAATGGTCAGGTAGATAATTTATATCAGAGCCGTTTACAGATGCTACCTTAGCTATCCGGTCTGTCTGTTCGTTTCCCGTAAGGCCTATATGCGCTGGAACCCATTACAATCTAATATCTTTACCACTATTATTTAGTAAAATAATAGATTTTAAGATCTCATAGGCTAACGATGCACCTCTGCATCCAGAGACGCATCGAGCCATATACTATATAACTATACTAAATAACTATTTTGTTTAAATTTTGATTCTTTACGTAAGATAAGGCTTGATATATTGCAATCAGCTCCAGCGACATAATGCATGCCTCACGGTTGACTTTAAAACCAGCCTCATAGTTTAAACTTTGATCATAGAAACCAGCCCCCAAACCACCTTCGCTTTTAGACCCGTCTGTAAATATTTTTTGCCATTCGTTGTAAGTACTGTTTAATTCTGCTACTACGTTATTCAACAATGAATTAGGTTCGTAAAAATTTTATGGGTATTGAATACATTCTAGGTTTATTCGAATATAAACTCAACTCAACTACAACTACCCGCGTTTAAAAAGTGTACTTGTGTTTTCTTTGTGGATTTTAAATAATTAAGTTTAATTGTTTAATTGCATTATTTGTGGATGAAATCAGTACTTTGGTGTTGTTTATCAACTAAAACAGTAGTGAAAGTGTTATTCCGTAAATCTTTCCGCGAAATACGCCAATTTATCTATATCAAAACTTCAGTGCTACAAATCATAAAAAACTAATACAAAATGCCTGTCTGCCTTAAATGTGATAAAGAAATACCTAAACTCGATGATAAAAATCCTAAAATACAGTGCCACGGCTGCAAAAGGCAAATATGCGTGAAATGTAGTGGGTTGCTGGCCACAGAGTTGAGAGTGATTATACTTCAATCCCCAACCTTAAAGTATTTGTGCCCTGAATGTGAACTAGGAGTGCGCCAGTTGCCGGCTTTAAGAAACACTGTCTCTCAATTAAAAAATGAAATTGAAGCCTTGAAAGCTAAACAAAGCCAACCTACATGCATGGAGACCATTTTAGAGGAACTGGCAGAGAGAAAAAAGCGAAGCGCGAATATCATACTGTTTGGGATTGACGAGTGTCAGCTACAAACAGGTGACGCTGTCAGAGACAAAGAGTTATATATTGAACATGACAAAGTGCAGGTTCAACAAGCCATGGCCAACATTCCAGAAGCTGAACGTCCAGTTGCTGTTATCCGCCTCGGCAAACCCAAACAATCTTCGCCACGCCCAATCAAGGTAATTTTTCCCAATAAAAAGACAGCGGTGAATATATTGAAAAATAACAAGAAACTTCCATCGAATGTATCAGCCAAAAATGATCATACACCCTATCAGCGTGAATATCTACAGAAGCTACGGGACGAACTGAAACAATCTAACCTTTGTGAAGAATTTGTGAAGAGTTTGGAGAAACCGACTTAACTATTAAATATATACACGGCACCCCCAAAATAATAAGCGGAAAAAAGCTATAAACAGTGATGTTGGGCTTTTGGAGATCACCTTCTTCTATACGAACCTGGCTTCGATTATGGCTAAAAGAGATTTGCTCATCATGGAGATTAATAAGATAAAACCTACTATCATCATAATAACAGAAACACATTTAAAACCTTCTATAAGCAGTAGCTTGGTAGATATCAGAGGTTACACTTTATTCAGACATGATAGGGCGAAAGGGACAGGATGGGGGGGCGTGGCTATCTATGTATTACATAAACTATATGACATACCCATACAAGTGACCCCTCATCCCACCTTCAACATAACACAGGTAGAGGCACTATGGCTGAACATAAAATACGGTAAATTCAAAATGTTAATTGCAGGTGTCTATCGACCAACCCACTATACTTTTGATGAATCTGATAAACTACTATTTGAAACAATTAAACAAGCTTCGGAAACTATCAATACTTTGCTTATCATGGGAGATTTTAACCTGCCAGACTTAAAATGGCCATTGCGCAACGTTGATATAGACACATACAATTCGCTCCATGGACACTTTGTGGACATGTACATAAATAGTAACTTACACCAACTTGTAACAAAAGTAACAAGAAAGAGAAATAATGAGGAATCACTACTTGATCTGATACTTTGTAACGAGGAAAACTTTTGCACTAAAGTAGAACACCATCCCAATATAGGAAAAAGCGACCATCAGGTCTTAGTAGGCACAGCACAAATCAATTTGCAGTCATCTGACAGAATTGTCACTCAGCAACCACGTAGGGACTACTTCAAAGCTAATTATGACAAAATAACCCAAATCCTAGCCCAACAAAATTTTATAGATACCAACGTTGCTGATATTGAGGCTGCTTGGACAAACTTTGTAAGAGTAACACACAATGTTATCGAAACTCAAGTACCACTCAAAAGAGCAAATAAGAATCACAATATCAACAAGCCATGGATCAACCGCCACATATTAGTCTTAGCAAAACATAAAAAGAAATTATGGAGACATTATATCTTAAACGGATCAGATGAGTCATACAGAATATATAGAAAAGCAAACAATCAACTAATAAGCAAAGTTAGACATCAAAGAATGGAATTTGAAAGAGGAATTGTCAGTTGTGGACCCAAATCATTCTATTCCTACATGCGTCATCAACTGTCTTCAACGGTATCTATACCACCATCACTGAAGGATGAGAATGGGAGCATTACAAGTGATCAGAAAAAGGTAGCCAACTTGTTTGCCAGGCAATTTGAAAAATCATTTGTTATGGAACCGGACATACATATGCCGGAGATACAACTTCCTCGAGTTGAAAATTCTATACAGTCATTGATATTTACACCAGAGAAAGTAACTAAAGCATTGAAAACATTTAGTGATTCTACCTCAATGGGACCAGATGCTTTGCCTTCAATATTACTAAATCAATGCAGCAGTGTTCTCTCTCACCAACTTACCAACATCATGAACCTGTCGCTAGGAGCCGGAAAGCTGCCTCAAGAGTGGAAGGAAGCCTTTGTAACTCCTATATATAAAAAAGGCGATAAGCATCTAGCTGTCAATTATCGACCTATCAGTCTCACAAGCATTGTCTGCAGAGCCATGGAGAAAATCATAGCAAGTGAACTGAGAGCTTTTATCAATGCAGAAAATATTATCATCGATGAACAGCATGGTTTTGTACCTGGAAGATCTACAGTCTCGAATCTCCTTATATGTATGGACATATGGACAAGCCACTGGAATAGTCATCAACCCACAGATGTCATCTATTTGGACTATGAAAAAGCATTCGATCGGGTACCTGTTAAACGGCTTGTAACTAAACTGGAACACTTTGGAATACGCGGACAACTTCTTCAATGGATAAAGGATTTCTTAACCAACAGAAAATTCAAAGTAAGGCTGGGTGGAATACTCTCTGATGCTCATGATGTACACAGTGGTGTGCCCCAAGGCTCAGTACTAGGACCAATCCTGTTTGTTTTATACATAACGGACCTAAAACTTGCCATTCACTCAAACTTGTCAATATTCGCAGATGACACCAAAATTATGGGGAACCCATTAGTCTCTCATAACATTATACAGCAAGACCTGGATCGAATAGTACAATGGACAAAGAAATGGCTGATCTCGCTCAATAAGAGCAAGTGCACTGTTTTGCATATAGGTAACAATAATCCTAAACACAAATACACACTTGAATCTGTGCCACTACAAGCAGTAAACTCCCAAAGAGACCTTGGAGTCACTATAACACATAATCTTAAGTGGGATGAGCACATTGCAGGGATAACCAAAAAGGTCAACTCCATGTTGTACATGATTCGTAAAGCATTTTATGTCATAACCAAAGAATTGTTTCTCAACATGTACAAAACCTATATACGACCTTTGTTGGAATATGCCTTCCAAATTTGGAGCCCATATTTTAAAAAGGATATTCTATTGTTAGAAGGGGTACAAAGGAGAGCAACCAAAATGGTCACTGGCCTGAAAAATATGTCATATGAAGAACGCCTCCTGGATCTGAACTTAACCACACTGGAGCAGAGAAGGAGGAGAGGAGACCTCATTGAGACATACAAGATTCTTAATGGGCATTACAATGTGACAAACATCGAGAACATGTATATCAAGAACACAAACAGACACTTAAGAGGCCACTCAAAGAAAATCAGTAAACCTCAGTGTGCCAGCAACCCTAGATATCACTTTTTGCCAAACCGGGTGGTGCAATTGTGGAACTCCCTGCCAGAAACAATAATAAGTGCTCCTAGCATAAACATTTTTAAAAATAGACTGGACAAACATTTGGAATGTTAAACACAAGTGCAGTGATATACACGCATCAGCTTTTAGCTGCAAGTGTATCAAACAATAATAATAATAATAATATCTTGTAATTTCGATATCCAAAGAAAACATACCCAGAAGTTGGACTGAATTAATATTGAATTGGCTCACATCTCTGAAAGTTTTTATAAGCAGCGGTTTTCTTTTATTCGCCCAATACCTGTTATTAGAAAGGTCGCTTAAGTTTGAGACTAGGGTAACAGTTTGATTCCTATTCCATGATGCCATCTTCAAACTATACTTATAAGCTAAGAATTGCCTTCTCAAGAATAGTGGCACTAAATTTAATTCACTTTCCATTACATGGATTGGTGTACTTTTAATGAAACCTCCTACGATTCTTAATGCCTGGTTTTGCACTCTATCAAGTTTTAATAAATGTGTTTTCGCACAACAATCATAGATGAATGATCCGTAATCCATTCGACTTCTTATCAGACTAATGTACAACCTACGCATGTGTTTTGTGTGCACTCCCTAACTACTACCAGCCAGAACCTTTAAAATATTCAAATATTTAGAACACTTGGCAATAGTTTCATCAATGTGCTGACCCCATCGCAAATCTCTGTCCAACCGCATACCTAAGTATTTAGCACAGTCTGATAGAACCAAATTTTGTTCTCTTATTTTCAATACGGGTGTTAATCTTCTACGACCTCTGCCATATACACAGTAATTAGATTTATTGGGCGATAATTCTAAACCAAGTTCACTCAAACAGGACACTATGGAATTTAAGTCCTTTTGCATGTATCTTTCACACTTTTTTATATTCCTGTCCTTAATATATAAAACATAATCGTCTGCGTACTGTGACCATGTTACTTTTAAAGGTAATTTGTTAATCTTATGTGTTATTAAATTAAAAAGTAAAGGAGACAGAGGGTCTCCCTGTGCCAAGCCTCTATTAGTACACCTTGGTAATTGTACAATTACTACTGCTATCTAGATTAATATTTAGTAATCTTTCACTTAGAAACGACCACATATAAGTACATATTTTCGATCCTATATTAAGCTCATCTAAAATATTTGTCGCGGCCTCTATTGACACATTGTTATATGCATCTTGAATATCTAAAAAACATGCCAAAGTGGGATAATATTAGAACTCATAAAGCTTGAAGAAGGACAACTGTAAATAATATGTTTTTATATTGACGTGAATGCCGCCATTAGGCGCAATGAATAACAATGAGGAAAACAAAAGTTACAATTTGGCTTTGAAAGCGGATTAATTCGTAAATTAAATTACGTTTTAAAGAATAAGATTGCATGGATTTCAGAAAAACGAGAATAGCGATTATCACATTTATATCTTAATGTTTCTTTAAAAGCTTTTTATATTTTCGCTTATTTATGCTAATCTGAAAGTCGGGAGCAATAATATCACAAAAATGTGGCCAACGGAGACACGGGTCTCCATAAAATGACGTAAGTGGGGCAAACTTGAAACATAATTTAGCTGTTTGAGAACTTGTATTTGCTTTTAGTTGATATTTTTATTGTAAGGTTTTAGCATATGTATCATGTATTTCAGTAAATATGCGACGTATGACTGATCTCGTTGGGTATGTGGGTAATTTGGTATTGTTTTTATTGGTAACCCTTTTTTAAGACCGACTACGAATAGGTAGGTAGGTACGTACACGTAAATAATACTTGTGATGAATGTGATGATGCATATTTAGTACGTGGACATACACAACCTCATTCAACATTAAGTATTTAACCAACATTAACAGTGTTGTATTGTACCTAAATTTTTAATTGTAGCTTATAATGCTTTCGCTAGAAACTGCTTTTAGTACCTATGTCTGTATATTTTAAATTCCCACGTCCGATGAGTAGATTTATTTATTTTAGCTGTTCAAAATTCCAAACGATATTCTAAACAATTTAACCGGTGCTTTTAGGGGTGTGTACCTATACAAAACGTTATACACGAATGTCTACTTGTTAAGTACCTGCGTTGAAGGAATTAAATGAGCAATAACACATCGCTAACGAGAACACTTGGTAGATATGCTACGGGCTAAACGTGACAAAGGGACTGTCTTAATATAATCGAGCGTTTGCAAAATCTCTCACAAGTTGTTCAAAATCTTTATTTTGATGTTAAGTTTTGTCACAGATTCACTTTTACGTAGTTTGTAACTTTGAAATAAACGTGGTCGCAAAATGATAACACAAGTTAGTTCATAAGCACACTCTTGCAAGTATTAAATAAAACTAATAATTAAGAAAGTATGTCAATTGTAGGTACCTACTCGTACAATACAATAGGTATTTGTTAAGCAATCAAATTAACTCAGAATACAGAACATATTATTGTTTTGTATTCTGAGTAATTTAAGAACATTATCTAAAGCCACACCTATAGAATACACCATGCCTCAGAGAGAGGAAGAGCACATTAAGCCATTTGTACCAGTTGCCTTACGAATGGTAGTCATGTAATAGGTAGTCATTACGAGAAGTTGAAGTTGTTGTCAACCCACCTCTTTCGATAGCATCTATAATAATATAATAAATAATAATTCTGATGAGCTCTTCCAACTAATCTTACCCTCTCTTTTCTTACACAGCACAACACATGCAGGACTTAGATGTCACCCTTACACTGTGAAGAATATACAAGCAAGAACCAAGCGGTTCGGAAACTCTTTTCTTTGCCGCACCACCAAGACCTGGAATTCATTACCAGCTCACGTGTTTCCTTCCTCCTACAGTCCCGGGTCCTTTAAGCGGGGCGTGAAAAAGCATCTGATGAGGTCGCCAAGCTGAGTGCCACCATTATATCATTACTTAGTGTCTGTAATGGTGGCCCTCTTTCCTGAGACTGCCTTTGGCTTACCATCAGGCGAGTGGGCGTGTCCTAGATAAAAAAGGTTCCATGTTAGAGATAACGTATTATTTTATTAGGTTTGATTTCGATATAGCCACTTCATTGCTAGTCCCAGTGAATGTGTTACCCGTGGAGGTATATAAAAAAGAACAAGGATCATCTATTAGACTAATACTCAGTCAAAATAAAAAATTCAAGACAACGTTGGATTAAACTGCGATTAATGACTGTAACGTCTTTTTTATTATTCGGTTCTTGTCACTCCTTTTCATGGTCATCGTGGTCATTAGCATACGATTAAAAAACTCTTCGAGACAGAAAAGTTTCATTGATGATTTGATTTGATTTGATTTGATTTTTATATCCTTATATTATATTTATATATATACCTTATATAAATGTAGATCTAGACATATTCATCACTTGTCTTTCTCTTCATCATTTACCCACTTTGTGATAGATACAATGAGAATCGTACGATCTTCTTCGAGGCGGCGAGTCTTCTTTACGGAATCTCACCATGGGATCTGGAGGCAAAAGTCCTTCCAGCGCTATGTCAGTACCGAAAAGTAAGGCGCAGGAGCGGGGACACGAACCCGAGTCTGGACAAATACGGGCCATGAGGTTCGTGGTCCAACGGGACATGGTGGAGGAGTGGAAACTTCGACTTGAGTAATCACGCGCAGGGCACGCCGTGTTAGTAACGGTAAGACCCATCATGGAAGACTGGCTAAAAAGGCCCCACGGGGGCTTCTCGTACTGGCTGACACAGGTGATCACCGGACACGGATGTTTCAGGAGTTGTCATCACTGGGACGCATGCGAGGATACGGAGCTGCACCCACTGACAGATTTATTTTTATACCACTTAGGTGGCAGTCAAGCGCACGGCCCACCTGATGGAAAGTGGTTACCGTGGCCTATGGACGTGTGTAACACCAGAGAAGCCACACTCGCGCTGCCGACCCTGTAAGCACAGAGTTGATGCGCGGCCAGTGTAGAGGACAAAGCAGGACAAGCCTTTAGTCATCCCACTGACAGCACAAATTCTCCAGTGAGCTCTGGCTACCCTACTCACCGCTGCGAACACAACACGATGTTATTATAACCGCGGTATTCTGCAGGGCGGAGGTACTTCCCCAGTCGGACTGCTCAATTGGGCGGAAATACCGCCGTGTCCTACCTCCTCGATTGCCCAGCGTGTCCTTTTTGCGGCGAGTTCTCTCACTCAGCAGGTTGCTCGCAGTGATGGTGTAGAATGCGAGCGCGTGGACTACAGCCAATTCCAGTAGCCCACGCGCTCGCGAAGGAGGCAAATAATGCTCGAGAAGGAAGTGGAGGAACGGGGTCGGAGGAGACTTAGGTCCATTTAGTCCCGCATAGCCAGCAATGCGTGTAGGCGACTCTAGCGTCGGAAGTCATTAATTGACCTCCGTCCTCGAATAACGCAGGTCTGGGGGTGGCAGGTGGAGCGGCCAGTCACTCTAGCAGAAGCAAGTCGAGACGGCAGCGGTGTTCATAAAATTAAAACTACTTTTTCAAACTTTATAAAATTTTCGAATAGGTATAAATGGCATCTATTCTGCATCGAACTAAAACATAATAACGTAAATCAGATCACAAATGTCAGAGTAATCAGTGTACGTACAGAAATAAAATACCGATCGATTTGAGAAATTCCTCCTTTATGAAACTCGGTTAAAATATATTCGCTCACAACACTAATAATAACTCAATGTGTTCCCCAACTCACATCACAAGTTTATTTACACGGGTCGGTACAGAGTCGTTATGAAGTCATTTATATAATTCATATTCCAAGGTATCATAATAGCACAAGTATGGCAATTAATATGAGCATGAATATGATGTATGCATTATGTTATAGTATTCTGAATTTCTAAGACACTGAAACAAGCGCTCTGTGCGAAAGAAACTTCATCCCACGCATACTCAAGCTATGGAAAGAACTCCCTGCTGGGGTTTTCCCAAATGCCTACAATGTGTGGTTCTTCAAAAGGGGCATTAGAAGGTTTCTACAGGGTCGGCAGCGTCTGTGTAACGCCCCTAGTGTCGCACACGTTCATAGGCTACGGTAACCTCTTCCCATCTGGTGACTGCCAACTACGTCATATAAAAAAAAAATATCAGGTTGCGAAAGCTCGGTATGGGCCAAGCAATGTCTACAAAGGCAGTAGGTATTTTGACATGAAACCACTTAAAATTTAATGTTTTACAGCAATATATTATAGATAATATTCAAAAAAGCCGGTCAAGTGCGACTCAGACTTGCTCACAGAGGGTTCCGTTACTTAAGCTACATAAAACGTATCTAATATATTTTGAATGCATTGACTTAGAATTTTGATTTTTGCAGTTTCAAGACGTTATAGAAATGAGTATGCGGTATGAATTTCAACTCGATTTCTCCACGCACTCCTGAAAAAGAGATCTTAACAGACAGACAGACAAATAGACGGATAGGGCAGTGAACCTATAAGGGTTCCATTTTTTTCCTTTTGAGGTACAGTACACTAAAAAGGGCAGTTTGTCTATGCCTAACCCGAAATGAAAAAAGCGTGAATATATTATATATTTTATACTGTTTTTATACTTACATTAGTATGCATCCATACTAATACTATAAATGCGAATTGAACTGTTTGTCTGTCTGTCCGTCTGTGTGTTACGCTTTTACACCTAAACCACTGAACCGATTTTTGACCAAATTCCGTACAGGGGTAAATTAGGCTTTGACATAGGTTATGTTTTGTCGCGATAACCGACATTCACGCGGGCGAAGCCACAGGCAAAAGTTAGTAAAATTATAAGTAAGTTGTCGATATCCATAAACGATAACCATAAAAATTGGTTACAATTTCGAATTCTAATTCTAAAATCAACCTTGGTGGTGGTGGTGGTGGCACAAATTTGTCTCAAGTTTCGACCGGGTGGGTACCACCGTGCACTATTGCGAAAAACCCTCCATAGCAATTCAATCTCGGTTGGATTGTGTTCAGGGGTCAGCAAGTGCATAGTCGGTCAGAGGTGGTGGTTGTCGCAGCACTAGTGGAACCAGTGGGTCTTGGCGTAATCTAGTGGGGATGGCGCGGGGCGATGCGTCGAACAGGGAGACCTGTAGAAACGGTGGTGCCGCTGGCCGCCCGCGGTATAGTACAGGGGCCCAACTGGGGTTAACCACCTTGGGAGGCTGCCTCACCAGGCCGCGCATAATCCCGATATGGTTCGTCGTGCCGGTTGGTGACCGGATTTGGGAGCCCGGCGACCATACTCGGGGGGGTACGGGGGCCCTTCCGTTCGGCGCGTCGGCTCTCGCCATGCCTCACATTCATTGATAAAACCAATATCCCGCGCTTTGTCACACAGTGCTGCGGCGGCAATCACCTCTTTTTTCACGCCTTCTCCCACCCAAACTCATGGCAGCGCAATTTAGAGAAATAGGCAACACAGCGGCTCGTCACACTCCCAAAAGCTTGCTATTTGAGGTGGAGTCCACTAACATCTGTGGGCTCCATGCAAACCTCAACGCCGTCCACCAACACCTAGAGACGGCGAAACCTGTCATGTTTTTTCTAACGGAGACGCAAATACACCGCCCTGACGACACGACCTACTTGCTCTACCCTGGCTATGTTCTTGAGGAAAGTTTTCGTGCAAAAGCCGGGGTGTGCGTGTTTGTTAGGGCGGATGTTTGTTGTCGCCGTTTGCGCTGCCTAGAGGACCCATCCTTCTCCATCCTTTGTGTACACGTAGACCATGGCCCTACGAGTCAGATCTATGTGTGCCTCTACCGTTCCCATATAGGAGATGCTGAGACAACTCGACTCTTTGAATATCTGAGTCAGGCGGCAGATGATGCGCAGGAGCGATTTCCGAATGCCGAAATGGTATTTTTGGGGGATTTTAACGCCCACCACGAGATCTGGTTGGGCTCCTCCAAAACAGACCATGCGGGAAGAGCCGCCCACGCATTTGCTCTGGCGCACGGCCTGACCCAATTGGTGCACGAGGTCACTAGGATACCAAGAAGGTCGGGCCTAGCACCTTCTCTGCTAGACCTTCTGCTGACAAGTGATCCGGACCGGTACAGTGTATCGGTGCGAACCGCTTTAGGCAACTCTGACCACTGCCTGGTCCGTTCCACGGTGCCTATTATAGCGCCCCCACGACCCGTGCAGGGGAAGCGGCGTCTCTGGCACTACTCGTCAGTGGACTGGGATGGAATTTGTGACTATTTTGCGTCCATCCCGTGGGTTGAGCGCTGCTTTGAAGGTAAGAACCCATCGGATTGTGCTACTGCTGTCGCCGGTGAGATCGGTCTGGGTATGGAATACTATATCTCATACATCGATATCACCGGTGACCGCGGGGTGCGCCCTTGGTTCGGGCGCGAGTGCGCGGAAGCTGTTGAACAAAAACTGTCTGCGTACCGCGCTTGGGTAAGGGCGCGCGTCACGCGCCACCCCAATCTGGGCCACTTCAAGGCGGCGTACAACAGAGCCACAAAGGTCTGTAGAAGGGCCTACGTCAGAGCGGATGCCCTGCGCATAGCGCGGCTTGGTCAAGAACTAGTGATGCATCCCACGGGAAGCCGTGGCTACTGGCGACTGGCTAAAGCCGTGCAAGCCAACTTCTGTCAGCCTTCGCTGCCTCCGCTGCGTAACCCTGATGGATCCCTGGCCCATGAGCCGCATGAGAAGGCAAATCTGCTGGCTTATCTCTTTGCGGCCAACTCCCGAATCGATGATTGTGGTACGCAGCCAACAACACTACCCGACAGTGAACACGCGATGCCTGATATCCATATCAGGCAACGCGATGTCCGTGCAGTGCTGCAATCACTCGATGTCCAGAAAGCCAGTTGTCCGGATGGTATTCCAGCGGTAGTTTTGAAAAAATGTGCAGCGGAGTTGTCTCCAATGCTTACGCGCCTGTACCGGCTGTCCTACAGTTCGGGTACAGTGCCTCTGCCTTGGAAAGAGGCGAATGTTCAGCCGATTCCCAAGAAGGGGGATCGCTCGGAGCCAGCCAACCATCGACCCATAGTCGTCACCTCAGTGCTGTGCAAAGTGTTCGAGCACATAATTAACAAACAGCTCATGCGGCACCTAGAGGATCACTCCTTAATTAATGACCGGCAATATGGCTTCAGACCGAAACGGTCAACGGGTGATCTTCTAGCATACGTTACCCATCTTTGGGGTGAGGCTATGGACAAGCACGGCGAGTCACTGGCAATTAGTCTTGACATCGCCAAAGCTTTCGATAGAGTCTGGCACAAATCGCTTCTTTCCAAGCTACCTGCCTTTGGTCTGCCTTCTAGGCTGTGTTGCTAGCTTCCTGCAGGGGCGCCGTATTCGCGTCCTTTGTGACGGACGAGCTTCGGAGTTTCTGCAGGTAAATGTTGGCGTGCCCCAGGGGTCCGTCTTATCACCCAGTCTCTTTCTTCTGCATATCAACGACATACTGTCTACCGGCAATGTTCATTGTTATGCAGACGATAGCACTTTACATGGGAGTTATCATGGACATCCTGCGGCCAAACAGTCAGATAGCGCAGAGAAGAGGCAGCTTCTTGTCACTGAGCTTGACGGGATTCTGAATCACATTTCTCAATGGGGCTCTGAGAACCTGGTTGAGTTCAATGCCAAGAAGACGCAGGCATGTGCGTTTACAGCAAAAGTATCTTCTTTCCTTCCCCTCCCCACTCTTCAGAGCACGCCACTGCCACTGCAGGACAATCTCAATATCCTAGGTATGGATGTTCGCTGCAACCTGAATAACAAAAATTACATCGAAGGTATCATCAAAACAGCCTCACGAAAACTCGGAGTCCTGAACAGAGTGAGACGATTTTTCACGCCGGAGCAGCGGTGTCTTCTATACAAGACACAAATTCGCTCCTGTGTGGAATACTGCTCGCATCTCTGGGATGGTTCAGCAAAGTACTTACTAGATGCTCTCGACAGGTTGCAGCGACGTGCGGTCCGCATCATTGGGAATCCCGAGATCACGAACACCCTAGAACCTTTACAGCTGCGTAGAGATGTTGCGTCCATGGCTGTATTTTACCGTCTGTACCATGGGGAGTGTTCTGATGAGCTCTTCCAATTAGTCCCACCCTCCCCTTTCTTACACAGGACAACACGTGCAGGTCTTAGATGTCATCCGCACACGGTGCAAAACATCCAATCAAGAACCAAGCGGTTCGGAGACTCTTTCCTCTGTCGCACCATCAAGGCCTGGAATTCATTACCAGCTCACATGTTTCCTTCTTCCTACAGTCCCGGGTCCTTTAAGCGGGGCGTGAAAAAGCATATGATGAGGCCGTCAAGCTGAGTGTCACCATTGTCACACGGTATGTGTAAGTAATGGTGACCCTCTTTTCCGGGACTTTGCCTTCATCTTACCATCAGGCAAGGCGAAGTCCAATTGACGTGTCCTATATAAAAAAAAAAAAACCTATCTATGTAAAAGAAGTAGGAAGCTGTCTTTTGTTTCATTTTCATTTTTTAATTGAATGTCACGATCTATCTTCCCGAATATTACTTAGGTAGGTACTGTTAGATATCACAATATTTGATATTATCTGTCTCTTTCATTAAATATTCTTTTGCTTCTTTAATTAAACATCCGTGGTTATCACGTAAACTTGGAATTTGGAATAAGGGCCAAGCAATGATATAAGTATAAGAAGTAGCAACATGAGTTACTTTTATACCTAGTGACGCAATCAATTATTGTTTTATAAATAAGTAATGGTATCCATCACTTATGTAATAATGACATGCTGCCCTATAGGTGTACATAACTAGATTATTTTTTTAAACATGAATGCGATAAATAATACGGAGTTTATGATACGGAAAGAGAAAGAGATAGCTATATGTATTAAGTTATATACTTACCTAAAGCATGACTTTTGCTATCATGAGTCAACGCAGACCGCATTGTACACTTTTGACAACAGAGTATCTGTAGTAGTAAAATTACCTAAAAGATGAGATGGGTACATAACAATTAGGTATTTACCTCGTTTCAAAAACCTTCCTACCTATATGATCATTGTTTAATCTCTTCATACATATATACATACATACATATAATCACGCCTTTATCCCTGGAGGATTAGGTAGAGGTGAATTAACACCCACATTTCACCAATAATTGTATTCGGTCCCACGTAATAGGGGGTGAGCCTATTGCCTTATTCCGGGCACTATTGTTGACTCAATCCATGCATCTGAGGCTGAGTCTGGGCTGTATATATATACAGTTAGGTCATAAGTATTGTCACACAGTAAAAACTTTTCTTTTAGAATGCTGGCCACAAAAAAGTTTATTGGATTCGAATTTCGAATTGTTCATGAAAATAAAAATGTATACTTGTTAGAACTTGTTAGTTAAGCAGAACCACGGTGACAAGGGTGTTAAATGAAGATTTAGGGCTTCGGACATATCGAAGAAAAACAGGACATCGTTTGAATGCTCGTCTTATGGACCTGAGACTGAAGAGATGCCGCGCTTTGTTGAAGCGGAAAAAAATATCAGGAAATTCTTTTTTCGGATGAAAAATTTTTTACCGTAGAAGAGAGCTACAACAAACAAAATGATAAGGTGTACGCACACAGTACTGAAGAAGCGAGCAACCGTATTCCACGTGTCCAACGAGGTCATTTTCCATCCTCGCTCATGGTATGGTTGGGAGTTTCTTATTGGGTCTTAACGGAGGTACATTTTTGTGAGAAAGGTGTAAAAACTAATGCAGTTGTGTATCAAAATACAGTCCTGACGAACCTTGTGGAATTCAATAACAGCCACTGCGTATTCCAACAAGATTCGGCGCCAACTCATAGAGCGAAGAGCACACAAGACTGGCTGGCGGCGCGTGTAATCGACTTCATCCGGCACGAAGATTGGCCCTCCTCCAGTCCAGATTTGAGTCCGTTAGATTATGAGATACTCAACACTTGGATGAAAAGGCGTGCTCAAATCCTCATCCCAATTTGGAGTCACTCAAGACATCCTTGATTAAGACAGCCACCGACATTGACATGGACCTTGTTCATGTTGCGATAGACGACTGGCCGCGCAGATTGGTGGCCTGTATTCAAAACCACGGAGGTCATTTTGAATAAACTTTATTCTCATAAGAATCTATGTTTTGTTAAGTTCATTTTGGTATATAAATGGTTACATAGTGAATAAACTTGTCTCAATTATTTAATATTATACATGTGACAGAATTTATGACCTGACTGTGTATATCTGTCTGATGTTAAGCAGCCCTATCCCATAGTCGCCTTGGTTAGAGGTAGGACACGGCGGTATTTCCACTCAATTGAGCAGTAAGAGGAGGTAGAACACGGCGGTATTTACGCCCAATTGAGCAGTAAGAGGAGGTAGGACACGGCGGTATTTCCGCCCAATTGAGCAGTCCGACTGGGGAAGTACATCCGCCTTAAAGAATACCACGATTATAATAACTGTGTGTTTTTCCCGGCGGTGAGTAGGGTAGCCAGAGCTCACTGGAGAATTTGTGCCGTCAGTGGGATGACAGGTTTGTCCTGCTTTGTCCTCTATACTGACAGCATAGAAACTCTGTGCTTACAGGATCGGCAGCACGAGTGTGGCTTACTCTCTGGTGTTACACACGTCCATAGGCCACGGTAACCACTTTCCATCAGGTGGGCCGTGCGCTTGTCTGCTACCTAAGTGGTATAAAAAAAAACACCGCATGGGAAGAGATGGAGTGGCCCTAATTCTCCTCTACTCTGCTCTGTCTTCTCATGTGAAATCGAATTACCTATTGCAGGATAGCCTATTTTAAAGTCTGATTCCGCGAGGAAGGCAACCCACCGTAGGCTAGGTGAACTCGGCGATTCACCAAGGCAAGGTGGATGGCCTAGGCCGACGGTAGAGGGCGTACAGTTCCCGTCGGCCAGACACATCATCTGATCTCCCCTCCAGTCGTACCGGTCTCCCGTTCCACTGAGTTTAGGAGGGAGAAGACGAGTGTGTGCACGCCGTGGTCGCTTTCGCACTGCAAATTAGGAACGACGGCGCGGATTCGGCAGCACCCAGGATGACATAGCAGCCCTATTTAGGGAGGCACTGCGCTCCTCGCTCAGCCGGGGAGGGGGCTAGAAAAGGTGCCCTAAAAAAATGCTCGTTCCTACTCGGAAGGTGATAGTAACCGCGGCTATCACTGCATCATCCTAAAACGTAGTCGAAAGAACATAAAGCATAATGAAAACACCTATCATGACATTCGGCGCGTGGAACATGAGAACGCTTGTTGATCGCGATGGCAACGCCTGCCCTGAACGCAAAACTGCCATAGTAGCTCGGGAACTTCATCGATATAACGTGGATGTGGCTGCTCTTATTGAAACTCATCTTGCCGATGAAGGAGAGCTGGTAGAAGTGGCTATACTTTCTTTTGGAAAGGTACCACAGCCTCCGAACCGCGACGTTCAGACGTAGGGTTTGCCATCAAAAATCACATAGCTAAGCGACTTGAGGAGCACCCTGTGCATACTTCAGACCGCGTTACCACACTGCGCCTTCACCTGGACAAAAACAATTACCTTAATGTCATCAGTGTCTATGCCCCTACGCTAGACAAGGCTGATGACATCAAGGATAAATTCTACGAGGAATTATCTCAATGCCTTGACAGCATAAACGCCAGAGAGCAGGTTATATTGCTAGGCGATTTCAATGCCAGAGGTGGACGGGACAATGAGGCTTGGCCTGGAGTCTTGGGTAGACACGGAGTCGGCATCATGAACAGCAATGGTCAGTTGCTACTCAGTCTTTGTGCTCAAAATGAGCTTGCAATATCGAACACTATGTTCAGACTTGCCGCTAAGCACAAGACAACGTGAATGCATCCTCGATCCAAACACTGGCACTTGATTGATTATGCTATTGTCAGGCAGAGAGATACTGGTCAAGTCCAAGTCACTCGCGTCATGCGTGGTGCTTACAGTTGGACTGATCACCAACTTGTTATCACAAAGCTACGGCTCCGCCTCCGTCGACCTCGTAGATCCACACTTACAAAGCCTGCGTCGTTGAACGTGGATAGGCTTAAGAATCTCGAGGTGAAAGAGAAATATGCTGAAGCTGTGTCTGAAAAACTGTTGCCAGTTAATGAGACAGGTGATGTTGGGGTGGCCTGGGGAACTTTTTCTTCTCATCTTATGGAAGCAGCCTCAGCTACTTTAGGTATAAAAAGCAGTCGTAGTGAGGACTGGTTTGATGAGAATGATGTGGTTCTTAGGACAGCATTCAACAAACATCGATACCTCTTGCGACAGCATAGTAGGCAAGGTGGAAGCATTGCGGTAGTCAAAGCAAGTGACCTTGAATTGCGGAAGCTGTCTCGTCAATTAAAAGACAAATGGTGGCAAGACAAAGCTCTCTACAGTGGCTTGTTGATACTAACCAGGTCGGGGAGTTTTACTCCGAGATACGTAGGCTGACTGGTACATCCTACCGAGCAAAGGTGCCGTTGAAGTCGTTAGACGGTATGCACCTATTGACAAACAAGGAGGATGTACTAAATCGTTGGGCCCAACAATTTGGCAGCTTGCACATCGTAGTTCGATCATCTGAGCTGGATGACCCCCTGTCATATGATGAGGTTGTCTCTGCCATCAGGCAGCAACAGAATAAGCGAGCGGTTGGTATTGACCTTATACCGGGAGAGCTGTTAAAATACGGCGGCGGGGAGTTGTACATGTTGGTTTGGAAACTTTTTGCTCGTATGTGGGAGGAAGAGCGAGTCCCGGATGACTTTAAAGTGTCACGCATTTGTACCCTCTACAAGAACAAGGGTGACCGTTCCGACTGCAACTCTTACCGCGGTATTTCACTTTTGTCAGCCCCGGAAAGGCCTTTGCCAGAGTCCTTTAAAACCGCTTAAAGGCTCTGTCTGAAAAGATACTGCCAGAAACCCAGTTTGGCTTCCGACCTGAACGAGGCACCTGTGAAGCAATCTTTTCTGTGCGTCAACTGCTAGAAAAAAGCAAAGAACAGGGTCGTCCGCTATATCTCTGCTTTGTTGACCTGGAGAAGGCATTCGACAGTGTGCCTCGGGAAGCTCTCTGGATGCTGCTTGGGAAGCTAGGGTGCTCGGAGAAGTTTGTGAGACTTCTTAGACTCCTGCATGACGACATGCAATGCTGCGTTGGTGTCGATGGCAAACAATCAAATTTCTTCCCCGTTACCTGAGGGGTGAAACAAGGGTGTCTTCTAGCGCCCACACTGTTCGCCATGTACTTTGTAGTAGTAGTCAGTGATGTTTTACAAACTCTTTCTGAGGGAGTCCGCATCCGCTTCCGCACATATGGTAGTCTTTTCAATTTGGCCAGACTTAAGGCGCGCACTAAGGTCTCCCATACAATGATTACAGAAATCATGTATGCTGACGACTTATGCTTTGTGGCAGAATCCCCTGATGGCCTGCAACAGCTAATGTCCAGCCAACCAAGCTTGCTGCAAGTTCGGCCTTAAAATCAGTGTCAAGAAGACGGAGGTGATGTCCCTGGACTGGACACACATGGTCACCAGACACTGTCTATACAGCTACGTCAGGACATGCTCAAGCAGGTTGACAAGTTTTGCTATCTGGGGAGCACTATAACATCCAAGTGTGACCTTGATGATGAGATCGGCAGCAGGATCTGTGCCGCAGCTGCGGCATTTGGGAAGCTGCGGTCCAAGGTTTTCTGTTCACACGACTTTAAGCTGGCCACCATAATATCTGTTTACATGGCAGTTGTGCTGTCAAACCTCTTATATTCTTCTGAGACGTGGTGTGTGTATCGGCACCACATACGCACTCTGAATCGTTTCCACCTCAAGTGCCTACGTTCCATCATGAAGATCCGATGGTCCGACCGAGTGCGTAATACCGAAGTTTTGCGACGAGCCAATGTCGGTGGCATTGAGGCCTACTTAATGAGTCGGCAGCTTCGGTGGTGCGGTCACGTGTCACGTATGGCGGAGGAGAGAGTGGCGAAACGCATCTTCTACTCTGAACTAGAGGAGGGCAAGCGGAAACATGGCGGCCAACTCCTCAGGTTTAAAGATGTTCAGAAGCGTCATATGAAAAGATGGGAAGGGAAGGTTTGGCAGCACAACGTCCAGAATGGCGCAGGATGGTGCAAAGACAAGTAAGCGATTTCGAGGAACAGCGAAAGGCAAACCTCGACGCTAAACGCGATGAGCTGAAAGTCCGCCCACCTGCTGTCATTCACCGCGAAGATCGTCTATGTTAGTTATCTTCGAGCGCATCAGCGCCGAGCCGACTAGGAGTCGAAGTGGTCGCCATGGCCGAAATCGGTCGGAAGCATCATCATCATCATGTGATTGTGAACCCATAGGGATATATATTAGGTAAAATCAAATTTACTTTACAAACCACTCACCACGATGTTGTTTAAAAAGGTCCCGCCATTACTTTTTGACCAATTGTAGTTTTCACGCCGTATACCTAAACACTGACGAATCTAGACTTTCTTGATAGTTTTAATTTTATAGATGGTTTTCTGCAGTAGTAAAACTGAAATCAATATGCAGTATGTTCAATATTACGTAAGCACGGCAAAATATTTTGCCTATGCAACTCACAGGTAGAAAGAATTGCCTCGCTACTTAAAACGATAAGAACGATTAAAACGATTAGAACGATTAGAACGATTAGAACGATTGGAACGATTGGAACGATTGGAACGATTGGAACGATTGGAACGATTGGAACGATTGGAACGATTGGAACGATTGGAACGATTGGAACGATTGGAACGATTGGAACGATTGGAACGATTGGAACGATTGGAACGATTGGAACGATTGGAACGATTGGAACGATTGGAACGATTGGAACGATTGGAACGATTGGAACGATTGGAACGATTGGAACGATTGGAACGATTGGAACGATTGGAACGATTGGAACGATTGGAACGATTGGAACGATTGGAACGATTGGAACGATTGGAACGATTGGAACGATTGGAACGATTGGAACGATTGGAACGATTGGAACGATTGGAACGATTGGAACGATTGGAACGATTGGAACGATTGGAACGATTGGAACGATTGGAACGATTGGAACGATTGGAACGATTGGAACGATTGGAACGATTGGAACGATTGGAACGATTGGAACGATTGGAACGATTGGAACGATTGGAACGATTGGAACGATTGGAACGATTGGAACGATTGGAACGATTGGAACGATTGGAACGATTGGAACGATTGGAACGATTGGAACGATTGGAACGATTGGAACGATTGGAACGATTGGAACGATTGGAACGATTGAAGCGATTGAAGCGATTGAAACGATTGAAACGATTACAATGATTAAAAATCTTGTTCTTCTTACCAACTCACTTAAATTTCGTTATACCTAATCATAAATTATTTTGTAGCCTTAAAATGATTATCGATAATCTTGTTTTAAATTGCAATTTCAACATTTATACAAATAAACAAATGCTACATCTTTTTTGCAATCAAATCAAGTCAAAATTGTTCCCGGCGTAAAGGTGCCCATGACACTGGCGCGTTGCCTAGCCGAATCGGTAAGGCCATACTTTGCTCCAGAACCGAACTAGAGCGGGAGTCACCGCCTTGTTTGTATTCACGACGACGACCAATTTCAGCATTTAAGCCCTTTGCCTTCGGCCTCCAACTTGGGCAGTCTCTACCGCAATGGGTACAAAATAATATTGTGGCTTCATTGCGGCGTATATCAGTTATTTCCTGCTCGCCGCGTCCTCAGCCGCCGACACAGGAGCGCTGATGGTACGACTCAGGTGCATAGCCGGGACTGCAAGTGGCATCCCATACCCATGTCGTTTTTCCACGGCACCAAAGTCAGCCCATCTGGTCACTTCCCCTCCGATCTGCTGAGACCCGGTGACTCCAGCGTACACGGTACGTTTGCCGATATAAGGACCTTCCGAACTAAGTAGGTATATCGTAGCGGGCATGATGGCGCGGAATCCTTTTATTTTTTTTAAACCACTTAGTTGGCAGACAAGCACACGGCCCACCTGATGGGAAGCGGTTACCGTGGCCTATGGACGTATGCACACTCGCGCTGCCGTCCATGAAGAAACCTTCTGATGCCCCTCTTGAAGAACCCCATATTGTAGGCGCTTGGCAAAACCGCAGCAGGGAGGTCATTCCACAGCTTGAGTGTGCGTGGGATAAAGTTTCTTTCATAACACACAGTACGCACCGTCTCAGGTTTTTTTTTTTATACCACTAAGTTGGCAGACAAGCACACGGCCCACCTGATGGGAAGCGGTTACCGTGGCCTATGGACGTATGCAACACCAGGGGTGTCACACTCGTGCTGCCGACCATGAAGAAACCTTCTGATGCCCCTCTTGAAGAACCCCATATTGTAGGCGCTTGGGAAAACCGCAGCAGGGAGGTCATTCCACAGCTTGAGTGTGCGTGGGTTGAAGTTTCTTTCATACCGCACAGTGCGCACCGTCTCAGGTCGCAATGTGTGGGGATGAATTCCCTGCCTATGGCGAGAGGTGCGATGATAGAATGTAGCTACGGGCATCATGTCAAACAATTCATCTGAGCACAACCATTGTATAGGCGGTAGAACACACACAGTGAGGCAAAATCCCTCCTAAGGCTAAGAGGTTCCAGTCTACCTGTGAGTATGGGATTGTCAACCAGCCTCAATGCCCGTCTTTGCAACGAGTCGAAGGGGTCAAGCTGGTATGCAGGTGCTCCAGCAAAAAGGTGACAGCAGTACTCCATGTGAGGCCGGACCTGTGCCTTATAAAGAAGGAGTTGCTGCCCCGCAGTGAAGTACTGCTTCGCCCTGTTGAGCACTCCGAGTTTTCTTGATGCCAACTTAACCTTGTCCTGCAAATGACTTCGGTATTGGACGTCGCTGGAGATATCGACACCAAGGATCCCGATACTCGAGGAGATGGTAAGCGGTGTGCCCAGGAATTGCGGCGCTACAATGAATGGGGTTTTCTTAGCGGTGAATACACATACTTGTGTCTTAGTGGGGTTGAATTGGACTAGGTTTAGTCGTCCCCAATCGGATACTCCAGAGAGAGTAGTCTCGATTTTAGACACAAGTTGTTCGCGACTCTTCTCCACCTCGGACTGAGGGATATTTGCACGGCCCGTGTAACACGTGTCCCCGGTACTGTCGTCCGCATAACAATGAATGGAGCCATCAGACAGCATGTCATTGATATGCAGCAGAAACAGCGTCGGAGACAACACGGAGCCTTGTGGGACACCAGCGTTTATGTTCATGCGGTCCGAGCAGCTGCCGTCGACGACAGCTTGGATGCTTCTGTTGGACAAAAAGGTGGCGATCCATTCGCAAAGTCCCTCGGGGAGTCGATAGTACGGCAACTTCGCAAGAAGACCTTTGTGCCAGACCCGATCGAAGGCCTTTGCTATATCGAGGCTGACCGCTAGTGCCTCACCCCGACTCTCGATGGCTTGCGACCACCGGTTTGTGAGATACACAAGAAGGTCACCGGTTGAGCGACGGTGGCGAAAGCCGTACTGTCGGTCGCTCAGTAGATCGTTTCCTTCAAGGTATCTCAGGAGCTGTGTATTAATGACACGCTCCATAACCTTCGAGAGTAGGGAGGTTATAGCGATAGGCCTGTAATTGGTCGGATCTGTCCTGTCACCTTTCTTAGGTACAGGGTGCACGAATGCGGTCTTCCACGAGGCTGGAACCTGCCGCGCGGAGTAGGAGAGTGCGAAAAGGCGTGTAAGTACAGGGCACAGCTCGGGGGCGCAGTGTTTAAGCACCATCGCCGGTATACCATCCGGCCCACTCGACTTCCGAACATCTAGGGACTTAAGCTCACGCCGGACCGCCAGTTGCGTGATTTTAACTTCAGACATGGAAGCACCACAGCTGGGAATTATGGGTGGTTCGGAGTCAACGTCGTTCATAGTCGAGTTTGACGCAAAGAGATTACCCAACAGATCGGCTTTCTCCTTAGCGCCATGGGCCAGACTACCATCGGATTTTTGCAGCGGTGGAAGGCAAGACTGGCAGAAGTTTCCCTCGGCAGCTTTGGCGAGCGACCAAAATGCACGACTGCCAGATGGGTAGCGCGCAAGCCGCTCGTCAATTCTGCCGATGAACTCAAACTTAGCCCTGGCCGTAGCTTTTTTACTAGACCTCGAGGCGGCATTCAACTTTCGCTTCACTTCAGTGATATTAGGATCTTTATTGGCAAGAGCCGTGGTCCAAGCCCTGTATGCAGATTGCTTGTGGTGTCTTGCTTCTCTGCAGGGCCTATTAAACCAAGGGCGTTTGCTCTCTCCTGTTGCGATCAAGCGGTTCGGAATATAGCATTCCATACCCGCTAGGATCGCATCAGCTACTGCTGTTGCACAGGAGCTGGGATCATTTGAAGTGAAGCAAAGCCGCCTCCACGGGTACGACGCGAAGAATTCTCGCAGTCCATCCCAGTCTGCCGACTTGTAGTGCCAGACATGCCGCCATTGAGGTGGCCGCGGTGGTTCAGGCCGCGTGAGAGTCACTTGCGCCCGAACGAGGCTGTGGTCCGAAGTACCAAGTGGTGCTTCCACAGTTACTGAGTATTCGTCCGGGCGTGAAGTCAGCAGAAGGTCCAGTATAGAGCTTCTATGGGTCTCTATTTCTGGTGTTCTAGTAATAGAATGCACCAGTTGAGAGAATCCGTAGGTCAGTGCAAAGTCATGAGCAGCCCTTCCCGCAAAATCAGTTCTAGGAGACCCCAGCCACTCTACGTGGTGAGCGTTGAAGTCCCCCAAGAATACTAAATCCGCGGTAGGGTATTGCTCAATTACCTTGTCCGCAGACCGCTGCAGATGCTCAAACAATTGAGCTGTACCCAAGTCACCGCTATGAGACCTGTAGAGGCACGCAAAGATACGGGTGTGGCCACCGTGATCCGTACGTACCCAAAGAGTTGACAGGTCCCTGTCTTCAAGGCCTTGAAGACGGCGGCAGCAAATATTATCCCGGACGTACAAGCATACCCCGGCGCGACTCAGGAAGTTATGCTCGAGTTTGTACCCGGGGTACATTAAGTAGGCTGTATCGGCTGGGCATGATATTTGCGTCTCCGTCAGAAAAAACAAGGTGGGCTGCGCGGTCTCTAAATGTAGATGGACCGCGTTGAGGTTGGTGTGTAGGCCCCTGATGTTACAGAAATCCACATGTATTGTGGACGATGGTACCGCTGTAGTAACGTTATTCTTATTTTTTCCTTTCATGACCTATATGGGGGGTGGGGGGGGAGGAAGGTATAGAGAGTTTCTGTGCTCCCAGTGCAGAAGACAAAGCTAGGCTTCGTACCACCACTGACAAGCTGGGGTTGTGTGAGTGGCTGGCGCGGCGGGCGGAAGGGCCCCCGGTCCCCTCCCAAATACTGTAGCCGAGTCCACTCCGGTTTCCTCCTCCGGCACGACTACAGCATCGGGCACTTTACACAGGCTGCTGGTTCAGCCTCCTGGGGCGGAGATTAAGTGATCCCCAGGTTCGGGAACCGTACAACCTGCGGGCGGCCAGCGGATAACCGTTTCACCGGGTCTCCCTGACCGCCGCGCCAACATTTCACGCCCCTACAAGTCAGTGGTGTCAATTTAAGCCTACGGCCTATCCACTGACAGCACAAAACCTCTCCAGTGAGCTCTGGCTACCCTACTCATCACCGGGAACACAACACAAGGTTATTATAACCGCGGTATTCTGTAGGGCGGAGGTACTTCCCCAGACGGATTGCTCAATTTGAGACGGGAGATACCGTCGTGTCCTACCTCCTCGAAAAATGTGTGAGGATGAATACAAAAAAACCTGCCCGTGCAGCGACGACAACTTAGTGCATGATGGCCGTCCTCCTCCACCATGGAACTGCAGATGAATTCTAGGCGAAGCGTCACTGCCACCCGCAAAGAGTCGTCGTCTTTCATATTAGTTGTAGTGCCTGACTAGGTAGGTAGGTAATCTTAAAGATATCATACTTGGTTTAATATATACTAAATTATTCGCTGGGCAAGTAGATACCCGCCCTTGCTCTTATTTTTTTTGACAGTTTATGGCGTGCCTTGATTAGTTAATATATACTAAATTATTCGCTGGGCAAGTATATACGAAGATCTATGTAGGTAGAAACTGCGAGACGTCGGGGAGACGCTGCCACCTACGGTCTATGTCAGGGCGCCTGTCGCATCGACTTGCTTCTTATATGGTAATAGGTGGACGCACTTATCACCCCAAAACCTGCACCCAGAGAACCAATCCACCCCTTACCAGCTCTCTCCACTATGCCAGAGAGACACGTGGAAAACCTCCGAGTAACCCGCTCCTTTTCCTCTCCTGCCGCTTCTTTAACCAGGGTGTACCTCGAGGAGGTTCCCGACCTTTGTAATTAATATATAAATAAAATAATAATATATAAATAAGTACCTATCAGAGTCAGATGTACCGCAAAAAAACGTATAATTTCCATCGCGGCAATACCACATGTCACCAGCGCCATCTAGTGACAGCAAGCTGAATCACCCCAGATCCTGTTTAACAAAACAAGTGAATTCACTCGCTGGATAGTAGGTTTGTTATGTAATGACCGTCTGGTTAAATTATACAGTTAATTCAACAGCTAGGTTGTTTAAATATAATAAAATCGGTACCCAGTCGTAAAGAAGTCGTGCTAAAATTGTTTATTTTTTACTAGCAGCCCTGTTTTGACAATTTGAGTTGACACTGACTTTATGTGTGTCATTTCCAGTTTCCAGCTAAATCCTAAACCTGCTTTGGTCTACAGACTGTGTTGTGTCTAATTTCTGTTTATCATTGTGCTTTTCTGTTGTATGTTTATTAATATACTTATCAACCATGTTTCAGTACCTTCTAGCCTTTTTGTTAGTTAACTCGTGTTACCAAAGTTGGGGGATTCCTACACCAAAACATCAGTTGTTGTCATTCCCATTAGCTGGTCTTGCAAGCCAATGCGAAAATCTGTATTTATCTAAAGCGATCGACAGGAAATCTAAAGAGTGTGCTGAATTTACGCCGCGAAGTGTTAAAAAGCAAATACGGTGTTTTATATTTTATGATATAAACCAGCAGTTATGTGCGGCAGTAGCTGCGTCTCAGCTAGCGTTGACAGAGGATTTTACTGATAAAATTAATGCGGAACAAAATATCGATACAGTGTGCACATTGGCAAAGACTTGGGCTTTCTCGAATTTAAGCGCATATGAAAATTACAAGAACGAATCGGAAATCGCTCTTAAGTCGCCAGCCATGTGTGGTGAGATATGTGGTGTTGAGGACAATGTGATTTCAGTCAATGATTATTGCAAATACTACAAGTGGGGGATAGAATTATTGAAGGCTCAGATATCAAGCACAAATAATATGAAAAAAAATTCTGTTGATGCATCCATCGCACCAGAGTTAAATCCTAATGCAAAGCGTGATAAAGCAACTGTGAATAATATACCAGAGGCTAATACAGGCAATACTAAAACAGTTGAGTTGCAAATCAAGCAAACTGAGTCTGCAGTTCCAAAATCTACACCTGAGAAGATTGAAGACTCGGGTGATGTTGCAGTACAGAAGTCCACATCTCGCACTACATCATCTAAGCCGACAGCTAACCAAGAAAGTGGACCAACTGGTATTAAGGATGATGAATCAGACATGAATGCTTTGGAACATCCTATTCTACCCAATGTGAATACAAATGAACAAGTAAATAAAGCTACAGTGGCAAGAGACTCTAAACAAGGTGGTGGAGAGAGTGATCCTGGATTATTACCTGAAGTTGGTAAAGATAACATGAGTCTTGCCAAGGATACTGATTTTGATAAAACTGACAGTAAGGATGACGCTGATTATCCAGGTAATTGAGTTGTAACTCAAGATAATATGTTATTTTGATTTTTATTGTCCGTCTACATGTTTTAGTTACTGTTACTTTATTTATATTTTGTAGTCAGTGCTTTTCACTAAGTACCTACTAGGTTACTAATGCCTTGTTTCTGAATTGAGAAATCAAAGTTGAATGTCTCTCTATGTCTATCTATATATCTTCTACTCAAGCACAGTTTCATAAACAATAAATATTAATACTCTTTAACATCCAATAATAATGTTTAAACTATGTATTAATTCCTGCTGGCTAATTTTGTGTGCTCCTAACAACAATGCACATTCTACACAATTAAAAGCTTTTACCTCAGTATCTATATCATGTTCTATCATATAAATCTTGTCTATTGTAATAATATGACCTACTATTGACTTTTTTGTGAGTATACACATTGCCTTATTGTTTTATTTTATCTGTATTTATATCTTCTTCATCATTGAGTCAATGACTCATAATACATGAAATTTTGTTTGTCCAATACTTATAACAGTTATAAAATTGTATTTATTTGTACAGTATTTAACCTTTACCTTTTACCTTGACACATGTTTTGCTGTTAATTTGCTACACTTGAATTTTCTCGAGTAAATAATATTCAAGGAGAATTGGTCACTATAATTTTATGTTGCGTAAGTTAAGTAATATTAAAGTGATGTAACATAATCTTTGCAGGTAATGATGATGATGAGCCTGAAGAATCCGAACCGAATGTAAATGTGCCGAAAAATCAAGAACCCATTGTAGACAACAAGCCCATAATATCACACAACAGTGAAGTCTCTCAGAAAGGTAATTCTCTAACTTTTAATAGATGTATTTGCAATTGTTGTAATTTTTTTATTTACTTCAGGTACTTACATACTACTTCCACTAATGGAAAAAACAAAAATAACACTACTGTAAAGCTAGAATCAAAGAATCAATTTCATTTATTCAGTTTAGGCACATAAAGAGCACATATGAACGTCAAAATTTTACAATTAGGTATGTCAAGGAATAATACAAAAATATTAAATAATGTAAAAATAAACCATTGAAAAACAATTCTTTTGCTGGTTCGGTAGGTTAGTTCAACTGAGAAGATACCAGCAAGAAACTCAGCGAACTGTATTAGAACTAGATTTTTTTTTCTTTTAAATTTGCTTCAGTTAACAATTTAATTTGTGCGAGCAAGCAAGAGACTTATGTTGACCACACATTTACATCATTAAGATACTCATCCATTTTATAGTAGCCTTTACTGGTGTACTTATCTAATGAGGAATATCTAGCTATAAATTAACTCATTACTATGACAAAAATTCAAAAGCCTAGCTATTATATATATTGTTGTTGTCGCATATGTAGTCAAGTCATTGTGTAGGTTCCTATACTGAGCAAGGTAAGTATTATGTCAAAACAATGGCCCCTACATACTTATTTATACTTATAACATCCTGCTATGACAAAATAGGAAGGGACTACAAGCTTACCATAACTTTTAAATAGCCTAGTGTTTGAGGTGTAACACTTTGCGATGAACGGACATAATTGGATCTGTAATGGATCCAAACTTGCCCATTATCTATAGGTACTTTCTATGTGAATCCACTCCTAATACTATAGTTCAACTATAGGCGTTGACAAGAATACCTACTAACAGATATTTTCAGTCATTGTACAAGAAAAAAAATTATATTGATCAATATTGTCTGATTAAAGATTAGGAAACATTGGATCAAGTCATTTTTTTTTTTAATATTCCTCAACATTCTACACAGCGTTATCTAAACCCATGGTAAGCATAGTTTAACTAGCTTGTGGTATGGAATCTAGAATGCGAATAAACATACTTAGATCCTTTTTTCTTGTAAATATATTATACCTACATATAGTTTGATGAGAGATGAGATGATGATGAGGATGAAAGTAATGTCATTAGGAAGGTACTAACTATGGAAGTGGATGGCTACAAGGGGAGAGGGGGGCCTAAAATGCGGTGGATGGACTGTGTGAAAGATGACATGGTTAAGAAGGGAGTGAATGTTGAAATGACTGCAACTAGAGATGAATGGAAAAGGAACACATGTTGCGCCGACCCCAAATAATCTTGGGATAAGGGCAGGAGGATGATGATGATATTATACATAGATTGAATGAAATTTTAAAGCATAAATTTCATTCATTCAATAGTTTGAGCGGAGTCATCAAAAATCAATGTTTAAAAATTATTGCAACATTATTCATTTGTTCCGATAGTTCGTATATTGATTTCGGTAGATGGCTCCCACCGTCCCCGTAAGACGGATATATATATACATATATAAAGAATAATTTACATGGTTTCGGGCGAAGGTTCTGTGAAATAGTGGTCAGAGCGTTCCCCATGTAAGGGAAAGATCGCGGGTTCGAATTCCGGCTGAACCGATCTAATTTTTCCTATCAATTTGACTAGTTATCATACTAAATGCTTTAAAATTTCGTTCAATATTGTCTGATACCTATATTTGTAATCACAGTCGCTGGGTTGCTGCTACATACCTGCAATCGATATTCTACATAGGTACAATGATACATGTTTTTCTTAACCTGAGAAGGTCACTATTGAGTTTGTTCAAGTGTGAAAGCAGATAATAACATTGTTCAAATATTTTTTGTTTATTCATGATATAGGTCGGTACCATTTCTATCATAACATTTACATAACATAAACTCAAGCCTATATCCCCGATGGGGTAGGCAGAGGCGCTAGCACCCACATTTCGCCAGTTTATGTTTAGGTCGTAATGTAATAGGTGGTGAGCCTATTGCCATTAACCGAGCACTTATAAACCTGCAATAAATACACACAACTTCGAAAAGCATCGAAAAGTCATTGGTGTGTGCCATGGTAAAACCTGGGATCGAACACGAGACCTCGTCTCAGCAGTCCATTATCCATACCACTAGGCTACCGCATACATATCTAAATGTTATCTATGCTATTGTCATTAATTCACATGAAGTTTTTAAATGTTAATGAGGTGCACAAGAAAATGAGTCATTTATTACAAAAAGGCTCAAGCTAAAGTTAGATTTGTTGGTTTTTTTTATACCACTTAGGTGGCAGAAAAGCACACGGCCCACCTGATGGAAAGTGGTTACCGTGGCCTATGGACGTTTGTAACACTGCCAACCCTGTAAGTACAGTTTCTGTGCCGCCAATGAGGAAGACAAAGCATTTTTAAACGACATATTATATAAACAATATTTTATTTACAGAATTCTACCCGAATACAATGCCCGATGGTTTCCCTGATGATGGTGATCATTTCTTCCCGTTCTTCCTGACTGCAGTCATTTTAATCGTACTACTGTATGTGCTATATCACAACAAGAGCAAAGTCAGCAAAGTGGTATGTAAACATTGGTATTTTTACCTACCTATTACATATACAGTTACATTACATTCCTATAAATATTGTGATGAAGGATAGGGACGAATCGCGTTGGTTTACACAGCAATAATATCAATATTAAATTGACAGGATCTTGTTAATATATTGAACCTCGGTTACGCACATTCCAACATATAAAATACTGCCCTGTTATTTGCCAGTTTTGCAGTTACCTATAAAGAAAAGACTGGAAGTTAGTAGGTTCTAAGTTATATCTAAATAATATGTTTTTTAAAACTGTCGTTGGGAATAGATATATTTCAAATTGGGGAGGGGGGGGGGGGGGGGGGACCGCCTACGGCCAACTCCAATAGCGACGGAGGTGGCTCTGTTGAGTGTTGCTAGGAACTCTCTTGTTAGAAGCTCTCCACATATCACTCTGATTAGCAGATGGCATAGTGGAAAACAGACAAAGGCGCAGGCGGGTTCTCCCTATGCAGGCCTGGGGACGACAGGTAATGACCTATCACCACAGCAGAAGCAGACTGGCGTACGGGTTCATTTCACACCCGAGAGTCTCATAGCCGAGGATGGCTCGAGGTCAGCCGCGGTGTGAGAAAATTGTTAGTTCCCCTTACACTCTAGTAATTGACACCCAAAACGGCGTGCGGTTTTAGTCAGTTGGAGTTCGATATACCCGCTGATACATCTCAGTCGGTACACCTACTAAATAATGGATGATTTTAGTAAATTTACTGTAG
The DNA here is from genome assembly GCA_963662185.1 of Eilema griseolum. Lineage (NCBI taxonomy): Eukaryota > Metazoa > Arthropoda > Insecta > Lepidoptera > Erebidae > Eilema > Eilema griseolum. Next base: position 12,540,922 of record OY759242.1, read on the forward strand.
CAATGTTGTAGAATATTATTGCTTGTATTTTTTAAAATACATTAATGTTTTTTTATTATTGTTTTGCAGTTCTTCGGATTGATACTAGAAGGTCGCCAGGTAGGTCGCCGACGCAACAGTCGGGGTCACGCCTACCGCCGCCTCGACACGTTAGAACAAGCAATGAGTGCTAACACCGCTGCACCACCCAGCAAAATTATATACTAAGTGCTGTTTAAAATAATTAAAATTAGATTAACAAATCTCAGAACGTCCTAATGTGGATTTGTTACAGACATTGATGGTCAGTACCTAATCACTCTTATCATAAAATTCCACATTGATATTTTTTATATTATTCGGTAAACGTGCATTTTGTGTCGTCGATGGCAGGCGGTTATGTCATAGTGATACTTCTGTTGGTTTTTTAGGTAGGGTACGTCACTATATATATAACATAAACTCACGCCTATATTCCCGAAGGAGTAGGCAGAGGTGCTAGCACCCACATTTCGCCAGTTTATGTTTAGGTCGGAATGTAATAGGTGGCGAGCGTATTGCTATTAACCGGGCACTTATAAACCTACGATATGCCTTGCCCGATAGTAAGTTGAAAGTGAAATCACCCAAATGAAAGCCAGTATTTATAAATCCATGTTGTGGTGACCCTCAGTTCAACGGCCTAGATAGATGCTTTTTCAGGCTAATTAGAACACGAGATTGCATAAAGATAAACACATGTGTTTGTAAGGAATATTCAGTCTTTATAGTGATGCGGTAAATAAAAGATTACACGTTTAGCGCTCGATGAAAATGTTTATGTCTGTCGTGCAGGCTGGATGTGTCACTCAACCCTGCACCAATTGTTCTAAATAAATAATTACATAGACATACTCACACCTGTAAATCCCCGAAAGGGTAGGCAGAGATGTGTTCCGTGTATTAACACCCACATTTTGCTAACTACGATTTTCGGCCCCACGTAATAAGGGGCGAGCCTATTGCCGTCAAGCGGGCAATTAGTCGCATAATAAGAAAGGAAGTTTAGACAATCAAGGCAACCGCCATTAGCCCAAACTGCGGATATAAGTACCTACGGTGCGTTACAGCGCCGGGGAAGAGTAGTCAGGAATTGCTCGCGTTTGCGAGCACACGCGTGAAGCGACATGAGCAAACTTAATATTGTAATCTATCATGCGACTTTTATTATTGCTGTTGAAAAATAATAACTTTATTTCAACATGTACATGCTTTCCGTCAGAAAATTTATGAAAATTGTTTATAAGATTCAGAAATTTTGCAACACTAAAATATAATAACAGGAACTTTAGAGAAGATAAAAATTAATTAAAAATTCAATAGATATATAAAAGTTAAACAACTGTAAACATATCTTGTAGTATTGGATATTTTTATATTAATTTTCTGACAAAGCGATAGCCCTAACACTTGAGGTGGCGGTATTGTATGTCCGGAACAAAGGGCGGTACCTACAAAATTTAGGAGGTTATTAAAACGGCGACTTTCTTTCTTAAAGATCAAAAAAGTGCAACTTCTGTAGGTACGTAGGTACGTAGTATTTATCCAGTGGTTTAAGAATAATTATATGGTGTAGAAAACAGAAGTATCACTTACTTGTTGCTAACCTTACATAAGTCACACTTAAGCAAGAACAAGTAATACCGTTTTGCTCTTTTTCTTAACAATTGATTGTACATTACACTAAACATCGAGGCCATAAGAGCAAGAAGGTTCAACCAGCATTTTATCAGACAATAGTTAGATGTTGACATTCATTCTTTATATTATCAATAGATAGTAGTATAAAAATCGATATTTGCACATTATCGGGTGGCTATGTGCCACTAATGTGTACAAATAAAAAATGTTACAGTGTATCACAATAAACGGGATATTTACCATGTTTCATTGTTTTGAGTTTCCGAACGTTTTCTCTGTTGCAACAGCGCCGATATATCGGAAACTCAAAACAATGAAACATGGTAAATATCCCGTTTATTGTGATACTGATGTGAGTGACCATGATAGTTTAAATACCTATAATGTTACAGTGGTTAATTAACGCTACAAATACTTAGAAGTTTGATTGAGCTCACATTTATACATGATATAAAACCCGCTTGAAAGAGGGTTTTAATTTATGTTATTTATGTGCTAGATGAAGCTGCAATTGGGTTATTTTTTACGAATTTATTCCCAGGCCTATTATTATTTTATCCCGAATGTTAGGGCCTCGGAACACGGGATGCTAGTTCTATTATAAAATGGTGGTTACCCTTTCTCGTGCTTAGGGTCTCAATTTTCTAACTTACTATACATTTATGTTATTACCCTACCTCGCTTTTACAAAGTAAGTTATGTATTGACTTATGTGTGTACAAGTATTCAAATATTCAGCTATTTTCCATAACATTGCACTGATGTAGTTTAATTTTGTTTATAACGCTGATAGCATTTCTATTTCTTATTTGCTTTCTAGTCTTCATAAATATAAATAAAGTTTATTATTAACTGTATCATAATTCATTTTTTTTATATAGATTTGGTTTCTTGTTATTAGTTAAAATATAATTTTATGTTATCATTATCGTTAAATTCTTCATAATGATTATGCTGGCAATACCTAACAACACTGGGTTGATCACTTTGTGACAAAATTTTCGTGTTAACTCGGATACATATTTTGGGCTTTCTTTGTGAATAAATACAGCATGTCTCAATATGAATAGTCTAATTTCCATTGCCCAAATAACACTGTTATTCAAATAAATGTTATTTGACATTTAACTGTACTGTTTGGGAAATTGGAACAGGACATTTAATATCTCCTCCTTTTATGAAGTCGACAAATAGAAAAATGTACCTAACTGTATTTCTATCGGATTCATTTAAGTGAAGCGAATATATGAGAATTCAGATAAACATTGTATTCTAATGAGCTGTCCCACGAGTAATCTGTTACTGCTGCGAGTTTATATAATCAATAATTACATACATACATAAAATCACGCCTTTATCACCAGAGGGCTAGGCAGAGGTGAATCAACACCCACATTTCACCAATAACTGTATTCAGTCCCACGTAATACGTGGTGAGCCTATTGCCGTATATCGGACACTAAAGTTGACTCGAGCCCCGCATCTGAGGCTGAGTCTGGGCTGTATATATCTATCTGATGTTAAACAGCCCTATCCCTTAGTCGCCTTGTACGACACCGCATGGGAAGAGATAGGGTGGCCCAAATTCTACTCTGCCGGGAACCACGCGGCAAAACATTATTTATTAATAATAATCAATAATTATTATAAATAAAAAATGTATGAAATAATTACGTAGTCCATCTCCAATTAATTCCATTTCATTCAATCCATCATGCCTTTTTTATTTATGTTACTTACCATAAATTAATTAAGGTACTTTACTTTCATACATCACCTTCAGACCAAGACCCAAAAGTCCAATTTTTTTCATCCCTCATTTACTTTGTCACTAAACCTAACTAAACAACCTTTATGAGTCATTATTTCAAATAAAATTGACATTCAAATTATAAATAGTTCTGTTATTAAACACAATGTACAAGGTAATGATAATTTAATATTATTTAGTTTACACATCAGTTTATTATAACTATAAAATATAATATGCACTAAGTGTACACTTTATCATACCTAATACGTATAAGCAGCTTCAGTTAGTAAAAGTACAATACTAATTTTAATTATAAGAATTTAATATCACAATACATCAATACAATAAAATAACCAGTGATGATGGTGATGTGTTGCAGACTGTGATTAAGTAATTTGTATGTTGTATTCGTACATACACACATGAACAGCGAGCTATACGCTTATATCAACATTTAACCCTTCATATTATATAGAAATAAAACTATTTAACGGATCATAACGCGATAATTTGGTATTATTTAAACTAAGCCCGACGTTTCGGTTGCTTTTCAGCAGCCATGGTCATTACTGGAACTTCGGGCTCTGTGTAAATTATAAAATCAAATAATCTCGATAGAATCCGACCAGTTTTGTTTCAATGTGTGATATTTCGCCTCTAATAACAATCTTCATACTTTGTAAACCAGGTATTGGTGTTTGGGAATTGTAGGAGATAAATTGGGTGAATATTATTTACAGGTGTTTCGATTAGATTTTAATATTGTCATTAATCCTTTTTTGCTTAATTTTACTTAGTTCCTATTATTGAATTGAATCCTTTTATATTGCTTATCGAAAGAAAATTTTTGGCTGTCTCGATCTCAATACAAACAGTATCTAAATTGTAACTTGACTGATTTGCATTATAATTATAAACTCATTAGAGTTAAATGCTATTAAATTGCACTTTCATTTTGCAAATTATGAAGTATTTATAATCAAATTATTAAACTGTATCATATCATGGCTACAAGTTAAAATTGATAAAGCATAAATCAATTCGTTTCTTGTAATTGTGTCTGATAATCTTAATCGTGCAAATAATAATTGATTATTTGTGAGTACCAAGATATCAATAGCAGTGATGCAATAATAGTGATAGTTATTCATTTTATTAAAAACGTTGATGTCGAATTTTATTTTCAAGTAAGTGATTGACATGCTACATAGAACTGAGATGGGGGCCGGCCGTACACATAATATATAATACAGCTTTTGGACGCGGCAAGTTGGTTATCGCGACTAAACATAACCTATGTCCTAACTCAAGGTCTACAACATACATATAATCACGACTTTATCCCCGAAGAGTTAGGCAGAGGTGAATTGACACCCACATTTCACCAATCATTGTTTTCGGCACCACGTAATAGGGGGTGAGCCTATTGGCGTTTTTCGGGTACTACTATTGACTCGAGCCTTTTATCTGTGCCTGAGTCTGAGCTGTATAGGTATATCTGTCTTATGTTAAACAGCCCTATCCCTTAGTTGCTTTGTACGACACCGCATGGGAAGAGATGGGGTGGCCCAAATTCCACTCTGACGGGAACCATTTTCAATGTCTAATCTACCACTATACCTACCAAATTTCATCAAAATCGGTTCAGTGGTTTGAGGCGTGAAAGCGTAACATACAGATAGACAGATTTACTTTCGCATTTATAATATTATTATGGATTTATAGAAGAGCTATATACCTATCTGCTTAGTTGTTTTCGATATTTGCAGAAAAATATCGTACTGTTACATAAGTATGTTAATATATATTTTTTAATTACAAGAAAAAACATGTAGGCCAAGACCATGTCAATATATTTGTAAAGCCTTTGAGAAACTTCTTGGAACATTACCAGTAACTACCTAAATATATTATGTAACTTAAGATTGATAACTTGACCCTAATTACACTAATTATTGTGCAAAGTAGGTCACGTATTGTATTCTACTAAATCTAAAAAGGTACGGTAAGCTACGAAGTGTATTAATTAAATGTAAATTTGAACAAAATTATAAAAGTATAAATCTTATAGAACAGCCTTTTTCCGAACTTATATGATAAAGTAGTGTACAAAAGCGTTCTCTTGGTTGTGGCGATCATATTACTTATCACCAGAAATGAATTATTGTATAAATTATGTAAATATCAAAAGGTGGCCATTCACTATGCTACTTATCGTCCAATCGGCTTGATCAAATCGAAATAATTGAGTTTGGATTGTTCCCTCATTCCTCAAGTATAACTGTGCATATATATCCGCACATGGTCAGTTCTGCTTGATCCTGTAAACAGCGTCATGCCGATTCAACGACAGGCAGCAAGGTGTATGGCCACCATAATTATTTCGTAATTGTTGGAAAATTAGAATAGGTACTTGGTCACACTGCGATTCCCATTTTTGTTCCGGTTGTGAATAGTAGGTAGTAGCAAAATAGAAATTAAGTATTAATTATGTAATAAGAATTGTGGCAATTTAAATTTTCTTTACTATTCTGAAACATTGTGCACTGGTATTCATTTCATTCATGATATTCTTATAAATTGTGTCCTATAAGGGCTATCTTAAGATTAGATTTAATTTACTCTTTGTATTTATAATAAAGTTTAAGAAGAATATTGTACTTTTTAGTTCTCTTTCCCTTTTTATGATTCCGTAAAAGGATAAAACGGTATCCTTATATTTCAAGACCTTTTTCTCAGGAAGGCGTAAAGGTCTCAAGTTGAAATTCACATCAAATACTCAGGTCTGTAACTTCTTGAAGCTGTGAAATATCAATATTCTAAGTCGACGCTGTCAAAAGATGTAACTGTTTAGATAGCATTAATTTATCCTTTAATCCGATTTCTTCCCCTCAGTACGTAACCTACTGGACCCTTGTTTGTCTTGAACAACCGTAACGTACAATGTTTCGATATCGCCAACGGGTTGTGGAGGTCAAATGGCACGCTTCACGGAAAATATCGAAGTTTAGCCAAAACCTGCAGTTAGACTTGAAAAAGCGGACCCCAGACTTCGAAGTGAAAGGTTCGGGTGGACCGGGTTAACGATAGGATGAAGTTTTCTTCTAAAGTTGCATTAAGACCAGACCCTCGATTCTACATTATATTATATTGTCTGTGATTCTACTGAAGCAAAACCACTGTCATACCGCAGACACTGCAAAAGAGGCATAACATTTTGGACTTTATTTTTGTCATTTTAAAGTACAAAATTAAATGACTCATTACATTTTTTCGTTCACTCTGCAAAAGGCCGTTTTAATTTTGGACTTTAACTACATGGCCTTGAAGTCTAAAATTAATTGGATGTTTTAGCAGTGTCCGTGGAAGTACAGTGGTTTTGCTTTAGCAGAATCGTGGGCCAGACGAACATAGCTAGAACAAGAGCATTATTTTTTAATATTTTAGTGTAAACTAAATCTTATTTTCAAAGAAAAACGAAATAATGTTCTATCCGGGTTTACACTAACATAATGTGACGTAGAGGGAATAGAATGAGAATTTGCTCGTTTGGTCTAAATCCACTTTTACGATGTTGATGTGTCAATATCTGATTTAACGCCATCTAGCACACTCTTTGTAAACTTTCAAGCTCCACGCTACTGAGGTCAGTGGTTCACACGCATAAAAGGTCCCTTAAAATGTTATTAGATGCCGCTAAAAACAAAATATAGTGTAGTGGAAAAATTCAGTGAACTAAAAGATTGCGCCACTGTCCCTTCAATATTGTCGAATCAATATTGGCGATTCTCACACTGCCCCGCGTCGCCTCTACGGAGCTCTTTTTGTTTAGAAAACGCGGGCTCCTACACACTGAAAACGCAATCACCCGCGGTGTGGCAGATCCGCGCGTGATGGCGGGAAAAACGCGGGGTATGGCACACTGAAATCTGCTACCACACGCGGGATATTACTGATATTAGTGTGAGAGCTGTTAAATATTTCTGTGTAGGTGTCGAATGTTAACTGAAAATATGCAAATATAATGCAATATAACGTGTACCTACCTATAAACGGCAAATTTATTTGTAGGTATAGACATGTGGTTTGTCATTAAAAAATACCGATGCAACTGGGCGTTAGGTACAGTAAAATATATACCTATATAGATACTAGTTAAGTTAAGTTCAGTGCAAAGTTTAATAATCACTCGTAAACAGTACCTATAGCTTTTTTATTTTCTCTATTATTCAAAAGGCATTTAACTTTACTGTTCATAAGATTTTAGATTACCTCATGCAATATTTAAATTTACTGTCAATAAGATTCTAGATTAGCTCATGCGCCTACCTAAAAATGTCACAGGTCTTGGCCTATAGCGCCGCCCAGCTCGTAACTGCAGACAAATCTGCGCGCTGTGTCAGATCTAATATCCCAAGACCACGGTTTTCTTTTTTTTGGACATTGGGAGAGGCCTATGTCCAGCAGTGGGCTGATTGATTGATTGATTGACGGTTTTCTGGGCCCCGTCGCGGTGTGCGGTGCAGTGTAAGAAACGCCTTATATTCTAAGTAAATAGTATAAATTTGACAGTTGCAACTGTGGTTCCAATTTCAATGATTTCACGGAACCGCTAGAACATCTAAGTATAGGTAGATCTGGGTCAGAATAAATACTTTTAGCACTGATCTGGGTGAATTTTATAGACACAGAATCCGAAGATAACATTACACATCAGTAATGGCAACGTCAGGCGTTTCTATATTTGACTAGTCAAACAGAGATGTCTTCCGTGAAAAAACGGTGCTACGTCGTTACGCTACGCATTTATATTACGTCAAACTAGCTACGCTCAAGTTAGAGTGACTAGAAATAAGCTTTTGTCTTAAATTGGGTTACATGATCTTTTACGAATGTATTCCCGAGCAAAGCGGGATCTGGATTGCTAGTTAATAACATATCTATGTATGTACTTTATTTATTTATTATACATATTCTTCTGTACGGGCATTTCATGAACGCGAAACGATCGTGTCATAAATGCGAATATAGAATAATGATGAACTAATATTGACTTGGACGCTCCCGTTTGTGCGCTTTCATGCCTCATTTAGTACAGTCTTATATTTTTATTGTAATAGGGGCCGTACCACAGATAACATAATACTAAAGGCCGTACGCACTTTTTTTTACACATCTTTAGTAAACCAACTAACTTACCAACTAAGATTTATTAAGATATAGAAAAAATTAATCGGTTCTGGTGGAATTCGAACCCGCAATCTTTCCCTTACATAGAGAACGCTATGACCACTAAATATTCTACAACATTCTACACAACGCTATCTAGACCCATGGTAAGCATAGCTTAACTAGCTTGTGTTATGGAATCTAGAATGCGGATAAACATACTTAGATTTTTTTTTTGTAAATACATACATATCATACATAGAAACACCCAGAACAATGCAAATGGACATATTCATGCATACAAATATTTGCACTGAGCGGGAATCGAACCTGCGCCCCCTGCTTAGCAATTGAATGTTCTACCGCTACGCCACGTAGGCCACAGAATCTTCGCCCGAAACCATCCAAATTCTTCTATATGATGGATATATGTATCCGTCTTACGGCAACAGTGGTTTTCTATATCTTAAACAATTTTAATAGTTAAGTAACATAGTAAACGCTTTAAAAATTTCATTCAACTAAGATTTGTTTAACACCTATTTGTTTCAGTTGCGAAGTGTCAATGTAATGCGATTCTCACCAGGCCACACGGCAGCCTCTCGTACCGTCTGACGCAGATGATCACCGAGCACGGATGCTTCGGCAAGTATCTGCGTCGGATGGAGAAAGAGCCAACGTCCGAGTGCCATCACTGCGACGCGAGCGAGGACTCAGGTCCGCACACGCTCACCGAGTGTCCGGCGTGGGAGACGCCGAGGCGGGAGCTTGTGGCGGCCCTGGGAGTGAGAGTTCTCACGCTCTCCACCCTGCTCGCGGAGATGGTCCGCTGCGCGGATGCGTGGGCGGCCAACGCCTCCTTCTGCGAGCAAGTAATGCTCGTGAAGGAGGAGGCGGGGCGGGAGCGGCAGCGGGAGCGACGAAGGATCGCAAACCAAGCTGCCCGCGTACGAAGGCAACTCGGGCGTCGGAGGTCGATGAACGACCTCCGCCCCCCATGAGCGCCGGCCTGGGGGTGACAGGTGGAGCCGCCTGTCACCCTGGCAGAAGCAGGCCGCGGCGGTGGCGCGCCCAGCGCGCCTCCCCGTTTCCGGGGTCGAGTTGGGGACTATTTAGTCCCCACACCCGAGACGAGGGCCAGATCGTGAGAGATGGCCCTGGGTCAGCCGGGGTGCGAGGGATATGCCTGTCAACCTCACCTTCGGCAACCAAAACGACCCACAGGCGGCGTGCGTTTTAGTCGGTTCGAGTCCGACATAACCTCCTCCACCGGCTCCGGTGGGGAGGTATCCGTGGGGATTTTGCGCAATTAAAAAAAAAAAAATGCCATTCTCACCGACTATCCCTTTGTATATTGTATCTAATCAAAAGTGACTATACTTACTTACCTACCCAAAATGTAATATTTGGTAAACTCTACTATAGTATTGTTTTTTAGGCTTGATATCAACTTTATAAGTTGCTATTGAAAATGTCGAAGACTTGGTAGATATGTAGAGTCGAGCTATGATTCCTTTACACAGTTGTTACTTGGAAGAGGAGGAGTTTGTGATCGTAAAATTTCAATTAATTTAAAGTTACTTTCAAAATCGTACACACGAAACAAACTGACATAATGACAGCGGTGGCTTTTTGTACAGCGGCAGAAAATTATCTAAGTATTGGTATAAAGAACGGGATTAAATTACCGATACAATAATTAACTTATCGGTAAGATTTTCAGTGGGTATGTAAATAAAACCAAGATTGGACGTGTGTAGCCTTCGATCAAAATGAAAAGTGCCCACTTAGAGGACAGATTATATAATTGCTTAGTCAGTCGGGCACACAAATATACATAATATAATACTAAATAATACATATAATATTCTATCCGTTTCACTCTCTTCATAGCTAAAATAAAAATTTGATTAATATAAAACTGTAGCAAGGTCTCTGCATGTTTAGTCTCACTAGAATATGACATTCTAGCGAGGCCTAATAAAAAAAAACCACTTACGTTTACCTATAGGTTAAGATATCACTCGTACCTTAAATAATACCTAATTCATCGAAATTCGTTTAAGTTTAGTTGTCTCTATTTTTTTCATCTTTTCCGTTACGGTGTCGTACAAAGCGACTAAGGGTTAGGGCTATTTAACACCAGAAAGATTATATACAGCATACAGCTCAGACTCAGCCTCAGATGCAAGGCTCTAGCACAGGTTCGAGTCAACAATAGTGTTCGCAATACGGCAATAGACTCATCCCCTATTACGTGGGACCGAATACAATTTTATTACATATTGGTGAAAATGTGGTTGTTAATTCATCTCTGCCTAAACCTCCGGGGATAAATGCGTGATGTATACATGTATCACTTTTTTCATTGCGTCTGTTTTCGTACTTTCTTTTTCAAAACAAATATCGAATTATTTTTCCTCACAATGATATCCTTGTACTCTTAAACGTAAAATGTAATCAATAAAAAGGTTCGCCTTATTGTATCACCAGTACCTATGCAAACCACCAATGAATTATGTCTCCCAATGCGGTTTATCCTTCCGCTTTCCAATAAAATTTTCCTATTTAGGATTTGTCAATATTGCTTTTCACAACCGAAAATACGGTACCCGTCTAGCTGAAGTGAAACTACAAATAAATTTTACTGCGCTTCGAAGAGCGTGTTGGGTACCTACTTGCCGTCGTAATATCGTGAAGTGCACGTAGGTACCGGTTTGAGTTGTGCGGCTTTACAAGGAGAAATATATTGAATACAAGTGCTTCTATTTTATTAGCAATATATTTATTGAGCGCTGTATTAAAAAAGTATTACACAAGAAAATATCTAGAAACATACCACGGCCGTATGCCACTTTTCTCTACAACATATTGTTTTGTTGTACTAAGTGGCATACGACCACGGCTATTCTAGATATTTTCTTGCTTAATACTTTTTCAGTAGTCGGATTTTAGTTTTAAACTTATTATTTTATTTATATTATTTTGGGGCAAGAAATGGGTAGATATAATTTATACATATTTGAAATGTACTAATTAAGCCCCTTTAGTTGATACCAAACACGACATATTTATCTCAAATGTATTTTTGATCACAGTACTTTATGACCGCTAGAGGGCGCCACATTAGATTCAATTTCACGTTATATAGCCTATAACCAGCGGACGACTAAGATGCTTCTAACGATACCTCATTAGTCCAGTTCCAATTAGTGGTTGAGGAGCTATGAGGCAACAGATGAACCTACATACATACATAGCCTGTCAAACTCATAACCCTCCTTTTGCTTCGCCGTAGTCGGGTAAAAACTAGATTGACTACTACCTTATGTCCAGCAGTGGACAGCAGCGGACTGATTGGTTGATTGATTGAATCAATTAGACTGCTGCAGTCCTCCTCATAGCACCGGATCCTCGACTTGCGCATTCAGTCCTTGATAGGTACTATATCAAGGACTGAATATTTAGACAGTCAACTTGATCACATACTACTGTTCTTATTGACCAAACGTATCCCGAATATGCACACCTTTTAAAAGGAGGTAGGACACGACGGTATTTCCGTCCAATTGAGCAGTCCGACTGGGGAAGTACCTCCGCCCTACAGAATACCGCGGCTATAATAACCTCGTTATGTATTCCCGGCGGTGAGTAGGGTAGCCATAGCTCACTATAATATTTTTCACATAGCATGGGTACGGTGACATTTGACTAATTCCATTTCATGCATGATTCATTTCGAAACAATTTACCTAACGCGGAATACAGGAAACAACACTTAATACGAAGATAAAAAGAAAACTGTTTTATTTTGCATTTTTAACTTAAAACTATTTTTATTTCTCCGTAATTATTTAAACTTTAAATATAAACATTCCAAATACATAATTCTTGATGCGTGAATCGGAACAGGTTGCGTTAGAGATTGACATAGTAAAATCGTTATAATCGATAAATTGTCGAATAAAGTATCATAAATCGTTAGTTGTATTTTTAACTAAAATACGATTATAAAATATAATTATGTAATAATAAACTTTAAACAAAGCATTTTTGTCTTTGTGGAGCTTTATTATAATATAGCAACACTGCTTAAGCATGAGCTGGCAGCCATCTTGTTATATCAACTCAGTACGAGTGCGTCTGCCTTGTATGCGGTCTGTTTTCTTTGTTTTGAGCTTGCGTGGTGTTTTTGTTACTTGTTTTTGTTATTGACTATCGTTGTGCTTTGTTGTTTTCGTTACCGTTTTTTGTTATTGACTTTTGTTTTGTTGTTTTTTTTGGCAAAATGCCAAAAAGAACGAAAAAGACTGTGCTTGGTAGTCAAGCCCGTGAATTTGTAGTTCGATTGCGGGATTACTTTGAGCGGGAACGTGAGAATGGCGGAACGCTATTGCCTGAGTCCAACGTTTTGGATCGAGTGGCAGATGCGTTAGACATTGGGCGGAACACGGTTTCTCGAATCACTCGAGAAAAATATGTTGCTCACGATACAGAAGAAAATAAGTTGTCCACCCCTAATAAAAAGCGAACCAAAAAGGCATCTGTAACAGATGTAGACAGTTTTGCGGCCGATGCTATACGGAGCCACATTTATAACTATTACCAGAATAAAGAATTACCGACGCTTCTAAAGCTGGTCAAGTCTTTAAAAGATGCTGATTTGTTTACTGGAAGTCCTACATCCTTGTGGCGCGTATTGAAGGACATTGGTTTCCAATTCAAAAAAGTAAACAAAAGAAAAATTGTCATGGAGAGGGGCGATATAGCACTTGCGCGGGTTACCTTTTTGAAAAAGGCTAAAGCGATTACCGATTGGAGCAATGTCGTCTTCCTGGATGAAACTTGGCTGAATGCCAATCATACGGTCGGTAAAATGTGGACTGACGATACACCTCATGCCTCGACCAAAGTGCCAGAAGGAAAAGGGGAGAGATTGATTATTGGTCACGCAGGCACATCGAAAGGATTTGTAGAAAATGGGCTACTTGCTTTTAAATCGAAAAAGACGGGAGAATATCACGAAGATATGAATGCGGAAGTATTCACGGAGTGGTTTCAAAATATGCTTAGCAATTTAGAAGAACCCAGCACAATTATTATGGACAATGCCCCATATCACTCCGTGCAATTGAACAAACCGCCGACTTCTTCCAATAAGAAGAGCGAGTTGATCGATTGGCTCCAAGCCAATAATGTGGAAGCCGATGAGACGAAATTAAAGGTGGAGCTAGTGAAGCTCGTAAAAATGCACAAGCCCCAAACGACATACAAATTAGATATGATGGCAAACGAATATGGTCACGAAGTCCTGAGGCTTCCACCGTACCACTGTCAGTACAATGCCATTGAATTAATTTGGGCCCAAATCAAAGGTAACTTGTTTAACCATAGTCTATTTACATACTGACAAAAATATGATTATGTTTATTACTTGAATTCTATGACTCAATTTGTTTTTTATCTTGTTTCAGGATACGCTGCTCGAAAAAATACAGCTCCGCCTTTTACAGCCACAAAAATGATGGGGTTATTGAGAGAGGGATGCAAAAATGTCACTGGCGATGACTGGAAGAAAGTAGTGGAGAAAACCAAAAATCTAATCTTACATGACTGGGAGCGAGACATTAGAATAGACTGCATAATTGATTCCCAAATAATTATTCACGTCGACGAGTCAGATGACGATGATGATGATGATGATGATGATGAAGATGATGAACATGTTTGATTTTTAATAAATAATTAAACAGGTTATCAATTTTGTTTTACTTTTTTTCTTCAAAATTATTAGTTAATAGAATCGATTTCTTCTTCATTAATAAATGATCTCGATAAGATATATAATCGATTTTATTTCATGCGATTTTATCTTGACTACATCTCTAGTAACTTCAAATCCCAAACGTCACCGTACCCATGCTACGTGAAAAATATTGTAGAGGGTTTTTGAGCTGTCAGTGGTAAGACCAAAAGCTTGTCCTGCTTTATCTTTTACACTGACGACACAGAAACTCTCAATGCTTGCAGGGTTGGCAGCGCGAGTGTGACTCTCTTGGTTTTGCGCACGGCCGTAGACCACGGTGACCACTTTCCATCAGGTGGGCCGTGTGCTAGTCTGCCACCTAAGTGGTATAAAAAAACCTCTTTTGTGTATGTTGCGTAATAAAATTTGTTGAGACTTCTTATATTTTTTAACAGAACTGTCTAATCGCAACAAATGCTTAACAAAAGATGTGGCTCCCGTAACCTCACCAATTAAATTAATTACTTACTCTGCCTCTTTTTTCTCAGAGTCATTTGGGACAAATTTTATCCCTCAGTAACCAGCCAGTGACAGACGACGGTAAAAAAAAATGACGGTTATATAATTTTCATTACGTCTCATAAAAATATAAACCCTTTTAAAGTTGTCAAGGTTAACTACAAAACATAAAAATTAAGGAGCTTGAGTTTGGTACTAAATCGGGTACTTATGGCATTCAATATATCAAAGATGTTATTTATTTGATAATACTTATATCGAATAACTCGCATGGAAGTTTTCTTTAGGGTATACGACCAGAAAAAGAGTAGTTAGTTTGGTACAATCCAGATCTGGAGAATTTGTGCTGTCAGTGGGATGACTAAAGGCTTGTCCTGCTTTGTCCTCTACACTGACAGCACAGAACCTCTGTGATTACAGGGTCGGCAGCGCGAGTGTGGTTTCTCTGATGTTACACACGTCCATAGGCCACGGTAACCACTTTCCATAAGGTGGGCCGTGCGCTTGTCTGCCACCTAAGTGGTATTACATAAGTCTCTGGTTTAAAATATGTGACAAATATTTAAACGTTGTGTCTTTACGCTATGCATATGAACATCGCTAATGGAAATATGTTGATATAGCACTCAAAACCACAATGTTAATGGCATTCTCAAGATGACAGTGATTGTTGGCAGTTTCTCTAATAAATATTATTTTCGTCAGTCAAACAGTTACTAGATACTCAGCATTGATATATGATTTATTTACAACTAAATATTGCCTGTGCCTTTCTGAACTCATTCCCGCAATCCAGGGAGAATTGTTCCATAGAGTAACTCCTCGTTAATATAGGGCTTCGTACCAACCTACTGGGCTTCAGAAAGCGGCCAGTATTGAGTGTCTCTGTAGCTTCAACTAATTACAGAGGCAGTGGGTTTCTTATTTGCAGTCTAAAAAGTTTAATGAGATCTCGATAGCTCTTGACATAGATTTGTTCTTTACAAGCTCGAATGTTATTAAAAGAAGCATGAGTGACGATTTCTTTGGGGAAGGTGCTAGCCACCGTCGCAGAACTCAGTCAGTGTAGTGACACCTACTGCAGATTATTCTTGTGCTTTTGTATTTTGTATCTTCTTATATATTTTCTTTCCTTTTGTTGCAATATGTATCGTATTTTTCGTATCTTTTATTTATTTATATTATTGTAAACGTAATAAATAAATATTTATATGTGTAGGCTTGTAATTAGCAATATGATTAACATAATGTAATCTATATATTGTTACGTGCACGGGGTACAATTAAATGCCGTTTACTCAACGAAGAGATTTATTAGCTCACCACAAACTAGACAATTTAATCACTAGTACACACAGTACTCTTCAATAGTTCCAGTCGCTCAGTAGTTCACAGTAGTCCACAGTCGATGCTCAGGTCGCAGGTAGAATCTTCTTCGGTCACTTAAGTTCGCTGTGTTTGTTATCGATCTCAAAGACAGAATCAATCGTGTCGCTATGCGAGCATGTTTTTATACCTCTCAATTAGGAGGATCGAATTATATAGAAAGTTCGCGAGCGATAAATACCTATTCTTTGATCTTGCCGCCGTCGCTGACCTTCGAGTACATTCTCGATATTTACCTATTGTTCGTTTTTATTCAAAAGAGTGTGTAGGTACTCGTAGGTAGGTTGTGACTTTGTGTTGATGATTCTAGAATTTTCTATGCCATTCGGTAGAGAACCTCGTCACTAACAATGCGTTTTTATTTCTTGAAGATTTGATTATTAGTTTTCGAGATATCGACGGCAGTCGTAACATTACCCCCCTTTTAGTCATGCTCGTCCCGAGCATCATTTGTTCCATGATGACGCGTCAACCTATCCACATGGACTACCTTTTCCCCTAACCCCCTTCCTAATGCGGTAGGTAATGTCTTTGATTCTCGTAATAACCGTATAGGGCCCTTCCCAGCGAGCTTGGAGTTTTGGAGATTTCCCCTTCTTGCTTAGCGGATTATGAAACCATACCAGTGTTCCTTCTTCGAAACCGTTGGTGTTTGCATTTCTATCGTACCGGGTTTTCATCTTTTCATCTGTCTTCAGATTGTTTTCCCGTACTATAGTATCCTGTGCACCTCGTCCAGTCAGTTTCGAAGTGCACTCACGTAATCCGTAACGGGCTTAGGACTGTCAGGTGGCGTACCGGTTATTGCATCCACTGGTAGCCTAATTTCTCGACCAAAATTATTCACTTTCGCTGGGGTGTGTCCCATACTGTCATGTACCGCAGATCGATAGGACATCAGGAACAGTGGGATGTACTGGTCCCAATCTCTTTGGTGTTCATCGACAACTTTAGCCAAGTGATTTTCCAACGTCTGGTTAAACCTCTCGACCATTCCGTCTGACTGCGGATGCGCTGGAGTCGTACGGGTCTTGTTCAGTCCAAGGAGTTTGCACATCTCTTGAAATAGAGCAGACTCGAAGTTCCGTCCTTGGTCAGAGTGGATCTCCATAGGTGTGCCGTACCGGCAGACCACTTCCTGAACCAGTTTCCTTGCCACAGTGACTGCTTCCTGGTTGGGTGTCGCAAATACTTCCGGCCACTTAGTGAAGAAATCTTGCACTACTATGATGTATTTGTTACCTTCTTCAGTCGTTGAAAAAGATCCAGCAACATCAATGGTGATACGTTCCTATGGTGCTCCGACGTTATACAGTTTCAATTTTTCTTTGCTTCTTGTCGGTGGTCCTTTAACTGATGCACATGCAGTGCATTTACGGCACCATTCCTCGACATCTTCCCGACAATGAAGCCAGTAAAACCGCCGTCGTACTTTAACTAGGGTTTTCTTGACTCCGAGATGCCCGCCAGAGACACCATCGTGGCTGTGCCGTAAGAGTGTAGCCACCTTGCTTCGTGGTACCACTACTTGTAGGGTCACCTCTTTGCCGTCGTTGGATTCCCATTTCCTATACAACACGTCGTCTATCAGAGTTAAGCTGTCCCACTGGGCCCAATAACTTTTGGTAGTGGAACTGTAAGCAGATATACATACATATCACTCCATTGAGGTTTGCTTCCAAGCTGCTTCCAGTGCAGTATAGGCTGTAGATCATCATCATCCTCTTGCGCCTGCTTCATACTGCTTCCTGTCCATTCGTCGTCAAGTCCATTCACCTTTATGACTTTAGTCTTTTCGTGGGCTTCGTTCTTCTGATAATGCTTGCAATCTTCGGCACACGGCCTTCGTGACGCAGCATCAGCATTACCGTGCCCTTTTCCATTTCGGTGTTCCATTCGATTTCGGTGTTCTTTGGAGTTCGGTGTTCCGAAGTCTGTGACCCTCCTCCGTTTTCTCGAAGGACACTCTAATTGAATATGGCCCTTTCCTCTACAGGAATAACACGTTGGGACATACCGTGGCTTTCTCTCCTCTGCAACCACCTCCCTGACCGCCCTGACCTTATTTTGAGCAATAGGGATGGTTGGGGCCTCATATCGTCCAGCCAGCACCCGCCCCGCGGCCCTGGCGACATTTGGTTGTAACGGAACCTCTAGATCCACTTGGATCCCGGAGTCCGCAACCCTCCTCCTTTTTCTGGAAAGACACTCTGATTGGATATAATATATTCTACAATAATACATTCTACAACATTCTACACAACGCTATCTAGACCCATGGTAAGCATAGTTTTACTAGCTTGTGTTATGGAATCTAGAATACGGAAACATACATAAATACTTTTTTTTTTGTAAATACATACATATTATATATAGAAACACCCAGACCAATGCAAATACCCATAGTCATGCATACAAATATTTGCACTGAGCGGGGATCGAACCCGCGCCTCCTGCGTAGCAGTCGCGTTCACTACCACCACGCCACAGACCTCCTCTACATCTCGAGAGCATAAGCCAGTGCTTCTTTCAAGGTCTGATGGTGACGCAACTGTACACTAGCTTTCACTTCTGCGTCTCGTATACCGTTTAGGAAGCCCTCCAGCAAAATGGTCTCGATCATCATGGGTGTTGATGAGTAGGCCAGACGAACGAGTCTTTCAACCTCCACAGCCCATTTCTGGAGACTTTGACTAGATTTTTGTTTCTTCTCCCGAAGTTGCGCTCGGTAGGCATTCTCCAGGTGCTTGTCACCGTAACGTGTGTCTAATGCTTTCATCAAAGACTCCAGAGTCCTTCCTTCAGGCGGCAGGTTTTCCAGTATTATTAAGGCATCTCCTCGTAATGCAAGTGTCAAAGCCATGAATGACTCCTCGGCGCTCCAGGCTTTAGTTTTTGCCAATATCTCGAATTGGTACTTGAAGGCTGTCCACGACGAAGTTCCATCAAAATGTGGTAGATTGAACTTTGTTGATGATGGTGAGGTCACGGTTACAGGTCCGCAGGTTTCCAGCCTGACCATCTTCTTTTCGAGAACTTGCAAGCGATCGTCCTTGGTCCCAGTCTTCAAAGCCACTTCATTACTCAGCATTTGCAAGCCGTCTTCGAGGTTCCTCACTTTATCTCCCAGTGCATGGATACCTGCATCGATTTTACCCATGACAGCTTCCTGGTTGGCCTGCAACTCTTGCCTGGAGGCCTGCATCATCTGCTGCATAGACGCCAGCAGCATCATTATGTCGGTGTCTGACGACATTCCATCTGGTGCTGCCGTAGTTCCCGCTGAGGCAGCAGCATCGGCCTGACGCCCTTCCTCTTCGAGGCTCCGTTGACGTGCGGCCTCCATTTCCACTTGACTTCTGGTCCGTGGAGTACGCCCTTCGTCTTCACGTGCTATTCACACATGGCATTCCGCTTCTGACACCAATTGTTACGTGCACGGGGTACAATTAAATGCCGTTTACTCAACGAAGAGATTTATTAGCTCACCACAAACTAGACAATTTAATCACTAGTACACACAGTACTCTTCAACAGTTCCAGTCGCTTAAGTTCGCTGTGTTCGCTTTCGGTCTCAAAGACAGAATGAATCGTGTCGCTATGCGAGCATGTTTTTATACATCTCAATTAGGAGGATCGAATTATCTAGAAAGTTCGCGAGCGATAAATACCTATTCTTTGATCTTTCCGCCGTCGCTAACCTTCGAGTACATTCTCGATATTTACCTATTGTTTGTTTTTATTCAAAAGAGTGTGTAGGTACTTGTTCGGGATACGATCGGAAATGGGTTCAGAATCAAGAGATTTTAGTTACGGAAGACAAATGTTTTATTGTTAATTTATAAACTGACAATTATTGCACTTTATGATAGATTGAATGTTAAACTAAATTAAATGTTAATTATGAGATGTTAGTGTTAGGATGTCACTGTTCAAATGTTAATGTTAGGTGAGTGCACCCGGTCGCGACGGTTACCGAAAGTACACTGAATAATTTAACATTTTTGTCTAATTGAATCGCGTCGCCAGCGGGCTCACATCACGTGTTCGGTGTCAGCATTAAACCGAACATCTTGCACAGGGCAGAGATGAACGAGATGAGAATATGATTTAACAAACTTTGTTAATAACTGCATAAATGGGAGATTGATATAAGATGATGCATAATTCTCACTTATATAAATGTTAGTTATCCCTTTAAAATTAATTACTTAATTCTAGACACTAAAGTGTTTACGCGCACTAGTTTTTTATTACACTAATCACTTGTTCACACCGAATCACTGAATGCTATTTTCTTTAAAATTGGGGATGTTCCTCGATCTTTGTACTTAAACTCGTTTTTCACACTTTCACTATTATGCACTCGCGCACTACTGGATGGTTCACTATACACACTGCAGGTTGTTGGCTGAGGCCGCGCGGCCTCTATTGCGGTCATCTCCAAAACTACAGGGTTAACCGGCGTCGACGCTGATGCTGCTGCAGCCTGCCACCGCCCGCGCATACGGCGACACAAGCACACCGCCGCCACTATGATTGCTCCCCCCCATGACGCGTAAATCGAAACATAGTGATGAACGTCATGGATTGATAGATCCTCAGTGAGCACAGGTTGTTGTTTCAAGTTGTTAATCTGGTCTTCCACGTCTTTGAATAATATTTGATTGTTCGTTTGATTGATGTTATTATCTACTAGGTTGGGTAAGGTTAAATTTATGATATTGTTTATGGGAGCTATTCGAAATGTTTCTATGTTTGCTGTCACGTTCATTCTACTTTCTCGCAATTTGTGGCCGAAAATTGTAAAATTCTCTGTCTTCACCATACAATCCTTAGGGAGATGAATAATATTCACTCCTGTTAGTGTCTTAGCAGTTATTAATGATTGACAAATTGTTCTAGTTGGGTATTGATCGCAGCAAAGGTGTAGGTATTGGTTTAATGTAGTTAAGCCAATCCATTGATTCTGACAAGCTGACGTGATTGTTTTGCACTGGTTGTTGTTGTCTTTGACGCAAAGATCCATATCTGACTTTAGTTTGTAGATGGGAGTTTTCAGTTGACATAAATAAGTTGTAGAATCCCGGGCTAAGCAATGATCCCAGTCACCGGGAGCTAATGGCAGATACGAATCTTTTTCCAGATTAATGGCTATGTGGCTTGCAATCGGTATAATAGCCACCATGTTGGTTCCTGTCTGTCGGGGTACCGGTAAAGCGTGGTATAATTCATAGCTATCTTTATCAATTAACGGAACTCTGATTTCAAATAACAAGTATTGTTTTGAGGCTTTTGTTCTAACTTTTAACAAATGGTAAATATTCTGCATGTTGACCTGTAGATTCTCAGTTGGGAGAGAGAGATCTTTACCTATTTGTCCTGAAATGATACCCAATTCTTTCTGAAGCTGTTGCGGGTCGATTAAATGTATGTTTAGGTTTCCGTTGTATATGTTTGTTAAAGTATCCAACAAGCTATTTTGGATGTCTTTCAAATGGGTCAGTAAATTGTTAGCGGCCATGGCGCAAAGAGAAAATTCTAGAAGAAATTCAGTCTCATTTATCTTTTCTACCAAACCTTTAGTTATGTTGTCCAAGGAAATCAAGTATTTGTTAATAATTTTATGTTGAATTTGTATGGTTTCTTCTGTTCTTTTTAATAAATTAAATTCAGCTTCAATTACCGATGTCTGGTTTTTCCATAATAACGCTAAGTGTCTTTGATTGTTCCGTACGAGCGTAATGTCCTTAGTGTACTGTTCTGCGAAACGGTCGTCGAGTACGCCGAATAGGGAGTTTGCCAGATACCCGACACCGTTGATCAGACCGCGCCGACGTCGCGTGCGCTCGTTCGCATACTGTTGTAATAAGACTCTATTATTATGTTCCAGTTCAGTCAGTGAATGACCTAATTGTCTTCTTATTATGTCACAGTGTGTTTGCCGTTTTATGTTGTCACACACTCTTTCCAGGTGTTTATAATATTTTTGCAACGCGGTGTTTCCTTCCCAGAAAGGTTGCAAGTCATAGTAAGCAACTATTTTCCACTCATCTCTTACGAACTGTATGTTTGATACTTTATCGAAATAAATGCCTTATTGTTTATTCAGTGAATTTACTTCGATGCACATAGTGGTTGTTACCATTGATATAATACATAGGAAGGTCAATGCCGTTGTAATGAAACTCGATCTCGATCGTTTGTTTAGGTATAACTGACCATTCCCACTACTGTTACTTGAAGCTCCTGTGCCGACACAGGAGCTTCAAGTAACAGTAGTGGGAATGGTCAGTGTTGAGTGTTGAGTTCTGTTTTGTTTCTTGATCGAGTGGTAATCTAGATAATTTTGTTACAGGTCTTTTTATCAGATTGTTTTTTGTTTTTAAGGTTACAACTCTCACGTAACCATCACTCCCAAGGTGGACTTCAACCACTCTTCCTAGAGCCCACTTTCCTGACGGAATGTTATCATCATGGATGACTACCATATCTCCGATCTTGATGTTTTGTTGAGGGTTCCGCCACTTTCCTCTTGATGTTAGTTGGCTCAAATATTCAGACTTCCATCTTTTCCAAATGTCTCTGAATATGTTCTGAGTCAAATGCCAACGTGTTCTAGCATCTTCGCTTGTTTCTATCACCGTGACTCCGGGTCTTCCGGTCAAGAAATGAGCGGGTGATATATAGTCTAGATCCTCTATATTTTCTGTTAGAGCGCACCGTGGGCGGGAATTTAGGCATGCCTCTAGTTGGGCTAATAATGTAGAATACTCCTCAAAGGTAAGTTTTTGTTGACCCACCACGCGTTTCAGGTGATGTTTTAAGCTCCTAACGGCACGTTCCCATAAGCCTCCGGCGCTTGGCCACGCAGGTGCGTTAAAATGCCATTCAATGTTCATCTCCGTCACTTCTGTTAGCAAACTGTCGTTTAATATTTGTTTTAGTTGTTCCCACTCTTCTCGGAGGATTTTGTTCGCCCCGACAAAGTTCATGGGGGGCGGAGGTCGTTCATCGACCTCTGACGCCCGAGTTGCCTTCGTGCGCGGGCAGCTTGTCTAGCGATCCTTCGTCGCTCCCGCTGCCGCTCCCGCCCCGCCTCCTCCTTCACGAGCATTACTTGCTCGCAGAAGGAGGCGCCGGCCGCCCACGCATCCGCGCAGCGAACCATCGCCACGAGCAAGGTGGAGAGCGTGAGAACCCTCACTCCCAGGGCCGCCACAAGCTCCCGCCTCGGCGTCTCCCACGCCGGACACTCGGTGAGCGTGTGCGGACCTGAGTCCTCGCTCGCGTTGCAGTGATGGCACTCGGACGTTGGCTCTTTCTGCATCCGACGCAGATACTTTCCGAAGCATCCGTGCTCGGTGATCATCTGCGTCAGACGGTACGAGAGGCTGCCGTGTGGCCTCTCTAGCCACTCCCCCATGATGGGTCTTACCCGACAAATCCCGTATAGTCTACACCTGTATGATAGAATGGGCTGGCTGGATTTATACGAGATGCTGGTAGATCTCCCATGAGCTGTTGTTGTGTATTCCCTTCTTGTTTTCGACATGTAATGCATTTTCGAAGTTCTCTCTTGACGTTATTGTTGCCACTGGTAATCCAATATTCCAGCCTCAAATTAGCTAGAGTAAGGCGGGGGCCACCGTGGAATGTTAAGTTGTGGGCAGTGTTTATGACCAAGGTAGTGAGCCGTGAGTCGCTTGGGATGATTTTGGGATGTTTCATCTCCATGTTAATCATTGCGTTCCTAAGTCGACCTCCTACTCGTAAAATGTTGTCTTTGTCAATAAATGGGTTCAACTGGAAAAGTTTACTTTTTGATTCCACCCTTCCATGTTTAGTTAAATGGTCAATTTCTTTTCCATACTCTTTCATTTGAACGTGTTGGATAATTTTCAACTTCGCTCTCCGTAATTCCTGTAACGTGAGATATCCCGATTGTTGTCGATTGCAATTGAATGTTGTGATTCGTAATATGTAGGCTAAGACGCGTATGATTTTATGGAATGAACTGTGTTTTGTTAATAATTGATCAATGATACTCTCTTCTCGGTTATTTAAGACCACGTTAGTTTGTTTTGTAGACTTTTGTTGGGGTTCTGTTGTGAATGCTGGCTTCTCCCATAACTTTATCTCAAATGTTGTGAGCCAACCAGGTCCATTTTTCCATAGAGATTGATTTTTTAGTAGTTGACTTGGATAAAGGCCTCGACTTGCAGCGTCAGCAGGATTTTCGGTAGTGTTGACGTATCGCCACTGTTCTGACGGGATCGTATCTGTTATTTGGCGTACTCGGTTGGCCACAAAGGGTCGCCATTTGTTTGGGTCTCTATTCAGCCAACCTAAAACGACTTTGGAATCTGTCCACCCATGTATTTCAAGGTTGTGTTTGCACCATGACTGTTTTATTTGTTGAATGAGCTTAGATAATAAGTAAGCTCCGCTTAATTCTAAGCGCGGTAATGTCAGCTGTTTGTTAAGTGGTACAAGTTTAGTCTTGGCAGCGACTATTACAATTCTCTTTTGTTGTTTGATTCGAGCGTAGACCACACATGCGTACGCTTCCATCGAGGCATCACAGAACCCATGCAATTCAATGATGTCATGTTCTTTACTCGATATCCACCTTGG
Source organism: Eilema griseolum (assembly GCA_963662185.1). Lineage (NCBI taxonomy): Eukaryota > Metazoa > Arthropoda > Insecta > Lepidoptera > Erebidae > Eilema > Eilema griseolum. Next base: position 12,565,791 of record OY759242.1, read on the forward strand.
AGTCTCATAGTTGTTTATGTTTTTTAAATCTGCTTGTAATTTAGACCATTCCGTGTAAATATCAGGCGACACTTCCTGGTCCCACTGTGTATTAGATTTCCAAACCTTTTGAAATAATAATTTTAGTTTCACTACTACTGGAGCTAGCCATCCCAAGGGGTCAAATATTTTAGAAATTTCAGATAATAGACTTCGTTTGGTTAATTTAGCAGGATTAGAAACTTGACATGTAAAGGTGAATGTATCATTTGTTGGATTCCATCCCAATCCTAGTATCTTTGAGGTGTTTTCTGTTTTGAAATGGAATGTTGTTTCTTGTTTGTCGTGAACTTCAAGTACGTTTTGTAATACCTGTGGATGGTTGGAGGACCACTTACGTAAGTTAAACCCTCCCGATCTCAGCAGTCGGGTGAGGTCTTCAATCAACCTCTGGCCCTGTTCTATGTTGTATGCGCCGTGGACTAAATCGTCCATGTAGAAGGCCTCTGTTAAGACCTCGGAGGCCTCAGGGAATGAATTACGTTCATCTCTTGCTAGCCGCTTCAGAGTCATCATTGCTAGAAACGGCGCGGCTTTGGTGCCGTAAGTCACCGTTGACAGTTGAAACGATTGTAAAGGTTGTTCAGGTGATTCTCTCCAAATGATCTTCTGTAAAGGGGAGTCTAGTTTGTTCACTAGTATTTGTCGATACATCTTCTCGATATCAGCTGTAAATGCATATTGGTATAGTCTCCATTTCAATAACAAGCTCTGTAGATTTTGTTGCAAATTGGTCCCTTATACATTAAATCATTGAGTGAGCAACCGGTAGATGTCTTAGCCGAGGCATTAAAAACGACTCTGTACTTAGTAGTGGTCGACTCGGCGCGCTCTACTCCGTGATGAGGTAGGTAACATTCGGGCATGACACTACTGTTACATTGTTCCGTATGATGGAGTTCGCTATATTCTGATATAAAGTCTTTATAAGCCTGAGCTAAATGTTGTTGTTTCTCTAATTTCCTCTCTAAGTTATTGAACTGAGCCACAGCCATCTGTTTTGAGGAACCAAGTTTGGATACCATGTCACTTCTCATTGGTAAACGTACGATGTATCGACCTTCCTTGTTTCTTATGGTGTTTTGTTCAAATTGTTCGATGCACTGGATCTCTTCGGAAGACATCTGATTCTCTTCTGAGATCTCCTCGACCTCCCAAAACTGTTTTATGTCTTCAATATTGGTAACAATGACGTTACAATGAAGTGTTTGTGCGTTTCCACACAAAATCCAGCCTAGTTCTGTTTGTTGCGCGACAGGTTGTGTTGTGTCTTCGCCCTTTATAATGCCGCTTAATATAATGTTTGAATAAACATCGGCACCGAGCAATAAATCGATTGGTTGACTTATGTTAAACTCAGGATCGGCTAAGTCAATGTTTTTAATTGTAGACCAATTCGGAATGTTGAATGTTTTGTTCGGTAAGCGTTTGACAAGACTCGCCATAATAACCACTTCCGCATGGAAACTATAATCAGTATATAGTGATGCACATTTTATTTTTATTTTTCCCTTGCAGTTATTTTCCCGCTGCCCGACGCCGAAAACAACTCCTTTGTAATGTTCTCTTTTAATACCCAGTATTTTTGCAGCCTGTTCTGTTATAAGGGATATCTGTGACCCTTGATCAACTAAGGCTCTCATTTTTTGGTAGGTTCCGTCAGCTTCTTGGACCTTTAGTTGTGCAGTTGCTAATAATATTTCCGGACAGTTGTCTTGGGAAGGATGCGAGATATCGATCACGTTTTTCTTGGATGTTGCAACAGTTTGACATGACGTTGATGCTGATGCTGAGTTGACAAATGCTTCTTGCAATAACGTACTGTGATGACACTTGCAATTTCGACATTTATGATTGGAAGTGCAAGGTTTGCCATTATGCGAAAATAGGCAATTAATACAAAGTCCAAGTTTTTTCACCGTTTCTAATTTTTTGCCAATTGGCAATTGTAAAAATGTTTTGCAATTGTATAGACCATGTTGATGTTTGCAAAGTGGACATTTAAAGCCAGCTCCGGTCACGTTATAAGATTTCGCAATTTGGCTGCTATTTGCATTTTTGCTCATATTGTTTGAGGCGGGTTTGCCTGTCGGATTATGTTTTTTAAAACCTCCAAAATTTTGGGGATATTTTTGTGACTCCTTATCATGACTGCGACGGGATGATGTTTCTAAGGTCGTAAATTTGCTTTCTAGGAAGTCTATAAGTTCTTGTAATACTGGTAGTTCACGTGGCTCTTTCACCGTCTCCAGATAATCATCCTGTGTTTCTAGATCCATTTTTTGGATAAGTAAATGTTCTAAGATTGGACCCCATGTTCTCGTGTCCGCCCCTAGGTTGTTTAGCGCGTTTATTGTTTCCAATGTTATATCATGCATTCTTTTGATATGTGTTATAGAATTATGCTGTATGTTTGGTAAGTTTAATAAGATATCCATATGAGATCTGAAAATTCGTTTTTTGTTGTTATAGCGTTTGTTTAGGATTTCCCAACATGATTTATAGTTCTCGGAGCTTATGTATAGATGTTGAATTAATTTTTCGGCCTCCCCACTAACTTTCGTTTTCAATATTTGCATTTTTTGGGAATCCGGCATCATTGTATTGTTATGAACGGCGTCAATAAATAAATCTTTAAACGACATCCACTGTGTGCAGTTACCGCTAAATATCGGAATTTCTAATTTTGGTGTAGATTTTTCCTTGTAAGAGACTGACCACATTTTTTTGTTAATTTCCCTTTTCAGGGTATTAAATTGTTTTTCATGTTTAGAGAAATTGGACTCATATACCCAGTTTTCTCCATTGAGCTCACTATCGATCTGCAAGTGCAATTTGTCTATGGTAGACCAACGATTCTCGAGCGTTTTCAGAGCATCCTCAAATTCCCATTTTACTGTCAAGCTGTCTAGCTCCATGTTAGATATTGTTCTCGTGAAAGCTCTAAAATTGGCTTCTTGTTGCCGTAGTAAGTCATCCATTCTACTGTAGTTGCCCTGTTGTTTTGATATTGTTGTCGGTGGTCGACGCGCAGCAGCCTCCTCCTCCTCTCCCTCAGGATTTTTCTGCCTGTGGTCGGTTTCCCCCGACTTCTCTCCTGTCGCAAAACCGATACTGGGCGGCTTTGTCAATTGTTCCAGGTTGCCCTTATGGATTGAAGACACATATAGCTGATATGTTTCTTTTGCTTTTTCATAGCATCCTCCTGTTAAGTAAGGATCCGCTGGGTCTAACTCCTGCGAGAGACGTTCCTGCTGCTGTTGTATCGCCGTCCACAACTCGTCTAACCTGTTCCACTGACTCTTGTAGTAGTCAGGTTTGCTCTTCCTCTCCTTACTATCTTTTTTGAAATTCGTCCACTGCCTCTCAAGTTCTACAAAAAGGCGACGCTGTTCCTCAATTAAAGACATCTTGAAATAAGATTAAAAATGGATAGATCTTACTTGAATGTCTCTCGGCGCCGGCGTACTGTTTTTTGGTTGGTTTACGGTTGTTGCGCTGCAACTGCTCGTCCTCCTGATCCCTTAGACCACTCCGACTTTCTCCTGATTCTCTCTCTTTCTCCACACTTCACACGTTTTACACTCGAACCGAACACGAAACGCGCGAAGTCCTTAAGGATCGAAGGACGAATGTTCGGGATACGATCGGAAATGGGTTCAGAATCAAGAGATTTTAGTTACGGAAGACAAATGTTTTATTGTTAATTTATAAACTGACAATTATTGCACTTTATGATAGATTGAATGTTAAACTAAATTAAATGTTAATTATGAGATGTTAGTGTTAGGATGTCACTGTTCAAATGTTAATGTTAGGTGAGTGCACCCGGTCGCGACGGTTACCGAAAGTACACTGAATAATTTAACTTTTTTGTCTAATTGAATCGCGTCGCCAGCGGGCTCACATCACGTGTTCGGTGTCAGCATTAAACCGAACAGTACTCGTAGGTAGGTTGTGACTTTGTGTTGACGATTCTAGATTTTTCTATGCCATTCGGTAGAGTACCTCGTGACTAACAATGTGTTTTTATTTCTTGAAGATTCGATTATTAGTTTTCGAGATATCGACGGCCGTCGTAACAATATTATTGATATTAGTCTGTAAGCCTTCCTAAAAGTAAATAAATAAAGAAATTAAAAGCCTATTGTTGAACCTATAATCAATTCCTGTACCAGGTTTCAGACTGGTCCGTTCTACTGTTGAAGCGTGATAAAGTCGTATTTTTTATATAACTTAGGTGGCAGACAAGCACACGGCTCATTTAATGGAAAATGTTTACCGTGACGTATGGACGTGTGCAACACAGGGAGTCGCACTCGTACTGCCGACCCTGTAAGAACAGAGAGTTTCTGAGCCGTCAGTGTAGAAGACACTATCAGAATAAGCTTTTGATATTCCAACTGACAGCACAAAAACTCTGACTACGCTACTCATCGCCGGGAACAGAACATGAGGTTGTTATAGCCGTGGTATTTTGTAGGGCGGAGGTACGTCCCCAGTCGGAATGCTCAATTGGGACGGGAATACCGTCGTATCCTAACCTCCTTAATATATATAGTATTATACCTACTCACGTTTTAGTGCTGATATACGTAGCTAAAGAACTCGAAAGATATCGATATTTTACCTACCCATAAAACTATATCACTGCTTACCGCCAATACTCCAGTTCCTCCGTGATCTTGGTGCGTACAACAGCACCGAAATATTGGAATATCGAAATAAAACTACACGGTAAATATCCCGATAGCTTTAAAACTAATTTCACAACGATGTACGTAGCTACCTGGCACTTAATAAACATATAGGACTATTGAGGAAGGCTTGAGAAGGGTATAGTTTTGATGACACCTTCCTAGTGACATGACAGGGCAACTTTAGCTTGATTTATTACCTTCGAGAATTCAAGTTTTTTTAACGAAACAACAGATTTGGAAAGGTTTTACTTATTTGTTTAGGTTTTATTTCCAATTAAAGGCACGGTGAAAAAGATTCGATAAAACTTGGATAGAGCTTTTTATTCTATTTACTCTTTATAGTTCAGAAGCTCCGTATAAAGTTTCTCGTTTTGTATTGTCAACTGTTCGCTTAGAAATAAATTGAGTTAGATACCAAAACAAAAAAGTGCCAGTTTACATTAAAACAAAGCGAGGTATCTGTCACTCACCCATGCTACGGCGATTCATAGCTAGAGCGAGTGACAGCCCGGGGTTGTTATAACAGTCGGGTCTACGTACGTAGCACTATTGTCTATTCTGTCACAAAGATTTAAACTGATTATTAAACTGATTCCTACTTTCTACTTAAAATTATCCCTAACTATGTATCATTTTTGTAACACATTTAAATTTTTTGTAACTCCAAATTCCGATGTGTTTCCATATTCAAAAATTATCCTAAATCAATAGAATTTTGGACAGATACCTATTTCATCAATTAATTAGCCTATTGCAGTTCACAACTGGCAGTATTTCTCCAATATGCCTATGTATCTCCAGTATGGCTCAATGTATAGAAAATTCGGAAGACCATTGACAACAACAAATAATTAAAAAGTAGCTACAAGACTGTTTATGTTTAGTTAAGTACCTGACCGAATGGAGTATAGGTATATGCAATGCGTTTATTGAATAAACTGTGGTTACGAGACCTTTTGCCAATCGTATACTACAAGCATTTTGTTTTAAGCTTAGCTCATCACCTTATCGACCATATATCAAGTATTGTGAATTAGTGTTCAAAACGATACAGCTAAAATAGTATATTTCAGCTATTTTCATAGTATTTTGAGCTACGGAATTCTCCTTTGGGGTAATCCTGCAGGTTTAAACACAATATTTGTGTTACTAAAGCTAGCAAAGGCTGTGCGCTGTTGTAGCTATTTTTTAAATTATTTTTTTTGTTCCTCACAGTACTATCTTTACAGGTTACCCAATGCAATGGTAGTGAACCACAATAATTAAACTTATACAATTACAATTCATATATATATGTAGGTATAAGGTATTACAATAAATAATTAGGTCACGTAGGTACTCAAAATTAAAATAAGATAATAAGTCATCAAAACCACACAATGTAAAATTCCTATAAAGATTTCTAATATCAAAGTTACAATAATTAAGGTGCGAATTAATTAAATAACAATTACAATCACAATTACATATAAATAATATTCAATTACACATTTTGATATTTTAATAGCAATAATATTCACCTATAATAACATTACACCCGAAAATAATAATTAATCTACTTAGTGCCTATCCCTTGCCTGGGGATAGGCAAGGGATATGGTGGTCCATGGTGGCCCTGGAATAGTCATGTACTATGGTTATAATTTAGCCCCAAGAGTTTCCCTCCGAGAAATGTTTAAAGAGATAGACATTCTAACCGATGTGCCACAATATATTTTTCGAGAACTTAATAATCATATATGTAAGGAAAATTGTTTCAAAATTTTCAAGAGTTTGTGATCGGCATAACATAAATACCAGACACAAAAACAATCTGTGGTAGTCAACTGCAATAAATTATGCATTCATTCCAGGGCTACTGTATACACTTTATTAACAAGCTCACAGTACTAGCATTGATTGATTTCTCTAATGCTTTTAATACGGTCAGTCATGATCTTCTTTTAAACACCTTATCACACTTGATGATCTCATCGGATGCACTGGATTGATTTTCTAGTTATCTTCAGGGGCGCCAGCAGGCTGTTCGTCGCGATGAAACCTCATCGTATTGGCGTAGTATTGAGGCTAGCATCCCTCAAGGCGGTATCTTATCTCCACTATTATTTTCCATCTTCATAAATCTCGTAACTCAAAATCTTCGATGTGCGTATCATTTGTAGGCAGATGACCTGCAACTGTATTCACAAGCGAGAGTGGATGATTTGTGCACTGCGATAAACAAAATCAACCAGGACCTGGACCACCTTGGCAGCTGGTCGAGCCGATTTGGATTGACTGTTCATCCAAGTAAGTGCCTGGCTATAATTATAGGGAGCCAACGCTTTCGAGGACGGGTGGATGCGGCATCTCTCCCGGCTATCACACTCAGTGGTATAGTCATACCTGTGAGCCCGGCAGTCAAAGACCTTTATTCTTGGACTCTACCCTGAGCTGGAGAGACCAAGTATCTCATGTGTGTCAGAAAATTACTGGTTCGCTTCGTGCATTTTATCGTCTACGGAACGGAGATTCGTCTTCAACCTCCGCAAGTATGATCACAAGCACAAGAAATGAATGAAAGATGTTTGTCGGTCGCAACTAAATTAGTTGCCGATTCGTCAGCGTCGGAACCAACGTGCTCTTACCACTCTCTATACTATATTAACTTCTCCTAATTCTCCCTCTTACCTATCCCCCTTTTTCCAATATCTTGACTCCAATCACGACAGAAACTTGCGTTCAACAAACAGCCTCGTCTTGCGCTGTCCTACTCATCGATCCAATTTCATCCACTCTTCCTTTCCTGTGCAATCTATATTTCTTTAGAACGAGCTACCTCTCGGGATCAGGGGGTCACAAGCCGTCACACATTTTAATAATTATTATAATATAATATGCTGGATAAATTGAAAGAAACTTAATTGTAATTATATTTATCAATGTATGGTTAGATATTATTATAGAACTAGTTACCTTTCATAATGCACGTACCTTGTTATTCTCTGCACCACCTATTGGGTTGACTGGTAGAGAATGCCTGTAGTATTAAGCCCGCCTGTGTACAGGCCTGTGCGTGAGGTTTAAATAAAAAAAATAAAAAATACCTTTGGATAAATAAAAAATGTAGTTAAAAGTAAATTGTGCCAGAAAGGCTATTATAAAATCCAAGACTGATAAACAAGCAAGCAAGTAAGAGGGATTATAAACAAGCTTGTTCAACTATGCTACTCAAGTAAATTTTTGTATTTAGATTAAGTAGACTAAGTGTATGTTTGTCTATAGACCAAAAAAAAAATGATTTAATGGTCTATGCAGAAATAAATGATTTTTGACTTTGATACTGCCTGTACGATGTTTTCCAATAAGTAAAGAGTAAAGATATAAAGGAATTATCTCCCTATTTTGATTTGATGTTCATCCATTCAAAAAAATCTTCATGTACCAGAATCACATAAATATAATATTATCTACGTGATGTCAATTCACAAAACATGATTTCTGATTCTGACTGACGTGGCATAATTTTAGTTGCTTGGAATGTCGAAAATAATCTAAATAGATGTTGTATTCAGAAAATATGCATACTTATTCAGAAAAATATTAGGTATAATCATATAGTAGATAGGTACGTGGTTTCCAGCAGTGTAGAATTTGGTGACCCAAATTACGACACCACATTTGAAGAGATGAGGTGACCCTCATCTCTTCAAATGTGGTGTCGTACAAGGCAACTAAGGGACGAGACTGTTTGACATCAGACAGATATATACAACCCAGGCTCAGCCTCACATGCACGATACTCGACTCGGCAATAGTGCCTAACCCTCCGGGGATAATTGCGTGATTATATAGATAGGTACAGGGAGACATGAATATTGGTATAGATTGACACTTATTCAGACTACAGTGATAATGCTACAAATGGAACTGACGTCAGCTCAAAGTTCTTGGCTCTACATGTAAGTAGGTACCTACCCAACACGCCGTCATGCGGTTTTCCGGTTCATTCGGTTAGTTAGCGGCTTCGCAATATTGCAAGTCATAAAAGCTTGCCGGCAAGTCGCCGACTTGCGATGAGCCCTTTTATCTTCGTAGCATTACTCTAGATTCGTTCGTAATGTGTTTTTATCTTCGTGATGTAGTTTTAGGCCACGTACTACACGTTTAATAACTAACCAACTCAGTAAAAACAATAATAACATAATACTAAAGTGTAAAAACGAATAGGTATACTTAATGTGTAATTAGTATTTAAGGAGGTAGGACACGGCGGTATTTCCGCCCAATTTAGCAGTCCGACTGGGGAAGTACCTCCGCCCTACAGAATACCGCGGTTACAATAACTTCGTGTTGTGTTCCCGGCCACTGCCGGTACCCTACTCACTAGTAGGGTAGCCAGAGCTCACTGGAGAATTTTTGTGCTGTTAGTGGGATGACCAAAGGCTTGTCCTGCTTTGTCCTCTACACTGACGGCACAAAATCTCTGTTGTTACAGGGTCGGCAGCACGAATGTGTCTCCACTGGTGTTACACACGTTCATAGGTCATGGTAACCACTTTCCATCAGATGGGCCGTGTACTTGTCTGCCACCTAAGTTGTATAAAAAAAAACATATGCCAACATAATCAAACTGTCGAGAAGTCGAATTTAGAAAACAAACAATATAGGTAGGTATATTCTATTCCCGAAAGGTTAGATGGAGGTGTTCTAACAGCCACATTATACACCTAATAGGGGAGGGGGTAATCCTATCCATTAACCAAACAAATAAAAATTGGGTAACCATGTTGTTAATATTGCCCGCGGCATCGGAATTGTCCAGGAGGAAATCCTTTATAATTAAAAAAAAATATAGAAAGGTATCTAAGTTTGTTCTTACAATAATAATAATTAGAATTAACAATAATAAAAATTAACGTGATCATGGTAGTCATAGGCACAGTATATAGTTAAATAAACATAAAACTTAATTGCCACCTGGTAGCGCAATTCTCGCCACGTGAGCTAGTGGACTGTATTTCGCGGGGGGTGAAGTTAACTGTTCCATTGACGCTTTACACAACAAACAAGACAGGTGATCGGGTTGCCGCGGATGTGGCTTAGGCAATGAATGCAACCCGAGAAATTAGGAGAGGATGCACTAACCTTTACTACGCCACGTGCTGGCTGGGCCGTTGCACCGATCTTCTCTTCCTGGTTCAGGAGCTGCTGCCCACATCACTAAATCACTTGAGGGACACACGAGAGGCACAATCCGATTGGTAAAGGTCTATGAAAGCGGTTAAAATCCAACAAACATTATTAATTTCTGAGAGACGCGAGCGCCGCCGGCCATTGTTTTATTAGTTCAAAGTGCGAAGTGACGATGCGGCTACTCTGACCATTGGCGCGGCGAAAAACTATTGCTATCTTTCACTTAGAGGTAGTGCGGGAGGGAGATGGGTACAGGAAGCGTGTGTTTCCGCGTCAATGACTTGAATTACTACTATTGAGCAAAAAAAAATACAAATTCTACCATCGGCGCAACCACCATCATTGTAACACTACATGTCTGAAGTCAAATTGGCGTGTCCTAGTTAAAAAAATATACCTTCGAATAGTCTGACCTTTCGACCAGGTATCATCGGCCACCGCGGTCACTTGTTAATAGGTACTGTTGATTGATGGTTCTTGATGAAACCTGCTACTGTACACATATTGAATAAGACACTTTGAACTTTTCCACTACTGGTATACTTTTTTTTTTTTTTTTACGTGCGCAAAATCCCCACGGATACCTCCCTACCGGAGCCGGTGGAGGAGGTTATGTCGGACTCGAACCGACTAAAACGCACGCCGCCTGTGGGTCGTTTTGGTTGCCGAAGGTGAGGTTGACAGGCATATCCCTCGCACCCCGGCCGACCCAGGGCCATCTCTCACGATCTGGCCCTCTTCTCGGGTGTGGGGACTACAGAGTCCCCAACTCGTTCCCGGAAACGGGGAGGCGCGCCACGCGCGCCACCGCCGCGGCCTGCTTCTGCCAGGGTGACAGGCGGCTTCACCTGTCACCCCCAGGCCGGCGCTCATGGGGGGCGGAGGTCGAACATCGACCTCCGACGCCCGAGTTGCCTTCGTACGCGGACAGCTTGTCTTGCGATCCTTCGTCGCTCCCGCTGCCGCTCCCGCCCCGCCTCCTCCTTCACGAGCATTACTTGCTCGCAGAAGGAGGCGCCGGCCGCCCACGCATCCGCGCAGCGAACCATCGCCGCGAGCAAGGTGGAGAGCGTGAGAACCCTCACTCCCAGGGTCGCCACAAGCTCCCGCCTCGGCGTCTCCCACGCCGGACACTCGGTGAGCGTGTGCGGACCTGAGTCCTCGCTCGCGTCGCAGTGATGGCACTCGGACGTTGGCTCTTTCTGCATCCGACGCAGATACTTTCCGAAGCATCAGTGCTCGGTGATCATCTGCGTCAGACGGTACGAGAGGCTGCCGTGTGGCCTCTCTAGCCACTCCCCCATGATGGGTCTTACCGCCGTTACTACGGCGTGCCCTGCGCCTGGTCGCCCAAGTCGTATCTCCCATTCCGCCACCATTTCCCTGTGGAGCCGGGATCTCACGGCCCGAATTTCTTCGGGCTCGGGATCGTGACCCCGCTCCCGCGCCGCCTTTCGGAACCGGTATAGCGCCGAAAGGCATCTCGCTTCCAGGATCCATGGTGGCGATCCGGCGAGGAGACTCGCCGCGTTGAATGATATCGTGCGGTACCCCCTTATGATGCGGCACGCCAACTTCCGCTGCGGACGCTGCAGCAGGAGCATGTGCCGATCACTCAGGGTGTCCGCCCACACGGGACACCCATACAGGGCCATGGACCGCACGACACCCGCGTAGAGTCTCCTGCAGGAGTCCTCCGGGCCCCTCAGGTTGGGCAGTAGCCGCGCCAGAGCGTTGGTTGTGCCCACCAATTTGGGGCCCAGATTTCGGAAGTGCTTCCCGAAGTCCCACCGGCCGTCGAGCACGAGCCCCAGATGTTTCATCTGGGGCTTGATGCCGATGAGAGTGCCTCCCACTGTGAGACTGGAACCAGGTGGTGGCGTGCGCCGAGGTCCATGAAAGAACATGGCCTCGGATTTATGCAAAGCCACCTCAAGGCCCAGCCGCCGGATCCGTTCCACGACTTGAGCAACCGCGGTCGTGGCCCTCAGGATCGCTTCGCGGTGTGTAGCCCCGCTCGCCGTCACTAGCGTGTCGTCCGCATAGCACGTGACGGCGGCGCCGTCCGCAAGCTCACCGCGAAGCACCCAGTCGTATCCAATGTTCCACAGTAGCGGCCCAAGAACCGATCCCTGTGGAACACCGCACGACATCTCACGCCGACCGACGCCGGTCGCACTTGGGTAGATGACGGCTCTCTCCGTCAGGTACGCCCCGACTATGCGGCGGAGGTAGAGAGGCACACCGTGGTACACGAGTGCCTCCCTGATGCAACTCCAGGACAAGGTGACTACTGGTACACTTATACTAAATAACTCAAAGGGCAGTTAGAAAGTTAGTAGATATCTATATTCTTCTTCTTAAATAACAACATTTTGCAACTTAGGCGTCAAAATGTAACAGACTGAAGGAGTTAGTTCCATGAAATGAACATGAAATGTATAAAACTCAATATTTTTTCATTAAAGAGTTTTATACACGTGGTACCCGTCTGAGTAGAATTTGGGTCACCCCATCTCTTCCCATTTGGTGTCGTACAAGGCGACTTAGGGATAGGGCTGTTTAACATCAGACAGATATATACAGCCCAGACTCAGCCTCAGATGCATGGCATAAGTCAACAATAGTGCCCGGAAAACGACAATAGGCTCACCCCCTATTACTTGGGACCGAATTCAATGATTGGTGAAATGTGGGTGTTGATTCACCTCTGCCTAACCCTCCGCGGATAAAGGCGTGATTATATGTATGTATGTATGTATTTAATACTAAAAGTACCTACGAAGGTTGAGAGGACCTTCCAACTGCGCACAACGCACCTGTCATTAAGAACTTCTTTAATAAGGTCGGACTATAATTATTTCAGTGCGTCCTCTCATGGCCCTTCCACTTACACTAAGTAGGTATACCTATCTACTTAATGTAAGTAGTAATATTATTTATTATTTCTTTATTTTATTTTTTCTTATTTTGTATTTGTATTCTAAGACGGAATTAATATCACATTTGCCTAAACAGGTATGTTAGTATATTAAAAACTTTATACTTATTTTGCTATAAGTTATAATTTCAATTCTGCTTGGTATAAATGGAAAGTAGGACATTACTCACTTGTGGCAATGATAAACCTCAATCGTATTATATATCTTCGAACAAAGGGAACAAGCACTTCTACTTGCCACTTGTTCTTATTAAGTTCTCAATAAGCCCTAATATGTTACGAGTAATAAATTTTCGTGTCACATATACTAGATTGTTCCTTTATTCGAATCGTCAAAGTAAGAATAGAGTAGTTTGCATAAATAATACCATAGAATTTCTTACATTAAGCTCTAGTCTAAAGAACTACTTGTTCTTTACAATGTGAAATATAAACGATTATGTATTAGTTAGATAGATAGATAGATAGATAGATAATTCTTCATTGTACACCGATAGATTACAGTAAACCTTGTAGGTAGCATGCATACAGTTTAATGTACAATGGGCGGCCTTATCGCTGGAAGCGATTTCTTCCAGGCAACCAAGTTTTCTGTCATAACTTATTTCCCGACTATTTTATGTTTTGCATAAAGATATTTTTATGTAAATACAAAATGTAGATACTTAATCAGAAGACGAATCATTTAATAAATTAGTCTATTGCAGTCCACTACGAGGCCGAGGCATCTCCCAATATGCCGAAAGTGTATCATGGCAAAGCATCCTTCGCCTTCCGCAGAAGTCGGGTATGCTCATTAAACTTACATAAGGGTTCTAACTAACCACTCCGTTAATTAAATCAATCGCATTTATATGCATTTGTACTAAATTCATATGAAACTGAATAAGGCAAACGTCTTGGTACCCACAGGACAGGCGTGCTTAGTGTGTGGCCAACGGAAAAATGTTTTAAAATGTTCAATTGATTTTTGGAAATAAATTATTATTTTTTATTTTTATTTTATAAGTATAGCTGTTTTGATCTGAAAAAACTTCTACTTTAGAGCGTTTTTAAATTTCGATAATGAATCGATATCGACTTGGATACATGAAGCAGACCTAAAGTAAAATGTATAAATGTCTGTCTTTTACATTTTCGGTCCCGATATCGGATATCGGAGCTGACACCGCTCTGTGATCACCCGATACCTATCCGATATCAATGTCAATCAGTCACCACCACAGAAAAATAATAAAAGAAAGAAATATCTGGTCATGACATCTCAACTCAACTCTACCCAGTTTCGTAAAATCCGTTCTTAGCGGATGTCTACACCCTATAAGGAACCTAGTAGCGGCGGTAAGACCCATCATGGGGGAGTGGCTAGACAGGCCACACGGCAGCCTCTCGTACCGTCTGACGTTGATGATCACCGAGCACGGGTGCTTCGGGCAGTATCTGCGTCGGATGGAGAAAGAGCCAACGTCCAAGTGCCATCGGACTCGGGGCTGCACACGCTCACCGAGTGTCCGGTGTGGGAGACGCCGAGACGGGAGTTCGTTGCGTCTCTGGGAGAGAGAGTTCTCACGCTCGCCATCTTGCTCGCGGCGATGGCTCGCTGCGATGAAGCGTGGGCGGCCGGCGCCTCCTTCTGCGAGCAAGTAATGCTCGTGAAGAAGTAGGTGGGGCGGGAATGGCAGCTGGAGCGACGAAGAATCGTAAGCTAAGCTACGAAGGCAACTCGGGCGTCGGAGGTCGATGAATGACCTCCTATGAGGGCATGCCTGGTGGTGATGGGTGGAGCCACCTGTCATCCTGTGTGGGGGTATCCGTGGGGATTGTACGCACGTAAAAAAAACCCTATAAGGAATATATACCAAATTTCTAGTATGTAGGTGTAATAGATCTATTATGATGATATGTTCTGATATTTTGAGATGGTTGTGGTATAAATACATTCATTTTATTCACATAATCCTTTTGTTATGTATTGGTGTATAAAGAATTGTCTATCTGCTCATCCACTTTTGGGGAATTGCTACCAATTTCTATTAAGGGACCTTGGATTAGACGGTGATTGCGGCAGAATGGTCGAAGGTTATTACCGTCGACCCATGATAACTGAAAATGTACGAGTAAAGATTTTTTCTATTTTTTTTTCTTAATTTGTGAAGTACTAACGTTTGGCCTCAGCGGGTACTTACTGTAAAAAGTAAGTTCTGTCTTATATAGTAGGTATGATTTCTTAGGTTGAAATTTATAGGTGCTATAACGTAGCTATGACGTGCTATGCGTCATAGGCAAAGTACACTATAACTAGGAAACAATATTATATAAACAGCACGTATCAATAAACAATAATGTCAGCACTAAACTTATATGAGTAAAACCCCACTCTTAATCTCAGTAAAATCATGTAGAATAATTAGTATATAAGAGTGTGTAAATAGTAAATAAATTAATCTTGTTCCAACTGGTAAACCATCTTTTACTCACCTCCGCAATATTGGTGACCCCGACGTGATCTCCTAGTGCTGATATAATTGCAGGCCAACTGCAGCCCTGAAAAGGTTTTCAGCAGCAAACCTAGGAACTATCACAGAAACGGTGGAGCCATATAAGGAAAAATTTACCCAACAGCCCACCAGCTTACTGACCACCACCATCAGCGAAATAGCGAAATAGCACATTTCAGTTGACTTCCCACAAGCGGGTCCAAACCAGCTGAAATATCAAGAGGCTAGAAAAATGGCACCGATAATTCCAGGGACACCTCAAAAAAACCCCGGTACATCGGCTGAATCAATCAGCGACAGCCAGGTGGTGGCTGCAATTAGCATTACGGAGAAAATACCAGCGTTTTGGACAGATTCACCGCGCTTATGGTTCGCGCAATTCGAGGCCATCGTAGCCTCCCAAAAACAAGGTGACGAATATAAATATAACAGCGTCATCGCAAAATTACCAAAAGAGGTCATACATCAAGTCAGCGACATCCTGACGTCACCGCCAAACGCAGACAAGTACCTTAAAATCAAGGAAATATTAATTGCGTGCTATGAGGAAAGCGAGCAACGACGCTTCCACAAATTGCTTTCGGAGATGGACCTAGGTGACTCAACACCATCACAGCTGTTGAGAAAAATGAAAGAAGCCAGCTGCGACAAAATGACCGAAGATACCATCAGATTATTATGGTTCAGACAGCTTCCGGTATCAATCACCTCCATATTGGCAGTCTCCGAAGACCTCGACCTCACAAAATTATGCGAAATGGCGGACCGAATTTATGAAAATATGCGCTATAAAACCAAAACAAACAACTCGTCACAGGAATCCGCCGACGTTAACTTAATAACAATGCTAACGTCACAAATTGCAGCTATGCGAGTTGAAATAAACGAGCTCCGCGGTATGAGTAATCGCCGACCGATGCAACGCAGCAAATTCCGAGCAAGGTCGCAATCACGCTCACGGTCACGTACACGGCTATGTTATTATCACAGACGACTCAAAACAAAAGCATATAAATGCGATCAGCCGTGCTCGTGGATAAATAAAACCGATAAAAATTCGGGAAACGAGAACTAGCGCAGAATAAGACGGGACTCTGTGCCATACACCCCGCCAACCGTCTAACTATAACCGACTCAAACAGTGGTTATAGGTTTTTAGTAGACACGGGAGCAAATATTTCTGTATTACAAAACGCACAGGGTAAGAAAAACCCAAGCAACTACAAACTGTATGCCGCAAACGGGTCAACTATTGAAACTTATGGCGAAAGCATATTAACGCTAAATCTGGGGTTACGCAGACCTTTTACTTGGACGTTTGTAATCGCCGATGTAAAAATGCCTATCTTAGGAGCTGATTTCCTAGAGCACCACAGATTATTAGTGGATCTATACGGCAAAAGGCTGGTCGACCAAGAAACAAAATTAACGACGCATGCGAAAATTGCAAGAGCAACACACATGCCTTCAATTAGATCCATCGACGCGAAATTACCCGAACATATAAAGCACCTGCTAGAGAAATACGTAAACGTCACTAGACCAACACTACTTAAAAAACCCACAGAACATGGAATACAGCATCACATCATAACAAAAGGTCCTCCAGTTTATGCCCGCGCGCGCCCACTACCACCCGACAAATATAAGGCAGCAAAAAAGGAATTCCAAGAGCTAATAAACTTAGGAATATTAGAACCTTCCAGTAGTCCTTGGGCATCGCCTCTCCACATGGTAAAGAAAAAGAATGGGGAATGGAGGCCATGCGGAGACTACCGCGCGTTAAATAAAATAACAGTTCCCGACAGATATCCCTTGCCAAGACTGTTAGACTTTACATACATCGCAAGTGGAAAAACAATATTCAGCAAAATTGATATAAAGAAGGCGTTCCACCAAATCCCTGTTGCGGAACCAGAAAAGACCGCAATAATCACGCAAATGGGTTTATTTCACTGGAATTACATGCCATTTGGCCTCAGAAATTCAGCCCAAACGTTCCAGAGGTTTATGGACTCCCTGTTTAGAGACCTGGACTATATATATGTTTTCGTGGACGACATACTCATAGCAAGTCAAAATACCGAACAACATTACGTTCAACTAGAGGAAGTATTCACTCGCCTAAGTAAAAACGGCATCTCAATCAATACGAGCAAATGCGAATTCGAAAAGACAGAGATAGATTTCTTAGGTTATCATATAACGAGCCAAGGAATCACCCCCACGTCTGAGAAAGTACGAGTAATAAACGAATACCCAAAGCCAAAGGTGGTAAAGGAGCTACGTCGATTTTTGGGAATGATGAATTTCTACAGAAGTAGCATCCCACACGCCGCCGGACACCAAGCTCCGCTCAACAAATACTTAATAAACTGCAAAAAGAATGACAATACGCCAATCGAGTGGAATACGGAAGCTAACCAAGCATTCGAACACTGCAAACAGGACATAAGAGATGTCACAACACTCGCATTTCCGGAAACAGACACACCACTAGCCATTATGACAGATGCTAGTTTAAAATGTGTAGGCGCCGTACTTCAACAAAAAGTTCAAGGAAAATGGAAACCCATATCATTTTTTTCAAAAGGGTTAAGCGAGACACAAACAAAATATTCCACATACGATCGAGAACTACTCGGTATTTACATGGCAATAAAAAACTTTAGACGACTAATAGAAGGTCGCACATTTACAATATACACTGATCATAAGCCACTGATTCATGCATTCGACAAGAAGCAATCAGTGGATGAATCCCCTAGAAGAATAAGGTACCTAGAATATATTGCACAATTCAGCACAGACATAAGGCACGTCACGGGCAGCGAAAACGTGGTAGCCGACGCACTATCACGGGTAATAGAAACAATAGAACTATCCCAAATTCTCAACTGGCAAGAGGTTAAAATATACCAAGACTGTGACCCGGAGTTAACAAAACTAAAACAAAATAGGTCACTAAAAATAACACAGGTACCAGTACAAAACAATAATACCAAAATTTATTGTGATATATCCACCGGTACAACAAGGCCATACCTACCACAAAAGTTCAGAAAAACAATTTTTGATAGTTTTCACAACATGAGCCACCCAGGGAAAAACACAACAAAAAAGTTGATAACCGCAAAATACATCTGGACTAGCATGCACAAAGACATTTACGAAATGTGCAAAACATGTTTACAATGCCAGCAATCAAAAGTTCAGCGGCACACAGTATCACCCCTGGGCAAATTTATGCCAGCAGAACGATTTAGCCACATACACATAGACATTGTGGGCCCCCTACCGACATCACAAAACAAAAGATACATCGTCACTATGATCGATCGTTGTACGTCATGGCCAGAAGCATATCCTATTTCGGACATCACAGCAGAAACTGTAGCCAAAACCCTATACGATGGCTGGATCACACGTTTTGGATGCCCCAATTATATAACAACGGATCAAGGACGACAATTCGAGTCTGAGCTATTCAGAAGCCTAACCAAATTCCTGGGTATACAAAAAATCCGTACTACACCATATCACCCTCAATCAAACTCCAAAGTAGAAAGACTGCACAGAACCATGAAAGCAGCTTTGATGGCAAGAGGAAATACCGAAAATTGGACGAAAGAATTACCATCGGTATTATTCGGGATACGTACCAGCATTCGACAAGACACTGGATACTCAGCAGCCGAATTGGTCTACGGAACAACAATAAAATTACCAGCAGCATATTTTGGCGACTGTTCTAAAAACACAACGTATGCAGAGTTTGTGGAGAAAATTAAAGATAACATAACGCACATGACGTCAATTCCACAACGACAAAGCTCAAACAAAAACATATTCGTACACCCACGCTTAGCCGACTGTACACACGTGTTTCTACGATGCGATAAGCTACGTCCTACGCTCACAACACCTTACGACGGACCGTTTCTCGTAGTCAAACGTGACAACAAAATAGTCACGATCAAGCGAAACGGCAGGGAAGTGAACGTGTCGATTGACAGGCTAAAGCCAGCATTCACGACGAGCGACGACAAGATAGAAGCTCAAAATCAAGAGCAAGATAAGGCAGAGCCAATTCAAAACATAAAAAGAACACGTTCGGGAAGAATATCACGACCCACGGTCCGTTTCAAACAATGATATAAAAAGGGCAAAATGAAAATAAAAGTCACTCCACAGCAAGCCACAAGAAACAACACACAAGATGGGAAGCAGTCAAACCCACGAAAAGGAGCAAATAAACATGGTGCAGAACAATAACCTGGCAGCAAAGGCAGAAAAGAACACACACATGGCAGCAGAAATTGAAAAAATAAAAATCTGGATCGGAGTACTCATCGCTATAATTATACTAGCAGCAATAATAATAACAATCACCAGACTCGTACGGAAAACTAACAAAGTCATGGACAAAAAGATAAACAAAATAATCAAGGAAATGCAACAAGTGTAAACAACTGCAGAAAAAGACAACTCAGCAAACAGCGTGCACGGACAAGGTCGACGCACCACAGCAAATAATAACTAAAATTTTTATAAAGGGGGGAGTACTATGACGTGCTATGCGTCATAGGCAAAGTACACTATAACTAGGAAACAATATTATATAAACAGCACGTATCAATAAACAATAATGTCAGCACTAAACTTATATGAGTAAAACCCCACTCTTAATCTCAGTAAAATCATGTAGAATAATTAGTATATAAGAGTGTGTAAATAGTAAATAAATTAATCTTGTTCCAACTCGACACCAACAATTTATACTACGCTAACTCGATTTTTAGGTAAATTCGTTTTTTTATGCCAAAGTTCTTAAAATGTGCTATTTTATATGTAAAAAAAAAATCATGCAGAAATACACAAAAATAACGAAGTTACAAATTTTATAAAACGCTAAGTATAGGTATTTTTTGAAATCGCTCGATTTATATTCCGCTATCTATTATTATCGGTATGTACGCGGGAAGGGGACGCGCCGCTTGTTTGTTTACACTAGTCTAACGCTACTTGGCGCTTTGTTAAATGGAAGTGCGCGGTTTTAAATACTTTATTAGTGTAATGATAAATAATAGAGTTATATTTACAAGTTCATTGAAATATTAATAGTGTTAGTGTGTTATTATAAACATGTCACGAAAACGAGCTAAATATTTAGTGGAATTAACCAAAAAGGAGGAATATTCATTGAGGAGTGTTCATGAAAATGATGAGATTCCACTTTATACTGGCGAAAGAGGTAAGTTTAATGTGATATCAAAGATTATAATGTATAATAATGTATATAAATATGGTTAATAATAATTTACTACATGTTTTTGAAAGTTTGAACCATTTTGCTCAAAGTCCGTATAACACTACGCTAACATTTACTTGGCGTAGTATAGCGCGTTCGAGTTTACGTTTTTGATTGGTCATGCACAAGTTAGCGACTCTTATGTGTTAATCAAAGCGCATATAAAGCTATATTATATACTTTATTTACAGTTGCTTGACATTTTATACGTAATTCTAAGTACCTGCATACTTTATTATAATAATAATAAATTGCATTATACCTATTGTTATAGAATCGTCACCATTACCTGCCGAAGTTGATAAACCTGAATTCATGGCTTTGTATAATTACATCATGGTTGACGAGACTGTTCAAGAGCAAAATTATTCCATATCCAGTTCTGCAAGCCGAGATATAATCTCTTCCGAAAATGATGTAGTATTAAAAGATGTAAATTTAAACGATTTGATGGCGCCTAATACTCCACTTAATATTTGTTCACCAAAGGTATTGACTTCTATTCGTAACCCTTCTCCGATGATATTAACTCCACCTAGTATCGAACCTTTGTTTTCAGTCGTCACTAATGATCTTTCTGACAGCATAGATAATACCCCCGTACCATCACCCTATTGTGACTTTTGGGAAACTTCACAAAGCTTAAGCGATACTTTGATGCCGACTTCTTGTCAAAATACCGAAGATACAACTCTCACACCTGAAGTCGGTATATCTGCTCAAGAAGATTTTTCAGATGCCCAAATGGATAACGGCCTCATCAATAACACGGATTCAGTATCAGCAATATCTACTCCCTGTAACTCTATTTTCTCAACTACAACGTGCAATGATAGTGACTATTCTGCCGTATCGACTCCAAGAAATAATAAACGTAGATCTAAAAAGAGAACTGATATGGGTCTAAAACGTCTAAAGCTTGAAGATGAGTGGATAGTTAGGAAGAGAAAACGTCTGTGTAATAAAGGATTGGAGTATATAACGTCAAAAGGGAAAACCAAAGTTGCAAGAAACATGAAAGCCAGCTGTGTCAATTGTCGTCTGCAATGCTATAATAAAATAAGTCAAGAAGTTCGTATTGACTTGTTTGATAAGTTCTGGGGTACTGGTAATCATGCGAAACAATGGCAAATCATCGCCAAGTATGTCATACAAAAAAATAAAAAGACTGCCACTAATGTTGAAAACGAATCAAGTTGTCGATCACACACTTTACATTATCATCTTCCCATGAATTCCGACCATGGCATCATATTACAAAAAGTTTGCAAAACAATGTTTTTAAACACCTTCAATATTAGTAAAGATTTTGTTTACACTGCAATATGAAAAAACATAATGAACAATGATTTTACTAATGTTACTGATGACAGAGGCCGCCATAAAAATCATAAATATATCATTTCAAATGAAATGAAACAAAATGTCATAGATCACGTTAATTCTTTCATCCCTGTTGAGTCTCACTATGTTAAAAAACGTTCGAATAAAAAATATTTAGATCCTTCGTTATCTTTTTAAAAAATGTTTAAGCTGTATGTTGATTGGTGTACCGATAATAATTACAATGTTAGAGTCCAAACTGTAAGACAGTATAGAGATATTGTCAATAGTAATTTAAAGATAGGCTTTCATTTACCAAAAAAAGACCAATGTGACCTCTGTCATCAGTATAAAAATACATCAAACCCTACAGATGAATTGAATGAAAAATTTGCTAAACATCAAACAGAAAAAGAAATTTCACGTAAATTAAAATTAGAATGTAAACTATTATGTAGCGATTTCTAATAATAAAGTAGCCTGTGTTGTATTCGATTTTCAAAAAGTGTTGTGTACACCGCATGGTAATACAAGTGTCTATTATTATAGACGTAAGCTCAATGTATATAATTTTACAATTTATAATATGGCATCAAAAGAAGCTTTTTGTTATATGTGGGATGAGCAAACGGCTAAGAGAGGGGCTAATGAAGTGGCTAGTTGCTTATATGACTTTTTTAATAAATTAACTTCTAAGGGAATTCACGAAGTCAACCTATGGTCGGACAACTGTGGGGGACAAAATCGTAACCGTATTGTTTACTATATGTATTTATTGGCTACTAAAATGTTTGAAATGAAGATTAGCCACCATTTCATGGAAAAGGGCCATACACAAAATGAGGGCGATTCAGTCCATGCTTTGATAGAAAAGACTGCAAGAGGTAGAGATATATATTCGCCAGATGAATGGTATTCACTAATACGATGGGCTAAGGTCAATGGGAATCCTTATAATGTTGTTGAGGTCAATCAAAACATGATATTTGATTTTAAAAGTAATATTAACAAAAAAAATTGGACTAAAAATTTAAATAACGAAAAAATTATGTGGAACAAAATTAAAAGAATTGAAGTGTCTCCTGATAATTACGGGTTGTTGGATTATAAGTATAGTTTAGCTGATAACGAAAGCAATCAATTGCAATGTTTTAGAAAAACTTCTACTCGACTCTCCCACTTGGAACCTTTGCCCGAAAAAGCATACAAAAGCTTACTCAAAATTAAAGTAGCAAAATATAGAGACTTAATATATTATTGTGATAACAATATTATTCCCGAAAAGTACCACACATTCTATAGGAATATACTTACGACTGAAAATGATGAGGAGAATATATTATAAGTGATGATGAGGATTGAATTTTCTTATTGTTATCTACTTATTTAAACCGATAATAATTATTTGATATACGAGTATATGAGAATAGAAGTTATTAAAAGTAAAAAAAGTAAGAATAACTAATTATGTGCAATTTGTGATTTAAATATAGTTAATATTACCTACTTATCGAGCTGTGATTGACCTGATCTCATATTATTGATAATTAATAAGTAAATAAAAATAATAAACATTTAAGTATTAATAAGTGATTATTGTGCCATTTTTGTTCATAATATATTTTTGATAGAAATTTTAATAAACACTGAAGTTGATTACTATGCTATTCTTGTTTTAATTATAATATTTACCTACATAAAATAGTGCTATCTACTCAATTTCACCTATAGTTTATAAATTTCAGCTTTAATACCACGTTGAAATTTATACATTATAAAATTAAATCTAAATTTATGAACTTCTTCATATTGTTTCTAGAAGTAAAATTATAATACGCTAACTTGCGGTCAGGTGAATGTATATATGAATGAATGTATATGTACGCTATATATAAATTAGCAGTTTTTAATACCATGTACGCAAGTATCGCGTTTACCGTTTAAATAAAGCTAACTTAAATAACTTGGTATTTAGCAAATAAATTTGATATAATATACTTGATTAATAAACATACAAACCTAAAATTACAATTAATGCATAACATATTATGGAATAATCATTATAATGCACTAAAAATTACACTTTATTTATAATTAATATATATTGTGCTCGCCCGCAGTACACTACGCTAACGCTAGTTAGCCGTGTATAGTGCGTAAAATATTATTCAGTAATTACGGATATATACAGCTAACTTGCGCTTAATAAAAAACTATGAATAATTAAGAAAAAATAAATATAAGGAATTACTATAAATAAATCAAAGATGAATAGTGCCAAATTACAAACCAATATCTTTATTAATATAAAAGTTATCACGATTTTCCCTTCATAAGCGTCTCCTGTAAAGTACACTTTTACGAGTTAGCTTAGTATAAATTGCTGGTGTCGAACTGGTAAACCATCTTTTACTCACCTCCGCAATAGTAGCTTAAAAGTTACTTTAGTAACATGTACATCAATGGCTGAAGATTTTTTTGCTTGCCTGTTTGAGAGTTTTCTTTTTTCCAAGTAATAAGAAAAAAAGAGACACATGTAGAAGGCGACCGATGACTTAAGAATGGATATTGGTATGTGGCGATGCCACATGTACCCAGCGCCATCTAGCGACAGCAAGCAGAACTACTACGAATCCTACATCGCGCAAGTAAAGTTCTCGCGCTGGGACAACATGTATACTTCGACCCAACGACAATCGTTGGGCCGCGGCCCGCCAGGCGTGATCACCTTGCCTGGTCGGAGGATCCTCCCTTTGTGTTGGAGGAACATCACACCTCGTCCCTCCACAGGTATGAATTAAGAATGCGCAGCCCCGGATCTTCATATTTCTTTAGGCGGGGAAAAACTGATAAATGCCGCCCCCATTCACTTTTTTCGTACGGAGATCGAATACCGACTTATTCAAGTCCTAAGCAAACCTATGACAGTCAGTCAGTATCCCCGTCTTCTACAGTTGCGGAAACTGGCCCCGCTACAAATATGCGTTGAGAAGCTCTCTCGGTCGGGTCTTGAGAGCATATTCCTCTAGAGCCACGCTCTACCTGGAATGCCGTCGGGTCCCGGGGCGATGTTCTTGGCCTTAAGCCTTCGCACCTCTTTCTACCCAAGTGTCCTCGGCCAATAACGCCTCCGAGCAGCTCTGGCATCTTGTCAACGGCGAGGTCCGGCGGCGCAGCTTGCCTCTTACCATAGGGTTAAGTCACATAAGATAAGACCGTGACTGGTACGAGTTCTCGTGGTATGAAGGCGGGGCAACCCGAAAATTGTATGCAAATTAATGTCTAATTTATTTCATTACCCATCAAAATAAGATAGTACAGTCAAAGGCAAAAATATGTTTACACTCCACTACCTCATAAAATGTCACCCTCATTAGAATTATGAATATGGATTCATCCAAGAGTTCATAAATATGTACACATGTTTGGTAGTAAGTATGTATATAATAGTAAAATAATAATAATATGTATCCAACAATCCAAACATTAATTTGGGATTATCCTAATGTTAATACTTATATATCTATAGATTTTTTTTAATGGCTCACGATACTGGACGTTGGCATATTCATTACATAATCAATCCATCAAAAAGCGATGTAAAGTCCTACTAGACGTGAACACTACATGCGTCTTTCAAACATACAAAAAAAAGTAGATCCTACAAAGCGGAGACAAGTCACAAAACAGGAATGATTGTCATGATCCTATTCACGATCACCCAGTCAAGCTGCCTTGACCGGATGATCGGGTGCGGGATTGAGTACCTAACATGTGAGCCTCAGTTGCTGTAAATCTGGTAATAAAAGAATTTCTTTATAGTACTTGAAGTTGTGTCGAAAAGATCCAAGTCGTTACTTATTTTATTGTATGAGGACATCATGCGACACAGTAGTGAATGTTGTTTGTAGTTGGTGTGCTACGAATCAAATTTTAAAGAGCATTCCTATACTGTCTTATACTCGTAATATGTGAGTGACTGACTGTTTTATTTCTTTTTTCATGTATTTATTTGACTTAACGTTATCAATTTTTCGTTTTAATGAAATTAAATATCGATTATTGTTATTCAAAAAATTGTTTAAGTTACAAATGTTTTAAAATAAATAAATGTTATAAGTGTACCAAATATACCTAAGCCATTTACTTCTAATATTACAACAATTTTTCATGCAATTACGTTTTCTTAAATTCTTGTAGGAAACCACATAACATATTATTATTTAGAATCGTTCTCAATTACTTTTATTATTTCAGACAAGATATAATGCTCTTTAGAAGTACGCACGTTGTCTAATTCATGGGCAACGAATTGTCCGAACGCACTATCGTGTACTGGAAGCGATATGTGTTTGATTTGCTCATTTTGTTCGCTTAAATTAATTTTGAGAAATGTTTACATGCATTGAACTGAAGTCCCATATTTGACTATTATCTTCTTGACTATCGTATTACGTCTATAGTCATCATCTTTTGCTTCGTTCTTGCCTAAAAAAAAATACCTACTCTACCTTGAATGACGTTGACATGACAAATGTCAATAAACTATGATTTTGTAGTTTTAATCTTTGTATATACAAAAAATATGTCTATTCTTGTATACATATTTATGTGTATATAGTTTAAAGTGTTATGGCGTGTACAAGTTAGTGATGCTTTTGAAGGATATATATTTTTATTAGTATTCCACGTGTACATGTTTTTGTCCATGACAAAGTAGACGTACTTATAAATGTTTGGATGTTAACAATTTATTGCCTGTGCAGACAAATTGTATAAACTGTACTTGTATTCATATTTTTGCCCTTGACTGTACCTACTTAGTAAAGTTAGTCTCTTAGTATCTAAGTTCATTATAAACAAGCGCTGCTAATTGGATTAATTTAAGGTGAAATTTAATGAAATGAAATTTCATATTTATAAAATAATTAACTAACGGGCTATACAAAGTTCAAAAACATTTGACTTGAAGAATGTTCTTTTTAAGTTTTTATTAAAATTCCATAAAGTTTTCTTCTGCGAGCAAGTAATGCTCGTGAAAGAGAAGGCGGGGCGGGAGCGGCAGCGGGACCGATGGAGGATTCGCTGCCCGCGTATTGAGGCAACTCGAGCTTCAGAGGTAGATGAATGACCTCCACCACTCATAAGCGTAAGCCTGGGGTGACGGGTGGAGCCACCTGTCACCAGAAACAGACCGCGGCGGCACGCCTGCCCACCTCAGCTCCATAAACCAAAAACGATCCCCAGACGTTGTGCGTTTCCCGGTGGGGAAAGAAATCCATGTGGATTATTCACACGTAAAAAACATAGGTCATACTCGTACATCATGTATTTTTAACACAGCTTCGTAATTTTAGTCCTTTAATTAAAAACGTTTTGGCTCTAACCCAATATCAACATAATATATCCAAATTAATATAAACGTAAATAAAATACGTACGGAAACAATTAATAACGCCAAGTCTTCATTTTGTACTATTAATTTCCAACCCAAGCCTTGGGTCAAAATCCTTGAGCGGCCTTGAGTACTATCTCTCCTCTGTGACCTAATTGCTCACGCCTCTAGTTATGATATATTTACCATATGTATGCTATATTTATGAGTCATATATCTATTTATACAGTTGTGTAGTCTTGCCTATGATTAAGTATACTTACTATCGAAAATTGGAAGGCTCTAGTGTATAAGTGACAATAACCATTAATATGAAAATTACATTTCAGGCGTTGTGTTCTTCTTCGAATGTACAACTTACGCCCTTTTGATCATTGATATATAATATTCTTTCTCATTTGTTTTAAATTTATTTTCATCATACCGGTTGTCTCTTTGAAGTAGGTACTGGGTACACTCTTTACATGGTCAATTGACTCCTCAAATCCGAGAGGAAAGACTACGTCACAGTTATGTACTGCCTAGTAGATGTCATTGACTTTGCCCTAGAAGATCTTGGTTGGGCTCCAGATATGTTATTTTGAAATCTTCATAAAGGGTACATCGATGGATCAACATTCAAAGGATTATATTCACAGAGCAAAAAGAGAAGGCGTCGTCGGAGTTTTCGTTTCATAATGTGAAAGCTATTTTTCTTAACACACTTTGGAACAACGCCTGAAAAGAATGTTTACTTCAACGGATCATTTACTTAATAATGAGGCTTGAAATTGAGTTCTTACGGTGCTCTTAGGCATTATGAATATTTTGCGGAGCGAAATGAAGTGTGACAAATGTTTATGTGAATGTAAGTAATTCTTAAGGATACTTTTACAAGTTTTAATTTTGTTTTACCTATCTAAATGTAAATTTTTAATTTTCTGTTTGTTTTACTTATCTAATAACACATATCGAATAAGACACTTTGTACTTTTCCACTATATTTTATTGTTAAAGCTTTGAGAATGCCATGAGGTGAAACCAATCAGGTGAAAAATAAAATATAATTCAATCAACAGTATCAATATCTAATTACTTTTAAACGTAACGACACTAATGCATTTTTTATCGTTTTCGCTTATCTGTCCATATAGACAGCTTGATTCAGTTCAGCTTTTTATTTGAAAGAATATCCCAAGCATAAAATTTTGTGTTGACGTTTCGTGTTAAAATATTTATTATGAATACTTGCGAAAATATGTATTATTATAACTTAACTGTGCCCGCAGGCTAAACGGGCTAAGGGCTCAACTGACCACGAAGTGTGCGCTGGCATATATTCACATTTGAATAAGTTAGATCAGTCTCGCATAAAGTTCGTGATAGAAATAATATTATATCGTTGAAAAGTTACACCACACAATGGCCGTTGATATCTTAAATTTTACATCAGCAACCTTTTTGGAATGTAAGAATTGGAGCCTATCTGTAGGTTCAAATAAAACAATGTTCAATAAATTCGTATGTATTCATTTTAAATACGTACCTATGGTAGGTACCATCTGGTTGCATTCAACGTTTTTACGGCTCCATTTTCCTGCTCCTATTTCTTATGGATTTTAAGAATTCTTACCATCAGACCATTAATAAGCATGTCATCTTTTTCGACCTTAAGTCTGCAATTTCTGTAAGAGTCCGTCAGGTATGCCAATTATTAGCGTTCCATCCCACAAAAGGAAAAACCGGGCAATCAAAACCATTTGTCAGGAATACGACGTCTGCAACAAGTAGCTGTGAAAAAAATCAGACTTCTAAGTCAATGCCATCATAGCAAATTTAGTTCAATACAAGGGCATCAAAAAATCAATCAATCATATTTACCAAGAAGAAAGAACTTACAACACAAGTAAATTGTATTATTATATTATATTTTCAAATAACTGTCTCGGAATAAATTAGTTTGAAAAGAAATGTTGGTAATGTAACTTCGACTCGGTGCAAAGACGGGCATTGAGGCTGTTCGACAATTCCATTCTTGCAGGGGATGTGGAACCTCTCAGCCTCAGGAAGGATTTCGCCTCGCTGTGTGTGTTTTACCGCCTATACAATGGTTTGTGCTCAGATGAATTGTTTGACATGATGCCCACAGCTACATTCTATCATCGCACCTCTCGCCATAGGCAGGGAATTCATCCTCACACGAAAGAAACTTTATCCCACGCACACTCAAGCTATGGAATGAACTCCCAGCTGCAGTTTTCCCAAGTGCCTACAATATGGAGTTCTTCAAGAGGGGCGTTAGAAGGTTTCTACATGGTTTGCACAGGTTTGTGTAACGACCCTGGTTTCTTTCTTTCTTTCTTTTATAAGTCACGGTAACCACTTGCCATCAGGTGGGCCGTGTGCTTGTCGGCCGCCTACGTCGTATAAAAAAAATAAACGCTTGTGCGACTGTACCTACTGTTGACCGTGAGTAAAATGAAGAAAACAAAGGGCTATTTTTATTGCATCGTAAATCCAAGGTCATATTTTAAGGAAATATTCAATTAGATGATTGCTTCCCCTAGATATTACGGTACTCGTTGCGGCTGTCTTTTGGTTGTTTATAGTTTGTCACTGCATAATCTTTCATTTACTCCACACATAACGAGAGAGTTCATCTGGGTTGTATTTTTCTTTTATTAAACTTTACCATTACATCCCTTGTTTGGCTACTTACTCTGTGTACGGCGAACACAAGGCATAAATTATTTAAAGTGAAGTGTCAGATGTAGCTACATCCGTAGTCGGCTGCCGCGTTCAACTTTTGCTTCGCGTTGTTGTGATTTGTATTATTTTGTTTGAGTTTTACGAGTTCTTTTTAACAATTTCGTTTTTGTTTCTTGGATTTTCTTTATAATCTGCTTGCCCGATTTACGAATGAAAAAAATATTAAGTTATCCTTTGAAAAAAAATAATAGTAGACTGTACTATAATTACCATCTCGTATGGATTTTGAATTAGGTTTGGGATTAGGCCACTAGTTATAAAGTAGATCAAATAGTAATAAAATAAATAGTAAATAAAGAAGCAACATATTTTCAGTTTATTCTAATAAAGGACATTGTCCAACTTGTATGAGCACTTGGCCTGGTATGGACAGATATTAATAGGGTAAATATGATACAGGTTTGGTAGGTCATACTAGTAAGAAATAAAATAACATCATATGGTTGTATCAGAATTCATCATTTATATTATTTATTGACCATAGTATTTCGTCAATTTTTGTTAAAAGATTAGTTGTATTCATCATTTCTTTATTATTCAGAGTCATAAGTTATTAAAACATCCTGGAATTGGGCAGGTGGGTTTACCCTAGGGACCTATTTAAGTTGGTATGTACTACACGCCAATAATATTAACTCTAAAAACAGAATCGACTTTCGCAAGAAATTGAAAAATGTTGGTATTCACGAGTCAAGATGACAAGCGAATGACATTTTAAAGGATTTCTTTCCAGTTGCTATAATTATAAAAATACAAGTTCAATCGATTAAACATAAATTCGTTTTTGAATTGAGTTAAAAAGTTATCGTTTCATTATTATAAAAACACGGTTTGATCAAAGACGAGACGACACCACATTGTTTTGAGTTGTGAATCTTTTTTTAAACCATATTAATATATTATTATTCTTTACTACTTTCTCGTATCTATACAATAAAAATAAATAAATATAATACCACTTTACAATTATGTAAATTGTAAAGTGGTATTATATTTTTTTTTTTATTGTATTTACATACACTATTTAGTGTTTAGGTTGACTGATAGAGAATGCTTGCTGCATTAAGTCCGCTTATGTACCTACTTGTGCATGAAGTCTAATATATAAATAAATGAGCTCATTATTAACCGAATATAATACATAATTACTTACATTTATTTTTAAGTTTTCATCATCGTTCTTATAATCTTACGTTTGATTGTTGAGTAGAACCGACTTCCACGCGGGCGTAACCGCAAGCGTCACAGTCAACGCGTACTCAATATCATTTAGTTTATGTATCTTTTTTTAAGTATCAAGTAGTCAATCTATCAATTCTCTATCAATTCCTTATCAAACACCGGTGTCCCATACTAATGTATGGGACACCGGTTTATCGATATATTCATTTGTCTTCAATAAAAATCAATTTCGATCTTTATTATAACTGGCAACATTTTATTTTAAGCAAAAGAGACAGATGTATACCCATGTTAGGAGAATGTATATTTCAATGAACTAATTGATTAAATACTAATTATTTAAAGATATTTGTTGATACTCCAAGAAATCATTATTAGTTCGGTAAAAATTAAACATGATTATTGATCAATAGCTACATTTGCGTACGTCGTGTCCATGGGAGGCCAGTTTTGGACATTGCCCTTTTATACCAATTTTCTAAAATCAGTTAAATTAATTTTTTTCATTAGTTAAATTCAAGTCATAAAAGTTCAGTTGTGTCACTACACAACTGAACTTTTATGACTTGAATTTTTTGAATTTTTTTGAACTGTTCACTAACAGTACCTACTCAGTTTACATGTTTTTTATATAGGACACGTCAATTAGACTTCACCTCACTTGATGGTAAAGGCAAAGTCTCAAAAAAGAGACTTTCTTCACTCACTCATCATGTGCTTTTTCACGCCCCGCTTAAAAGACCCGGGACTGAAGGAAGAAAGCCTTAATAGTGCGACAAAGGAAAGAGCCTCCGAACAGCTTGGTTCTTAATCGGATATTCTGCAATATATGCCGGTGACATCTAAGGCCTAAGGTAACAAACGATTTATTTTGCATTATTAGTATCGATAACTAAGCAGTTGAAAAAATGGTAGGAGATTCACAAAGTCAACACCAAGTATATCTACAATCCGGGGACGAGCTGGGGAACTATGTGGTCCCCGCAGGGCTAGATTGAGAGAGGTGGCCCTGGGTCTGCCGGGGTACGAGGGATATGTCTATCAATCTCACCTTCGGCAACCAACAACGATCCTAAGGCACCGTGCGTTTTAGTAGGTTCGTGTCCGACATAATATCTCCCACCGGCTCCGGAGGTATCTGTGGGGATCTTTCGCACCTAAAAAAAAGGTTTTAATTTTTCATACAACTTTGATGGCAGACAAGCACACGGCCCACCTGATGGAAAGTGATTACCGTGACCTATGAACGTGTGTAACACCAGTGGAGTCACATTCGTGCTGCCGACCCAGTAAAAACAGAGATTGTATGTGCCTTCAGTGCAGAACACAAAATCAGGACACGCCTTTGGTCTTCCCACTGACAGCACAAAAACTCTCCAGTGAGCTCTGGCTACCCTACTCACCGCCGGGAACACAACGCGAGGTTATTATAGCCGTAGTATTCTGTAGGGTGGAGGTACTTCCACAGTCGGACTGCTCAATTCGGACGGGAATACCGTCGTGTCCTACATTTATTCCCAATAGTAAGTCTATTACCGTACTAGTTCATAGAAGTCATTATATACAGCTTAGTACACATTACACCTAGTAGGTATGTGTGTACATAGCTACAAAGGGTCGAAAACGCACAAGGTTTTTTATTACGTAGAGATAAAACTAGTATAACTTTGTACGTAAATAGGGTTTAGTACCCTCTAATGGTCCATAAAAGATACGTTCCTATCAACCATGAAATACATTCTGCTGTATGTATTTTATAGCTCATTGATTCAACTTTAGACTCCGACGCGGTAGTGTAGGGCGGAGGTACTTCCCCAGTCGGACGGCTCAATTGGGCGGAAATACCGCCGTACCTACCTCCTTACGAAAATTGACCTCTGCCTAACCCTCCGGGGATAAAGGCTTATGTATGTATGATATTATTTGCAACATGAGCTATGTTATTTATTATCATGTGCAAATGATGATATCCTCAGTAAAAGTTTTGAACTATCAAGTACGATTCAAACGAAAAAGACCTATCATTTGTTTTTGAAATCTTGTTATTTTAATACATGTCTACTACCTCTTCGGAGATTTACAGGTGTAAGTATAAGTACGTGTGAATGAGTCGATGTGAGACGCGTTGGAAGAACGAACCTTATTCATTTACGTCCTACCGCATCATTTTCTTCATGGCAGTCTTTAAATATGATAACCTATGTGATAGTGGTCAAAGTGAATGAGCAAGATTTGTTTCTGTTACTAATGAAAGACGTGAGCTGGAAATGAATTCCATGCCTTAATGCTGCGACAAAGGAAAGAGTATCGGAACCGCTTGGTTCTTGATCGGATATTCTGTACTGCACGCGGATACAGAAGCTCTCTGTGCTTACAGGGTCGGCAACGCGAGTGTGACTCCTCTGGTGTTGCACACGTTAATAGGTCACGGTAACCAGTTACTTGGACCGTGTGCTTGTCTGCCAACTAAGTGGTATAGAAAAAAAAAGTTGTACAGAATAATGTTCTAAAAAACTAGTAGCTATATCTGTGCTTTGACTACACAATAGTTAAAGGTAGAAAATATTTTAAGTAACGAAGATATTGAAACATTTTTTTATTTCCACTGTAATTATGGACACGAACTAACGGTTATTCGCATACATTTGACTATTAAATACATACATATCGGTCGTTTCAACGTTATCGATTGGTTAATTTGTGTTTTAGTGACGACTATGAAGTTTTATAAACGCATCATTCATTCGGTTTTCGTGTTCGCCTTTGACTATATACTACTGTAGACACAGCAAAATCATAAAATTCAAAGCAATGGACGGCTCATAATCCTACGCGTTATGCATGTATAAGTAAGCTGATGTCGATTGTATTTAAACTGTCGATATGTACAAGTTATGGGATGTTTTAGTGACGACCTCCGTGCCATAGCGGTAGAGCATTCGACTGCTATGCAGGGGGAGCGGTTTCGATTCCCGCTCAGTGCAAACATTTGTATTCATGAATATGTATATTTGCATTGGTCTGGGTGTTTCTATGTATAATATGTATGTATTTACAAAAAAAAGTTTCTAAGTATGTTTATCCGCATTCTAGATCACATAACACAGGCTAGTTAAGCTATGCTATGCTTACCATGGGTCTAGTCTAGATAGCGTAGTGTAGAATGTCGTGGAATATTTATTACTATTATTATTTTAGTATGTATCAAACTTGTACTAAAGTAGTAGCTACTTTATACGCCGTGTTGTATTGTGTCTATGTGGTTTGTTATTTATAGTCTAAGGTGTTCAAATTTAAATTTGGTTCCGTGAAATTAGAATATTTTTAAGCAAAAAGGTTAATAGATCAGTTGTTTCCAATTTGTTCGGTAAACAAGACCAGCAGTTTTGTAATCAGGTCACGCGTCGCACATTACTAGCGTTTAACTTGAGAGGTACGGGGCTTTGTACTCGAGTAAACAAAGCAGTGGATTAATTCTGTCACTAATCCTAACGTACAACTATTTTAAAAATAGGTATTATAATAGAGTGTATATCTATCGATGAAGTCTGGTAGAAGATCCATATTACGTACATGTGATGTTATTTTTGACATGACATAGTGAGTCTAGTGTGTCACCAGCCTTATCATTAATTATAAAAGTAATGGAGGGTAGGCGCACAAATTTTCCACGCATACCTCTCGACACTCGCAAGTCAGTCAAGTTGTGACCACGGGTGATCCAACGTATCCGAAAAATCTGCAAAAATAGTAAGTTCTATGATTTTATTGCAAGAAGTCCCGAACCATTTTACAGGTGTAATATGATGTAAGATTTCTTAGATATTATGATATTACGCTATAATCATTAAAATACGACGTACATTGTATCATTATTAAGCTCTACTCGTATCTATATATCATAAATTCATAATATCCGAGTTGAATGAACCTTGAAGGCACTGTGTTAATATACTTTAAACATTAGATTTATTTATCTATTTAAATGGTAAAAAATGCCTTCTCACCACAGTTTTGATTTCAAAAAGGCAGTGAAGTGTCGTTATAAATGAAACGCATCTGCACTTAGTAACGTTCTCTTTATTAGTGCCACATTAATAGAGCATTCTAAGATCTAAAGATATGCTTCGTCAGATTATCCTAAAAAGGCATGGTTACACATACATAGGGCATACTCGTAACGATACTTACATACTAACACTACTTACATACACTACACCTCCGGGGGTGATGGAAAAAAAAATCAGAGCTCTTTGATTTTTTTTTGTCTTAAAGTTAACACAATACAAATATATTATTAATTATTAAACAATTTAGTCCTATTCTTGTGGATCAATTCAATTTTATTATGTTTTAAAATTTTGACATTGGGACCCATACCTTCCAACACAACATAAGGGCCTTCAAAAATATCATCTAATTTCTTCGTACCTTCACTTTTGACTAAGATTAAATCGTCTTTATTATAAGTAACAGGATTACACTTCTTATCGTATGCTAACTTCCTATTTTGCTTACTAATCTCTAAATTATGTTTAGCATCTTTAAGTGCTACCTGTAATCTATACCTTAAATCTAAAGAGTAATCATCTGGATTATATAAAGGATCTACTCTATTACAATTTTTAATATTATTGGGAATATTACATGACCTACCGAAAATAAGTTCGAAGGGCGTGTACTTCGTCTCTGAATGGACGTTATTATTATAACTGAAACACCAAAACGGTATCCAGTGTGACCAGTCATAGCCGTTATTGCCAGAATAGGTCCGTAGGAAAGCGCCTAAATGCTTATGAGCATTTTCGAGTGAACCGATTGATTGATGGTGGTATGCTGTGGAAATTATTTTTTCTATATTTAATAATTTACAAACTTCAACCATAGTAGAAGAAACAAATTCAGAACCTCTATCAGTAGCTATAATTTTAGGTATTCCAAAACGTAAAATGAAATTTTGAACAAATGCTCTTGCGACAGTTACAGTTTCTTTATTTTTTATAGGATATGCTTCAATAAATTTAGTTAGCTCGCATTGAATCGTTACAAGATAACAATTTCCATTATCGTCTTTATCTAACGGACCTACCAAATCTAAAAATATTTTTTCAAAACCTGACGACGCTATGATTGTCATCGGCTGTTTTGTGTACCTACTATATTTAGTCTTCTGACATGTAGAACACTTTTTTACAAAATCAAGAACATCTTTATCGATACCTGGCCAGAAATATCGTCTCTTTATGTTGTTAGTCATCCTGCGCACACCAGCATGTCCACTGGTGGGCAGTAAATGAAAGTCATTTAAAATAAATTGTTTTTCCTTCTCGTCATCTATTCTTTCTATTCCTCTTAGTATGCATACTCTTGGACCTGTCCAATTTCTTAATGACTGTATTTCACTACATAAACCCTTTATAAACTCTTCATTTTCTTTATCTTTAACTATGCATATTTCTTTTAATTTTATTTTCTTACAAAAATTCTCGAACTTAGTCACAAATTCGGCTCGCGAGAAATGTGCCCTAAAGTTGAGGTTTACACATAACATCATTTTATTAGGAATATAAGCGAGACATTCGCCTTCGGCACTTATCATATTATCTCTTCTATATGTATCCACTTTATCCTTCTCTATTAACATCATCTCCACGACATCACTCGGCTTCCTCAGTAACTCCACGACTCTAGGTTGATCAGACCCTTCGTCGGTGGGTTTACTAATTGGCGGTGAGACATTCTTACTATCCTCATCTATTCTCCTTTTTTGTGCCCTAGTCATGACATTAACTTCCGAAATCTTCTCATTCATACTCTTTAATTCACTCGAAGTTACATTCACTCTGGATAATGCATCCGCGACTACATTTTCCTTCCCTTGCACATACACTATTTTAAAATCATACTCCTCAAGAACTAAGCGAAATTTCAAAAGCCTACTAGAGGGATCCCTCATGCCAAATAAATAAATAAGTGGCTTATGATCTGTCAATATAGTAAAATGTCTACCATATAAATATGGCCTAAAATATTTGACTGCCCAGACAATAGCAGTAAGTTCTTTTTGAATTGTGGGATAGTTTAATTCTGCCTTATTTAACGGCCTACTAGCATATGCTACGGGTCTTAAATCATTGTTGCATAAAACTGCGCCAATAGCTACACCTGACGCGTCAGTCTGCAAAATAAATTCATTAGAATCAGAAAAATCTGGGTACTGAAGTATGGGTGGGCTTAATCAACTTTTGTTTTAAGATTTCGAAAGAATTTTGACATTCCTTTGTCCAATTAAAAACTACATTCTTTCTGCATAATCGATTTAAAGGTAATGTTATTTCAGCAAACGATTGTACGAATTTACGATAGTAATTGCAAAAAGCTACAAAGCGTTTTACTTCATCTAAATTCTTAGGTTCCGGATAATTTTGTAAAACTATTGTCTTTTCTGGATCAGGTAACACTCCATCAGCTGAAACTAAATGCCCAAGATATAGTATTTCCTTTTTTAAGAATTGGCATTTACATGGGTTCAATTTTAAATTTACTTTCCTTAACCTTTCGAGTACATCAATCAAATTTTTGTTATGAGAATTTAGATTTCGCCCAAAAATAATAAGGTCATCAAGATATACAAAACATTTGTCATACGTCAGACCAGACATAGCTATTGACATTACTCTACTAAAGTTACTACAAGAAGTTTTAAGTCCCATTGGAAGACGTTTTAGTTGATACTGACCTGTACTCGTGCTAAAAGCAGTATATTTACGACTATCAGGGGCTAAACTGACTTGAAAATAACCTTGATTTAAGTCCAAATGAGTAAAATACATGGAACCTGAAAGTGAGTCCAAGATGTCAGTGATGTTTGGTAGTGGAAACTTATCATCTACAATCACATCATTAAGTTTTCTATAGTCGACTACCAAACGCCATTTTTTACAACTATCAGATTTTTTAGGAACAAGTAGCACTGGACTGTTCCATTCGCTTGAAGACTCTTCTATAATGTCGTTCTTTAACATTTGTGTTCAATGTCTTGATTCAAACCATACTGAGACGAATTACTTATTTGTAAAGTTGTATGCACGCTCGATAGATGGCGTTGTACGATCGCCTAAATCGCGGTATGGTTTCGTTGCACCGAAGTGTATAAATAGCTAGAAACATTTAAATAAAATGTCTCAACTCAAGATTGTGTTTGATTCCTGCTTGCCTAAGTGATTAAGGTATTTTAGTACGAGATCGTACATGGTCCTCCAGAGCCGGAGGCATTTTAGGTTTAACTCGACTACGTCATTGATACTATTCGCCGCTGCGGCGCCAGTGGTATGAAGATTGCTGATCGCTAGCTTTCGGATTTGAACACCTGACAACACTACCACGACGGAAGGAAGGATCCCGGAGCTGTTAGCCAATGAGTTGGATGGCGTAAGGCGAAATACCGGACAGAGCAAACGGCCCCTAGCGTGAGCGAGTTATGTGTTAACCTGTGATAACTGGACAAACTGTGAGTACTTTATCTGTGTTATTGTTTAAAGTTTCAAAGTTAAAGTAAATGCATGGACTTAGAAGAATTGGAAAAGATTTGGACATAGAATAAATTGCGAAGAATTGGGACTTAGAATAATCTTAAGAAAAACGACAAGACGGGGAACCTATGCCCAATTTCAAATCGACATACGTTTATCCAAACACTTAGAAAAATTCCATCTACACGAAACTTAGAAAAAATTTAGATTTTTCGACACTTTCAAAAATTTGCCGTCCCTACACTTAGAACTTATTACTTCTTGCAAGAAAAACATAAGAATGGAAAAAGATATTAGAGTGTTAGGAGAACTCAAAAGACAGGTAGAAAAAGGATTATCGAATTTTAAGAAGTCTCCAAGAGATAGAATTTCCCAACATTACATTGAGGCGCGGCTAAATACTTTAGAAACGCAGTTCAAAAGTTTTACATTGAAGCATGAGAGTATTATAGCTGAAAATGGAAGTGAAGAGCTTGCTAAGTATTTTAAAGAAGAAGATGTATATGAAACGCTCTACGAGACTTATCTTACTTATAAGGTTATACTTAAGGATTCTTTGTCCAAATTAAAGTCTGTTCTTGTTCCATCTGTAAAAGCAGCTAGCTCTGATGCACCTGATAGTTTAGTGAAATTGCCCAGAATTGTTTTGGCAATTTTTAGTGGTGATTACGCGCAGTGGTCATCATTTAGAGATTTGTTCGTATCGCTAGTCCACAAGAATACAAAGTTAGACGACGTTCAACGTCTGCATTATTTAAAAACTCAATTGTCCGGTGAAGCAGAGCAGCTAATAAGACATGTTCCTATCGCAGAACACAATTATATGAAATGTTGGCAAATGTTAGAACTTAGATATAATAATAAAAGGTTTATGTCCAATAATATTTTAAACCGCCTATTTAGCCAGCGTAGTGCGACTGTCGAGTCATCAAGTGCTTTGAAGAGTCTTAGGGATGTAACAACGGATTGTTTACACGAGCTTGCTAATTTAGGTATTGATGTTAGCACATGGGATGTAATTATTATTTATATCATAAGTTTGAAGTTGGACGTGGAAACTCGGAAGCAGTGGGAACTGCATGTTAATCAAACATCTGGTGAGTTACCGTCTTTTCATCCGTTTTGTACCTTTTTGGAGACGCGATTTCACGCTCTAGAAAGCATAGAGCCTAAGTTAAAGTCAAAAAATGTAAATACCAACACATCTACAAAGGTTATTCATAGCGTTGCCAAGTTGTCATGCCCTCATTGTTCAGATAGTCATAAGTTGTTCCAATGCAAAAGGTTCTCTAAAGAAGATGTTGATAAGCGTCGTAATATTGTCCAGTCTTTAGGAGTATGTTTTAATTGTTTAGGTGTTAACCATCATTCAAATGAATGTCGAATGCCAACCAAATGCCGTATTTGTAACCGTAAGCATCACACGTTATTGCATTCCAAATCACATAGCGCGAGCATAACTGCAACTGCATTCGCAGAACCTAAAAACAATGCTCATGGTCATGAGCACAATCTAGAACCGCAAAAGCAAGAGACCACTAATACAATTGCAACCCATTTTGTTAATGCACAGGAACAAGTCCTGCTAGCCACAGCGCTGATCAGAGCTAAGTCAAGATATGGGTCATCTCAAATCCTTCGCACCTTGTTAGATCAAGGTTCGCAGGCGTCGTTTATAACGGAGGCAGCAGCGCAGTTACTTCGTTTGAAAAGAATAGGTACAAGAACTACAATTACAGGTATAGGTGGTGATCGCAATGACACTGTCTCTAGACATGTGGTTAAGGTTGAAATACAGTCATTGCATGATCCATCCTTTACCATTGAAGTAACCGCGCATGTTTTGAGTTCGCTGACTTCTGTGATGCCGAATACAAAATTTGATATCCAGGATTGGCGCGAAATACATAAAATTAAACTCGCTGATCCTAAGTTCAATTCCCCTAACAGGATTGATATCTTGTTAGGAGCTGAGATTTATGCTCACATCTTAAAAGAAGGGTTGATTAAGAATCCCACAGGCTCACCAGTTGCACAAGACACTCATCTAGGGTGGATTGTGTCTGGACAGGTAAGCAAAGAAGCAAGTTCACACAAACAGCATAACTTGATAGTTTCTAAGCATGCGAAGGTGAGCGACAATGATATTCTCAAGCAATTGTGGGAACTCGATTTCGAGCCTAGATTTTTATAACGCAACAACACGGCGCGACAAAAGTGGTCGCTATGTGGTGAGATTGCCCTTTAAATGTGAAGACCCACCATGCAAACAAGGCACACTGATTACAGTATCTTTTGATCGCATTGATCACAGGATACTATACCAGAAGCTCTTTTTTTTTCATCAATGACATTGTATCCTGTTTTGTACACTCACAATTTCTAATGTACGCAGATGACATGAAAATTTACAAAGTTATAAAAACTGTAGATGATTGTTTTCTTTTGCAACAGGATCTCACGAGATTTGAGGAATATTGTCGTGTAAATAAATTGGATATCAATGCTTCCAAGTGTTACGTTATCAGTTTTACTCGTAAGCCGCGTACATGCGAGTTTAACTATGCACTTAAAGGTATCACACTCAAGCGAGTTCAGGAAATCCGGGACTTGGGGGTAACTCTTGATTCAAAACTCACGTATGAAAAGCATGTAGACAATATCGCGACGAGAGCTTACAAAATGCTAGGTTTTGTCCTCAGATCATGCTCACAATTTTCAAATATGAAGGTGATCAAAATTTTATATTGCTCATACGTTCGCAGCGTCCTTGAGTATTGCTCACAGGTTTGGAATCCGCAGTATGATGTCCATATAAATAGATTGGAATCTATACAACATAAATTTTCTAAATTCTTGCGGTATAAATGCAACACACATGATGATACTTATGAGGCCAGCTGTAGGAGACACCACTTACTGCCCCTGCAAACGAGGCGGAGAACTGCGGATGTAGCTCTGCTATTAAAAATAGCACAATCGAAGGTGGAATCCCCATATCTCCTCTCGATGATACATTTAAAGGTCCCAATCAGATCGGTACGAATACCTGCTCCTCTCCACATACCCTGCAGTGTTACCAATTATAGAAGTAACTCTTTCTTCCTTAGATCAGCCAAGCTTGTGAACAGAACATCCGAATATCCGGAATTAGATTTGTTTAATACAAGTCCCGCTAAATACAAACGTGCTGTTGGTGATTGTTGGTTTGGGTTGGCTCCCTAGGTATTCTGTGTTCCCAATCTTATTGTTCATTTGTTATTATTTTTCCAAATTGTCATCAATAGGATAATGTATATGATACCGTCTAGTGTTAATTTGTTATTTAAATGTGAAAACTTAGAAATGGTTTTTAGTCATGTAAGCAGTACTATTATATAGTTATAATGCTGTTTGTTTTCCGAATAAAATAAAATAAAATAAAGGCAATTCTAAAGCTATAGCAATAAAACGAGCACATGGTTTAGAAAGGAAACTTTCAAAGGATGTTGAATTGAAACGGCAGTACTCAGATATAATTAAGGAATATTTATTGCTTGGTCACATGGAAAGAATTACAGACGTGGCACAAAGGGACCGAGAAGACGCTGTG
Source organism: Eilema griseolum (assembly GCA_963662185.1). NCBI lineage: Eukaryota > Metazoa > Arthropoda > Insecta > Lepidoptera > Erebidae > Eilema > Eilema griseolum. Next base: position 12,608,227 of record OY759242.1, read on the forward strand.
TACCTGCCGCACCATGCAGTGGTTCGCCAAGATAAGTTGACTACAAAGGTAAGAGTGGTGTTTGATGCATCGTGTAAGGGAACAAACGGTGTTTCTTTAAACGACATTTTAATGGTGGGGCCCACTCTTCAGTCTGACTTACGTCACATAGTGTTAAGATGGCGCCGCCACCGTATATGTCTTGCGGCAGATATTATAAAAATGTACCGCCAAATCAAAGTAGCAGATCAAGATCAAGATTTTCAGAGGATTGTCTGGAGAGATGATCCCACTCAGGAGTTTCAGGACTTCCGGCTGTTGACGGTCACGTTCGGTACTTCGAGTGCACCTTACCTTGCAGTCAAGACGTTGCAACAGGTCGCTATTGATGAAGGCAGGTTTTACCCACTGGCCGCCCCTAGAGTACTGTCTGATTTCTGATGACAAGCTGCCAATCTGAAACAGAAGCTATAAAAATATATAGTGAAATGAATGAATTGTTACAAAAGGGTGGTTTTAAACTACAGAAATGGACAAGTAATAGAATTGGGCTGTTGCAGGAATTCAGAGGGGAATCGGGTAAGGATTTAGAAATAATATTAGATAAAGCAACTAAGGTCTTAGGGCTTACCTGGAACCAAAATACTGATGAATTTGATTATTCCGTGAAGGTGTTATCTGCGACTGTTCCTGTTACCAAATGAACTGTCATTTCTGACATTGCACGTCTCTATGATCCACTAGGTTGGATAGCGCCCTGTATCATCACCGCCAAGATACTCATTCAAAGCCTATGGATAGCGGGTATTGGGTGGGATGATGAGCTACCACCAAATCTACTGCAGGAATGGTTATCATATAAAGCGGAGCTAGATCAGCTCAACAAATTTCATATCCCAAGATGGATTAACACAATGGACAATAACATTGTGGTTGAATTGCATGGGTTTGGTGATGCGTCAAATCTGGCTTATGCAGCGGTTGTGTATTGCCGAGTAATAGACTCCGAAGGCACTGTTCATTCACATCTCTTAACTGCAAAAACTAAGGTGGCGCCGATAAAGCAAATATCCATTCCCCGTTTGGAGCTGTGTGCTGCTGTTTTAACGCTAAACTGCTAACTGAGGTGGCTGAGGTGATGAATATTCCAAAATCTAATCTGCACGCTTGGACTGATTCGTCAGTTGTGTTGGCTTGGTTGAGTGACCACCCAAGTCGATGGAAAACGTTTGTCGCCAATCGTACTTCAGAAATCTTGGGTTTCATTGACAATACTCAGTGGGCGCATGTCAAGTCCACCGACAACCCTGCAGACATCGCCTCTCGAGGTGCATCTCCGGCTGCGCTTCGAGAGAATGAACTTTGGAGACAGGGTCCTTGTTGGCTAAAGTATGATTCAATAGATTACCAAAGACCTGCGTCTATCTCCACCAATGAGGAGAAGAAGCAACTCAAAGTTCATTTAGCTAGGCCGAACTCTGAATTAGATGACTCATTTTGGTCTCGGTTCTCATCATTGCGAAACCTAATGAGAGTTGTGGCTTACTGCAGAAGGTTTATGATGATGTCAAAATGGCGTAAGAATGGCACGAAGGTGACATCCTACTTGTCAGTTGAGGAGCTTCGTAAGGCGTTGTTGATTTGCATACTGAGTGCTCAGCAACTTTCATTTAATAATGAAATAAGTATGATAAAAAGCAAACAACTTCTCAATAACAAGAGTTCAATACTTAGGTTGAATCCCTTTCTCGATAAAAATGAGATATTGCGTGTCGGGGGTAGAATTCGACACTCTCAATTACCTGATAACGCAAAGCATCCAGTGATAATTCCTCACGACTCGGCTTTGGCAAGGTTGATTGTGGCAGATGCTCACGAAAGAACGTTGCATGGAGGGCAACAATTAGTGCTTCATTTTATTCACAGCAGGTATTGGATAAACCGAGTTAAGGGTATGATTCGGGAGCATATACACAAATGCATTCGTTGCATACGATACGCAGCCTCAACCAGACATCAAATGATGGGTGAGCTACCAGCGTGTAGAGTGACACCTGGTAAAGTCTTTATGAGTTCAGGTGTTGATTTTGCAGGTCCTATAAACATGCGTGTATCTAAGGGAAGTGGGCAGCGATCTTACAAGGGGTACATCTGCCTATTTGTATGCATGGCTACGCGCGCTGTACCTACATATCGAGGCCGTATCAGATTTAACGGCTGAGGGTTTCTTAGCAGCGTTTAAGCGTTTCGTCTCCAGACGTGGTCACTGTCGACATATCTGGAGTGACAATGCGACTAACTTTGTCGGCGCTGCTAAAGAGCTACAGGTACTTTTCAAACAGGAAAGTACCATGTTTAGTGAAATTGGAACAGCTCTTGCTAACTCCCAGACTGAATGGCACTTTATCCCTCCCCACGCTCCCAATTTTGGTGGATTGTGGGAGGCAGGAATAAAGAGTGTAAAGCACCATCTGAAGCGCGTCATAGGAGATTCCACCCTCACATTTGAAGAAATTACTACAATTCTTTCTCAAATAGAGGCTTGTTTAAATTCAAGACCTTTGTCTCAGCACAGCAGCGATCCAGAAGACCCAACACCCTTAACTCCCGGTCACTTTTTGGTGGGACATCCACTAGTTACACCACCTGATTATAATTATGAGAGTTCTACTTTGAGTACACTGCGCCGGTGGCAATTAGTACAAAGAATGGTACAAGGCTTTTGGCGTAGATGGCAAAGGGAGTATCTTTCCCATTTCTTTCAGAGATATAAATGGGCTGCTCGGACGCCAGATTTAAAGGTAGATGACGTCGTTTTGGTTACAGAGGACAACCTACCTCCTTCTAAATGGCTTTACGGTAGAATCACACAACTGCATCCAGGCATGGACGGCTTGGCGCGTGTTGCTACCATCCGTTGTAAGGGTACCACTATTAAACGTCCCACTTCAAAGTTATGTTTGCTTCCCGTGACCGAGTAGGTCAATTGTTATGTTAAAATTTTGTCGAACTATTATCATACATGTGTATTTTTGTTTGGCTAGTTACTGAGGGTATTAACCCTATCATTTAGTTGCCATGTACGTCGTTCTTAGTCTGTGTTAATTTGTTGTTATTTTTTTTATTTTTTGTGTGGTTGAAGCTTGAGCTTTGTACCAATTTAAGGGAAACTGTTATTGAAGGTGTAATTTTGTTATGTTACCGAAATGTTAAGAGCGTCAAGTTGAACTATGTTGTATTTGTGTAACCATAGTTAACCCGTTCACTATTGTACCTATTTTGTTATATTCATACAGTTCACTGATTTCTACTCGTTTATGTCTTCGCATGGTGGGCGATTCGAAAAGGATAATAGTCCTTTTGGTGGGCGAAATGTTCAATGTCTTGATTCTAACCATACTGAGACGAATTACTTATTTGTAAAGTTGTATGCACGCTCGATAGATGGCGTTGTACGATCGCCTAAATCGCGGTATGGTTTCGTTGCACCGAAGTGTATAAATAGCTAGAAAGATTTAAATAAAATGTCTCAACTCAAGATTGTGTTTGATTCCTGCTTGCCTAAGTGATTAAGGTATTTTAGTACGAGATCGTACAATTTGTTTAATCTGATTATCAATTTCGGGTTTTAACGATTGAGGCAATCTATAAGGCTTAACATACGTAGGACTAACATTTGGTTTAAGTATTATTGACTGTTCGTAAACATTAGTTGTAGACAGCTTATCTCCTGGCAAAAAAAACACATCAGAATATTTTGAGCAAATTGTTTCAATAGAACATTTTTCTTCTAAATTGAGGTGATTTAATTTCAATGAAGAAAGTAAAACTTCAGCCCTATTAACATTAGGCTTAGTTTTATCAAATGAAAGTGTATCATACTCGCTTAACAAATTAATTTCTGGGACAAAATTTATTAGCTTAATTTCTTCATCCCTTATGTTAAGTATTTTAACCGGAATTCTGCCATTTATAGGTCTAACTATAGTTCCTGCTAGAAAAACATCCTTCTCTAACTCTCTCGCGCAAACAATGTAATCGTCAACCACATCAGAAGTGCCTAAACATACGTAATGAATAGATTCACTCCGGGCCGGTAATACGAGACAATTATTATTATTACTAGAAGTAAAATCAGGTGTAGCCGAGATAGGCAAATAAATTAATTTACCAGCGTTATTTATTATTAACACGTTGGAAGACAAATCGATATTACAGCCATAAGTAGAAAGAAAATCTAAGCCTAAAATACCAGTTGCCTTGAAGGGCAAATTTTCAAAAACATAAAATTTATGAAAAAACGTATCATTATTTTCAGAAACAAGTTCCAAGGTTACATAACCTAAGGAGTTGATTTGTCCTCCTATGCCGTTTATTGTAGTGCGTTCATAACATATACTCATCGAATCTGGTAACTCATTTTTCTTAATAATTGATATTGACGCACCCGTATCTACTAAAAAGGAATATTTTCTATTATTTGAAAAAAATGTCACAAATTGACATCGTCCCTTACAAGCCAAAATAAAATTATTAAAATCGAAAAAACTGCTTATTATTCATATTTTGGGAATCATTATTTTCATTAGAATTCTGGGAAACAACCCCTTGCTCCGATGATTGCGCGGGTTGCATAGGCTGCGCTGAAAAAATGTTACTACGATTATAACTATTTCCTCGTCTATTACCACGATGATTATATCGTCCATTGTTAAAATTCGCCTGAGAGAAAGATCTACCGCGGTTAGAATTTTGAAAAGATCTTCCGTAATCACGACGGGAATAATTATTAAGAGAATTATAATTGCGGCCACGTTGACCTTGACCCCTTGGTCCTGAAGAAGGTCTAAACCTACCTCGATCTATTCTTGAGTACTGCATAACGTCCGCCTTAGCAGACGTAGAAGGCGTTGACACCTCCTCGTCCTTAGCGCCTTGTATGGCGTCCTTGAGACTGCTATAGTTGCGAGCGGCCACGATGGTGCTCAGCCTATAATTTTTCAAACTATCTGAAAATTTTTAATGGCTTTAGAACAGCGAACTTTGACGAATCTCCATCCGCCTGCGAGATGGTTAAATCGGTGAAAAGTTGTTCTATTTCAGAACCATACTCGTCATTGATCTAAAACCTTGGTTCGTATTTTGGAGGCAGGAATGAATAGCTGTAAAAGATTTAGTCGTTAATAAATGTTTCCTTAAATCCTGTATTAAATCAGAAACCTTATTATAACCGTCCGACAAACGTAACTTAGCGTTTTCGGAAAGCCGACCCTTAATCACAAATTTTATTAAAAGTTTTTTCCCACAGTCGTCTAACATATCCGCATACATCTCTACAGCATCAATCGATCGTTTCGTAGTCTCCTCCTTATTATCTAAAAGGGAATTCGAGGGAGTCGAATTCAATTTTTGCTGTAGTTATTTTACTAGACGGCGAAACACATAACTCAGATATCCTTAAAAATTCACTCTTAATATAGTCAAAGGTTGTGGACAACTGCGCCACTAAATCAGGCTTAAGATCATGCGATAAGTTAGAAAATAATAATTGCGATTATCAAATAAAACCTTAGCCTCTTCTAATTTATTTATCGCAATAGATCCCGTAAATCTACTTTTTCCTTTCTTTATTAAATATTTACGAATGTCCACCAACTCATTATATATTTTAGTAAAATCATCAGCCATAGTCTAAAAATAAAATAAAGAATATAATGACATCATCCTAGCAACTACTAAATTCTCACAACGATCTGCCAAATATAGAAAGTAATGCGAAAACATTCCATATACGTCACCGGGTATCAAGTTCGGTGAGCGGCCGTGCACGATTTACGAGCTCTTACATATCCCTAAAGTAAAACTTACTCTCGTACTTACGTGCATTAACACAATTGTACATGGTTTATTTAAAAAAAAAAAATTACAATAAGTAGGGTCACTCAAAAGTACCGAAATACTGCAGAAAAGCACATGAGTAGTACTCATGTGACAAAAGGTCAGGTAGATAGGTATGTTTAATTAAAGTCTTATCGTATAGTTCACACCGTATGGATTAGTTCCTCATATAAAACATACCACTATATATGCACACGTATCCGTCCATATATTACACGACACACGATCTTCGGAGTATGAAACTTTTGTATAGCGCCAAACCGTCTGCGAAGATTTACGTTTCGGGAGAGTTTAGAGATTTTATAACTTACACTGGTATCTCAGCATCACCAACATGGGAAGCACGCTTGTTGAAAAATGCTGTGGCCTGCCTGTGACGTAGAGACCTGCGGTTCATTTGCCTCTCCATCCACTTTACATGCATCTTCTTGTAAAGGGAGCAAAATGCATAGCAAACCGCTGCTAACAAGACGATCACAATCAGGGTCAGTAAAATATTTGTGGTACTGGCGCTGGAGTAGCCCGAAGAAGTTGCGTCATTTTTTCCTATACCAGCAGCCGTCTGCGCTATAATAGTCTCCTCCTTGGATTGAGCGGACCCCATGGTATAACAGCAAATACACCAACACGAAAACACCGAATTTAAAATAGTCCGAAATTATTAAGTCTCATTATGATGGTCCAAATTTCACTCACGGTCGAAGAATTCGCGGAACGACCTTAAAAGGCAAGGTCGCTATGAAGTGTCGTTATAAATGAAACGCATCTGCACTTAGTAACGTTCTCTTTATTAGTGCCACATTAATAGAGCATTCTAAGATCTAAAGATATGCTACGTCAGATTATCCTAAAAAGGCATGGTTACACATACATAGGGCATACTCGTAACGATACTTACATACTAACACTACTTACATACACTACAGTAGGTCTATTGAATATCAACATGTTAACGTCACTTGTGGCCTTTATGTTTGAACAGCTGTAATTTTTCTTTATAAAAGAAATTAGATATTGATACTCGTGTTTTAATTATCACATCTCTTTTTAAAACTTATAGTCTATGAAGAGATTAAGTTCAAAATCTCTCACTCCAACTTTTTAGATATTGAGCACGATATTTTCAAAGACTACCAACAATATATAAAATAGAAGGGAAAGCGAGGTAACAATTAGAACAACTATATCAGTTACTACTGACATACATATACATCATATATACACATGATATAATATTATAAATTCCCCAGTTAGGCGTTTTGGCGACATTGTTTTTGTATATAAACGACCTCTGTAATCTGAAAATCCCTAATGCTGATATCCTCTCTTACGTCATTGATACCGCTCTAGTTTGTTTTAGAAACATTGGCACGATGTAAGGGACATAATGGCATACTGAGATAAGTGTAAAATAGTACCTACGTAATAGTGATAGATCAGTGATCGTCAAGTCAATTCTGAGTGACAAACCGTTTCGTGACTATACGCGTTCTAGTTTTACGCCATTTCTCTCTTTTATGTTACCCATTGTAATCCAACGTCTTCTCACGTTATGACTACCTTTGACACTAGATGTTACTCAAAATAATGCGGTGGTGTGTTTGCTGAAAAATCTTAACTATGTTCATTTTCAATGGAAAAATGCATTGGGCTGTGATAGTCTAATTGATACAATACCCAACAGATGGAGCCGTAGCCTTCAATAATTTCGATATTCTTTGAAACGTTTCAATAGTTTAACAGGTTAAATACTGGTAGTAATAATATGGAGCGCCATCACTCACTAAGATCTTCAAGGTTTGTTCGAACTTTGAAGATCTTAGTGAGGCTCCTCACCTCACCTGCTTACCCTTACCTGTTGAATAACGGAAGAGGCTTCAGCGTAGGTTTTCCTTTAAAAGTTATAACTGTAGACGCCAGTTGCTTTCATAAAAATTAAATCGCAAGGAGTAGAAGACCCTGGACTCTAAAACGCATGCAACCTAAATCAGAATAATATCTGGTTCGGGGTCAATCCTAAATATCGAATTCTTGTTTCGATATTTGAGGGAAACCTCAATAGCTCCACAGTAATAACAAAGGCGAAAAGAAAACAATGACAATTAGGTAGCAAATGTGACTTTCTGAAATGTCATATGTAATATTAATCTTACTTTGTTGAAACAAAAATATACGGACAAGGGATTTTCCGTACTATCCATTTGTTATTCTCGCTGAAGATTTAATGCTTTATTTGAAACCTCACATTGTTTGTTGTCATACAAATGGATGGTATTAATTGTTATGACTGTCACATCTCATTTTTGGTATAAATAATGATAAGTACTATAATAGCTGACCCCTTTGGGTTAGGCCTTAGTACACTGGCGGGCTTAGGCCAGATGGGTAGAGTTCTTAACTTGTAAACTTTCACATATTGAATATGTACTTTTGTACTCGCCATAATATTTATTATTTGACCTAGCCTGTTTCGCCTTATACTTAAATATTGTGGAAAAGTACAAGTGCGTATTCAATATGTCGTAACAAGTTCCATCAAATGCAACAGTATATATAGTTTATACTTTCACGTGCTATGGTTGATGGTTTAGCATATACAATTACAAATTCATTTCCCCAAGTATTATAATATGTACTTTTCGAAGTAGTATTCTGTAAATTCATATCTACTCTCACATATATATTTTGGTCACTACAGAATTTTTTTCATAATCATAATCAATTTATTTGCGAGTACAGATTGTATATTTTGACTGGATGCTGCAATGTCTCTCCAGAAGGTAAGATGCCACTTCTGTTGCTCATGGAGTAAAAGGAGATCACAGCTCAACCTCTATTTTTGTATGAAACTCTGATTAAACAAACCTCAGTTTAAAACTACACTGAACTGTTTCAATGTAGTTTTTTTTCTGATGCGTGACGGTGATTTCTGGCCCTACAACTTTACACGCGCAAATAGACAATTTCTATTTTCTATATTCTTGTTGGTTGATTATGTACTACATAAAAAGCACTCTATTAGTACCATATTTTTTCAAACATCTATAAGTATTTCTACAGTAGTGACAGTTACGGCTAAATGGCTAACCTATCACGGTGTTGTACAAGTTTGTTTTGATAATAATACCCTATAAACTGATAGCAGTGCAAAATCGTGCGCGTTATCAATAGAAGGTATGGGATTTAATCTTGAAAAAGCATCTTTCGAGGTCACTTCCTCAGTAGACGTTTTTTCACACCCACTCCGTTAAGGGCCACCGTTTTAGAATTGATAGGATCTGGAATGGTGGTCTTTAGTCTTTATATATCACTCAAACGTATCAGGTATATAGTGGAATTGATGGTTAAACATCTGAAAACAAGGAAACGAATAGCTGAATTAATGTGTCAAATTAACACTTCAAATCGATTCGATAAATTTGAACTTTGCCGCACATTGCGATTTCTTCACTGTTTCAAGGGGTTGCAGATATGAGTATTTTATAAAACGAAATTATCTTATGTTTTTATTTCATAAGTGTTACTGCAACTGGGCTACTCAGTGAGTAATTAAAAGAAATTGAAACTCAAAATTAAAAAATATATATGGAAAAGGATAGTCAAGAATTATGTTAGATGTGTCCATAAATTGTGTGTATATTCTACCATTATGAAAAAAGTTGCGATTGTACGAAATTTGCCTACGTTTCTATACACTTAGATGTAATTAAGTAGGTAGACAGATCAGAAACAGCCACGCTATCGAGTTTTGAAGAGTTTCATAAAATTTAATTAATTAGCAAAATTCCATCGCTTTCTTATAAAAGTTAAAATTGAAAATCTACAATTTGGCCTTGACATTTGCGTCTCCATTTACACTTCCAAACGTTATGATTGAACCATTTACACTAAACCATTATTAAACATTTACGATGTTTCATATTTAGACACGTCTGTTAAGTCGTGAGTTGTGAGTCCAAGTTGTCATGAATAAATAAACGATATTACACGAGTTGCTTTCTTGAAGCTACGAATTTTATATAATGTACTGACCGAGGGGATGTTAGTGCCCGTGGCATTAGTGATGGCAGATTTGGGTTTTGATTAACCCCCTCTTGAAAATCAAATATTTTGTAACTCTTTAACGATTTTATTTTAATTATGTAACTTTTTACTGCAGTGAAGATAACGAGCATTGTAAAAAATACGTTCCGTTCTTAATGATGAATGACCCGCAAAACGGATGCAGGAGGCAGGAGGCAATCATTCACACAGTAATTGTCATTTGTCGTATCAAAGCCTTGGAACCAGTTGGTGCCGGACAAATTGGAATTGGTGCTGTAGGGGCGAATAGATGTCCCTTAATTTATGTACGTTCTAATTTTCTGTTTTCTGTAATAAGTAGACAAAAGTAGAGTAGCTTTCTACTATACTTTTGTCTAATTAACATTATAAAAGTAGACTAGAGTCTACTTTTTGCCAAGAAATATGAACAATAATTATCAAGTTGTTGTTTATTAATTATGAAATAATTGTCAAAACACAACTTCTTAGATTAAGATTCAGTGGTTTTTTATTAATCCCCGACACAAAAACGACGGGCTGTTTAATTTTGACGTGTCTGTGTGTGTGTGTGTGTGTGTGTGTGTGTGTGTGTGTGTGTGTGTGTGTGTGTGTGTGTGTGTGCGTGTGTGTCCAAGATGGCCGCCGCTACAAAATGACGAAGCACATATTTTTTCTCAGCTCCCTCAATATGGGTATCAAATGAAAGGGCTTGATTAGTAAAATACCATACAATATGACAAATTTCAAATCCAAGATGGCTGCCACAATAAAATGGCGAATTACATTATTGATGTAGTTCTCTACCAGTTAGGGTCCCCCGACATGACAAGGCTTGCATCAAAATATGTATTAATTATTAATTAAGGTTAAAGTTATAGGGCTAACTAACACAACTTATTTTCGAATTTTTGGAGGTTGATTTTTGTGACGGGGGTTTTTTTTAAATTTTTGTTATCAAAGTACACATGATAGCAAAAATAACTCTAGTTTAAAATAAATGTTTATTGTACACCAATAAATTACAGCACATGTACGGACAACATTATGAAAAATGTACAAATGGCGGCTTTATTGCCTATATATGCGATTTCTTGCAGGCTACTTTTCATGGACATGTTAAAATTATCTCAATAATAATAACTTATGGGCAGTTTTTAGCATAGTGATTGTGTTTAATTATAAACTATAGCTACGGCACGCTATGATAGCCGTTTTGACACGACTGGTATTGCTCGTTTTCTCTTTTTGGGTGCCCTTAATATTGGACAACGAACTGTTAGATGAATAACTAAAGAAAACTGACGAGACTGGCGAGACTGGCACAGCAGATAATACACTAAAACCAAAAAAGAGAAAACCAGTCGTGTTAAAACGGTCATCATAGCCTGCCGAAACTATAGTTTATTTTTATATTTATTTCAGATAAATTGTAAAATAAATACATTTCATAGTTCGGGATTCATTTCAAACCCATATCACATGCCAACCTCTGATGAGGAGGTCAACAGGGAAGCGTATGATTCAATTTTAGCATTTCTTCCTTTGAAAAATAGTCACGAGTGATTCCTTTTGAAACAAATAGCTTTATGTTCAGCTATCTCCTTTCAAATTCGTCTGAATTCGTCAGGTATTTGGATTCTCATTGTCAATCTGTCAACAAAAATCAAGATTCAGGACTGATGATCTGGAATTTAGGACTTAATATTCTAAATAATAATATTAAATAATGAATAGATATATCTAAAATTTATTACATTATGTAATAGCACATAACTTCAGCTAGGATTTGATTGGTTGATATGATAGACACTAAATTATTTACATACATGTGGTTCGCGCGTGGTTCCCGGCAAAATAGAATTTGGTCCACCCCATCTCTTCTTATGTGGTGTCGAACAAGGCGACTAAGGGACAGGGCTGTTTAACATCAGAAAGATATACAGCCCAGACTCAGCCTCTATCACGCCACTATCCACGGAGGGTTAGGCAGAGGTGAATTAACACCCCCATTTCACCAATCATTAAATTCGGTCCCACGTAATACCTATCCCTTAGTCGCTTTGTACGACACTATGGGAAGAGATGGGGTGGTTCAAATTCTACCCTGCCGGGAACCACGCGAATTATATATGCGTATGATTAACAAAAAAAGTCACTATACACTTTTTATTAGTCCGTAGTAGCATATAGCGAGTTTAATACAATGTTAAGTAAGAAGCAATAATAAAACCTGACTATGAAGTCGTGCGTGTAAATATAATTCGTTTGTTGGATGAAATTGTGGTAAAAAGTTTAGAATAAAAAAGGGAAATATCGATCAACGTACATTTGCCTTACCACCCCTATACGGGCTATTGTGGGCGGTGTTTACACTTTCGACTTATGGTAAACACACTCAAGCTTTACACGAAGGGTCATGGAAAATCAAATTCAACGATACTTAGGTACATAGCAATTGGATTACTTCAAATAGTTGAAGAGCAGACTCGACAATAAACATGCACGAATACCAAGTTCTGACGTTATATAAATTTGAAGAAAATAAAATGAGTGGCTTCGTTCCAAATGTACTGAAATATTATGCATACCTCTTTCAGTACAAAGATTTCTTATTGGGTATTAGAGACGGAGAATGGGACTTTTTACTTTGCCAGGACCAAAAGTGTATTTGTGAATTTAAATTACCTACTATGTTTAAATCATTTTATATTATGAATTCTTAAAAATAGACGTATCACTTCTTTTATTTCGTTAACGTTCTTTCTTTAGTTCTTCATCCTAGTGTTAACCCTAGTCGCATCCAAAACTTTCATCTCGAAGTAAGGTTTCCGCGTTTCTTCATTTACTCTTCAGTGTAATGTTCAGCAATATTGATTATTGTTTCGGAAATGTAGTCAAAACATATAATTACTTTGGAGCTTAAAAATATAGAAATGCTTCCAACTTTAGTTTATTAACAACAAACAGTTTTGCGTAAACTCGGAGTCCTGAATAAGTGAGTTTTTATTTCATGCCGGAGCAGCGGTGTCTTCTGTACAAGACACAAATTTGCTCCTGCGTGGAATACTACTCGCATCTCTGGGATGGCGTATTGGCGATAGATATTGTCGTGTCCTATATGAAAAAATCTTAATCAAAGATGTTTATTTCTTAGAATATTGCTTTCCTGTCATTTAAGACACTATTTTAGATCTTGCCGCATCCTTGTCTATAAGGTATTTGGTAAACTGGAAAATGGATTTTATCAAAGTCAGCAGAATAAAGGAATTTATTTCTGAAAATATATTTCTATGTCTATAACCATTTCAAATATGTGCGAACACGAAGATAAAGCTACATTTTCCGGGTTACTACTGCCGTGAAACCACCCTGATTCCGTAAGGATTTCCCACAAGGAACTATATAGTAGTAATTTAGAATTTGGAAAGACCTCCATTTCCTTACTATGTTTTGTTTATCAGATCGCAAATGATTTGTAAGACCATTTAAATGAATGTCATTTCAATTGTATTTTTAATGATACTAAATATTAATATTAAAGCCACCGTTATTGTGGGTTATTACGTAATTAGGTACTTATAAAGCTTATACATTATTTACTTACTTATTTCCAGCAGTGGCAGTCGTGGACCAGGCGGGTGAACTGCCCTTCTGTGTGAGCCATTTCACCCAATACCCCTATCCCTTCCAGGTTAAGAGGCGCCCGGCAATCTTTCTGTTTCCGTCGAACTTATGTGTTTCTTTGCAGAATCTTACGATCTGTACCACTTTCAGATTCTTGAGAACTTGAGTTTGTAATGAGTCAGTTACCATAGTTTCCCATGGTATTAGTGAGCACATAGGGCATTTGGTAAGCAGGTGGAGGCTGATCCCCTCATCCTCCCATCTGGGCGTCTGGGGTCAGTTTTCATGCCTATGAGTATCATATGTTTATTCAGTCGGCAGTGTCCTATCATCACTTCTATAACAAGTTTCATGTTTGTTCGTGAGTTCGTCCGCTACCTCATTACCCCCGGATCTAGGCTCTCTTTAACAATACAGTGTAATTCCTTATTCAATGAAATACGTTAGACATGCTGTTCTTTTAATGTAGATGAAAAAAATCATTCAAACTATATGTACGGTATCTATGTACGGTAAAATATTTCAAGCAGAGGTGGCGATCAAAATCAAATCATGTTTTATATTGAATTTTTTCGTATTCAAGACTGTTTCAACACCTGTTGATTACTTTTTGAATCGGATGTTCTATTGAAAAGATATTAAAAAATAAACATAACATAACATAACATGTCAATAAATCCGCTAGATTGCCATACTTTTTTTTATGCCACTTAGATGGCAGACAAGCACACAGCCCTATTGATGGAAAGTGGTTGCCATGATTATTCAAAAACTATTAAAGTATGGGCATGAGTTAAAGGAGTGAACCCCGATGTACGTCACAAGCAAAGTCAGGGAGGGTCAGCAACAAGCCTGTAGAGGGCTGCTTGGAGGTTTCCCACATGTTGCTTTGACTACCAGAGGGCACAGTGGATAGCAGGCAAGAGGTGGGCTGATCACTGAGCGCAGGCCTCGTGTTTCAGGTACAGCCACCTGACACCCCTTCACGCCCAACTCTCCCTTTCCGGGGTTTGATAGAGACACCGTGCTTACCTCTCCTGAGAAGGCCTTAGATCTTAGAAACGCATATCCCGCGCTCATTCCATGGTTCTGTAGTAGTCTAGGCAATCTAACACCTCGGCATCTGAAGACCTGAGATGGTGTGCGGCCCGAGTTCGGCATAACCTCCTCTTATCGCCGACGTAGATTGTATCCGAAGGAAGTAAAAAAGAAATATAAGCAGTTGGAACACATTCTGAATTCAACGTGGGCGAAGCCACCGGCAATAGCTAGTCTTATAAAAACCAAATTGAATGTGACGAAAACTAAATACCTTTACTTAAAGTTTGATGCCATAAAATGAAATTTACTGCCTTTTAGTAACAAATACCTCAAGTTGAAACATAACATTAAATTAAAACAAAACACGGCAAGTGTAGCGAATATTAACGGAAGATATAATTACCATTAAAGGAGTAAGTTAGGTTGTGTTTGCGTGAGATAGAGTCAAGTTTAATAAAATTTAGCTTAACCCTAAAATTATCTACTAACTTTATATTCAAGGCGTGTTCAAACATAATTTTCAGCAACAATTGACGTTGATGATTCCTGAAAGGAAACCAAAGTTTCAAATATATCATTGATCACGAAAGAACGAATATAAAATATTTGGAATTTTCTATGTAATCACAGAAATTTACAAATAATAAATGTTTTCCCAAAAACGGTTATATTCTTGAACTCTACGAAATACCAAATGGTATTAGGTACGTTGAATTGAATTCTTAAATCATCCATGTAGGCTATTCCCAAAAAATATATAGAACAATACGAACTACAAAACTTATAGAAAGAACATCAAAATATGACTTAAATGTGCTTCCTTAGTGTCTCTGCGTCTCACTGCTCAAGTGTCTCGGACTTCACTTGACGTCTGATAGCCAAATATGAGGTAAGTATGTCGGACTTGAACCGTCTAACACCGCACGGTGTTAGCTAGCGAAACCGCACGTCTCACATTGAAGACTGCCTTTCAAACAAAGGAAAGTATTATATACCTACACAACGCGACTAACACTAATTTTATCATAATATCCAATTGTCCAGCGGTGGACAGCAATAGGCTAATTAATTATTGATTGATTGATACTAATTGTAGATATGTGCTTGTTTTAGTGCGATTGGTTTCAAAGTTTATTTTATTGTTTTCAGGACATTTAAATGAAAAACTTTTTAGTGGAATTACACTAACTTTATCGTTTTCTATTTCGTCAAGTTCTTTCATTTGATGCCCGTATTAAAGAGATTGAAAAGAAAATGTGATCCGCCACTTTGAAGAAGCGGCCATAATTGAATTAGTTTGATGTCACTAACTTTATTGTTTTTTACACTAAATAAAATGGCGTCCCTTTTATGATGATTAATACATTGTTGTAACAATTATTTATAATATTCAACATTGCATACTAAATATCAAAACTAAAACTGTAAGTATACAAAATTTCAAACCAAGTTGAATTTCAAGAAGTTGTTTTTATTCAGCTCACAAGATTTAAACAAAACAAAGTAACATAATAAATTGTAAACTTGTAATAATAAAATAGTGTCATGTAGAAATTTGGCTGCCTAGGTGAGGTAAGATTTGTGTTTAGGGTAAAATTAATTACATATTGCGTAACTAATTGACCTAAGTCTTCTGCTCCTCCTTTGTATATTTGGTTTATCTTCGCTTCTACGATAGCTAATATTTTCTGTGTCCCTAAGCCTGCACCGGGCTTCATCTATATATCATCAGGTGTATCAACTTGTAATACATCCATCTAAAAAAAATTACCTTAAGTAAATATTCTAAATGAATGTAAATGAACTTCTATCGCGTCGTTACGACGTTTTGGCACTAGATACTTCAAGAAAGTCGTTCAGTAACTTACAAGTTAATTTGTTCTATAAGGCATGTCTGCGGCTTCCATCTGACAAAATATTTATATCAAGTTTCAAGATCAACCATACAAATTTTAACAGGAAAACTATTGAGTATTTTTTCTATTCTAATTAAATAAATAAAAGTTGGTAATGACACGAATAGGTGTATCTTTGAATAAAGATATATGAATGAATTCACAAGCATATTTATATAAAACTTCCACCAAAATACTTTTCGTTATTTTGACTGGCAGAAAATTAACTTAATTTGTAGAGCTTTGAAGCCGAGGAAAAAGGTAAGGCAAGTAGTAATTTATTATAAGTACTAAACCATGTCAAGATATTTTCTACTTGAGGAATAACTGGTCTAAATAAAATAATATCGTAAAGCTACGGCGCAATAATTATTTATTTTAAGCTTTTCACATAACTCGTTTCTCGACAGCTAAATAGTCCTAATCGAGATTCTGAATCCACATTTGACGAGGTTTGCGGTTTGTCAGGATGAAATCGTGGACTTACATTTTGAATAAATATTTGTCTTTTTACACAAAGCTGGGTAAAGCGTGCCCACACATACGGAGAACATTGAAGTGTGATTGTTGAACTTTGTGTAAATAATGTGGCTTTAGTGCTTTCTCAGTAATCTAAATTCAAATGTTATCAAAATAGCTAAGAGGACTTTAAAATTGCTCCACAAGTAATATTATTGCATTATTAGCATCTCAATAGAGTTATCAAATTATTTCATCAAAATTTTGTTATTATAGATAACCTACATAATAATGCGGTTCCTTGAAGTTCCATACAATCCTGAGGCCTCTAATTTCTAATCTACCACGTTGATAAATTACAGGTCAGCCAATCTCGCTGTGTGTTTGATGTGGCGTCTAGAATCAACGCGTACGGAATTTGTCGTGCACTGGAATAAATTACTAGTTACTATGTTTTACCGGCACTTCAATCGCATTAGAAAATATACCAACATCCATAATTTAAATGTAGGACTTTGTTTAGATGAACAGATGTTTGTTTATTACTTTTTCATGCGAAATTTGGTAATCGGATTATAGTCGGGAGAAGTACATAATATGCTATTCTTTATCCTGGGGCTCCTGTGGATCGCGTGAACGAAAATTATATCTTACATGGGTGGAGCACTGGGTAATAGCTGCTCGGCTATAACTTTGCCTTTCCTCAAAACTATGAAGAAGTCTAGTTTGTTTCTATCTAGAATACTAAACTACCACATATTGTAGTCTATTACTAGACATATGTCTCACCTAATGTACGCTAAAGCACTGAAGTCCCTCTACCTTCCGGCCTGTCTAAAAACGGTAGAAACATATTTGAATTTAGCAACTGATAGTGGCCTATCTCTGTGTATGGGTTCCACAGTGGGTAAATACCACTCTCGTTTACTTTTTATTTATTTTTAAGGCTCATATCCTCCATTTCGATTTAACATAGTCAAAGGAGAACATTTGCCTGTCTATGTTAGTGCATAAAAGTCTGATACTAAAAGACGGTGCAGAAACACTAAAGTGGAAATTGTTGTACGATATTGCGTACAAAGTGACACTTCTAAAACTAGAAGTGACGTTATAATATGCAAAACCCTTGGTAGAACAAAATATGTTCCGCATTGCGATAATATTATTTGTTTATGTATCATTTCGCGTACCCTATGCATACATATATATATTATAGTGCGACATAGACGTAATAAATGGTAAACCTTCATCTTTTCGCGAATTTACGGATAAAAATATCAGCTAATCTGAGTATATTTTATATGAAAGTAATATGATTGAACGGTTACTTAAAATGACATATACGATTTGATACTTGAGTAGACCAATATGTATGAAATAATTTATCAAACACCTGTTATTAAACGCAGACGGAGCGTAAAAACTTGGAAGGATAAGATTTCGCAATAATGAGTATGTTCATGTATATCTGAGAATAAATATTTATTTATTAGTGATAGAATTTTCAAAATCCGTTCATTGATCGAGAGATTACCTTCAGGAACACACAATTTTCCTCTTTATGATATTAGTGTTGTATACACTATATTCAACTAGGTTGATACTTTGGTGCTTTCTGGGTGAAACAAATCGACTAGGATTACTACGAATGGAAAGATAGGTACTTACAGGGTGCTGCTTTGTCACGTTCTCCTTTCACTCGGGGAGTGTGAACTACTCCAAATCACTTGTTTCACACATGTTTTCAGTTTTATGAGAATTTGATTTTATTTAATCTGCTTTCGCGCGGCGTTTAGCGTTCGATCGTTCGTTTTCTTTTGGGATTTCGCCGTTGTTCGCAGCACTTTTTTCCGCCCGGTGTTGCAACGACTAATTTTTAAGTATTGTTAGTTTGTGAAATAATAGGAATAAAGGGAATAGTCCATTACGCAACCATTATTATTCAAACATATAACATACGGTGGTGTACACTCTGCCATAGACTCTCACTAAAAATATAAACTACCGTTTAAAACTTTTTGTTTTGTGGTCATTGATTGCAAGGTATATAAAAATAGAGGATGCCTTATTGAAAATTAATGCATGTTATGATTGGTCACGAGAGGCGCTTCACACAAAACAGAAACGTGATCGGTTATAATTTTCTACAGAACGCAAGCCTAAAAGTAAATATCAAATAGTAACCAATCGTGTGCAAGCTTGTTAAACAGTTCCATAGCATTGTGTTACACAAGCGGTATGGAAATTTGTACTTCGGAAGTGGAAACTTTGAATGCCAATGAAAATTATGAAAGTATGATGATCATCAGATCATCATCAGATCATCAGTATTTTTTTCATCCCACTTAGGTGGCAGATAGCACGCGGCCCACCTGATGAAAATAGGTTACCGTTGCCTATGGAAGTATACAACACCAGGGAATTTACGCTCGTGCTGCCGACCCTGTAAGCACAGAGTGCTGTGCAGTCAGTGTAGAAGATAAAGCAGGACCAGCCTTTGGTCTTCTCACTGACAGTACAAAAACTATATAGGTATTTAAACTCTTTCTCTTCGAATTTAAACAGTCAGTCACATCAGTATCAAAATAAACGGGATATTTACCATGTTTCATTGTTTTTAATTTTCCGATATTTCGGCGCTGTTGCAAGCACGATCGCGAAGTGCAAAAACTCTTTAGTAAGCTTTGACTCTACTCACTCCCGGGAAAACAACACGAGGTTATTATGGCCGCGTTATTCTGAAGGGGGGAGGCACTTTCCCAGTTGGAGTGCTCAATTGAACGGAAATACCATCGCATCGTGTTAATTAAGAAGAATTTATAAATTGTATCATCATGAAATGATGATGTTACAATTTATAAATAGAAACCGAAATTTAACCCAATGTAAACGACAACTAGCATTTGCATAGATATAAGCAAATTAGATAATTGCCATACCAAGTAATCCAATAAAAATGCCACCATTTTGCTGTGTAAGTCACGGCTATGACATGGGGAATGTGAGGCGTCACGAATTTTCCACACCCCTTATTATGTTCAATTAGCGAACTTGTTCTCACATTCGATACGTCCGCTATTTAGGGACCTGATGTTGAAACGTGGTATTAAAAGTTATTATTACAAGACAATTATCCATCCATTTCATATAGATAGATAGAAAGTCAATATCCAAACCGGGCATTCTATCCCATGACCAGTGGCTTACAAGGGGAATGCTTTGTGATCGTCGGCTCACCTTTCTTTGGGGCTGATCTTAAGTTTACCATGATTGACTTTGAAATACAGTATAGGTCTTCCAACTCTTTTTTTGGTGAAAGCAACTTCACTCGACAAGGTAAATCTTAAATTTGTACATAGCTATACATATAAGTAGCTATGTATTACATAACACGATACGTTATTGACAACACGACACAAAAGGATACGTTATTGAAAATATAAACCTTTATACATATTAGATAAGTTAGTTCCAAACATCCATTTCCGGGAACAGCAAGAAGGAGTTATATGGACGCGACACTGACTTCTCAAGATATTGCCATCGCAAATCGTTCCGTGAAAGCTAGATATCCTCTTAAATTTTCCTTGCAACAAACGTCTAATAATGTTCCTAGTTGTATTCCCAGCGGTGAGTAGGGTAGCCAGAGCTCACTGGAGAATTTGTGCTGTCAGTGGGATGACTAAAGGCTTGTCTTGCTTTGTCCTCTACACTGACGGCACAAAAACTCTGTGCTTACAGGGTCAGCAGCGCTAGTGTGGCTTCTCTGGTGTTATACACGTCCATAGGCCACGGTAACCACTTTCCATTAGGTGGGCCGTGCGCTTGTCTGCGACCTAAGTGGTATAAAAAAAAAGATAGACGTCCCCTTTAAATAAGATAGACGTGAGTTCATGAAAATATCCCTTTAATACTTTAACTGCTTCTCTGCTACTTAAAGGTTTGCTGGTAGAGAACTCATATTGAGTTAAGCTCGCCTTTGTACATATTTCTCATATATTTATTTTGTGTTTGACCTCTGTACTGTTAGTGTGCAATAAAGAATTAAGAATTAAGAATTGATACTGACTAAATAATATAATATTATATAATAGTAATACGTAGTTTATTGGCCAAATATTATTCTAAAATAAATGGGATTAGGGAGATCCCTTGTAGACAAAATATAATGCCTGTGTTAGGAGACTCCTAATAATTACAAACACCAATCTTATTCTGAACAAAATATACGAGTAAAAACATGTAAATATTTTTGTACCCCAGTACATCTCGTGTCAGCAGTACATATAAGATCAGATAAAGTAGATGATGTAAACAAGAAAGCTGACCGATGAGGTCACGTAACTCATAAAATACTATATTATTATACCACTTCTTTGCAGTTTAGTGTAGCTACCTCAATGTTATCGGGCACGCAGTGCACTGAAACTAAAACATTGTGTATTTACATATAAAAGGCGCGTCTACGTTGTTTATGATGATTCATGGCACTACCAACAAGTATTGCTGCCTTTAGCCTAAAGGCAATAATACTTGTCGTGAGAAAAAATATAAAATCCCTCGTTTCACTGCTTTACTGCTTTCTAGCTGTTGTACATAAAAAATACGTCCCAATGCTTACAAGATTTTTATTACCTTGTTGCTACGTATATGACCTTAATAGCCTATAGGCACCTATCTCATGCAGTTAAAAGAATGTTGTATTTAGCGGAAAGACGCTTTGCCCCATACAGAGTGTGGAGTTCAGTCTAGTCCCGACCGTGGTTCCGATTGTACGCGCCCCGCGACAGCGTACGCTTAACCATTAAAGTAACATAATTGTGGCTTATCAAACATAATTTAAAACAATTATTTGATTGAACACTAATTGTGTAATAGTTACATTTTCATTTATAAAATATATTTTTATTAGTTGAAGTGATGTTCAAAATTTAAAACAAAGTTTAACAAAAGTTTTACGAAACGTTCTAATGTTATTTTCTAATATTCTGTGTTTTTTATAATGAGTAGAAATCATTTTATAGCAAAGTAAGAAAACATTTTTTTTCTCTTCATTGCGTATTTGCAATCAGAGTAGCTAAGACAATTTTTAGGAGGAAAATCGAAAAAGAAAATGGAATACGCATTGTTTGATTCATTTATGCAAAGGGTGCTCTTATTAAAATAATTGAATTGTATGTATTTCGATGTGTATTTTATTTCAGTTAGTAGAATTTCGTTCAAATGTATTGATTCATGTTCTTCTAAATATTTACGATGCGAAAATAATATAGATTATTTTCTCTGTTAAATTTTATAGTTTTGTTAACTTTACTAGACTAAATTGAGGTAAGTACATATATTTTGTTACGAAATGTGGTTGTACACGTTCGTTACTTGTAGATACTAGATGCACCTATTTAAGAAAAATAAGAACAGAATTTCTCTTTGAAAGCACTGCCATTAATTCGAACAAACTTTGTTATCACGTTTCACTCAATGGTTTCATTATCTAAGTGAAACGTAAGAACTTAGTTAATTGAACTTGAACGCAATTATTGTCATTGCAGAATTCCGACTTAAACTAAAGAATTATTGCATGTGACAGCTTGAAGTGACGTAGGTACTCTTTGTCCTAACGAGGACATTTATTTAAATTTAGATGTTTTAATATCGATAAATCTTATATAGTTTTGCACCAATAAGCTTTCAAAGTGCAGGAGCGTATAAAGAGAGGAATAGAATTTTATAGATTGATAGAAACTATCATTGTCTGAACCTTTTCCCTATTCATTTGGGGTCAGCTTTCTAGCCTAACTAAGATGCAGCTGAACTTAGATATTTTCCGTGAAGCGTCTGACCACACAATATCGAAGTTCTATTTAGACTAGTTGAACTTTTGAGGACTCTGACTACCCGTAACGACTGCCATAGACGTTCGTATGGCAATCGGTTCGTACAGCTTAACGTGCCGAGGCACTACCAGACCAAGTCAAATTCATGCATACAAATATTTGCACTAAGCGGGAATCGAACCCGCGCCTCGAATGCGTAGCGGCTGAATTCACCACTACTAAACCACAGAGGCTCATCAGACAGTGATATAAATTATACTCACATCTATATCCTCCTGCTCTTATCCCAAGATTATTTGGGGTCGGCGCAACATGTATTCTTTTTCCATTCATCTCTAGTTGCAGTCATTTCAACATTCACTCCCTTCTTAACCATGTCATCTTTCACACAGTCCATCCACCTCATTTTAGGCCTCCCTCTCCCCTTGTACCCATCCACTTCCATAGTTAGTACCTTCCTTACGACATTACTTTCATCCCTACGCATTACATGCCCGAACCAGGACAAACGATTTCCTCGTAGCTTTTCTATGATTTATAAATTATACTCACAAATATAAAATATAAAATATTCGGCACGGAGTGTTTTTGGGGCCCTACAAAGAACTTATGGGCTTAAGCAATACTCTCCTGCAAGCTGTTACACCTGCTGATAAACGCGCAAGACTCTGATACACCGACTCTCCTTTTGGGGTTTGGAAGTCAGACGGCAGCTGCTCCCATAAAGGCAGTACAAGCCAAAGGACGCCAAAAAGATGTAAACCCCAGGTTCAAAGTCTTGGATGCATCCAGAAACAACGCTAATATGATGCTGATGAAATTGTTGCCACGCCTCAAGATCCAAGATCCGCGGTTAATACTTTAAAATAAAAATTATGCAAAATCTTCCTCAATAAAAAAAGGTTGGGAGGTATATTATTATAATGAGATTGATAGGTATACTCCAGCTTCCCTTGAACGATTACTTACAAAGTATGGCACATCTAAGTGTTTTTTTATGCAAAATATTTTATGAGCGCTTTAAGAAAAAATAAACTGTGGAAAAAATAATGGGGCGCGTCTATCGTACTATAATAAGTAGCTATAATATAATAAAATGTACATTCGGCAAAGAAGACCTTTTCATACAACTTTATATGAAAAAGTGTATACCTCTAGGAGGTAGGACACGGCGGTATTTCCACCCAATTGAGCAGTCCGACTGGGGAAGTACCTCCGTTCCACGGAATACCGCGGCCATAATAACCCATGTTGTGTTCCCAGCGGTGACACACAGCGGTTACAGGGTCAGCAGTGGGAGTATGGCTCTTCTGGTGTTATACACGTCCATAAGCCACGGTAATCACTTCCCACCAGGTTGGCTTGTCTGCCACCTAAGTGGTATACAAAAACCTACTTATATTACAACTATTTTGCTGACTGTGCATGATGGCATAAAGGTCTTTGGAAGTCAAAGATAACCTCATATGCAAGCTTTACGTACACCACGGACGAGGATCTGGTGTAGAGTTGCCTCTTGGGCTTGGGAGGTCAGACAGTAGTAGCTCCTTTAAAAGTCCAAAGGTATAAAAAGACAACAGAACCCGAGTTCTAAAGTATATGCTTTGGACGCTACATAGATTGACGCTTGGATGTAGAAAAATAGAAATTATTTAAAAATAAAATGTTTAGGTTAATGTCATAAGGTTACGGAGATATATCAGGATAATCGGGATATTTTATTTACCATGCTGTATTATTTTGAGTTTTCGATATTTCGGCGCTAAATATAAACATGGTAAATATCCCGATTACTTTGATACGAATGTGAGTGACCACGATAGTTTAAATACCTATACGGAAATATCATTATGTTTCTCGTATATTTATCGTAAATATAGTTTAAGAAAGAAAGAAAGAAATAATATTTATTTATTGAGTTCATTAAAATGAAAATCTCTTTTTAACGTATTCTATCGACTGAAAAGTAGCCGAAACGTCGAGCTAAATGTAAATAATCCCAAATAAATCGCGATGAAATTCGTATAAAAGTGTTTTTAATTTAAAGATGTCGTTATTTTTCTTCCTGTGAGCATGTTAATAATCGTGGTAATTAATTAAATTATAGTTACCTACAATCATTATTATCTTAGCGTTGTTTGATCCCAGTGGTATCGAGGTTAGAAAATAAATGAGATTTTGTTCACTTTGTTATACTTAGTTCTATATAGGTATAACTATTGTTTATTATATTCATATGTTCATAAGGGATAGGGCTGTTTAACACCAGACAGATATATACAGTCCAGACTTACCTTTAGATGCATTGCTTGAGTCAACAATAGTACCCGGAAGACTTTAATAGGCTCACCCCTTATTACGTGGGACTGAATTCAATGATTGGTGAAATGTGGGTGTTAATTCACCTCTGCCTAACCCTTCGGGGATAAAGGCGTGATTATATGTATGTATGTATGTATCCATTCATATAGTTAAACTTAAAATAAAGCCAAAGAGTTTGATTGTTTGTACTTTTTTTATATGTGATAGCAGTCGTTGAGGAAGATATGTAGGCTATTCAATATCACGTTATGACCCTCAAAAGCCTCGTAACAAAAAAAAAGAAAGGTCAAAGTCGCAGGCGGGCGGGATATATAATGCGGCGGGTGGCAGCCCGAATGGAATACAACGGGCAAAACCGGAACTTTTTTATTTCAAATGAATTTCATACCAAAAAACACCGTATAACCAGGTGATTGATAACAAATTTAATAATATTTTAACATTTAGTTTGATTGTTTAATTATATACATTCATACATACATACAATCACGCCTTCATCACCGCAGGGTTAGACAAAGGAGAATTAACACCCACATTTCAATCGTTGAATTCGGTTCCACGTAATAGGGGGTGAGCCTTTGCATCTGAGGCTGAGTCTAGGCTGTATATACCTGTCTGGTGTTAAATAGCCTCATCCCTTAGTCGCCTTGTACGACACCGCATGGGAAGAGAAGGGGTGGTCCAAATTCTTCTCGGCCGGGAACCACGCGGAATATATTATAAAAAATATTTTGACACAAACTGAAGTACCTAGCCAGACCAAACAATATACAATGTATATTTATAGTCATAGCAGTTTTATTTAGTTGACCTTACTTAACCACACCCATTAGTGGTCATAAGTGTTGTTATATATTGTTGTATCTGGTACACTAATAGCTACAACTCAGAGGATCTATTATTTTGAAATCGTTACCTAATGTCTTAGTCTCTACATAACTAAGAATTCAATTAATTTAGCAGTCACATTACATTTCATTGTTACATACTTTAAATGCACTTCTGCACACCATTCTATATATTTTGCATCCAATACATCTCATCTACGTTACTTAGTGCCTTACCTTAATTAGGAAAGCATCATAATCTACGTTTACTGGACTCGTTTACTAATGAGAAATCCATTGTGAGACTCGTTCGATTTGGCTTATCCATTGATCACTTCAGCATACCTACTTATTATCTTGAATAAGTAAATCCAACTGTGTTTAGATCAAGGGAATAGAGCACCCTACAACGAATATAAAGTTTTGTTCTGACCTACTTTAACTAAACGTATACGCAGTTTCCTTTGATAGATCTAGAGAATCATCACACACGCTACTCTCCCTTTGTTGCGAATTGAGTTTACAATATAACCGTCGGTACCTACTAAAGGATCTATCGCACAAAATTAACTAAAGGGTTTATTTTACGTGCGAAAAATCCCCACGGATACCTCTCCGCCGGAGCCGGTGGGAGAGGTTATGTCGGACTTGAACCGACTAAAACGAACGGCGCCTGTAGATCATTGTTGGTTGCTGAAGGTGAGGTTGACAGGTCATCGCACCTCGGCCAACTTAGTGCCATCTCTCTCGATCTGACCCTCCTCGAGTGTGGGTCCACAGAGTCGGAAACCTCCTCCTTCACGAGCATTACTTGCTCGCAGAAAGAAGCACCGGCCGCCCACGCATCCGCGCAGTGAACCATCGCCGCGAGCAAGGTGGTGCCACTAGCTCCCGTCACAGTGTCTCCCAGGCCGCACACTTGGTGAGCGTGCGTAGCCCCGAGTCTCCGATGGCACTCGGACGTTGGCTCTTTCTCCTTCCGACGCAGATACTGCCCGAAGTACCCGTGCTCGGTGATTATCTGCGTCAGGCTGTACGAGAGGCTGCCGTGTGGCTTCTCCAGCTATTCTCCCATGATGGGTCTTACCTCCGCTACTACGGCGTGCCTTGCGCTTGATCGCTTTAGTCGTAGCTCCCATTCCGGCACTATGTCTATGTGGAGCCGGGATCTCACGGCCCGAATTTCTTCAGGCTTGGGATCGTGACCCGGAACGGGATCACTTTCTAAAAATACGTATAGTAAAAAAAATAATTACCATACGAAAAAGTTACGGTTATCTAGGTACTAATTGGTACCAACTACTCGATTATAATTCACGTAAGGAATAATTATTTATCTTTATAGGTATTTAAACTATCATGGTCACTCATATCAGCATCAAGTCATTCACTCTCCGCTGACTAAACAACACACAAAAACTAAAAACAATGAAACATGGTAAATATCCCGTTTATTTTGATGCTGATGAAATTATTTATCTATTAAAAATTATCGATATCGATTTATTGTTAATACAAAGTAATACATTCTGATGGAAAAGATTCGAAAGGCAATTACTTATTATAATCCTACTATTGAGAGCCGGATGAATAAAATATGAGCACTAAATGAAGTTACTTGTAGCTTATTCCACACAGATAAATTAAATTGCCTGCCGTTATTAATTTTTTGGGATCTGCATTTTCTTCATTACATTTTATTATTGGATTGGATAATTGACTTATGTTAGAAACATTGATGATTCGATAATATTCTAGAAACTTATTCCATGTCTGTTATACGATATAATACGATATGTTGAGAAATAATGATGGCCTCTGTGGCGTAGCGGTAAAACGTTCGACTGCTACGCTGTAGGCGAGGATTCGATTCCCGCTCAGTGCAAATATTTGTATGCATGAATATGTATATTTGCATTGGTCTGGGTGTTTCTATGTATGATGTGCATGTATTTACAAATAAAAATAGTATCTAAGTATGTTTATCCGCGTTCATGTTGTGTGGAATATTGTGGAATAATTATTTATTATTATTTATAATTCTGAATCTGTACATATAAATATTATTGTTTGAGGTCTATGACTTCGCCAGCGTATATTTGGGTTATCGCGAGTTTTGGACATCACTCCGGTTCTATTCAACCAATTGCGGTCTAACCAAGAGCTATAATACAAAAACCGCATCAAATAAATTTAGTACTTTTTCGTGAAAAGTAGTCAAGAATTAAAAAAAAAATGTATACCGAATTTTAAAAAAGAATTTTGATGATTTATGTTATTATTTTCTTAATTGACAATTAAAAATTAAGAAATAAGTAATGTAAATTAAACATGCTCGTAGTTCTTAATTAAAATATTTATCAACGTTAACGATAAAGATTACTGAGACTTCCAATTAACTCCAAAGTATTTTTTTATACTACTTAGGTGGCAGACAAGCACACGGCCCACTTGATGGGAAGTGGTTACCGTGGCCTATGGACTCGTGCAACACCAGGAGCGTCACACTCGCGCTGACGACCCTGAAGAAACCTCCTAATGCCCCTTTTGAAGAACCCCATATTGTAGGCGCATGGGAAGACCGCAGCAGGGAGTATCAGCAGCAGCAGGGAGCAGGGAGAGTATCTTATAAGACTTAGTGAAGTGTAGGATTTTTTTTTCGTCACTAATTTATGTTACCTGCTAAAAATAGTGATTGACATTACATTTTCATTCTTACAATAATAATATTCATACGCTATTAGTGCTCCCTTATAATAATAAGTCGTTACATATGCAACTGCCGTTTTTTTGAAGAAATTGGAGGAAACCCAATTTTCAGTACTAACATTTTTACATTTTTTTTAGGAATGTCAAATCCAAATTTTAATTTTTTTTTTGTGTATGAATGAGACAATATTAAGCTAACAAACACTTTTATAACATTATTGAAAAGTGACAGCTGTAAAAAAGTAATACGAAATTTATCATCAAAATGGATAGCATTTAGGAAGTACTGTTTTTGAAGATGGAATTTAATTTATCAAGCGGTCAATAAAAACGAAATTTAATACATAGTTGTCAAATCTTGAAATTAACTTTCAAACAAAATATTAATAATTAAAATAGGTATTAAATTACAGGAATAACGAACTCACGAACGAATCGAATCTGTAAAAAAATTCGGCAATTTCATAGGTAAAGACCTAATATTTCGAAAACCGTTACCGAAATATACCATAAGGAATAGAGAACTGTCATAACCAGCAGGACGCACTGGTAGTAGTAACAAACCCATAGTTGGTAATCACTGATCGTCACTTCTGTATACAATACTTCTACAGTAGTTTATCCTTTAACTTTCTTTACCTTTCTAGGAGGTAGGACATGGCGGTATTTCCGCCCAATTGAGCAATCCGACTGGGGAATTACCTCCGTCCTACAGAATACCGCGGCCATAATAACTTCGTGTTGTGTTCCTGGCGTTGAGTAGGGTAGCCAGAGCTCACTGGAGAATTTGTGCTGTCAGTGGGAAGTCTAAAGGCTTGTCCTGCTTTGTCTTCTACACTGACGGCATATAACCTCTGTGCTTACAGGATCGGCAGCGTAAGCGTGGCTCCTCTGGTGTTGCACACGTCCATGGGCCACGGTAGCCACTATTCATCGGGTGGGCCGTGTGCTTTTCTGCCACCTAAATGGTATTAAAAAAAAACTTAATTTTATACGGAACCTCTATGCGCTTTTCCAATTAGCACTTTAGCGGTTTTGTTAAACAAAATAATAAAGTTGAAATAAAAACTACTTTTAACGAGTTCTGCCGCGATTTATTTGTTTTTACTTACATTTGGCCTGATGTTTCAATAAAAAGTGATTTTATTTCAATGAGTGATTTATGCGTAGGTAAACTTCAGATAGTATCAAATTAATAATGTAGTAAAAAAGTAAATATTTTCATTAATAAAATTATGGGTGTGTCAAAATTCTATAGGATTTTTTACATAATAAAGAATAACATCTTTCTTTTTCACAAACTTCCTCAATGTTATAGGAGAGAAGCTTGGGAGTTCAGTATAATCGTCAAAAAGTTGGATCGTTAATGGATTAGAACAGATTGGTTCACTTTAATTAGGGTAACTAAACCTTAATCTTTCTTATTTTTTCTTTAAAAACTCACTTTAAGGACTAAAAGCATTGCTAATTTACATAGTAGATTAAGTCATATCATTTGAATCTGTAAAATATATGTGACCAAAAGAACCAAAGAAATGTACGTTTTAAATCATCGTTATTTTTAAATAATTTTATATTATTTTATTCATAGAAAATTGAACCGTTCGCGTCGTGCCGTTTTTTTTAATGCTATCTTGAAATCAGTAAACGCCCCTTTTTCTTTATTCTTTCTAAAATTTAGAGTCCGTAAATGGAGGCTACACTACTTAATGAAAACAGTCTATATAGAGCGCATGCAGAATTTATTTATGTTTTATATACAAGTTTGCAAAATAAAGACGAATTGAAACATTTTGCATTAAGAGATTTTGATTCAACTTCTTTTTAATTTATATGAGTAGATTTGTGTGTATAAAAAAAATAAATTAGTAAATAATAAATAGAAAATAAAATAAAAACAAATAACAATACTAACTGACCCAGCGAACTTCGTCCTGCCATACCTTTTTTGTCTTGCCTGTAGCCTTCGGGTGGCATTCAGATCCCGTCCCCGCTGCGCCTTTTACTTTTTTCTTTTATATTCAATCTTATCCTGAAAATAACGAGCGAAAAAATAGAATACACAATAATAGATTAGAATATTAATAATTATCCAATATAATGCAGTTTCGTTTTGTTTATATAGATAGATCATATATTCTGACATCTATGCATTCCAATTATGACATTTGTAGCATAACACTATATGCACTGTTCAATTGTCAAATTTTAAATAACATCAGTACTTATATATAAAAGCGTCTATAACATTATGTATCGTAATTTTAAGATTTTGTTGAAGCATTTAAAGCTTATATTGCTTTTACGAATTCCCCATTTCTCTTTTTACCCGATTACTTCAAAGTATATTGTGGTTGGCTTCGTAAAAATACAAATTATCTATATATTATTCAAATTAAAAAAGCAATTATGACCAGTCGTTCCTCTGCGTTGGTTCTACCTATTATAGAATGCGGTACTGGAATTGACGGTAACCCTTGGTTTCTTATACCTATTCTTTTTTAAATTATCTTTTTCATTCAATGAGTTTCCTTTAAACGAATAAAGTAATCCGTTCTGTTTTAATTCCTTTCTCTTAATTCTTCTTATGTATTAACCGTAGGAAACACCGCTCTGTTTTTATGTGCACTACTTACTACTAACGAATTGCTTATTGGACATTAATGACCACATCTAGTGCTACTGCGGTAGAATAATAGGAAAACTTATCAGTCTCTGATGACTATAAAAGGTTATACAGTGCGAATAGTTCTGTTGTTATATAAGAAGAGATTTTCATTTTGGACTAACCGTATTATTTTTGCATTTTGATAAAAACAGTATTGAAGAATATGAATCTCAATAGTATGTGATTTGATTTGATGTAATTAGTAATGATTTCTTCGTAATTTTCAGATTGCTTTTAGTAGGTATAAAGTTTATACATCACTACATAAGGTAATGAATGAACTTTGAAATATTTCATAAGTTTATGAATAGATCCGTCAAGTTGTAAGCAATATAATTTATTTAAATTTAATTAATTTAAAGTTTGATTTGTCTCAGAACCAGTTCGACTTCATAAAAAACTGTGTAAGTACTTAAAGACAAAAAGATTATAATTAAAATTCAATGAATACGACGTTGGTTTATAAATTACATTTAATTGTGAACAAAATTTTCAATTGTGATGTGTGAGTGAAATATGTTGCCATGGACTCCGAAATAGACATCCAACTGTTCATCAACTGCACGCAGCAGATATTGGGCAGGCACACATCGTGGGACCAGCTCAATGTTACCCAAATATTGGATCTGCTCCCGTCGAGGATCCTCGAGGATATCAATCTTAAGTAAGTCAATCCACATAACATAACATAAACTCACGCCTATATACCCGAAGGGGTAGGCAAAGGTGCTAACACCCAAATTTCGCCAGTTCATGTTTGGGTCCCAATGTAATAGGTGACAAGCCTATTGCCATTAACCGGGCACTTATAAACCTGCGATAACTACACACGTCACTTCGAAAAGCATCGAAAAGTCTTTGGTGTGTGCCATGGTAAAACCTGGGATCGAATCCGAGACCTTGTCTCAGCAGTCCATTACCCATACAACTAGGCTACCGCGGTACAATCCGCGACACAGGAAATCCTAATACGAGTATGGCATCTAGGACACAACAAATCTATAAATATAGTATCTATATTATCGAAAAAATAAAGTTAGAATCGAGAAAGAAAAGTTAGTTATTTATAAATGTTATTGTTATTGTAAAATTGACTATTTTATTATTATTATTATTATTGATTATAGACGAGCAGCTTTGAGCTGATATGTCTATGTCACAGTTCACACATGTTGAAGAACAGTTCAATTTAGTCACTACACTTGATTGAGCCCATAGTTGTGAAGTTTGTTTGTTAGCAACCAGTGATCCAGTCTGTTTTTAAAGTTGTTCACTGAAGTGGCAGTCACAACATCTTCGGGTAGTCTATTTCAGTTGTGGACTACCCGGTTACTAAGAAAGTGGTGCGCAGTGTTTGTGTTTGTTGTTGCACGAATTATTCTAAGGCTATGTCCTCTGGCTGATTTAGTGGGAACTTTTGGTATGTAAATTGTGTGCATATCAGGCAGGTTATACTTATGGGTTATGATCTTAAATGTCTCTATTAGGTCACCTCGAAGGCGTCTCTCTTGCAGGGTAGTGAGATGTAATGCTTCTAGTCTCTCTGTGTATGTTTTACGTCATATATCCTTCTGGAAGTATGGGCTCCAAATTTGGAATCCGTACTCCAGAAGTGGTCTTATGTATTATTAGAAATTATATATATTTTTATACTTTTATATTTTTAGAAAAACTTCCACAGTTAAGGTCTGCAACGACTTTCTTATGACATATATGAAGGAATTGGCTTTTTTTACAATTTCAGCAATGTGATCCTCCCATTTTAGGTTAGAGGTTATCACAACCCCCAAGTCTTTTTGTTTGCTAACAGAGTTAATAGGCATGCCATCCAAAGTGTATGTGATTTTAGGGTTTGTTTGCCCAAGGTGGAGTACACTTTTTTTTTATACCACTTCGTTGGCCCACCTGATGGAAAGTGGTTACCGTGACCTATGAACGTCTGTAACACCAGAGAAGTCACAGTCGCACTGCCAACCCTGTAAGTACAGAGTTTCTGTGCCGTCTGTAGAAGACAAAGCAGGACAAGCCCACTGACAGCACAAATTCTCCAGTGAGCTCTGAACAAATTCTCTCATTACATACACTGCACTTGGACTGGTTTAATTGGATGATCCAATCCTTTGTCCATTCGTAAGTCACTTTGTAGCTGACCAGAGTGGATGAGTGGGTTGGCAAAGAACTTTCCGTCGTCCGCGAAGAAGGAGGATTCAGATTTGATGCGTTCAATAAGGTCTGTCACATATATGCTGAATAGATGGGCCGAGAGGACGGATTCTTGAGGAATACCACTCAGCACTTGTTTCTTTTGAGATAATGTGTCTCCTATTCTTACCTGAAATGTTCTATTGGAGAGGTACATTTCTATCCATTTTAGCAATTTGCCACGAATTCCATATTGGCTTAGTTTTATGAGCAGACGCTTATGAGGAACTTTGTCAAAAGCACGTTCGAAGTCAAGATAGAGGATGTCAACTGGCCTCTTGCCGTCAAGATCATTTGTCCATGAATGCAAACATGATAAGAGGTTAGTGATTGTCGATCTCTTTTCAACAAATCCATGTTGTTTTGTAGATATTATGTTTTCCCTTTTTAGGTGTTGTGTTAGATTTTTGCTGATAATTTTTTCCATAACCTTGACAAAACCAGAGGTGAGGCTGATTGGTCGAAAGTTCCCAGGAGCAGTTCTGTCACCCTTCTTGTAGACAGGTGTCACCACCGCATGTTTCCAATCTTGAGGTACATATCCGCTTTGCATTGATTTATTCATTAGTACAGTAAGAGGACCCACAAGGGTTGGGACACAATTTTTGAGAATACAGTTAGGAATACGATCAGGTCCGGGAGAGGAGTGGATGTTCAAGTTGGAGAGCACTTTTGTTACATCATCAACTGTGAACACAATATCAGACATACTATTCTCAGTGTGTGTAGCACAGTGCTGACCAGTCAGAGCTGGCTCTCTGGAGTATGCCTTCTCGAATTCCTCTGCAAAGGCGTTAGCAATATCTTTCGGATCTGTGACAAGGTCACCATTTCCATTTCTTATAGCAGCTGGGATGCATACTTTAGATGAGGTACAGCGGCGAATATGCGAATAGAATGCTTTGTCGCCATCTTCCAGTATTCTTATTTCAAACAAGCTTCTCAACCTTCTAGTCAGTGCCACACACTTGTTACTGTAGTTAAAGTTCGCATAGTCTGCCGCCGTCCCAAACTTTCTGTAGATATCCCACAGTCTTTTCTTATCCGACACCAATTTAAGGACGTCACTGTTTATCCACTGCCTATTGTTTGTTCTGTTTT
This sequence comes from Eilema griseolum, assembly GCA_963662185.1. Lineage (NCBI taxonomy): Eukaryota > Metazoa > Arthropoda > Insecta > Lepidoptera > Erebidae > Eilema > Eilema griseolum. The sequence goes on from OY759242.1 coordinate 12,642,830, forward strand.
TGATGGTCTTTTCTGGTGCAAATTTATCGGTTGTGGAACCAATCGCATGCAAGATACCTTGCCACAATTTCTCTGGGTCCGATGAAGGTTTCAAGGTGTCTATACATTTATCTAATTCATTGTTATAGTCACTGTAGTTGATTAATTGGTAGTTTATTTTAACTTTAGGTTTTGTATTTGGTTTTTGTATCAGGCATTGAACACTAAATTCCAACACACAGTGATCACTTTTACCTATGGGTGCCTTATGTATAGTATCACCAACAAGAGTCTCGTCATTCACCATAACTAAGTCCAGGAGTGATGGTTCACAGCCCTCCCTAAATCTAGTAGGGCTATACACCAGTTGGTACAGGTTACTATCAAGATACTTGTTGTCAAATAGTTCAGCTGCTCCCGAATGATGTTGGTCAGCAAGGATAGGCCAATTAATAGTGGGATAGTTAAAGTCACCTGCTACAATCATCGAGTTATTTTCAGAAGCTGCGGTCAAATTTGTCAGTAATTTCAGATCATGAGATCTCCAGATCCTCTCATTATCATTTTCCGAACGGTATACCCCTATCACAAGAAAATGTTGAGTGCCTAATTGTATATCAACATAAAGTGCCTCAACATTATCACACATGTATGACTTGTTTATACTAGAAATAATAGAGGTACCATTTACACTATTTCTGATATACATGGCTACACCTCCGCCCCGAGTCTTCCCCTCTGTTTTATTCTTTTTGTGTTTACGGTCAAGTCTGTAGAGTGTATAGTCTGGAATATTGTAAGTACTGCTGCGGTCTTTGTGATTTAGCCAAGTTTCAGTCAAAACTACTATGCATGGTTTGTTTGTGTTTATGTATAGGAGAAGTAAGTCAAACTTGGCTGATAGCGAACATAGGTTGGTATAACAAAACGTAAGGTGTATGGGTTTCTGTTTGGGTTATTTAGTTTTTTTGATGTATAATTTTGGGGCTACCTTTAATGTATTTAATGGTTAAGCCAGATTCTCCCTTTTCAGTCCTAACCTTAAGGGTCTCACGAAGTTTGTTAAGTTCCTCACGTTGTAAGGGTGTCTTATCATTATATGCTCTTACCTCCTTACTGGCCTTACTCTTGTTTTTGAGGATCCAGATAGCATCCTCTCGGGTCTTGAAGATCACCTTCATACGTCGGGGCTTCTGGCTGTCAGGTTCACGACGGCCCAAACGTTGCATCACCAACACTTTGTTTGAGTAATCACTACCATCGTTTATTTCCTGTAATATTTGTTTGACAGCTGATTCGTCGTGCAATTTTCGGCCTATACCTAATTCGGAATCGCTTTCTTTTACACCCACAAGAATAATGTTGCTTGCCCTCTGCTCTCGCTCCAAAAGTTCCGCAAGTAACGCATTGGTATCTCCAGAAGTCCACGACGCCGGCGTATTCACTGGTATTCCAGCTGCCATTTCAGGTGCCGGGGTTGGGGCGTTTAACGATTCAGATATGTGCTTCTTTACTTCGTTTAGTTCTTCACGGAGACTATCATATGCTTTAGTAAGCTTTGGCACCTGAAACAACGCCTCACGACACGGCGGGCATAGGTATAGCAACGTCCGCTTGCCTTTCAAACCCATTACGCGCGCCTCGCTACTCGTCAAATTACTGCATTGCAGGCAGATATTCCTCTTGCAACCATCACACTGCACCGTATTCTCATCATTAAACTCGTTTTCGCACTTAAAACACTTCATTTCTTTTGGTATTTAGGACCGGTACTGGTATGTCTAAGCGAAATTAATTACGACGCAATTTTTTTTTCAGTTTGTTATTTTTCCCGCTTAATTTATATCACAGTTATTAGATAGGGTACAATCTATGGTTTTTCACTATTTTCAAAGTGATTTGAGCACTATATTTAATTTATTCGTAAAATTTAGACACGACAATAGTTTCAGAGCTGTTACTTCAACCGAGGGTAGAAGCAGAGGGTAGAAGGTGAATTTTAGTCGAGTAATTTCATATTTAATTGTGCCATGACTATACAAAATATAAGCTAGTAACCGGAAGTTATTTTGCTGTATTTTACATAAAAAAATATTTTATTCGAAATTTACATATTATGTTTATTTGTTTCAGTTTTGTCCATTAAGTCGAGAAAACGATATCACCGAAGCATATCGTATTTTGTTATTTTTAAACATTCACGGTGTAAATTCCTAATGGTATAACGGTTCAGGACTGATCGGGATCAAATCATGGAACTTACTTTTAGAAAAGTTTCGGATGCGTTGCAGTACCCATCAAATCCCCTCACGGCGCTCTTAAGCTAGTCAAGTTGTGACCACGGGTGCAGCAACGCATCCGAAACGTCGCCAAAAGTAAGTACCATGATTTTAACGCGATAAGTCCCGAACTGTTGTATAATATCGCATTTTATTACTCTAGGCCACATCTTCAAGTGATGGGTCCTCGTCATTTGTTAATCTTGACAGATACTTTCAATGAGAGCCTCAGGAGTCTCAGGAGAGTCCTCAGGAGCTTGTTGACATACAGTTGTGACTTATAAAAACTTCACAAAAAGATATCTAGAATGATTAAATGAGGTGATTTCGCAGCCATTCCACTTTGCAAACGAGTGAAATGCTGACCCGGATATGCAGACCACAGAAATTGGTTTGTGTCATGCAGCATGCGCAGTTGTAACCACATTTTGCTCTCCAGCTCCAATTCATCCAATTCGGGAGAGCGAAAGTTGTTGAGTAGTTGTGAAAGTACTACGAATTCGCAGAAATAAGGTTCGAGGACGCCCGTAGCGTAAATTACACATGTTGCAGTAACTTTAGCCGAGTGTAATGTTTCGTCGTGGGTTGTACGTAGATTTTTGACGCTCCAGAAGTGAATTTAAAATTTCTGTTTTATTTTTGCACATAAGATAAGTTGAATAAACTTCATTGCAAACCAAACATAGGATTCATACACAGAGGAAAATACACGGTAGACAATTGTACAATGGGCGGTTTTATCGCGAACTGTATTTCTAGAACAGGTATAGAACAGGTATGTGATAGAAATAAATATAGCCCCGTCAATACACAGATGAATTGTTCGGTAAAAGAATTGTAAAAAATGGCGTGTTCTTTATAAAATGGCTACCATTTATGTTTTGCTGACATGTATAATCTGTTAAAACATATAGAGTAGTGATTTTAGCGTGAATGATTATTATTTGACACCCAGTACATTCAATTAAAGATTTACAAGTAAGTTTAGCACACAGCTGATAAGGACATACATACATACATATAATCACGCCTTTATCCCCAGAGGGATAGGCAGAGGTGAATTAACACCCACATTTCACCAATCATTAAATTTGGTCCCACGTAATAGGGGGACAACAATAGTGCCCGGGCACTATTGTTGACTCAAGCCATGTATCTGAGGGTGTGTCTGGCCTGTATATATCTGTCTGATGCTAAACAGCCCTATCCCTTAGTCGCCTTATACGACACCGCATGGGAAGACATGGAGTGGTCCAAATTGTACCCTGCCGGACATTTAAGGAGGAAGAACGCGACGGTATTCTCGTCCCAATTGAGCACCTACACCCTGCAGGATAACCTCGTGTTGTGTTCCCGGGTGGCGGTGAGTAGGGTAGACAGAGATCACAGAAGAGTTTTTGTGCTGTCAGTGAGAGGACTAAAGACTAGATCTGATTGTATGTTCTGCACAGACGGCCCAGAAACTCTCCATTCTCACAGAGTCGGTAGCACGGGTGTGACTCCTCTGCTGTTGCACACGTTCATAGGTCACAGTAACCACTTTCCATCAGGTGGGATGTGTACTTGTCTGCGACCTAAGTTGTATAAAAAACATAGAAAGTAAAATTTACGCATGAAACATTAAAACTTTGAAAAAATATTAAACAGCTAATTTTATTTATTTTATAATGAACTGGTTAAGTTGTGGGTTACAGTTAGTTTATTATAAGTACAGTACAAAGAAACCATATTTTCATAAATAAGTATTTATTTCATAAAACGCTATTTTCATGCAATTATTTTTAATTTGTCCTTTGTAAAGTACCTATTATACCTGAATATTATAAGTAAATAGCGGTAACATCATTTTATGAACACAGCAAATCAGATTCAGCATTTTTATATTCACTCTTTATTGCAGCTAAATATAAGTGCTTTTGTTTGTCTACCAATAGTATTCTTTGAACCACAAACGCAAATATCTATATAATAAAAGAAAAAGTAGGTTTTGGCAAAGAATTAATGGTATAGACGTGAAAGACTATAATAAATAATGAAGAGAAAGGCAGTGGAGGTGACTTTTTCCAATCAGTTCAAATTTACAATGTCATATTGGAAATGTGAGTTCTATTAGCACCACATTTATGAATCATTATCATCATATGACTTTTTATAAAAACGTAATTTTCGTAAAACTGGAAATTGATGTATTTCGAATGGGGAAATAAAACTAGCCATTATACAATAACTATGTATTATGTAGTTATTTATTTATAACATATATTTATAACAAAATAGCGCTTGGAAATAACTCTTCAATTTCTTTTACGTATTGTCAATCAATCATCGATAAAATTATTCACTATGCTATCCATCATGTCTTTTATTCAACTGATTCATCTCATAAACTCACGCTTATATCCCCGAAGAGGTAGGCGGAGGTGCTAGCTATTGAACTGATTATATTTTACAAATATCTCAACTTCACGGGTTTTGGGTTGTAAAATAGCTTATAGCCACAATAAGTAAGTAGGTAATAGGTAAAAAGAAAACACAATTGAATTTTATTTACAGGAGCTTACAAGCGAAATAGCATGGTGGTAATAAATATTTTATTCCCTCTTAACACCCCTATACTCACATAAAGTAAATGTTTAGACGCCGTAAGATGACTGTATCTTTATAGGTATGGTTGTTGTACATGAACTGATTGTACCTATAATAGGGTACGTTTTGTTAGTCTTTTGTCTGTATTCATCTCGCTCAGTAAAAAATAACAAAGAACCAAAACCGGACTACTGAAAAATTACGTTCTAAAAAGTATTAAACAAGAAAATATCGAGGATAGTCGTGGTCGTATGCCACTTTTTCCTAGAATGTACATGATGATGCAGATGCAGGAGTTGCACTTGTCAAACATATATTTGATGCATGGGAGAAGAAGCAGGATGCGATTGGTATTTTTTGTGATCTATCAAAAGCTTTTGATTGTGTTGATCATGAGACGTTGTTACTAAAATTAGAATATTATGGTGTTTCAAGCGGCTCACTTAGATTACTTACGTCTTACCTCACTGACAGAATTCAAAAAGTTAATGCTAATGGCACTGACTCTTCTGGTGCCCCATTAGTTATGGGAGTACCCCAGGGCTCGATATTAGGACCCCTTCTATTCTTGATATATGTTAATGATCTTCCTTACTTCGCGACAAATCTTTGTGAAATTGTATTATTTGCTGATGAAACATCATTAATTTTTAAGACTGATAGACATAAAATAGTACTTGACGAAGTGAATAATACTCTTTCTGATATATTGCATTGGTTTACAAGTAACAACTTGCTGCTCAATGCGAAGAAAACTAAATGTGTAAAGTTTACTATGCCAAATGTAGACAGGCAGATATTAATATTAAAATGAATAACGAATCTGTCCAAATAGTCAATACCACAGTTTTTCTTGAAATAACTCTAGATAGTAAACTGTAATGGGGTTCTCATATCACGGCCTTGGCAGGAAGACTTAGCTCAGCTGCCTATGCGGTTAGAAAGATAAGGTCACTGACTGATGAGGAAACTGCACGATTAGTTTATTTTAGTTACTTTCATAGCGTTATGTCATACGGTCTGTTACTGTGGGGCTCAGCTGCCGATATTGAAACTATATTTGTACTACAGAAACAAGCGATACGAGCGATCTATAGCCTCAGACCCCGTGACTCGCTGAAAGAAGTTTTCAAAGAAATTAATATGTTAACAGTTGCTTCTCAATACATTTATGAAAATATCTTATGTATATGTAAATATCTGATGTACACAATTTTAATACGAGAAATAAAGATAAACTAGTTGTACCAAAACTTAGGCTTCACAAGGTTGGTGATTCATTTGTAGGCAACTGCATAAAAATATTTAATAAAATTCCTCAGAACTTGATTAATATGCCAATAAATAAATTTAAAATAGAAGTGAAAAAAACTTCAACGAGTAAAGGTTACTATAAAGTGGATGAGTACCTTAATGATGTTAATGCGTAGTCTACATAAGTCTCTTGCTTGCTCGCACAAAATAAATTGTAAAAGAACTAATCTACCGAACCAGCGAAACAATCATTTTCCAACGGTTTATTTTTACATTATTTAATATTTTTATATTATTTCTTGACATACATAATTGTAGAGTTTTGATGTTCATATGTTTTTTTTTTTTTTTTATATATAGGACACGCCAACTTGACCTCACCTCGCCTGGTGGTAAGCTAAAGGCAAAGTCTCAGGAAAGAGGGTCACCATTACAGACACTAAGTGCTACAATGGTGGCACTCAGCTTGGCGGCCTCATCAGATGCTTTTTCACGCCCCGCTTAAAGGCCCCGGGACTGTAGGAAGAAGGAAACACGTGTGCTGGTAATGAATTCCAGGTGGTGCGGCAAAGGAAAGGAGATGGTGGGATTAGTTGGAAGAGCTCGTCAGAACACTCACCGTGGTAGAGACGGTAAAATACAGCCAAGGAAGCAATATCTCTACGCATCTGCAAAGGCTCGAGGGTGTTCGTGACCTCAGGGTTCTCAATAATTCGGACCGCGCGTCGCTGCAACCTGTCGAGAGCATCTAGTAGGTATTTCGCGGAGCCATCCCAGAGATGCGAGCAGTATTCCACGCAGGAGCGAATTTGTGTCTTATAGAGAAGACACCGCTGCTCCGGCGTGAAAAAACGTCTCACTTTGTTTAGGAGTCCGAGTTTCCGCGAGGCTGTTTTGATGATGCTCTCGATGTACTTTCTGTTATTCAGTTTGCAGCGAATATCCATGCCTAGGATATTGAGATTGTCCTGCAGTGGCAGTGGCGTGCTCTGAAGAGTGGGAAGGGGAAGGAAAGAAGATACCTTTGCTGTGAACGCACAAGCCTGCGTCTTCTTGGCATTGAACTCGACCATGTTCTCAGAGCCCCATTGAGAAATGTGATTCAAGATCCGGTCCAGTTCAGTGACAAGAAGCTGTCTTTTTTCCACGATATCAGACTGTTTGGCCGCAGGTTGTCCGTGATAACTCCCGTGTAAAGTGCTATCGTCTGCATAGCAATGTATGCTGCCGGTGGACAGCATATCGTTGATATGCAGAAGAAAGAGAGCGGGCGATAATACAGACCCCTGCGGTACGCCAGCATTTATTTGCAAGAACTCCGAAGCCCGTCCATCACAGAGGACGCGGATACGGCGCTCCCGCAGGAAACTAGCAATCCAGTTGCACAGTCTAGGAGGCAGACCAAAGGCTGGTAGCTTGGAGAGAAGCGATTTGTGCCAGACTCTATCGAAAGCTTTGGCGATATCAAGACTAATTGCCAGTGACTCGCCGTGCTTGTCCATAGCCTCACCCCAAAGATGGGTAACGTATGCTAGAAGATCACCCGTTGACCGTTTCGGCCTGAAGCCATATTGCCGGTCATTAATTAAGGAGTGATCCTCTAGGTGACGCATGAGCTGTTTGTTAATGATGTGCTCGAAGACCTTGCACAGCACTGAGGTGACGGCTATTGGGTCGATAGTTGGCTGGCTCTGAGCGATTCCCCTTCTTGGGGATCGGCTGTACATTCGCCTCTTTCCAAGCCGAAGGCACTGTACCCGAGCTGTAGAACAGTCGGTACAGCCGCGTAAGCATCGGAGACATCTCCGCTGCACATTTTTGTAAGACCACCGCTGGAATACCATCCGGGCCACTGGCTTTCCGGACATCGAGTGATTGAAGCACCGCACGGACATCGCATTGCCTGATACGTATTTCAGGCATTACGTGGTCACCATTGGGTAGTGTCGGCGGCTGTATACCGCAATCATCGACTCGGGAATTGGCCGCAAAGAGATTTACTAGCATATTGGCTTTCTCTTGCGGTCCATGGGCCAGGGATCCATCAGGGTAGCGCAGCGGTGGCAGCGAAGGCTGACAGAAGTTGGCCTGCACGGCTTTGGCCAGTCGCCAGTATCCACGGCTGCCCGTGGGATGTGCCACTAGCTCTTGACCAAGCCGCGCAATGCGCAGGGCATCCGCTCTGACGTAAGCCCTCTTGCAGACCTTTGTGGCTCTGTTGTACGCCGCCTTGAAGTGGCCCACATTGGGATCGTGCGTGGCACGCGCCCTTACCCAAGCGCGATACGCGGACTGCTTTTGATCAACAGACCTCGCACACTCGCGCCCGAACCAAGGGCGCACTCCTTGGGCACCGGTGACATCAGTGTACGGGATATAGTATTCCATACCCAGACCGATCTCACCGGCAACAGCAGTAGCACAATCTGAGGGTTTCTTACCTTCAAAGCAGCGTTCAACCCACGGGATGGACGCAAAATAGTTGCGCAGCCCATCCCAATCTGCTGACGAGTAGTGCCAGAGACGCCGCTTCCCCTGCACGGGTCGTGAGGGCGCTATAATTGCCACCTTGGAGCAGACCAGACAGTGGTCGGAATTGCCTAAAGCGGCTTGTACCGAAACACTGTACAGGTCTGGGTGACTCGACAGCAGAAGGTCTAGCAGAGAGGGTGCTAGGCCCGACCTTCTTGGTATTCTAGTGACCTCGTGTACCAATTGGGTCAGGCCATGCGCCAGAGCAAATGCATGGGCGGCTCTTCCCGCATGGTCTGTTTTGGCGGAGCCCAACCAGGTTTCGTGGTGGGCGTTAAAGTCCCCCAAAAATACCACTTCGGCGTTCGAAAACCGTTCCTGCGCATCATCTGCCGCCTGACTCAGATATTCAAAGAGTCGAGTTGTCTTAGCATCTCCTGTATGGGAACGGTAGAGGCACACATAGATCTGACTCGTAGAGCCATGGTCTACGTGTACCCATAGGGTTGAAAAGGATGGGTCCTCAAGGCAGCGCAAACGGCGACAACAAACATCCGCCCTAACAAACACGCACACCCCGGCTTTTGCACGGAAATTTTCCTCGATAACATAGCCGGGGTAAAGCAAGTAGGTCGTGTCATCAGGGCGGCCTATTTGTGTCTCCGTGAGAAAGAGCATATCTGGTTTCGCCGTCTCAAGGTGTTGGTGGACGTTGAGGTTCGCATGGAGTCCACAGATGTTAGTGGACTCCACCTCAAATAGCGAGCTTGTGGGAGTTTGAAGAGCCGCTGTGTTGCCCAATAATCTTAAATGCGCTGCCATGATGAAAAGGAGAAAAGGGCGTGAAAAAAAGAGGTGATTGTCGTCGCAGCACCGCGTGACAAAGTGCGGGATATTGGTTTTGTCTATGATTATGAGGTATGGCGTGAGCCGACACGCCGTACGGAAGGGCCCCCGTACCCCCCCGAATATGGTCGCCGGGCCCCCACTTCCGGTCACCAACCGGCACGACGAGACATACCGGGATTATGCGCGGTCTGGTGAGGCAGCCTTCCAGGGTGGTTAGTCCCAGTTGGGCCTCTGTACTATACCGCGGGCGGCCAGCGGCACCACCGTTTCTACGGGTCTCCCTGACCGGCGCGTCGCCCCGCACCATCCTCACTAGACTACGCCAAGACCCACTGGTCCCACTAGTGCTGCGACCACCATCACCTCTACCCGGCTATGCATTTGCTGATCCCTGAACGCAATCCAACCGAAATTGAATTAATAGGAAGGGTTTTTCGCAATATTGCACGGTGGTACCAACCCGGTCGAAATTTGTGACAAATTTGTGCCGTCAAATTTGTGCTCTTTGTGTGCCTAAACTGAATAAATGAAATTGATTCTTTGATTCTTTGATTCTTCTTTGACATGTTAGAGTAAGTGGCATACGACCACGGTTATCCTTGATATTTTCTGATGATGAAAAATAATGAATCAAATAAGATAGCAAAACCAAATAGGTTCTTCATAAACTTTCAAATCTCTCAAATAATACCATTAATTAAAAAAAATCTAGCAATTAATTTTATAAGACCGTTTTTCATTATTGATAATAGGCAGTTCATTTCCATCATACATATTATTCGCCCCATTATTCTCAAGCATTCATTTTCTTCTCATATTCTTTTCTGGAGAGGGCAAACTCTTGTAACTGTCGACCACCTTTTACGAATGAAATTCATTGTTTAGGTTATATTTAATAGCTGGGCAGCCAAAAATATTTCAAGTATGCTTTATTCCTTTTATTTATCTTTAAATTTAAATCAAAGTGCCCCGTTTTAGGAAAAGGCCATTAAGTGTTATGTGCCTAAGAATACTTTTGAAGTATTGTTATATTTTTATTTTACTATCATGATCCTACTTCTTACACAATTAATTAAGCTTAGTAACCTCCAGCGTTAGCTATTGCCTCTTTTAAATAAGTCTAGAATACCACATTTTTACCAAATGTATCTAATGCATGGAACTCGTTAAAATAAACCAAATAAAAATTAATTTCAAAAGATTGAAAAAATTTAAGACCTGTTAAAAATCTACATTAACATCACTGCCTCACCATGAAATCATTTCGATGGTGTTAAATTAAAACAGAAAGTAGGTGCCTTAATATATCTGCATGACTAAAAATTTGATTTGTTAGGATAATATTATGCCATGCGGCGATATTCACAAATTAGAATCTGCTTAGTGAATAAATTATTGTGAATCTGCTCATATAAGTGATATATAACAGACGACGTGAGATCTACTGGAAATTAATAAAGTTACTCATATTTAGCGCCTACCCGCTGTATTTGTTGAATTTTCAAATAAATCTTGCGTATTTGAAATAAACGTAGATTCACGTTCGTTCTTTACTTGTCAGACGCAAACCATAACTGATTGTGACAAGTCAGTTCATTTATATTATACCCTCGGTAAACTGTACGTGCCAAATTGTTAATGTTGTGAATTAGTAATCAATTAAACATGTTATCAATTAAAAATATCACTTAAATCGTTATAGCGGGTAATGGTTTAAAATGGTTTTAAGTTTAACTTGTATACTTGGTCGGCATTCTGTAGGCTAATTTTATACTAAATTAGATACTTTTAATATAATAAATGATTGAAATCCTAAGAAAGTAGTACGAAAACCTGAGGTTTTATTTGGTCAAATAGGATCAATAATATTATCAATATTTTGTAATTGTACATAATTATTTATTTTTACACACTCCCTGATACTGTCGTCATCCTAAACGTTATTTTAACATAACATAAATCGACGCCTATATCCTCAAGAGGTAGGCAGAGGTGCTAGCACCCACATTTCGCCAGTTTATGTTTATGGTACTACTACCATTAACCGGGCACTTATAAACCTGCGATAAACACACACACATAACTTCGAAAAGCATCGAAAAGTCATTGGTATGTGCCATGGTAAAACCTGGGATCGATCCCGAGACCTCGTCTCAGCAGTCCATTACCCACACCACTAGGCTACCGCGGTTAACAATACCTACATATACACTTTTGTAATAATACATATACACTTGGTGAAACTTCCGCGGTACAGTAGTAATGTAAGCTTTTGCTACGAAGATTTTGCATACATTTTATATACTAACCCCTTTCTGTGCCTGACGGGGTTATGAAATGAGCAGTTTATGCAGGGAATTAACATACCCACAATGTGCTAAGTTTATATTACACAAAACCAAGTGATATTTTAAAAGATAATGGAACTAGGTACAAGAATTAAAATCTGACAAAATTTATACGAGTACAACCTTTTTTTTTTCAAAGGAGATGATTTCTCTTGTAAGAATCTTTGGGCCCGCTACAAGTTTTGGCAAACAATAATGAAACGGCTATTGACTTATTCGTCATTTTATCGGGATTACACTGGTACATGGTTTCTTAGCTGGTCTAACCAGGACATTGATATAAACGATATCTAAACTGAATTTTTTTTCTTTTTACGTGCGCAAAATCCCCACGGATACCTCCCCACCGGAGCCGGTGGAGGAGGTTATGTCGGACTCGAACCGACTAAAATGCACGCCGCCTGTGGGTCGCTTTGGTTGCCGAAGGTGAGGTTGACAGGCATATCCCTCGCATCCCGGCCGACCCAGGGCCATCTCTGACGATCTGGCCCTCTACTCGGGTGTGGGGACTACAGAGTCCCCAACTCGTCCCCGGAAACGGGGAGGCGCGCCAGGCGCGCCACCGCCGCGGCCTGCTTCTGCCAGGGTTACAGGCGGCTCCACCTGTCACCCCCAGGCCGGCGCTCATGGGGGGCGGAGGTCGTTCATCGACCTCCGACGCCCGAGTTGCCTTCGTACGCGGGCAGCTTGTCTTGCGATCCTTCGTCGCTCCCGCTGCCGATCTAAACTGATATTAAAATCCATTTGAAAGTATCATGGCGCTCATCTCAGTGAACTGCTAAAAACTTTTATTAATTATTTCTACATTATTATGTAGTACATACAAAATAGATGTCATTAAAGTCATAATAGTACTGTTAATAGTCAAGTATTCTTAATAGAAGATGAATAGAAGCACAAAACTGAATAGATTGAGCTTTAAGTACGGGCATGAGACATTTTACGCAGTCTATATGGTTTTCGGATGTAGAACAGCACAATTTTGTTAACTAGTTAGGTCAGAGTTAGGTTAGGTCAGATGGTAGCCACTGCCACCATAGGCATATTTCCAACCCAAATAGAAGAGAAGGAGCAAGCGAACGGTGAAAACCTTGGTTGTAACTAGGAATAACGCTAGAATGATTATACATAGTTACACCATGAATAAAAGTAGGTATCCAATTGAATTAAAAAAGAAACACCGTTAGAAATATTTATTACATAATGCTTATCATATCAAATTATCTCTTGGAAACTGTATGTCGTCCAAAAAGTTCAGAAATATATTTTTTATGCCAAATAGTTTTATGTGTAAGTAATGGGTATTGCATACACACATAACATTTGCTTAGTACTTAGTTAATTGATTTGCACCTGAAAAAGATGGCAGGTGGCATGGCCGGATGGTGTATAGTTCCAGAATAAAATCCAGAATACCAACATTATCGTATGGTGTAATAATTAAATTAAAATTAAATTAACATTCATTTCTTTTCAGACCATCGATCCATAGTGTTAGTAACAATTTAACTTAAGAACACAGAATATTGGCTGTGATTTTTTTTCTTCAATTAAATGGGTTCGATTCCCAGCTAGGATTATTGGTTTTTCAAAAATCTAATGAAGAGGTTTTAAGCTTCATCAAAATAGGGCTCTCGACTCCTTTGACCATTTTTTGCTATTCCTTATAGTTTCGGATTTGGCCATGCAATATCTTTTGAAAAATTCACTCTATAAATATCACTATTTTCTTGAAAATAAACAACAAGACAATTTACTTAAAAATAATCTAAAACGTCAAATACGCCATTCGATAAAAAACAAGTAAATCGAAAATGTAATCGGCAACAATAATTGTTACTGCGAGGAATTAATACTTTATAACAAACTGTAGATTTTATTTTTAAATCAAATAATCTTCATCATCGGATTTCGGCAGTCAAATTACAAGAAGAGGCGGAACCCGGTGATGATGATAATTAAGGAGTGGAATGCTGTGTTTTCACAAAGCTGTACATAACCTGGGTGTCTTTTTGTTTAGAGTGCCTACTTTTAGGCAGGTATAGTATAACCTGTTACCTGTGTATCCTGTGGTGATACTATTGTATTATAACATCATAGATATAAAACTATTTAAACGGATTCTAAATCATATCCTTTATCTACTAATGATAAAAAGAAAATATTACAAGGTAAGATATCAAAGTCATAAATCCGTAACGTTTCAACTTCATAATATTTGAGTCTATTAATACCCAAAACGAATTTAGATTTGAGCAAAAACATACAAGTTAATTAAAATGTATCGAATACTTACAACGCTTTGTTTCATTAAATGAACGATCAATAAATACTGAGACTTATATTTTAGCAATGAAATTAATTTCGTTATATCATTTTATAAAGACAATTATCCTGTTTTGCGTAATATTTTTATTATGTTTTATTAAATAGCCGAATATTTTTAAGACTTTTCCTTAAAATGTTTTACTTAACATATTTCATAATTATTTCATGGAAATCCAATTAATTTGATCCCTTGTTACGTCTAGACGGTGGTCGGTGTTTTAAGTTGGGGATTGATTATAAACACAATGAGTAAGATAAAAACACATATTTTACATACATAAATACATAAAATCACGCCTGTTTCCCATAGCGGTAGGCAGACATCACGGATCTCCATTTGCTACGATCCTGACACAATACTCTCGCTTCATTCACTCTCATTACATTCTTCATGCATGCTCGTCGGTTTCAACCTTATTATTTGTAGAATTTGTTATAAAAAATTTTACTTGGCCATAGAGGCAAACATATTATATAGGGTATGTTATTATCATCATGGGGGAGTGGCTAGAGAGGCCACACGGCAGCCTCTCGTACCGTCTGACGCAGATGATCACCGAGCACGGATGCTTCGGAAAGTATCTGCTTCGGATGCAGAAAGAGCCAACGTCCGAGTGCCATCACTGCGACGCGAGCGAGGACTCAGGTCCGCACACGCTCACCGAGTGTCCGGCGTGGGAGACGCCGAGGCGGGAGCTTGTGGCGGCCCTGGGAGTGAGGGTTCTCACGCTCTCCACCTTGCTCGCGGCGATGGTTCGCTGCGCGGATGCGTGGGCGGCCGGCGCCTCCTTCTGCGAGCAAGTAATGCTCGTGAAGGAGGAGGCGGGGCGGGAGCGGCAGCGGGAGCGACGAATGATCGCAAGACAAGCTGCCCGCGTACGAAGGCAACTCGGGCGTCGGAGGTCGATGAACGACCTCCGCCCCCCATGAGCGCCGGCCTGGGGGTGACAGGTGAAGCCGCCTGTCACCCTGGCAGAAGCAGGCCGCGGCGGCGGCGCGCGTGGCGCGCCTCCCCGTTTCCGGGGACGAGTTGGGGACTCTGTGGTCCCCACACCCGAGAAGAGGGCCAGATCGTGAGAGATGGCCCTGTGTCGGCCGGGGTGCGAGGGATATGCCTGTCAACCTCACCTTCGGCAACCGAAACGACCCACAGGCGGCGTGAGTTTTAGTCGGTTCGAGTCCGACATAACCTCCTCCACCGGCTCCGGTGGGGAGGTATCCGAGGGGATTTTACGCACGTAAAAAAAAAAGAAAAAAAAAAGGGTATGTTATTATGTGAGTAATTATAGGTAACAATGGGTATCTGTTTTTATCTATCGATTATATGTGTATAGACTGTATGCAGCAGTAATGCGGCTGTAAGCAGTTAACTTAGCCTTTACACGATAAATAGTACTTTTTGCATTTCATTATAATTATTTAAACGTAATAACAGTAAAGGTATGAGGTGCAATGACGATGTAATAATAAAAATGTAATATAATACAAATATGATAAGAAAGTAATAATCTGGTTGCAATTTTCAACAGACCAAACTCACAAACAACGTAGCGTAGGTTTTTCTTTCGGAGTTAGCAGATTACAAAACAGTCGCACCCGGAGAAGCCCACACACATACCTAACAAAACCAAAAAGGAATCCCAGGAAACTGGAAAATCGTTATGAGGAGAATGAGGACGAATGGAGAGTAAAAGGCGGCCAGACGTAAATATTAACATAATTAATTCATTCAATATTGCTCATGTTTTACGTTGACAGTCTTAAGCCGGTTAAGTTAAAAAGGAAAATTTAATCAGTTTTACGCTTAGTAGTTTATTCACTTGAAGCTAATGGTATAATATGGTACAAGACAGTGCATTATGGTACGACTGTGTAACGGTGGACGGTAGACGGTAATCATAAATACATACATGTATCCTATGACGTTTTCAACACATTAATACAACACCAAGGAAGTCACATTCGCGCTGCCAACCCTGTAAGCACAAGAGTTTCTGTATCGTCAGTGTAAAAGACAAAGCAGGACAAGCTGTTGATCTTCCCAGTACAAAAACTCTCCAGTGAGCTCTGGTTACTCCACTCACCGCCGGGAACACAACACGAGGTTATTATGGCCGCGGTATTCCGTAGCTTTTTTTTTTTTCATTTCGAATCTTCTTCAACTGGACTCAATGAAGTATTAATACATTTTTTATAGTCTGTCGTTGATGCCGTGCAACGCTAATGCGCGATCAGCAAATGAATTTTGGCGCTAAAATATATTTTTTAATTTCAATATTATTGTGATATTATTTTGGTATTCGCCCAACGCTTTTTTTTTATTTTACTAATTATACTAATACATTATTCGGTTTGCAGATTTGTGAAATTCAAAATTATGTTGTGTTGGCCCTCTTGGTGGACTAGACCTTCTGTCATCGTTTGGTAAAATGGGCATTATTTATTACATCTTACATTAATTGCATCCTCTTAAAATGAATACAAATATTTTTCATTGAATTATAACTTAGTTCTGGCTTAGTGGTCAGAGCGTTCCCACTGTAAGGGAAAGATCGCGGGTTCGAATCCCGCCTGAAACGATTTTTTTTTTCAATATAATAATCGATATGAATAGTTAGCATACTAAATGCTTTAACATTTCATACAATAGTTCTACTCTAATTAGTGAGTGTGGCTCCTCTTGTGTTACACACGTCCATAGGCCACGGTAACCACTTTCCATCAGGTGGGCCGAGTACTTGTCTGCCACCTAAGTGGTATAAAAAAAATATAATGACCACAGTCATAACGTAAACTTTGAAGTAACACTTCTTTAAGCACGGTTGACTTGATTTTAACATTTGCGTGCACTTCTATACGGCCAATAGTAATACCTATTTGATAAATTGTGACCATTATTTAACACTTCATTTAAGTGAAAACTACGAGTAGGACAGTCTCACTGCATTTTGAGTCTTGTAAATTATAAGTATGTGTAGTCTTAACTCACAGAACTACTTTCTAGAACTTCAGACGACGACTGTTACAAACATTCTAGTACATTCAAAAACAATTACGAACCAACCCAACCTTCTAAGTTCTGGCTAGTTGTTACACTACTCGATTACGGATAGCACTTAACACTAACTGTAACTTTTATATTTATTGTATAGTGCGGTTTCATCTTTGGTCTATTCGGCATAACACAATCCTATTACTAGATTGTAAGATATTTACTGTTACAAATATTGACACATATATCATGTCTAGTAAATCGAATATTTAACATATATTTGATTTAAAAGAAATTCTAAAATAGTAGCTATTTTTGAGTGAATTTTTGAGTATGTTAATCCGTATTCTAGATTCCATAACACAAGGTAGTTAAACTATGCTTACCATGGGTCTAGATAGTGTTGTGAAGAATGTTGTAGAATATTATTTATTTATTTATTATTTATTTATGTGCTATTAAGTTCTTCAAATGAAACGTAATTAATAATTCCCTGACTGAAGAATCATTCACGCAGTTCAGTGTTCATAAAAATGCATGATAATAATTGTGACCAGTGAATTCATCTTCGTATTCTGCTCAGAGACTATATAATTTAAATTTGTAGAACTTCAGCATGATTTTTTGTCGTAATCCACTAGAATTAAACTAAAATTGCTGGTTTTAAATTATCGTAACTAGTTTAATCTGAAAGAAAATGCTACATAGTATTACTCAGTACACAACCAATTAAATTAAAATCAAGCTGAAACCCAACCTTTCTAGGATTTTATTTATCAATAGTACCTATTGTTGATGAATTTATAGAACTGATAATCAAATTCGTATTTCAGTAAATTAGTCCATACCTATATAATAATTATGTTGAAGCATTTTATTCTTAAAGAATAAAATTTATTTCTTTCTGATAAACCCAAAACCCATACAAGTAGTAATTTTGTCAACAAGAAAAAAAAAGAAAAAAATATTTTAAAGTAGTTGCTGCTCTTGCTCAATTCTTTTTCTATTAAATATAGTGTATAAAATAATAGACTATATAGATCTTATACTAATAAAATTTGCTCGAGATGCATGGCAAATAAATACTTTATTCATTTTTAGGAGTAAAACAACGTTTTATTTTTTTATCTTAATTAACTTCAGGCATGTTACTGTCTTGAAATAAGTACTTTGATACTTTCCTCTTGACCTCTAGCTTTTTGAAATCCATATGTATAAAAAATAATAATTTTCATACATGAGAAAGTACCTTTTTACTGATTAACAGTTAAGTAAGTATTCCTCCTAATACAGGCATTATTTGCTTAAAAAGAGGTTTCAATCACAATATAGGAACACCAAACTGTATGATGCAAATATACTATTTTTATTTTAAGTAACATACAGGTATATTCACAGTTTTAAATCCTTCAAGGAGAGGCAGGAGAGGATGGCAGAGGTGTATTGACATCCACATTTCGCCCTATCTCATAGTCGCCTTCTACGACACGCACGGGAAGAGATGGGATGACTTTACCATGGTGAATGTTCTGATGAGCTCTTCCAATTAGTCCCACCCTCTCCTATGTTACACAGGACAACACAAGGGCTTAGCTTACCAATAAGACCTGGAATTCCTTACCAGCTCACGTGTTTCCTTCTTGCTACAGTCCCGGTTCATCTATCAGGAAAAATCATCTGATGAGGCCGTTAAGCCAAGTGACAACACTATTGTAATATTATCTGCAATGGTGAACCTGTTTCCTGAGCCTTTGCCTTAGCTTATCATCAGGTAAAGTGAAGTCAAATCGGCGTGTGTTTTATAAAAAACGACCCTACTCCATCAGGAGCCAACAGTGTATTTGGTATATGTAAATATTTTGTTGTGAATTCTGACCATCCATTTTAGAATAATTAAATAGAATAGGGCATAATTTGCCTCAAACAGAGAGAAGGCATGTGACGAGCTGTTTGTAGCATGTTTCAAATATTAGTTATTAATAATCCTATGATTATTTGATTAGTAGGTTGGCGGCTACCTTATGATGTAAGTAATTAGGTATATTTTATTCATATTATGGCCAAGGGTATGACAAGATTTTACCTTATTTGAATTTGTTTTACTGGACCGTACAGAAGATTATTTGCATATTTTTTGAGTAAGATTAGGTTGTCGGCTCGTGCCGAAAACTCTTTAATATGATAATCGTTTGATGCAATGAGTATGTATTAGTTTAAAGTTTTAAATTGCGAAGGTTGAAAATTCATGGCTTATTTATGTATTACAATTAGGCGGATAATGACACCTGTAATCGCACTGTGATTTTTTCAATGCTATAATTTAAAAGTGAGTTATAGTTTTTTTTTTAATTTTATTGGTTGAGTGGCATTGTTCTTAAAAAAGTTTCGATAGGTACAAAAAAAAACGTGATGAAAATAAAATTCTGGCTGTGGGAGAATGGGAGTTTGGTGAGTGGCTTCAGGGTCTTCCGTCGTCCAACATTGGCACTATGTTGAACAACGTAACTGTTTCTTTTATACTACTTAGGTGGCAAACAAGCACACGGCCCACCTGATGGAAAGTGGTTACCGTGGCCTATGGTCATGTGCAAAACCAAGGAAGTCACACTCGCGCTGCCAACCCTGTAAGCACAAGAGTTTCTGTATCGTCAGTGTAAAAGACAAAGCAGGACAAACTGTTGGTCTTCCCAGTACAAAAACTCTCCAGTGAGCTCTGGTTACTCCTCTCACCGCCGGGAACACAACACGAGGTTATTATGGCCGCGGTATTCTGTAGCCTTTTTTTTCATTTCGAATCTTCTTCAACTGGACTCAATGAAGTATTAATACATTTTTTATAGTCTGTCGTTGATGCCGTGCAACACGGATGCGCGATCAGCAAATGAATTTTTGACGCTAAAATATTGTTTTTAATTTAAATATTATTGTGATATTATTTTGGTATTCGCCCAACGCTTTTTTATTTTACTAATTATACTACATAATACATTATTCGGTTTGCAGATTTGTGAAATTCAAAATTATGTTGTGTTGGCCCTCTTGGTGAACTTGACTTTCTGTCATCGTTTGGTAAAATGGGCATTATTTATTACATCTTACATAAATTGCATCCTCTTTAAATGGCATGGAAAAATTTCTATATGGCCAATAGTACCTATTTGATAAATTGTGACCATTATTTAACACTTCATTTAAGTGAAAACTACGAGTAGGACAGTCTCACTGCATTTTGAGTCTTGTAAATTATAAGCATGTGTAGTCTTAACACACAGAACTACTTTCTAGAACTTCAGACGACGACTGTTACAAACATTCTAGTACATTCAAAAACAATTACGAACCAACCCAACCTTCTAAGTTCTGGCTAGTTGTTACACTACTCGATTACGGATAGCACTTAACACTAACTGTAACTTTTATATTTATTGTATAGTGCGGTTTCATCTTTGGTCTACCTATTCGGCATAACACAATCCTATTACTAGATTGTAAGATATTTACTGTTACAAATATTGACACATATATCATGTCTAGTAAATCGAATATTTAACATATATTTGATTTAAAAGAAATTCTAAAATAGTAGCTATTTTTGAGTGAATTTTTGAGTATGTTAATCCGTATTCTAGATTCCATAACACAAGGTAGTTAAACTATGCTTACCATGGGTCTAGATAGTGTTGTGAAGAATGTTGCAGAATATTATTTATTTATTTATAATTTATTTATTATTTATTTATGTGCTATTAAGTTCTTCAAATGAAACGTAATTAATAATTCCCTGACTGAAGAATCATTCACGCAGTTCAGTGTTCATAAAAATGCATGATAATAATTGTGACCAGTGAATTCATCTTCGTATTCTGCTCAGAGACTATATAATTTAAATTTGTAGAACTTCAGCATGATTTTTTGTCGTAATCCACTAGAATTAAACTAAAATTGCTGGTTTTAAATTATCGTAACTAGTTTAATCTGAAAGAAAATGCTACATAGTATTACTC
Source organism: Eilema griseolum (assembly GCA_963662185.1). Lineage (NCBI taxonomy): Eukaryota > Metazoa > Arthropoda > Insecta > Lepidoptera > Erebidae > Eilema > Eilema griseolum. The sequence goes on from OY759242.1 coordinate 12,663,921, forward strand.
AGTACACAACCAATTAAATTAAAATCAAGCTGAAACCCAACCTTTCTAGGATTTTATTTATCAATAGTACCTATTGTTGATGGATTTATAGAACTGATAATCAAATTCGTATTTCAGTAAATTAGTCCATACCTATATAATAATTATGTTGAAGCATTTTATTCTTAAAGAATAAAATTCATTTATTACAGATAAACCCAAAACCCATACAAGTAGTAATTTTGTCAACAAGAAAAAAAAAGAAAAAAATATTTTAAAGTAGTTGCTACTCTTGCTCAATTCTTTTTCTATTAAATATAGTGCATAAAATAATAGACTATATAGATCTTATACTAATAAAATTTGCTCGAGATGCAAGGCAAATAAATACTTTATTCATTTTTAGGAGTAAAACAACGTTTTATTTTTTTATCTTAATTAACTTCAGGCATGTTACTGTCTTGAAATAAGTACTTTGATACTTTCCTCTTGACCTCTAGCTTTTTGAAATCCATATGTATAAAAAATAATAATTTTCATACATGAGAAAGTACCTTTTTACTGATTAACAGTTAAGTAAGTATTCCTCCTAATACAGGCATTATTTGCTTAAAAAGAGGTTTCAATCACAATTTAGGAACACCAAACTGTATGATGCAAATATACTATTTTTATTTTAAGTAACATACAGGTATATTCACAGTTTTAAATCCTTCAAGGAGAGGCAGGAGAGGATGGCAGAGGTGTATTGACATCCACATTTCGCCCTATCTCATAGTCGCCTTCTACGACACGCACGGGAAGAGATGGGATGACTTTACCATGGTGAATGTTCTGATAAGCTCTTCCAATTAGTCCCACCCTCTCCTATGTTACACAGGACAACACAAGGGCTTAGCTTACCAATAAGACCTATAATTCCTTACCAGCTCACGTGTTTCCTTCTTGCTACATATGCTGACATTGCTGCTGATAGATGAACCGGTTCATCTATCAGGAAAAATCATCTGATGAGGCCGTTAAGCCTAGTGACACTTATCACTTACCTTAGCTTATCATCAGGTAAAGTGAAGTCAAATCAGCGTGTGTTTTATAAAAAACGACCCTACTCCATCAGGAGCCAACAAGGTATTTGGTATATGTAAATATTTTGTTGTGAATTCTGACCATCCATTTTAGAATAATTAAATAGAATAGGGCATAATTTCCCTCAAACAGAGAGAAGGCATGTGACGAGCTGTTTGTAGAATGTTTCAAATATTAGTTATTAATAATCCTATGATTATTTGATTAGTAGGTTGGCGTCCACTTTATGATGTAAGTAATTAGGTATATTTTATTCATATTATGGCCAAGGGTATGACAAGATTTTACCTTATTTGAATTTGTTTTACTGGACCGTACAGAAGATTATTTGCATATTTTTTGAGTAAGATTAGGTTGTCGGCTCGGGCCGAAATCTCTTTGAGATGATAATCGTTTGATGCAATGAGTATGTATTAGTCTAAAGTTTTGAATTGCGAAGGTTGAAAATTCATGGTTTATTTATGTATTACAATTATGCGCGTAATGACACCTGTAATCGAACTGTGATTTTTTCAATGCTATACTTTACAAGTGAGTTACAGTTTTTTTAAATTTTATTGGATGAGGGGCATTGTTCTTAAAAAGATAGGTATAAAAAAATCGTGTTGAAAATAAAATTCTGGCTGTGGGAGAATGGGAGTCTGGTGTGTGACATTGGCACTATGTTGGACAACGTGACTGTTTCTTTTATACTACTTAGGTGGCAAACAAGCACACGGCCCACCTGATAGAAAGTGGTTACCGTGCCCTATGGTTATGTGCAAAACCAAGGGAGTCGCACTCGCGCTGCCAACCCTGTAAGCACAGAGATTTTTTGTGCTGTCAGTGTAAAAGACAAAGCAGGACAAGCTTTTGGTCTTCCCACTGACCGCACTGATAGCCTATCTTCGTTTGGGTGCTCCCTGTGCCTGTGATGAGGCTGTCGATAGCCTCGGGCATCACGGCCCATCATGTGGCTGGAGTGCAGGACGCATGTCACATGTGGTCCATTCAAGGGATCCGAGCGCACGGTCGCTTTACAAAAAAATAGCAAAGCGTCTGATCGATGTTTCGCGTGAGCAAATGGCTGGCCTCTTTTTCGCACAACGGATTGGCTTTACCATCCAAAGGGGCAATGCCGCCACCCTTTTGGGCACGTTACCAGTCGACATGCATGGGGAGGAATTTTTCGATGCTTGAAACTATTGAATCCTATTTTAAATTATTGTAAATATTAGTTTATTACATTTATAATGAGTAAAGTTGATCTCTGTACTGTTTGTGTGCAATAAAGAATTAAGAATTAAAGTTGAACCATAACTATATCGTTCAAAATAGTACATATAAATTAATAGCTCATTTCATGCAACTTATTATTTAAATACATAATTTCAACTTGTTTGTTTATTAAACATGTCTGATAATCGAAACTTTCACTCAAATATAATTTTATGTTTTCTCGGTAAAAACTTAAAATTATTTATTTTCTACGTTCCTAGTTCATTTAGTCTATGTCGGTTCACCATTGCTTTGTTTATTAAACTGGTTTAATAAACAAACAAGTTGAAATTATCCTTTTAAATGCATGAAATAAGCTATTATTTTATTTTCGTTTTTGAAGGAAGCAATTCAAACAATACAATTATTAAAAAGCAATAGGTAACTCTCTCGTGAAATTATAGCAAAAAAAGGCACAGTTTTATTATAGGTGCCATTATGTGCCTAATTGCGGTGAAATTAGAGCCACTTTACGAGCAAGTGTATTGAAAAGTACATCACAAAGAAGAAGTGTGCTGAGGGTTTGAGTGTATTTTAATGTACTGTGTTTCATATAAATAAGCTTATATTCATTCTGAGGTTGGTACGTCATAATAGCTGAACATGAAGCTTACTGTTCTAATGTGAGTCATTCGAACGTAAGTATTCAGATAGAATACGATATAGTTATGCAACTGCAAGCTTAAGAGTTAGGTTATGGCAGAAAAAAGGTGGAATGCTACGTGATTATATATAGAAATGAACATTCACTTATTGAAGAACATGGAGGTTATTATTGTGGGCAGCCTCGGCATAATAACCCGAATAGACTTGTCAATTGCCAGACGTAGTTTTTAACGGTGTAAATATTAAAATAAGTAACAATGTAGTAAATCTTGGGATACAGATAGATAGGACACTATCCTGGAGCCCACAAATACGAGAAGTAAACCGCAAGTTGTTTGCGTCTGTGGGTTCTATGTGTAAACTGCCTAACTTCCTGCCAACAGCCACTAAACTTACACTTGCAGCATCACTTTTTCTTCCACTACTTGACTATACCGATGTGCTTGATTCATGATCTCTCTAACGAACGCTCTAGTTGATGGAAATTTACGAGAATGCTCGCCAGAATGCTTGATAGAATGATAATTTCGTTTATTTTTCTGTATTTTAACTTTCGCAACTTGCTCATTACAAAAGAATGCTCAAGCTTATCAGCACCTTTAGGCGAACGCAGATAATAAGTAAGTACCTTCAGTAATTTTGCAGTGTAAGATGAGAAAGAAGGTCGAGTTTCAACTAGCAAAAAACAAATCCGTCTGTGCATTGTTTGTAAGAAATAAAATCCTCATAACCCTTTGACGCAAGATCTAGCTGCCGCAAAAATTACTCCGTCTGACCCTGTCACTTACATAAGGGTAGAATTTACCGGACATGTCCAGATGGTTTTGGTTGTTGTCGGGTTGGGCATTGTCAGTTTTTATAAAAAAAAACAAGGGTTGTTTTGTCAAAGCTGTGTATGCATAAGAATCTGTTTATGATAAACCTATTAGCTACCATTTAAATTACTTAGTAAAATCCAGTGTAACCATACAATGTAATTTACTTTGGTCACTGGGCTAATAAAATATAACTTAGGTAGATACAATATTTTTTTCTATTCAATTCATTTATTTGCTTCATTTATTTGCTTCGAATATGGTTACATTATAGGTCTTAAAAGCTAGTGAATACAGCATATTCTGCCCCGTAGAGCGTGCAAATTTTAATGTCATTATCTTTACAAGCATAGTGTTTCAAAATTATATTATATTCAAAATTATTAATATATTCGATTTTATTTTCAATGTCAATATTACAGGCATAATGTCAAACAATAAATTATTCAGTTGTAAGTTTTAATGTCAGCAGGTACTTAAGCATAATGTCAAATATATATTTATCCGTCTATAATATTGTGGTATTCTTATCGTCAAGGTATTGTTGTACACTGTAATACATTTTGTTTAATAAAAAGTCATGTACTTGTTTTTTAAATTTTGTCAGTGGCAGTTCTTGTAGCGCTCGCGGGAGATGATTATAAATTGAGATTGCCATACGACGATATAACCGAAATTACTACTATTCCCGTTAACTCCTATATCTAATCTAAATTGCTTGTGTTGGGAGTGGGTTCACGCCGGTAGTGTAATGACCAGGATTCGAACCCGAGACCTTAACCACTAAGCTACTGACGCTCCTAAATTACCGTTCCGCTCTTAATTTATTATTGAATCAGTCGTGGTGGCTGAAAGATAAACTCCAAGGTGCAATGATGACCCTCTTCGTGAGAGTTTACTTTCAGCTTACCATCAGGCGAGGTAAAGTCATACATACAAAAGGTGCATGAGTGAAGTTAAGCGGTAATTTAGGTATTTTGTGCTTCTTGAAAATATGTTTCTGAAAAAAAAAGTGCTATTTATTTGTTTGTAACAATTTGATACTATCAATTTTTTTTTTTTTGGTAGAAAGACTTTGGTAATATACTACTAAGCAAGGGCCTCCTCTATTTTTTTATATCTCTGCAAAACATAACAAAACTATAAATCTGTACTGTCATTAAAATAAAACATTGATATAATACAGGTAGAAGTGACACGTCTTGTTCTAGTGTAAACAAAAATATTTAGACACATCTGCTGTTCTGAATGATAACGTCTCATCCTAAAATAAGCTTGAATATAACAAAGGATAAATCCTTTATTATATATGTATTAAGGTTACATGAGAACTTATGTTTCACAAACTAGACTGATGAGGTACGAAGTTAACTTATATCAAACGGATTGGCCTTTACATGCTTTTAACTTGATCAAACATTATGGGATCAGATGTTCGATTTCGTTGAAAGCGTTGTATTTCATGGGTCTTTTTGGATGTTATGTTGCTATTTTTTTCGTAGTTTCTAACTTTGCTGCGAAATATACCTTTAGAAAGATGACATAATTTTAGAGGACTTTTTAGGCTACGCATGTGGCGCGGGTTCCATCCCCGCTCAGTGTTCAGTACATATATTTGTATGCATTGGTCTGATTGTGCCTTGGAGAGCACGATAACCCATCTGGTTGCGCCGATAGTAGAATTTGTATTTTTTTTCGCTCAATGGTAGTATTTCAAATCATTGACACTGAACACACGCTTCCTGTACCCATCTCCCTCCCGCACTACCTTTAAAGTGAGATAGCAATAGTTTTCGCCCCACTCAATTGTCAAAATAGCCGCATCTTGACTTCCGTTTGATCTAGCAAGCAGCAATGGCAGCGGCGCGCGCGACTCTCAGAAATTAATAATGTTTGTTGGATTTTAACCGCTTTCATAGACCTTTACCGATCGGATTGTGCCTCTCGTGTGTCCCTCAAGTGATTTAGTGATGTGGGCAGCAGCTCCTGAGCCAGGAAGAGAAGACCGGTGCACCGGCTTCGACAGCACGTGGCGTCATAAAGGTTAGTGCATCCTCTCCTAATTTCTTGGGTTGCATTCAATGCCTAAACCACCTCCGCGGCAACCCGATCACCTATCTTGTTTGTTGTGTAAAGTGTCATATGAAACATTTAGCTTCACTCCCCGCAAAATACAGTCCACTAGCTCACGTGGCGAGAATTGCGCCACCACCATCGATCCCGGTTACCATATCAGCACCTATGGCAGTCGTTATGGGTAGCTTTAAAAAGTCCAACAACAGGTCTTTGATATCGCCTTTGGGTTGTGGAGGTCAATCGCTTCACGGAAAACTGTACCTTTTTTTTTTTTTTTACGTGCGCAAAATCCCCACGGATACCTCCCCACCGGAGCCGGTGGAGGAGGTTATGTCGGACTCGAACCGACTAAAACGCACGCCGCCTGTGGGTCGTTTTGGTTGCCGAAGGTGAGGTTGACAGGCATATCCCTCGCACCCCGGCCGAAACTGTACCTAATTGACTTGAATTGTAATGTATATGCTTTATATGTAGGTAGGTGGGTATATAAGAATGGGTATGTTTTGACATTGACATTTATGATTGACATTTATAATGTTTTTTTTGTATAATTTTTGCATGACATGCCTCATTAATTGCTATTCTTCCTACAATTTAATACAATGTAATTCAAAATTCAACATAATGTAAAAGTTTTTATGAATAAATAAATAAAAAAAAATTGAAAAATCGAAGGGTAGCCAAATCTGCAGTTAGACTGAAAAAGCGCACCCCAAACTCAGAATGAAAGTTTCGGATGCTACTGGGATTAACACTAAGATGAACAAGACGAAGGTGACCTATATTATTATTATTATTAGTATCTTTACTACATCAGTTTTTAGGGATCAAACTAGTATAGAATAGAAACTTGTGGGTAGTTTGGAACTTAATTATTATTATTTTTTTATATAGAACACGTCAATTAGACTTCACCTTGCCTGATGGTAATTACCACCATTACTTACACATACCGTGTGACAATGGTGACACTCAGCTTGACGGCCTCATCATATGCTTTTTCACGACCCGCTTAAAGGACCCGGGACTATAGGAAGAAGGAAACACGTGAGCTGGTAATGAATTCCAGGTCTTAATGGTGCGACAGAGGAAAGAGTCACCGAACCGCTTGGTTCTTGATCGAATGTTCTGTACCGTGTGCGAATGACATCTAAGACCTGCACGTTATGTCCTGTGTAGGAAAGGGGAGGGTGGGACTAATTGGAAGAGCTCATCAGAACACATTTAACAATATTTTATTAACACATGAGTGCCTACAACCAAATACTTTCTGAGTGGTAGGTACTTTGGCATTTAACGACGGAATACAGGTAATATATATTCGGATAGGGTTCCAAGCACACATCGAACCAATTTGTTTTATGTTTGGTTAATCGTCCATGGCTACGACGTTCTAGTGGAAGTGATACCCAAGTATAATGCCAAATCGAAAGTACAGTTTTTTTTTAATACGAGTATTATAAATGTATGGTATGCAGAACTTTATGTGAAAACATTATTAGAAACTGTAAAGTAATACACGATCTCTACAGTATTATTATACAAAATGAAAAATAATGGAGATATCGTAATCAGCAGATGTATTATTACCTAGCAGGTGAGAAAGACTTGGCTTCCTACACCTGAGTTATTAGGTAAATAAGTTTTTTTAATTTTGACACAAATTCTATTCACCTAAAATATGTCAGCTAATGTCAGCCGCAGACCATACGAAGTAGAGAACCGTGGTAGCCTAGTGGTATAGGTAATGGACTGCTGAGTCGAGGTCTCGGGTTCAATCCCAGTCATTGGTGTCTGTCATGGTAAACCATGACATACACCAATGACTTTTCGATGCTTTTCGAAGTTATGTGTGTATTTATCGCAGGTTTATAAGTGCCTGGGTAATGGCAATAGGCTCGCCACCTATTACATTGGGACCTAAACATAAACTGGTGAAATGTAGGTGCTAGCACCTCTGCCTACCTTTTCGGGCATATAAGCGTGAGTTTATGTTATGTTATGTTATGTTATACATAGTATTTATTTCCAGTTTTTCTCTTCAAATCAAAAGATTATACATCCTATTAAGGGTGAACTTCTACCGAAACATTTTTTTTATACCACTTAGGTGGCAGACAAGCACTAAGCCTACCTGATGGAAAGTGGTCACCGTGACCTATGGGCGCGTGTATACCAAGAGAGTCATACTCGCACTGCCAACCCTGCAAGCATTGAGAGTTTCCATGCCGTTAGTGTAAAAGACAAAGCAGGACAAAGCTTTTGGTCTTTCCACTGACAGCACAAAAACCCTCCAGTGAGCTCTGGCTACACGCTACGCTAACTTGACTTTTTTCATACAATAACCTTTTTGAGAACGTTTTGTCCTTGTCTCTAATGAGGACAAAACATTTACAGCAAAATAATAGAAATTATACAAAAATAAAATCACAATGTATTTCATTCATTATCTTAAAGCTGGCATTTACAAAATGTGGTAGTAAATTTACAAAACAGTATCTAAATTGAAGGGTGCTAACTCAATCACACTTAGGTAATGTAATCTGACCCTTGTTTGTAGCTTTAGGTACAATAGAAGCATATTATGTACAGCGAGTGAGTTTACAACAACTGTCAAACATTATTTTGCTGACAACATAGCAGTAAAATGTTGGTAAAGAAGATAAAATCCTGTTTTAGCCCTTATAAATAGACGACACATAAATTTTATGTGTTAAAACTAAAAAGCTGCTGTGTTCCATGTAATTTAGTTCTCAATTTCCTTATTCATAGATAACAAGTTGAATCTTTCTTCACCCGGAAGTATTTAAAATTCAATTAGGGAATGTCAACGTATTTTAGACAACTTTTGTTTAATTATGCCAGTGCCAAGATTGTTTATATCGGTATTCTGAACTTGAAACATTTACGTTATTAACAAAGTATTTTGAAGATAAAGTTGAATTTGTGCGGCCGGTAACTTTCTTTGTTGGTAACCTGATATTAAATTTAAATCCTCGTATCCACTAGTTCAGAGGCTACGTTTGGCAAGAAAAAATATGTTGCCAGTTGACGCGCAATATGTCGCGCGAATATGTGGAGCGAAAACATTGTTCTTAGTCTTTAATTCTTTATTGTACACAGAAAATAATACAATAACAAGTACTTATAAATACATTTTGCTGTACAAAGGCGAGCTTAATTCAATATTGAATTTTCTCCCAGCACACCTCATTCCGCAGTGTTACGTGTAAATAATATTTAGGATTTCAACACTGAAAGTAATAGTCATAATATATGAATAAAAGGAATATGACTGATACGAATAAACAGGATTAAATCCTTTACAAATGTGACATACTATGTATTACACTTTCGTAGAAAGTACTGTTACGCAGTAAGTGAAATACCTCTACATATCCATGTTTGCCATTTCTCTCAGACGTAATATAATAAAGACAACCTACTTTAGAGAGCTAATATAAATTAAAGATCAAATATTTCTTCTTTATAAAATACCACATAAAGTACCTTTGTATGCTTATTGGCTATGCTTATATTATGTTTTTCCTCGTCATGTCAGCATTGAACAATTACAAAGGGGGAAATATTATTTTTGTCAGCAAAGTTTATATTTTAGTACTCAGAATGTTAACTCTGCTACCAAATATGGTAAATCTGCGACCAAATATGGTATATCTGCCGCTAAATATATCGATTATAATCAGCAAAATATGACACTGCGCGCCCCATATAGTTATAATCTACTATTTTTTGGACAAACTGTTATTTTGGCGATAGAGAAATCCCATCCTTACAAAAGTACTAGGAAATTGGTTACTATTACAATAAAATGTTATATTAGAAGGCAATAACAATTTAGTAGGTAGAGAATGGAATGATATCCATTACAGGAATTTCCACCTTTATGACGGCGCTGTAGGGTTGCAGGAATAGTTTACATACAAAGAAAATGTTCTTCAAATATCAATTATGTCAAAGCAGATATAGAAACAATCCACTATAACATCCTAGAAGATATATTTGTATCAAATTAAATAAAAATATTGTATGGTTTTGTTACAGGATCACTCTTAGCAACTGCATGGGCCTGGGCGAAAGGCCGTTCAGTCCACCATGGTGGGGACAACTGGCGTGGTTCATTATCTTTGCAGTCATGCTGCTCCTTGCTGTTGTGGGCAATACCCTTGTTATATGGATCGTCTTAGGTATGTACAATGAACGTTCATACCATTTCCGGGAACAAAATACAACTAATGTGAATCTTACTAATCTTATTATATTATTGACCTGTCGGAAATCGTACCTACAACACGAGCCTCCAGAATTTGATGGGATGACCACTGTATCACGTTCAGTGCGAAGTCTAATTACACTAATAGGAAGCTCTTAATTAAATTACATCCAACGAGACTAACAGAACAGCAATTATTAGTAGTAGTAACTTAGTTACTAACAATCGCAATACTAACACTAATATATATAGAGAGCATCGGGAGCTTAGTGATTTATGAGACGACCTTACGATCTAGGGGTCGTGGGTTCGAATGTTGGCTATAAAACTACTGTCAAGAATCCTCTCCTAACACAAGCATTTAGTTTAGCCGGATGGGTTAGCGGGAATACTAATACTTTCTTATACTAGTATTCTTTCTAAAAAATATAACATATCTAGGATTTTATCTAGCATTTTTCAAGTAATAGTATATAACAAGAATAACAAGAACCTATTGGGATTGTTAGAATTCCTAACAAGAAAGTGTTGGGAATTTCATAATTCGAAACACTTTCTTGTTATTGATTGATTTTACTACTAGTAGTACTAGTTATTGAATTTATTATGTTGAATAGATGTATTCTTGTTGAATAATAGATGAGATTTATCGGTCTCTTTGCATCAACGAAATGCCTCGTCGCTATTACTGTGTTGTATGTACTCGTATTCTATATAAATGATAAATGTTTATCAAATAGATGATAATGATGATTGATGGCTTAACCTGTCAGACATTCGAAAGTGGCCTTTTTGAGCGGGATTTTATACCTGTAGAAATGTATCTGATAAAATACGGTAATGTTTTATTTCAAACAAATCAAATAATATCCGAAACAAAAAAGATATGGTTGTGGATTAAATAGATAAAAAAATAAATCGTGCATTTGAAGCTTTTGGATGGTGGTCATGGCGTTCAAAAAATAAATTTGCAAATCACGAGATTGAAATTCGAAGAAATTTCGAGACTGAAATTCATTCTCGATAGCATTATCTTAACGGACTCAAAAAAAAATGACAATTATGAAATGAAAGTTATTAACCTTCAATTACAAACCCAATAATTTTGAATTACATCTATAAAGCCGTGGTTTCCTGCAATTCCTCGTCAACATTTCATTTTGTAATACAATCATGTCATACACGGGTATTGACCTTTCATAGAGAAGTTATAAATGATATTGAACGAGGGTCGTGTCATAATTAAATACACTCATTGACAGTCAGATTTGCAATTTCAACAAGATATAGGAGTTCTTTTTTCTATAATCTTTCTTGCGAATAACAATGTGGACAGATAGTTTATTTTGGTGCTTACTTGTTACTTAAAGTAATTAAGTCTACATTAATGGCCAACGTGCTAACTAATGTGTGTTTCAGTTTTTAATAAAATAATAATTTATGTTTTGTAAAATAAATGTTTGTCTCTCTTTCTCTTGGTTAGCCTTAGCACTATGCTACGTAAGTGCCCTTGGTACTAACCAATTTTAGCTCATAGTTAATAGTAATGTCGGTAAGAGCTACATAATGGTTGTCTAGGAAATTACCTTTCTCTTTATTTTTTCTCTATTTCTTCGTAATTATATGTCAAGTATGTGGATCTCATGATCGCCTGTGAGAGGTTCAGTTTCAAGAGCACGACTGAGAGCGTCTACGACGTAGCACGTAAACGCTCACGACTCTTGCGCGTAGCATACGTGTTCTAGCATAGCACGCATGCTACGCGCAAATTAACTGCAAGGACCGACCTACCACTGAGCTATTATAGATGCAATGATAGGATTCATAGATATTCTTATTATATACATACATACATATAATCAGAGGTTTAGGGAGAGGTGAATATACACCCACATTTTACTAAACTGATATTCATGTTCCTTTTTTGTTGACGTTTTGTAAGTTCCGATGGTCAACCTCTTAAATCTAAATGGGTATAAAGTAGCATCGTATAGTACCCGAATCAACAAAAAAAGAGGAGGTACATTGATTCTGGCTAGGAAAGATAGAGATTGTGAAGAATTAGTAATAGCAAAAAAACTATACAAAATAGAATCGTTTGAGATTTGTGCAGTGAAAGATAAAGCCACTGGTGTATGTATTTACTGTTGCTATCGAAATCCCATAGATAACAACCTGGTAACATTTATGGACAGACTCGAGAAACTGTTTGAACATCTTTTTAATTATGACTGCTGTGTGTGTGGTGATTTCAATATTGACCTGTTAACTGACAATGACAGAAGAAGTAACTTTATTAACCTATTGACATGTGATAACTTTGAGGCTCTTGTAAATACTGTTACTTTTATTAGAAATGATTCGGCGTCTTGCTTGGACAATATACTTACAAATTTTACTAGTAACTATATCACATCTTGTGACGAGGTATATTGTGCTGTTTAACGTTGCCCAGCAATCAAAATAAGAATCCAAGTGACTCCTTATTTTATGTAACCAAAAGAGTATTCAATAAGTATAATGGAAGTGTGTTTAGACAGTTATTATTACAACAAGACTGAAACAGCAATGGTATCAATGCTTTTATTAAGAAGCTAAATAACAACTTTAAAACAGCTTTTACGTTGAAAATTAAGCAAGTAAGTACAAAACGATCTTCCCTAACATAGGTATCAAAGGGAATTAAAGTATCCAGTACAATGAAACGTTTCTTGGTTACTAATAAACATAAAAATAATGATATAAGTGTTATCAATTACAGAAAAAAATATATAACCTTATACAGAAACGTAATAAAAAAGGCAAATAAAATTGCTGTCCAGTCTCAAATTCGCGTTCTGAAAATATTTCTAGGGATATTTGGAAAATTATTAATATACATAGGAATAAAACAAAAATATTTACAAAAAAAAAGTACTTCTGCAGGTAGATAAGAAGGTCATCACAGAGCCAGTAGAAGTAGCAAATATCTTTGCAAAACAGTTTACCGCCAATTCGAATGTAGGCACCAGTCGTAATATCCAAAGTGGTAGTGCAATTGATCTATTGCAACAAACCGAAACCAGAGTCAGAGGTGACATTACTTGGGAACTTACCAGTACTCACAAAATCATTAACGTGATAAAGAAAATGAAAAGTAAGAGCTCTTGTGGTTTCGACGGGTTACCTATAACAAAATTTAAAGACAACATAGATATCTTAGCTGAGCCGCTTAATTTTTTTTTAATAGTTGCATGACCGATAGTATCTTTCCGGACCAACTGAAAATAGCGAAAGTCATTCCTATCCACAAAAAGGGTTCTACTAAAGACCCTAAAATGTATAGACCTATTTCCTTGTTGCCTACCTTGTCGAAGATACAATTAACCACAATCTACTATTATGTAAGTTAGAACATTATGATGTGAGAGGCAAAGCTTTACAACTTCTCACATCATATTTTAATAATAGAAAAATTTTCGTCGAAGTAAAACAAGTCATGAATGGACAAAATGACAATGACAATAAGCAAAATATGACGAGTAATAAAACTTATGAAAAGGTTTTTAGATCTAAGTTTGAGAGTAACAGCATAGGAGTTCCTCAAGGATCAATACTTGGTCCAATATTTTTTATAGTATTTATGAATAACCTGATAAAACATATAGAAAAAAGCTTAGAAGGACACACACGGCTAGTAGTCTTTGCAGATGACACAAACGCCGTCATATCGGCAGATTCTAATGACTTGCTTAATATATGCGTGAATGAAGCGCTGGAAGCATTTCACAAATGGTTCACTATGAACGGACTCAAGGTGAATGCAACTAAAACCAATTTAATATAATTTTGTACAACATATAAAAATAGTGATCGTCTAAATTGTACCTTAGACGGTGTGAATGTTGACATGATAGAGGTAGTTAAGTTCTTGGGTGTACGTGTCGACTGTCACCTTAACTGGAAACCTGAACTTGGAAGCTTAGAACTTGCCATTAGCTCTGCATGCTATGTTTTAAGAAGCCTAAGAAATGTAATTGACATACCACAACTCAGTAGGGTGTATTTCGCACTAATAGAGTCCAGGTTAAGATACAGTATCCTGTGTTGGGGAGGCAGTTATGAATATAACTTAAATAAGGCTTTTGTATTGCAAAAAAGGGCAATTCGCACCATAGTCTGTATTCGCCAGCAAGAATCATGTAGGGAATATTTCAGAGATCTAAATATCCTCACTGTGCCATCGTTGTATGTGCTTGTGCTAATGAAATACTTTGTTAAATATGACATAACATGAGTTCGAAACAGAAGAGGAAAGAAAAATTAGGGAAGTACTAGAAGGAAAGACTTCCAAACTAATTGTATTCCACACCTTGAAATTGTTAGACATGGCACTAGACACATGTCAGTAAAATTTTTCAATAAGCTTCCCGATGACTTAAAATTGTTATTATACAAACGGGATTTTATTACCAAATTAAGGCAGTTTTTGCTAGAAGGCTGTTATTATTCTTTAGATGACATTATGAACTGTACCTAATTGACTTGAATTGTAATGTATATGCTGTTTATGTAGGTATATAAGATAATATTGATACTATGATATTTAACTTTATTTTGACATTGACATTTATGATTGACATTAATAATGGTTTTCTTTTTTGTATTATTTTTGCATGACATGCTTCATTAATTACTATTCTTCCTACAATTTAATACAATGTAATTCAAAATTCAACACAATGTAAAAGTTGTTATGAATATTATTTATTCATAACAACTTTTACATTGTGTAAATAAATAAAAGATATAATGGTCTATACAGAATAAATGATTTTTGACTTTGACTCACCAATAAATGTATTCGGTCCCACGTAATAGGGGGTGAACCTACCGTATTCTGGACACTATTGTTGACTCGAGACTGAGTCTGGGCTGTATAAATCTGTCTGAAATTTAAGTGATGTTGTTGAATACCCCTTGTATTCTTATTACCTCTTTATTTGACAGCCTCTGTGGCGTAGCGGTAGTGAACACGACTGCTATGCAAGAGGCGCGGGTTCGATCCCCGCTCAGTGCAAATATTTGTATGCATGAATATGGGTATTTGCATTGGTCTGGGTGTTTCTATGTATAATATGTATGTATTTACAAAAAAAAGTATTTAAGTATGTTTATCCGCATTCTAGATTCCATAACACAAGCTAGTTAAACTATGCTTACCGTGGGTCTAGATAGCGTTGTGTAGAATGTTATAGATTATTATTATTATTATTATTAATTGCGATTCATGAAAATATAATATACAAAAAAAAACACTGCAGTTCATTTGTGTAGTTTTGTATTTTTTTTTTTTATCACGTTTGCAATAAATACATGTACAGATGTACACGTACCAATGTTATTTCTATTATAATTTAGATTAACAAACAGGTGTAGAACAATAGTTCGACGTTTAGCTATGAAATAACTACTATAACTTTTGCCTGTTTCAGCATACTAATTTCATCTTGATTTATTTAATTTTGTCCATTTATATACACGCCGTATTACAGGGAGCAAATCCTCAGTAGTTTCTAATTAAATTTACTTTTTGCTTCTGACTATAAAATATATTTCTTTTATTAGCCATAGCTCTTGGTTTACATTCTAATTTTATGCAAACAATAATTTTATTATTATTTTTTACTTTAAGAATGGACAAATAATAAAAATAATCCCGTGATGTTTAAGCCAGCCAGTGTGATAAGGAGACCGTTTCATTTTCACACAGTGCAGCTTCATTTGTGTGTTGGTTTCATATGAGAATAGTCAATCTCAGTATTGACTGAGATTGACTATTATTCTATTGAGGAGTAGTCAAAAGCGGCTTTGGAAGATTTGGGGCTTGGGAATTTCGATGCAGAGATTGAATATTACTTTATTATTTGTTCTGTCTGTGTTTGTCACGTACTCCTAGTGCATTTAACCGTTACTTCAGACAGCGTAAATAAATCACTCACTACTTAGTGTAAATGTTTGTACAAATGAATTTATTATTATTTTTTGTGTTGTTCTGGGTGTATTTACATATAAAAGTAAATGTTAATCCGTATTCAGGAACTAATATTAAAAACAATGCTTGGTTCGGCTCTACTTCTTAATATATTATGTCCTAGAACATATTTTCTTTTAACATAATATATATAGGTAGTAGTTTCTCACTGAGTAGTCAGCTATTTCTAGTTCAGTAAACAATTTAGCCAAATTATTTACTAATATAATATGCACATTAACTGGTGTAGGCGGATGGATGTTAGGGTATCGCCGGTATCGCATACCCATGCATAATTAATAACGCATGTCAATTGTAATCATTCACTAACAAGGTGGCAATGATTTGCATAGACTGTAGACAACATACTAAACACATACTGAAAACTTACTCGTACTTTTTTCACAGTATTTTTGTTAGAACTGACCGGGTTCACCTTACGGCATCCTCAAAGATTTACAAATTCAAATCTCGCCCTCCAAATCAAATCCCTGTTTCAGAAAGTTCAGGAAATGTAATGTCAGAGCTATATCTAAGTCAAATTTGAAGGGCTTATGATTAATCACTATAACGAAGTCGGTCTTAGGATACGTGATCATTGTTAAGACATTCAGGTCCCTCGATGTTTCGGAGAGTACGTTAAGCCATCCAAACCATACGACATACGATTGTCATAGATGCCATATCTATAATAGCAATATGCTAAGGACTTTTGAGGAGGAAAATCAGAAATAATTAACCAAGCGAGCGAAGCGAGTGAGAGTCTCCGTTTTGACAAGGTGACCGATTTTTCTTTTGTCCGTATTTATGTTTATTTGTCAGTTTCGGTCTGAAGGGCGGATTTTTTAAACGAATTTCACCAAACTTGGGATACATGTTCTTTGCTTTATAACTCCACTTTTGTCTAAAGCTTTTTTTGATAGAATGGAAAATAGGGAAAAGAAGTTTGCTGTTGAGGTATTTTTGAAAAGATCTCGGTAATTTTTGACTAAAACTACAAGAATATGATTCGTTACAGGTTGGTGTAAAAAATAATGCCTCGTAAAGATGAACTTCGTTATAAAAAAACAAATGAAAAAAAAAGAAGGAAGCTTGCTGGAGCATTTTTAAGAACGGATCGTCATTTTAAAACAACCAGGTGAAACAAACAGAATTGTTTAAAATGAGGAGATACGTTTTTTTTCTTTTTCATATACGATAAAGGTGAAAAATGTGGCAAAGGGTACTCTCGAGGTCTACTATTCACAGAACTACTAGTAAATAATACTCGAGTGGGTGGGTTAATCTAGTATTTCTAGGCTAAAGACAAACTTAGGCCTTGGACAATAAGGTAAGGAGAGTGCAGTATGGATAAATTGAATTCACAGGATTATCCTGGCTACTGCAAACGTGGGGACACAAAACCCGTAGGTGCGTTATTAGGCTTCTCCTCAATCATTATTTCGGATGAAGAGTAGTTTATGATAGGAGTAAATCGTTACTCCTGTGATAAACTGCTCCCTAACCTAATCCGAGCCTTCATATGTATTAAAATCACTTAATGCTACCAGGTCTTAAGTGGTTATAATGTATGCGTGAGCTAGGGTAGTCGCAATAAAATGGGTTTAGAATTTCAAATACAAAGTACCTTACAGCTAAATAATGGTGTGAAATAATGCAAATAAAAATTATTTATAGTCGTATGACATATTTTTTGAAATATAATGTTATAGAACTGGCACGTAAAAGTTATTACTAAGTACCACTTAAGTGACAGACAAGCACACGGCCCACTTGATGGAAAGTGGTTATGTACGTAACGGGTGGGACGTATGTAACTCCAGAGGAGCCACACTCGCGCTCCCGACTGTGTGTTAGTCTTCCCACTGACAGCACGAATTCTCCAGTGAGCTCTGGCTACCCTACTCACCGCTGGGAATACAACACGAAGTTAATATGGCCATATTAACTTCGAAGTACCTCCGTACTTCCCCAGTCGGACTACTCAGTTGGGCGGAAATACCGCCGTGTCCTACCTCCTGTATAATATGTATGTATTTAGAAAAAAAAGTATCTAAGTATGTTTATCTGCATTCTATATCCCATAACACAAGCTATTTATGCTATGCTTACCATGGGTCTAGATAGCGTTGTGTGGAATGTCGTGGAATATTTATTTATTTATCCTACAAAAAGTTTATTTAGATATAGTAGAATATAATTCTATGTACTATTTCCGGTAGAATCATCATTAAGACAGTAATTTACTTGACATTAAAGCAATCACCGTATCAGTTTCCTAATAATATTACTTTCCACGATAGTAACATTTAATATTACAAAAACCTTTAACTATTTGGTGTACGTAATACCTACATAGATGCTGTTAAAAGGTTATTATCACTGAAACATAATCTACTGTTATTAGAGCGCAATTCCCTTGATGTTTACGTTATGTAATAATTTAAGTTCTGTGAACAGGGTTGGGCAATGAGTAGGCATATTACTCTTAGTATTATTATTTAATAGAAAATATAAATGAATTTCTCCGAGGGGTTGTAAATTATAACATAAAAACCAATTATAATATTTGTTATGTGTACTACAAAGGCTATCACACGGAGACCCTAAAATTCTTTGTATAATGTCATGCCCGTAATAAGAATCTGTCCAGGTATGGATAAAACCCACCAAAATGATAAATAAAGATGTGGTTTATTCAGAATTTGTTGACAATTTGGTACTGATATGTTACCGTACAGTAAATATCTCAGAATGGTGTAATGAAAATTGTCTCATATTTATTTAAGTGCGAGGATGTTGCTTCACTGAAGCACCAAGTATAACATCGCTGTACCTACACGAGATTTCTGGTAAATTTTCAGGTTGGGTTAAACATTTCATCTAATTTTCTGTGAGGAATTTTCCAGTGACAATTTATGTAGAAGAAAACGATCGTTTAATATAGATTAAAGAAGAATAACCAAATTTACATACATACATACATATAATCACGCTTTTATCCCCGGAGGGTTAGGTGGAGGTGATTTAACATCCACATTTAACCAATCATTGATTTCGGTCCCACGTAATAGGGGGTGAGCCTATTGCCGTATTCCGGGCACTATTGTTGACTCGAGCCATGCATCTGTGGTTGAGTCTAGGCTGTATATAACCAAATTTACTGCATTTAATTTATTTACAAGATAAAATCTTCAAAATACACGTTTTGTTTTTTTAAACTTTTACAAAACATGGTGATTTCGTGTTCGTAGAAAACCTCTTCGGAGCAGTAAATGCCATCTCATTAAATTTAAATTTTCGAGCATGCAAGGGATTCACAAGGCCTGTGTGCGCGTTAATTCGCAAGCTTCGCCTTTTTGGAAGCCAAAAATAACTTTAGATAGTAGGCCATTTCTTTTTAGAGTGTAAACCGTATTGTATAACTTGTGTGATATTCTATATATCTATACTTGTATATCACGCGCCATTACACCGAGGAGATACCCGATATCGAGCAATGCGAGTTGGAGGCGTCTCTCAGACAACTGAAAAACAACAGGTGCCCAGGTGATGACGGAATTACTACTGAGCTCCTGAAAGCAGGCGGAGCTCCAATCCTGAAAGAGCTAGCAAGCCTCTTTAATTCCGTCATCCTACAAGGTCTAACACCTAGGGCATGGAGCGGGAGTGCGATGATACTGTTCTTCAAAAAAGGAGATAAGACCTTGCTAAAGAACTACAGGCCCATCTCACTCCTGAGTCACGTCTACAAGCTGTTCTCGAGAGTCGTCACAAATCGTCTTGCGGGTAAGCTTGACGAGTTCCAACCACCAGAGCAAGCCGGGTTTCGAAAAGGTTATAGCACCGTGGACCACATCTATACTGTTCGGTAGATTGTAGAAAAGGCCCAAGAATACAATCAGCCGCTGTGTATGGCGTTTGTGGACTACGAAGAAGTCTTCGACTCCATCGAAACCTGGGCAGTTCTGGATGCCCTGCAGCGGTGTCGTGTCGATTGGCGATACATCGAGGTGCTGAGATGCTTGTTTTTTTTTTTTTTTTTTTTTTTTTTTTATATAGGACACGCCAACTTGACCTCACCTCGCCTGATGGTAAGCTAAAGGCAAAGTCTCAGGAAAGAGGGTCACCATTACAGACACTAAGTGCTACAATGGTGGCACTCAGCTTGGCGGCCTCATCAGATGCTTTTTCACGCCCCGCTTAAAGGCCCCGGGACTGTAGGAAGAAGGAAACACGTGTGCTGGTAATGAATTCCAGGTCTTGGTGGTGCGGCAAAGAAAAGAGTCTCCGAACCGCTTGGTTCTTGCTCGTATATTCTGCACAGTGTGAGGGTGACATCTAAGGCCTGCACGTGTTGTCCTATGTAGGAAAGGAGATGGTGGGATTAGTTGGAAGAGCTCGTCAGAACACTCACCGTGGTAGAGACGGTAAAATACAGCCAAGGAAGCAATATCTCTACGCATCTGCAAAGGCTCGAGGGTGTTCGTGACCTCAGGGTTCCCAATAATTCGGACCGCGCGTCGCTGCAACCTGTCGAGAGCATCTAGTAGGTATTTCGCGGAGCCATCCCAGAGATGCGAGCAGTATTCCACGCAGGAGCGAATTTGTGTCTTATAGAGAAGACACCGCTGCTCCGGCGTGAAAAAACGTCTCACTTTGTTTAAGAGTCCGAGTTTCCGCGAGGCTGTTTTGATGATGCTCTCGATGTAATTTCTGTTATTCAGTTTGCAGCGAATATCCATGCCTAGGATATAGAGATTGTCCTGCAGTGGAAGTGGCGTGCTCTGAAGAGTGGGAAGGGGAAGGAAAGAAGATACCTTTGCTGTGAACGCACAAGCCTGCGTCTTCTTGGCATTGAACTCGACCATGTTCTCGGAGCCCCATTGAGAAATGTGATTCAAGATCCGGTCCAGTTCAGTGACAAGAAGCTGTCTTTTTTCCACGATATCAGACTGTTTGGCCGCAGGTTGTCCGTGATAACTCCCGTGTAAGGTGCTATCGTCTGCATAGCAATGTATGCTGCCGGTGGACAGCATGTCGTTGATATGCAGAAGAAAGAGAGTGGGAGATAATACAGACCCCTGCGGTACGCCAGCATTTATTTGCAAGAACTCCGAAGCCCGTCCATCACAGAGGACGCGGATACGGCGCTCCTGCAGGAAACTAGCAATCCAGTTGCACAGTCTAGGAGGCAGACCAAAGGCTGGTAGCTTGGAGAGAAGCGATTTGTGCCAGACTCTATCGAAAGCTTTGGCGATATCAAGACTAATTGCCAGTGACTCGCCGTGCTTGTCCATAGCCTCACCCCAAAGATGGGTAACGTATGCTAGAAGATCACCCGTTGACCGTTTCGGCCTGAAGCCATATTGCCGGTCATTAATTAAGGAGTGATCCTCTAGGTGACGCATGAGCTGTTTGTTAATGATGTGCTCGAAGACCTTGCACAGCACTGAGGTGATGGCTATGGGTCGATAGTTGGCTGGCTCTGAGCGATCCCCCTTCTTGGGGATCGGCTGTACATTCGCCTCTTTCCAAGCCGAAGGCACTGTACCCGAGCTGTAGGACAGTCGGTACAGCCGCGTAAGCATCGGAGACAACTCCGCTGCACATTTTTGTAAGACCACCGCTGGAATACCATCCGGGCCACTGGCTTTCCGGACATCGAGTGATTGAAGCACCGCACGAACATCGCATTGCCTGATACGTATTTCAGGCATTACGTGGTCACCATTGGGTAGTGTCGGCGGCTGTATACCGCAATCATCGACTCGGGAATTGGCCGCAAAGAGATTTACTAGCATATTGGCTTTCTCTTGCGGTCCATGGGCCAGGGATCCATCAGGGTAGCGCAGCGGTGGCAGCGAAGGCTGACAGAAGTTGGCCTGCACGGCTTTGGCCAGTCGCCAGTATCCACGGCTGCCCGTGGGATGTGCCACTAGCTCTTGACCAAGCCGCGCAATGCGCAGGGCATCCGCTTTGACGTAAGCCCTCTTGCAGACCTTTGTGGCTCTGTTGTACGCCGCCTTGAAGTGGCTCACATTGGGATCGTGCGTGGCACGCGCCCTTACCCAAGCGCGATACGCGGACTGCTTTTGATCAACAGCCCTCGCACACTCGCGCCCGAACCAAGGGCGCACTCCTCGGGCACCGGTGACATCAGTGTAAGGAATATAGTATTCCATACCCAGACCGATCTCACCGGCAACAGCAGTAGCACAATCCGAGGGTTTCTTACCTTCAAAGCAGCGTTCAACCCACGGGATGGACGCAAAATAGTTGCGCAGCCCATCCCAATCTGCTGACGAGTAGTGCCAGAGACGCCGCTTCCCCTGCACGGGTCTTGAAGGCGCTATAATTGGCACCTTGGAGCAGACCAGACAGTGGTCGGAATTGCCTAAAGCGGCTTGTACCGAAACACTGTACAGGTCTGGGTGACTCGCCAGCAGAAGGTCTAGCAGAGAGGGTGCTAGGCCCGACCTTCTTGGTATTCTAGTGACCTCGTGTACCAATTGGGTCAGGCCATGCGCCAGAGCAAATGCATGGGCGGCTCTTCCCGCATGGTCTGTTTTGGAGGAGCCCAACCAGGTTTCGTGGTGGGCGTTAAAGTCCCCCAAAAATACCACTTCGGCGTTCGGAAACCGTTCCTGCGCATCATCTGCCGCCTGACTCAGATATTCAAAGAGTCGAGTTGTCTCAGCATCTCCTGTATGGGAACGGTAGAGGCACACATAGATCTGACTCGTAGACCCATGGTCTACGTGTACCCATAGGGTTGAAAAGGATGGGTCCTCAAGGCAGCGCAAACGGCGACAACAAACATCCGCCCTAACAAACACGCACACCCCGGCTTTTGCACGGAAATTTTCCTCGATAACATAGCCGGGGTAAAGCAAGTAGGTCGTGTCATCAGGGCGGCCTATTTGTGTCTCCGTGAGAAAGAGCATATCTGGTTTCGCCGTCTCAAGGTGTTGGTGGACGGCGTTGAGGTTCGCATGGAGTCCACAGATGTTAGTGGACTCCACCTCAAATAGCGAGCTTGTGGGAGTCTGTAGAGCCGCTGTGTTGCCCAATACTCTTAAATGCGCTGCCATGATGAAAAGGAGAAAAGGGCGTGAAAAAAAGAGGTGATTGTCGTCGCAGCACCGCGTGACAAAGTGCGGGATATTGGTTTTGTCTATGATTATGAGGCATGGCGTGAGCCGACACGCCGTACGGAAGGGCCCCCGTACCCCCCCGAATATGGTCGCCTGGCCCCCACTTCCGGTCACCAACCGGCACGACGAGCCATACCGGGATTATGCGCGGTCTGGTGAGGCAGCCTTCCAGGGTGGTTAGTCCCAGTTGGGCCTCTGTACTATACCGCGGGCGGCCAGCGGCACCACCGTTTCTACGGGTCTCCCTGACCGGCGCGTCGCCCCGCACCATCCTCACTAGACTACGCCAAGACCCACTGGTCCCACTAGTGCTGCGACCACCATCACCCCTACCCGGCTATGCATTTGCTGATCCCTGAACGCAATCCAACCGAAATTGAATTACTATGAAGGGTTTTTCGCAATATTGCACGGTGGTACCAACCCGGTCGAAATTTGTGACAAATTTGTGCCGTCAAATCTCTACCACTGTATGACACTGCCACAATGTCCGTCCAGCTCCAAGACCAGAAGAGGAAACCTATTAGCCTCCAACGTGGAGTGAGACAGGGAGATGTTATATCCCCCAAACTATTCACCAACGCGTTGGAGGACGTCTTCAAAACTCTGGATTGGACTGGGCGGGGTATAAACATTAACGGTGAGTACATCTCACATCTTCGGTTCGCCGACGACATTGTCATAGTAGCGGAATCGTTGGAACAACTGGGCGAAATGCTGCATAGCATAGATGGAGCTTCTCGACGCGTCGGCCTCGGTGTAAACTTGGATAAAACCAAAATTATGTTCAACGAACATGTTGCACCGAGACCGATTGCCATCGAAGGGGCGACACTCGAAGTTGTTCAAAAATATATCTACCTGAGGCAGGTTATCCAGCTCGGTAAAAACAACTTCGAGAAAGAACTAGCCAGAAGGATCCAACTGGGTTGGGCAGCATTTCGCAAACTACGTCGAGTTTTCTCTTCACCCCTACCGCAATGCCTCAAAACAAAGGTCTTTGAGCAGTGCATCCTACCTGTTATGACTTATGGTGCCGAAACGTGGACACTTACAGTGGGGCTGGTCCATAGCTTAAAAGTCGCGCAGCGGGCTATGGAGCGAGCTATGCTTGGAGTTTCTCTGAAGGATAAAATTCGGAACGAGGTTATCCGACAGAGAACCAAAGTTACCGACATAGGCCACAGAATAAGCAAGTTGAAGTGGCAGTGGGCTGGCCACGTTTGCCGAAGGACCGATGCCCGTTGGAGCAAACGAGTCCTAGAGTGGAGACCGCGAGAAGGTAAACGAAAGGTAGGACGCCCCCTAGCCAGATGGACGGACGACCTGAAAAAGGTGGCTGGGACAGACTGGATGCGGAAGGCGGTGGATCGGAGAAAATGGCGCACATTGGGAGAGGCCTATGTCCAGCAGTGGAATGCAGTGGGCTGATTGAGTGATTGATTGATACTTGTATATAAGATAATATATATTTGTATATATAAGTTATAATATTGACTCATGCTTTATACTTAGATCAATAAAATTTTACTGGATCTTTCATTTATTAATCACTATAATCAATGCCCGTTTTGTCTCCTATCACATTGAGATTAATAACATGTTTTTATCGACATTTTTGTACTCTTTACTAATCTTCTGAGGTCAATTTTTTTATTTAAGTAGGTATGTCAAATCAAATCCCAAAAGCTCTCGAATCTCTTTATTATGAAGTATCGCGTTTGTTCTGGTTTTGTTAGTCTCAACATAAAAAAATACAATAACTTCAAATGAATTTCTTAAAACCTATTTTGTAAATCATAGTACATTGTTTCAATTTTATTTGTGCTACATATTTAATTTTATCCTAGTGTAAATATGTGTGTAGGTATGTAACATTTCTTGAATAACATTTTTCCCAGGGGCATGTTTCCAATGGATGATTGATAATGATTCCGTAGGTAATAAATATGGAAATTGCGTAATGTCAATCACAATTTGTCAAATAAACGTCTCATTTTTCAATCTTATCGTGAAAAATAACGCAGTTATTTCAATATCGTATCTATCTGTGACAAAGGCGTTTTTCATAATCGCTTTATGAAATATGTTGCTGCAAATACTGAATGACTTCAGAAACATTCAGGACCCTTGTTATGTCCTGTTCTCTTGATATGTTTTTGAGCCTCCAAAATAATATTATGTTTGTATGATGTAAGTATAAAATTAATGTTGATGACAATTAATTGGGCTACTTAGGTACCGCGCATGTTTTGTTTCTCACAGTGTAACAACAAGAACCGGCAGGTGGGTTCTGCCAACGCTAAATTTTTCAATCATTGGTTTCACGGTTCAATCAACCAGCAACTGGAGACCAAATATTCAATCTCTTGATAGCAAGTGAGCAGCAAAGATATAGATAGTCATTACCCGATAAATAATATGTCAGATGTACTGAAATGCTTTTTTTTGTGTAAAGATTGTAAAATTAATACATTTTTAGATGCTTTCAAATGTTACTAGTCACCCTACCAGTTCATTTTTTATGATTAATGATGTTATAGATACCGTACCATTGGACTCGATGCTTCTTTGTAATTTCACCAACAGGCTTTTTTTCACTGCATATACTGAGTTTTATGGAAATAGCTTTTTGTTTCAATTCAAGTTAAAGAAAAGTTAGAGTGAAATGAGTCAAATGTCTTTGTAACCTAATGAAAAATCTGTAGATAAATTTGTTAATTGACTAAAAATCAAACATCAATTTGTGTTATTAGTGAGCGTTGAAGTAAGTAACAGTGAATTAATAAAAATAAGCTCAAGGAGATGTTGTAAGAGACACATCTTCTTTTGCAAACTTCAGCAACCGAAAAAAATGCGTTCAGATACGTATGAAGTATCCTATTTTTATTATTCATAAAATTATTTTACTTCATTCCATTAGGTATACAAGAAACTTTTATAAAATATTATATTATATTACTCTTTAACCCTTATTGGTAAATAATTTTAACCTTTTACGCATGAAACGTATAAAAAGTCATTTGTGATACGTGACTTTGGCCGCCATACGGACTTTGTTTCGCTTGGAACATCATAAAGCTATCAGGATTGACCTTCCTGCCTCGTCCCTTTACGGGTGAACGTGTTTTACATCCCATGAGGTAAAACGATGTCTTATATTTTATGTCCTATACGGTCGAAGATAGCTTTTTTATTTCAGAATGTGTTTGTATTTTACCGTTTAAATAGAAATCATAGATATGGTTATTTATATAATCTGTTTTATTGCTATTTTATACATACATATGAAAATCTATAAATAAGGAAAGTATCAAAAATTAGAAAATGTTAATGAAGACTTAAAAGACATTAAATTTGAGGAATTTTTTTATTATTTTATACTCTGATTTTTAAGTACCATAAAATATTTTGGTTCTATCAATGTTATAAGAACACGAGCAATTAGTCTAGATTTATTGCATTTCTAGTTCAATATTGTCATGAATTTCTATCAATAAACTTTAAATTGAAGAGTAATTAACTTGGACAAAGTTTTTTTTTTCAAGTTAATAACAACTCAATTGTTTATTCGTCCTCAATCAAAATTATTACCAAATAATATGTTTTTATTAATTCAAGCACCCTTAATCCTGTTTAAAATTAGAATTGAAATCGATTTTATGAAGTTTCTAAACCCAATTCATAAACATGATTATTATTTGCGGAACAACAAAACTTTGGTTCTGCGTTCAATCTCTTGTAGATATATATTATATTTTGATTTCGTCTACAACATATTATATTATAAATAACAAAAAAGGAAGCTCTTTCACTGGTCGAAATTAAATCCAAAACCATGGTGAAAATGTTATTAAACAAAATATGTGAAATGTCTTTGATGAAATCGTAAACATTTTGAAGCTGAAGCGAAATAATGTGATAATGCCTATTGTATAAATATAGGCCCACTTACAACGATTTCCCCAATTGTTAAATTTATGTTTCTTTTTTGTCGAACAATAAAGAACGTAGTGCTACACCCACATGTGTTTATTTATGTTTTTGATATTGAGTTTTTTAAGCTGGCTATAAAAACAATATATTGAGAGCATCAAAATTAAGAGCAACCTTTTAAAATATATTTTAGAATTTTGGTCATTTAGACTTTTATTTTTTGAAAACCAAGCTTACCTACAAGTGCTATTTATTCAAATTGACGATCTTCATAATTATTCTCATAAAGTGATTTGTTTCATTTTCGCTCCCATGCCAAGGCAATGAGCTTATTATCATCCACCAGCCACATATTAATTCTTTGCTACGACGAAAACCCTATAACATTTTTGATGCCACGTATAAGCAGTACACCATTCATATCAATTAATATTTCTTGATATTTAGCTACACTACATTCTTCCTTATAAAATTTGATTTATACTACCTTAAATATATGTGTACGAGCATGCATGAAGAATGTAATGAGAGTGAATGAAGCGAGAGTAATATGTCAGGATCGTAGCAAATGGAGATCCGTGATCTCTGCCTACCCCTATGGGAGACAGGCGTGATTTTATGTATGTATGTATGTATGTATGTAAATATATGTGTCACGCTCACAGAATACTCCATTCTATACAACGTGTTGTGGGACGTGAATATCTTTCTTATACATGTCACGTAATTAAAGTAAAATAGCGCACCAATTGTTCGAAACAACCTATACAATTGAGTCATGTGTTGCATGACTAAAATCTGTAAATTTCTCTATTCAAGCTATGTTCACCTTTTTTTATTCACGTGAAATTTTGAATAACCTTACCTTAAATTATATTTTCAGTTACTGAAGTAAGGGGGAGGTGAGTTAAAGAAATAAACGATTTAAAGTCTGTCAAATTCAGTTTCCACTTTTCGTGTTGTAACTAATTAAAACGTCAAAACGGTGGTAAAATTCAATAAATCAAGTTAAATTAATGTTGGACGTAGGCACTATCCCTTATTATATAATAATATTTGAAATTGCATACCGAGGTCACCGTTAATCGTAACTAATGGCTACATAAAGATAATGAAAATACATTTAAGTACGAATAACTTTAATAGAACTAGTTTTTGGTATTTTTATGATATGATAAATTAATAATAGGAACATATAGTTTCAGATTAGACTTTCGGACTTCGGTGTTCGAAATAGTTTTTGGTTTTCTAATGGATGTGAACGATGTGACAATGAAGACACAACACTGTTAAAACAATGTCATTGACATTAAAATATTGTTACATTCAAATAAATTATAATTTAATATACCAAGATTCTAGTTTATGATGTTACGCTTAGATTTACATTTCAAATAAATTGTAATTTAGTAATAAACATTATGAAACGATGCACTTCAAATGTACGTAACTTTAACTGTGTTAATAACCAATTTATCTTAAATTTGGGTGTCTTCGCGACACTAGAGTATAGGTACCTAAGCTTTGGGTGTTGTGAGTGGATCACGGATAACTACGATTTCTATCTTTTGAAAAAAAAACGTTAGACATAAATAAAAACAAACTTTACCTAACTTTTGAGTACTACTACAAAATTATTTAAAATTATCATTTTCTTTTTGAACAGCACATCGACGTATGCGAACAGTCACAAACTGCTTCCTGGTGAACCTGGCCGTGGCAGACCTGTTGATGGCCACATTGAACGGTGCCCCAAACTTCATATTCCTGGTCACTGCGGATTGGCCCTTTGGCGCTGTCACCTGCACAGCAAGTAACTTCACCGCCAACCTCACTGTATCTGCAGGAGTGTTCACATTAGTCGCCATTACTGTTGACAGGTACGTAATTTATTTTTTACCATACCTTTGTGTCCTATGTAGGTATTAGACCTTACATAGTACGACGCGGAGGGAACGCTGTCCGTCGCCAATGAATTATGCCACAGAATATGCATATTATAGCACTATTGCGCTGCCCTCATCGTGTGAACGTAGTAGTATATTTTGTGTGATTTTGTACATCTAACATTCGCTACAGACATCCGTACAAGTCACATTGCACTGTTTAAGTTTAACTTAACCTATAATAACGATAGTATGTGCCTATCGCAATAATACTTTAATGATTATTACTGTACTGATGGTGTTTATGAGTGATAGTGTGATAAAAGAGTATACATACTTAGCATAATACCCCTATATTTTGTGTGTACTGTTTTGGTCGATGTGACTCAACGATCGTTGAGCTATGGTAGTTATTACCGTAATTGATCACCTTGGTGGACTGTTAATCAGCAGGTGGTCTCACTGTAATACACAACGTCGTGTCCTATAAATTACAGGGTAATCTTCATAAGCATCATCTATTTCTTTTAATATAAAGAAGGTTCCCAAAATTGTAAATACAGTACGTCATTACCACATTCAAGTTATTAGAATTATTTAGATTATTAAAGAAACTTGTAATCCAATCTTTTCATAATATAAATTAAATAGTAAGTAGTAATAGGAGATATACGACATTCACTGGAATCCCTGCTTTGGGTAACTTACAGTAGAACGCTGCTGGTTTAATATTACATTGTGTTCCTCGTAGCGAAGACGTTCGTCTACAGAATAAGAAAAAATATTGCACATCTAAGTTACTTAAGGCGGTAAAAGTGAACCAGGAACCTCTGTGACCTTTTGTGCTGCCGCTATATCGACCTTTTTAGACGTTAGAGGGTTGACTACACACAGGCAGACCTATCTCACACCACAATTTAGATATGAATTTCATATTGTCTGCTGCCCGAGGGCGGATAGGATCAGTTTAGTTTCATCTATACGAAGTGATTGCAAAATATTCGTTTACCTAAAGTTACGCGTAGCGAACCGCAAGCAAAAGATACGAAACCTTAGAGCTCCATATAGATTTTTTATCTATTCATTGGTGAGACGGTAAATAATACACGATCTTGAATAGTGCGAAAAGCTCATTTTCCAATAATTTATTTAATATTACTTATTATTTTTATAATATTTCTAAGCATAATTGTAACACTTTGACGTTCAAATGTGCTCTTTATGGTGCCTATAGTGAATAAATGAAATTGATTTTTTGATTCTTTGCGAGCTAGATTGCACCATATTGTTTAGTATTGATAGTCGCTATTTAATTTTTTGTGAAATAGAAGGTTTTGTAGCAATACAAGCACATACAAGTACGCCCTACAGAATACCGCGGCTGTAATAACTTCGTGTTGTGTTCCCAGCGGTGAGTAGGGTAGCCAGAACTCACTGGAGAATTTGTGCTGGCAGTGGGAAGACTAAAGGCTTGTCCTGCTTTTTCTTCTACACTGACGGCACAGAAACTCTGTACTTACAGGGTTGGCAGCGCGACTGTGACTCCTATGGTGTTACAAACGTCCATAGGCCACGGTAACCACTTTCCATCAGGTGGGCCGTGTGCTTGTCTGCAACCTAAGGGGAATAAAAAAAAAAACAATTACTCGCTGTACAAGTGATGCTGCTGGTATTGCATGAGCTAAAATAGTGACTTCCCATGAGATAGTCATTGTACTACGCTTGCTAGCTAAACAAATAATACAAATATATATAATATGACATTATTAATCGCACTTCCATTTATTAAAGTTAAGTACCTTGAGATAAGAAGTGGGGTTTTAAAGTAAGTAAGTGCTGTTACTAATTTTTTTTTAAACATAATTAAATAAAGTTCACTTTTTTATTATGAATCTATTTTGAAGTGTCTAAATCACGTTTGCTCTTCACAAATATACCAATCCTATTATCCAGTTCAAAAAAAAATACATTCTGACATTATACTCGCTATTTTATTATATCTCTCTCGTACCTTTATTAACGTCGTAACTTTTTAATGTCTTTACGAGAATTCATCATAGACATCAAGCAACAGACATCTACGACTCGCGGCTGCCTAGTCTAGTTTATGTAACTTGAAAAAACTGGTTCAGATAAGCTTTAAGGTTTACTAAGCTGCTGTACTTCACTACATTTTTACAGAAATATTTACTTCCAGACTTTTTGTCCGCAGATAGTATCGGCTAATGACGTCAATCTTTATTCTTGTTGTCTTCTTTGTTGACTTTTGACACAGTTTTTTGTTCGGTACAGAGCATTGAATAAATCCAGTTTTAGTACTTTACTTTGCATAAAAATTGTACCGCTAAAATGAACAATAAATTATTACTTAACCCGCTTGATAAATGAGGGACGGCGGATAAGATTAGAAAATAAAAATGTATAAGGTTATTTTATTAAGTAGGAGGATATAAAATAAATAAATGTGATCTTAGTAACAAGTATAAATGGTAGTTTAAGTAGAAACATTGTCATTTCAATAAACCATTTAATAATAACTATGTGGATAAACGTTTTTTCAAATATATATATATATATATATATATATATATATATATATATATATATATATATATATATATATATATATATATATATATATATATATATATATATATATATATATATATATATATATATATATGTATATAAATCGCGAAGGACTTCTTGCGTCTTTACAAACTACCACCCGGCGGCGTCCACTGAATGTAGTGAGATTTTTAATGTTTTCAATGCGTATGTAAGATGTTTTAATCAGTATCATATCAGTAGTCGACGTCAAATTTCATTTAAACGTTAAATGGTGATATTCAAATTAAATATTTCTAGCTGAATTTGTGCGTCCGTTCACTCTTCAATCTTTCTTGCACACTGAATACCTGCGTATACCTACTAAACACTGCATGCACATTCCTGCCTCCATCCGAATATATGTTTAAATCAATTCCGTATAATGCTCTGCATATATCATAATGATTATAATAACTAAATTACATCCATCTACTATTGAATTGAGATTGGTTCCGTATAACTGAATTAGTTCGTCCGTTCACTCTTAAATCTTTCTTGCACACTGAATATCTCCGTATACGTTCAAAACACTGCATGCACATTCCCGCCTCCATCCAACTGCATGTTGAAATCAATTCCGTATAATGCTCTGCATATATCATAATGATTTAATAACTACATGACATCTATCTACTATTGAATTCAGATTGGTTCCGAATACTGTTTTTGAATTATTGTATCCAGCTTATCAGCCAAGAGGCTTCCATCTATATAAGGGCTTATAAAGACTCCAGGCACAGATATTAAATAACTAATAGTTAGCATACAAAAATGACAATACCTATAATGACATTCGGCGCGTGGAACGTGAGAACGCTTGTTGATCGCGATGGCAACGCCTGCCCTGAACGCAAAACTGCCATTGTAGCTCGGGAACTTCATCGATATAACGTGGATTGCCTTGCCGATGAAGGAGAGCTGATAGAAGAATCGATAGAGATGAATCGAAATGATAGAGCGGCTATACTTTCTTTTGGAAAGGTACCACAGCTTCCGAACCGCGACGTTCAGGCGTAGGGTTTGCCATCAAGAATCACATAGCTAAGCGACTTGAGGAGCACCCTATGCATTCTTCAGACCGCGTTACCACACTGCGCCTTCACGGACAAAGACAATTACCTTAATGTCATCAGTGTCTATGCCCCTACGCTAGACAAGGCTGATGACATCAAAGATAAATTCTACGAGGAACTATCTCAATGCCTTGACAGCATAAACGCCAGAGAGCAGGTTATATTGCTAGACAATTTCAATGCCAGAGTTGGACGGGACAATGAGGTTTGGCCTGGAGTCTTGGGTAGACACGGAGTCGGCAACATGAACAGCAATGGTCAGTTGCTACTCAGTCTTTGTGCTCATTTTGAGCTTGCAATATCGAACACTATGTTCAGACTTGCCGCTAAGCACAAGACAACGTGGATGCATCCTCGATCCGAAACACTGGCACTTGATTGAATATACTTGTCAGGCAGAGATATACTGGTCAAGTCCAAGTCCAACGTAGATCGATCATCTGATTTACAAAATGTGAGTCTAATACCTCAACTCCCTCTTTCCATTGAGCTGGATGAGCCCCTGTCATATGATGAGGTTGTCTCTGCTATCAGGCAGCAACAGAAGCGAGCGGTTGGTATTGACCTTATACCGGGAGAGCTATTATAATACGGCGGCGGGGAGTTGTAGATGTTGGTTTGGATACTTTTTGCTCGTATGTGGGAGGAAGAGCGAGTCCCGGATGACTCTAAAGTGTCTCGCATTTGTACCTTTATTTGTATTTTTATTTGGAGGAAGGACATGACGGTATCTCCCGTCCAAAATTGAGCAGTCCGTCTGGGTAAGTACCTCCGCCCTACAGAATACCCCGGTTATAATAACCTTGTGTTGTGTTCTCGGCGATGAGTAGGGTAGCCAGAGCCCACTGGAGAGGTTCTGTGCTGTCAGTAGGAAGACCAAAGGCTTAAATTGACCCCACTGACTGGTGGGGGCGTGAAATGTTGGCGCGGTGGTCAGGGAGACTCGGTGAAACGGTTATCCGCTGACCGCCCGCAGGCTGTACGGTTTCCGAACCTGGGGATTACTTAATCTCCGCCTCAGGAGGCTGAACCAGCAGCCTGTGTAAAGTTCCCGGTGCTGTAGCCATGCCGGAGGAGGAGACCGGAGTGGACCTGGCTTCAGTATCTGAGAGGGGACCGGGGGCCCTTCCGCCCATCGCGCCAGCCAGTCACACAACCCCAACTTGTCTGTGGGCTCTGGTTGTATGTGGCTGGGGTCTCCTAGGACTGATTTTGCGGGAAGGGCTGCTCACGACTTCGCTCTAACTTATGAGCTCTCTCAACTGATGCATTCTATCACTAGAACACCAGAAATTGAGACCCACAGAAGCTCTATACTGGACCTTCTGCTGACTACGCGCCCGGATGAATACCCTTAAGGGTGGAAGCACCTCTCGGTAATTCGGACCACAGCCTCGTCCGGGCGCAAGTGTCACTCGCGCGGCCTGAACCACCGCGGCCACCTCAGTGGCGGCATGTGTGGCACTACAAGTCGGCAGACTGGGACGGACTGCGAGAATTCTTCGCGTCGTACCCGTGGAGGCAGCTTTACTTCTCTTCTGATGATCCAAGCTCCTGTGCAACAGCAGTCGCTGACGCGATTCTAGTGGGTATGGAATGTTACGTCCCCAACCGCTGGGTCGCGACAGGAGCGAGCAAACGCCCGTGGTTTAATAGGCCTTGCAGGGAAGCTAGAGACCGCAAGCAATCTGCATACAAGGCTTGGACCACGGCTCTTGCCAATAAGGATCCGAACATCGCTGAGGTGAAGCGGAAGTTGAATGCTGCTTCAAGGTCCAGTAAAAAGGCAACGTCTAGAGCAAAGTTTGAGTTTTGCTTGCGCGCTACCCATCTGGCAGTCGTGCATTTTGGTCGCTCGCTAAAGCTGCTGAGGGAAACTTCTGCCAGGCTTGCCTTCCGCCGCTGCAAAAATCCGACGGTAGTCTGGCCCATGGCGCTAAGGAGAAGGCCGATCTTTTGGGTAATCTCTTTGCGTCAAACTCGACTATGAACGACGGGAACGCCGAACCACCCATTATCCCCAGCTGTGGTGCTTCGATGACCTAAATTAAAATCACACAACGGGTGGTCCGGCACGAGCTTAAGTCCCTAGATGTTCGGAAGTCGAGTAGGCCGGACGGCATACCGGCGATGGTGCTTAAGCACTGTGCCCACGAGCTGTGCCCTGTACTTACACGACTTTTCGCACTCTCATACTCCGCAAGGCAGGTCCCGGCCTCGTGGAAATCTGCATTCGTGCACCCTGTACTGAGGTACGGATCTGTCCTGTCACCTTTCTTAGGAAAGGTGACAGGACAGATCCGACCAATTACAGGCCTATCGCTATAACCTCCCTTCTCTCGAAGGTTATGGAGCGTGTTATTAATACACAACTCCTGAGGTACCTTGAAGGAAACGATCTACTGAGCAACCGACAGTACGGTTTTCGCCACCGTCGCTCTACCGGTGACCTTCTTGTGTATCTCACAAACCGGTGGGCGCAAGCCATCGAAAGTCGAGGTGAGGCACTAGCGGTCAGCCTCGATGTAGCGAAGGCCTTCGATCGGGTCTGGCACAAAGGTCTTCTTACGAAGTTGCCATATTATGGACTCCTCGAAGGATTGTGCGAATGGATCTCCAGCTTTTTGTCCAACAGAAGCATCCAAGCCGTCGTCGACGGCAGCTGCTCGGACCGCATGAACATAAACGCTGGTGTCCCACAAGGCTCCGTGTTGTCTCCGACGCTGTTTCTGCTGCATATCAATGACATGCTGTCTGATGGCTCCATTCATTGTTATGCGGGCGACAGTACCGGGGACACGTGTTACACGGGCCGTGCAAATATCCCTCAGTCCGAGGTGGAGAAGAGTCGCGAACAACTTTGTCTGAAATCGAGACTACTCTCTCTGGAATATCCGATTGGGGACGACTAAACCTAGTCCAAGTCAACCCCACTAAGACACAAGTACGTGTATTCACCGCTAAGAAAACCCCATTCATTGTAGCGCCGCAATTCCTGGGCACACCGCTTACCATCTCCCTGAGTATAGGGATAATTGGTGTCGATATCTCCAGTGACGTCCAATACCGAAGTCATTTGCAGGACAAGGTTAACTTGGCATCAAGAAAGCTCGGAGTGCCCAACAGGGCGAAGCAGTATTTCACTGCGGGGCAGCAACTCCTTCTTTATAAAGCACAGGTCCGGCCTCACATGGAGTACTGCTGTCACCTTTTTGCTGGAGCACCTGCATACCAGCTCGACCCCTTCAACTCGTTGCAAAGACGGGCATTGAGGCTGGTTGACAATCCCATACTCATAGGTAGAGTGGAACCTCTTAGCCTTAGGAGGGATTTTGCCTCATTGTGTGTGTTCTGCCGCCTATACAATGGTTTGTGCTCAGATGAATTGTTAGACATGATGCCCGTAGCTACATTGTATCATCGCACCTCTCGCCATAGGCAGGGAATTCATCCACACATTGCGACCTGAGACGGTACGCACTGTGCGGTATGAAAGAAACTTCATCCGACGCACACTCAAGCTGTGGAATGACCTCCCTGCTGCGGTTTTCCCAAGTGCCTACAATATGGAGTTCTTCAAGAGGGGCATCAGAAGGTTTCCCTATGGTCGGCAGCGCGAGTGTGACACCCCTGGTGTTGCATACGTCCATAGGCGCATAGGCCACGGTAACCGCTTCCCATCAGGTGGGCCGTGTGCTTGTCTGCCAACTAAGTGGTATGAAAAATTAAAAAAAAACCCTCTACAAAAACAAGGGTGACCGTTCCGACTGCAACTCTAACCGCGGTATTTCGCTTTTGTCAGCCCTGGGAAAGGCCTTGGCCAGAGTCCTTTTAAACCGCTTAAAAGCTCTGTCTGAAAAGATACTGCCAGAAACCCAGTTTGGCTTCCGACCTGAACGAACCACCTCTGAAGCAATCTTTTCTGTGCGTCAACTGCAAGAAAATAGCAGAGAACAGGGTCGTCCGCTTTATCTCCGCTGTGTTGACCTGGAGAAGGCATTCGACAGTGTGCCTCGGGAAGCTCTCTGGATGATGCTTGGGAAGCTAGGGTGCACGGAGAAGTTTGTGAGACTTCTTAGACTCCTGCATAACGACATGCAATGCTGCGTCGGTGTCGATGGTGAACAATCAAATTTCTTACTCGTTACCTGTGGGGTGAAACAAGGGTGTGTTCTAGCGCCCACACTGTTCGCCAAGTACTTTGCAGTAATAGTCAGTGATGTTTTACGAACTCTTTCTGAGGGAGTACGCATCCGCTTCCGCACAGATGGCGGAGGATGGTCTTTTCAATTTGGCCAGACTTAAGGCGCGCACTAAAGTCTCCCCATACAATGATTACAGAAATCATGTATGCTTATGCTTTGTGGCAGAATCCCCTGATGGCCTGCAACAGCTAATGTCCAGTTGTCACCAAGCTTGCTGCAAGTTCGGCCTTAAAATCAGTGTCAAGAAGACGGAGGTGATGTCTTTGGACACACATGGTCACGAGACACTGTCTATACAGCTAGGTCAGGACATGCTCAAGCAGGTTGACCAGTTTTGCTATCTGGGGAGCACTATAACATCCAAGTGTGACCTTGATGATGAGATCGGCAGCAGGATCTATGCCGCAGCTGCGATATTTGGGAAGCTGCATTCCAAGGTTTTCTGCTCAAATGACCTTAAGCTGGCCACCAAAATATCTGTTTACATGGCAGTTGTGCTGTCAAACCTCTTATATTCCTCTGAGATGTGGTGTGTATCGGCACCACAAACGTACTCTGGATCGTTTCCACCTCAAGTGCCTACAGTCTATCTTTAAAGGATAAGTTGGGCTCGCCTAACTGTAGCTTATGTAACGTCAATCAATTACATTTTGATGAAGTGTGTCCGGAATGAGGCTCAAAGAAAGCAATTATATTGTTACGTGCACAGGGTACAAATAAATGCCGTGTACGCAACGAAGGAACAACAGTTCCAGTCGCTCAGTAGTTCACAGTAGTCCACAGTCGTTGCTCAGGTCACAGGTATAATCTTCTTCGGTTGCTTAAGCTCGCTGTGTTTGTTAGTGATCTCAAAGACAGAATGAATGGTGTCGCTATGCGAGCGTGTTCATATACCTCTCAATTAGGAGGGTCGAATCATCTAGAAAATACGCGAGCGATAACTATCCACTCTCTTTTGAAGTTTGCCGCCGTCAATGAACTTTCGAGTTCATTCTCGATATTCACCTATTGTTTTCATTTATTCAAAAGAGTAGGTACTCGTAGGTAGGTTGTGACTTTGTGTTGACAATTCTAGATTTTTCTATGCCAATCGGTAGAGTACCTCGTCACTAACAATGCGTTTTTATTTCTTGAAGATCCGGTTATTAGTTTTCGAGATATCGACGTCTGTCGTAACAATATGGTAACGGTAATAACAATATGGGCCTATGTAACAGTATCCTCGCTAGTCCAACTTCTGAGGAGCCGAAAAAATTGTATTCCTTAGCTAAGATTTGCTGTATAGATCATTGATTGAACACCATGTATTCAACAATTCCAATGAGGGTGACATAGTCACGCTATGACTAAGACCTCAATCCTCAATAACAACTGAAGATTAAAAAAAAACTATCTATAGGTAATAATAGATCAAATAAATAACCATTTTTAAAGCTTTCACTTTGGTGACAAACTTACATCACGGCCCGCACATGTCTGTTTGTTTAAAAACTTCGGCACGCGAGCGCGCTGAAGCCCGCCGCCCGCCCCGCCGTCCCTCGTGAACCCCGAATAGACCCCTCAGACACCGTACCTAGTGCCCGTTTAAGGATATTTAAGAGACGCAAGATTGTTGTCACGAAAACATGATAAAAACTTTACAAATTAAGTACGATATTCAATGGACACATTTAGATCGGTGAACTGAACTCAAAGTATACGTGGTAAAGTATACGCTGAACACTAGTGCCCTCCAAATTTCAGTCGGGCGACGGCCGAACTATATTATACGCTAAAAGGCGTTGTAGTGGTGGAATTACGTCCATGCCAATTTTTCGCCCTAGCATTCTATTGATCATAAGGAACATTTGGGCTGAAAATGAGGGTCGGTTAATCTTGCGTCCGTATTTCGGACGCACAAAGTCAGTCGGACGCGGCATCATCGGTAAATAACGCCATGTAGGACGCAACATGTCCTTCAAGATTTATATATATATATATATACATATATATATATATATATATATATATATATATAGAATAATTTAAATGGTTTCGGGCGAAGGTTCTGTGACATAGTGGTCAGAGCGTTCCCCATATATATATATATATATATATATATATATATATATATATATATATATATATATATATATATATAAATCTTGAAGGACATGTTGCGTCCTACATGGCGTTATTTACCGATGATGCCGCGTCCGACTGACTTTGTGCGTCCGAAATACGGACGCAAGATTAACCGACCCTCATTTTCAGCCCAAATGTTCCTTATGATCAATAGAATGCTAGGGCGAAAAATTGGCATGGACGTAATTCCATCACTACAACGCCTTTTAGCGTATAATATAGTTCGGCCGTCGCCCGACTGAAATTTGGAGGGCACTAGTGTTCAGCGTATACTTTACCACGTATACTTTGAGTTCAGTTCACCGATCTTAATGTGTCCATTGAATATCGTACTTAATTTGTAAAGTTTTTATCATGTTTTCGTGACAACAATCTTGCGTCTCTTAAATATCCTTAAACGGGCACTAGGTACGGTGTCTGAGGGGTCTATTCGGGGTTCACGAGGGACGGCGGGGCGGGCGGCGGGCTTCAGCGCGCTCGCGTGCCGAAGTTTTTAAACAAACAGACATGTGCGGGCCGTGATGTAAGTTTGTCACCAAAGTGAAAGCTTTAAAAATGGTTATTTATTTGATCTATTATTACCTATAGATAGTTTTTTTTTAATCTTCAGTTGTTATTGAGGATTGAGGTCTAAGTCATAGCGTGACTATGTCGCCCTCATTGGAATTGTTGAATACATGGTGTTCAATCAATGATCTATACAGCAAATCTTAGCTAAGGAATACAATTTTTTCGGCTCCTCAGAAGTTGGACTAGCGAGGATACTGTTACATAGGCCCATATTGTTATTACCGTTACTATATTGTTACGACAGACGTCGATATCTCGAAAACCAATAACCGGATCTTCAAGAAATAAAAACGCATTGTTAGTGACGAGGTACTCTACCGATTGGCATAGAAAAATCTAGAATTGTCAACACAAAGTCACAACCTACCTACGAGTACCTACTCTTTTGAATAAATGAAAACAATAGGTGAATATCGAGAATGAACTCGAAAGTTCAGTGACGGCGGCAAACTTCAAAAGAGAGTGGATAGTTATCGCTCGCGTATTTTCTAGATGATTCGACCCTCCTAATTGAGAGGTATATGAACACGCTCGCATAGCGACACCATTCATTCTGTCTTTGAGATCGCTAACAAACACAGCGAGCTTAAGCAACCGAAGAAGATTATACCTGTGACCTGAGCAACGACTGTGGACTACTGTGAACTACTGAGCGACTGGAACTGTTGAAGAGTACTGTGTGCACTAGTGATTTAATTGTCTAGTTTGTGGTGAGCTAATAAATTCCTTCGTTGCGTACACGGCATTTATTTGTACCCTGTGCACGTAACAATATAATTGCTTTCTTTGAGCCTCATTCCGGACACACTTCATCAAAATGTAATTGATTGACGTTACATAAGCTACAGTTAGGCGAGCCCAACTTATCCTTTAAAGATAGACTGTAGGCACTTGAGGTGGAAACGATCCAGAGTACGTTTGTGGTGCCGATACACACACCACATCTCAGAGGAATATAAGAGGTTTGACAGCACAACTGCCATGTAAACAGATATTTTGATGGCCAGCTTAAGGTCATTTGAGCAGAAAACCTTGGAATGCAGCTTCCCAAATATCGCAGCTGCGGCATAGATCCTGCTGCCGATCTCATCATCAAGGTCACACTTGGATGTTATAGTGCTCCCCAGATAGCAAAACTGGTCAACCTGCTTGAGCATGTCCTGACCTAGCTGTATAGACAGTGTCTCGTGACCATGTGTGTCCAGAGACATCACCTCCGTCTTCTTGACACTGATTTTAAGGCCGAACTTGCAGCAAGCTTGATGACAACTGGACATTAGCTGTTGCAGGCCATCAGGGGATTCTGCCACAAAGCATAAGCATACATGATTTCTGTAATCATTGTATGGGGAGACCTTAGTGCGCGCCTTAAGTCTGGCCAAATTGAAAAGACCATCCTCCGCCATCTGTGCGGAAGCGGATGCATACTCCCTCAGAAAGAGTTCGTAAAACATCACTGACTATTACTGCAAAGTACTTGGCGAACAGTGTGGGCGCTAGAACACACCCTTGTTTCACCCCACAGGTAACGAGTAAGAAATTTGATTGTTCACCATCGACACCGACGCAGCATTGCATGTCGTTATGCAGGAGTCTAAGAAGTCTCACAAACTTCTCCGTGCACCCTAGCTTCCCAAGCATCATCCAGAGAGCTTCCCGAGGCACACTGTCGAATGCCTTCTCCAGGTCAACACAGCGGAGATAAAGCGGACGACCCTGTTCTCTGCTATTTTCTTGCAGTTGACGCACAGAAAAGATTGCTTCAGAGGTGGTTCGTTCAGGTCGGAAGCCAAACTGGGTTTCTGGCAGTATCTTTTCAGACAGAGCTTTTAAGCGGTTTAAAAGGACTCTGGCCAAGGCCTTTCCCAGGGCTGACCAAAGCCCGCGACAAATACCGCGGTTAGAGTTGCAGTCGGAACGGTCACCCTTGTTTTTGTAGAGGGTTTTTTTTAAATTTTTTATACCACTTAGTTGGCAGACAAGCACACGGCCCACCTGATGGGAAGCGGTTACCGTGGCCTGTGGACGTATGCAACACCAGGGGTGTCACACTCGCGCTGCCGACCATAGGGAAACCTTCTGATGCCCCTCTTGAAGAACTCCATATTGTAGGCACTTGGGAAAACCGCAGCAGGGAGGTCATTCCACAGCTTGAGTGTGCGTCGGATGAAGTTTCTTTCATACCGCACAGTGCGCACCGTCTCAGGTCGCAATGTGTGGGGATGAATTCCCTGCCTATGGCGAGAGGTGCGATGATACAATGTAGCTACGGGCATCATGTCTAACAATTCATCTGAGCACAAACCATTGTATAGGCGGCAGAACACACACAATGAGGCAAAATCCCTCCTAAGGCTAAGAGGTTCCACTCTACCTGTGAGTATGGGATTGTCAACCAGCCTCAATGCCCGTCTTTGCAACGAGTCGAAGGGATCAAGTTGGTATGCAGGTGCTCCAGCAAAAAGGTGACAGCAGTACTCCATGTGAGGCCGGACCTGTGCTTTATAAAGAAGGAGTTGCTGCCCCGCAGTGAAATACTGCTTCGCCCTGTTGAGCACTCCGAGCTTTCTTGATGCCAAGTTAACCTTGTCCTGCAAATGACTTCGGTATTGGACGTCACTGGAGATATCGACACCAATTATCCCTATACTCAGGGAGATGGTAAGCGGTGTGCCCAGGAATTGCGGCGCTACAATGAATGGGGTTTTCTTAGCGGTGAATACACATACTTGTGTCTTAGTGGGGTTGACTTGGACTAGGTTTAGTCGTCCCCAATCGGATATTCCAGAGAGAGTAGTCTCGATTTCAGACACAAGTTGTTCGCGACTCTTCTCCACCTCGGACTGAGGGATATTTGCACGGCCCGTGTAACACGTGTCCCCGGTACTGTCGCCCGCATAACAATGAATGGAGCCATCAGACAGCATGTCATTGATATGCAGCAGAAACAGCGTCGGAGACAACACGGAGCCTTGTGGGACACCAGCGTTTATGTTCATGCGGTCCGAGCAGCTGCCGTCGACGACGGCTTGGATGCTTCTGTTGGACAAAAAGCTGGAGATCCATTCGCACAATCCTTCGAGGAGTCCATAATATGGCAACTTCGTAAGAAGACCTTTGTGCCAGACCCGATCGAAGGCCTTCGCTACATCGAGGCTGACCGCTAGTGCCTCACCTCGACTTTCGATGGCTTGCGCCCACCGGTTTGTGAGATACACAAGAAGGTCACCGGTAGAGCGACGGTGGCGAAAACCGTACTGTCGGTTGCTCAGTAGATCGTTTCCTTCAAGGTACCTCAGGAGTTGTGTATTAATAACACGCTCCATAACCTTCGAGAGAAGGGAGGTTATAGCGATAGGCCTGTAATTGGTCGGATCTGTCCTGTCACCTTTCCTAAGAAAGGTGACAGGACAGATCCGTACCTCAGTACAGGGTGCACGAATGCAGTCTTCCACGAGGCCGGGACCTGCCTTGCGGAGTATGAGAGTGCGAAAAGTCGTGTAAGTACAGGGCACAGCTCGGGGGCACAGTGCTTAAGCACCATCGCCGGTATGCCATCCGGCCTACTCGACTTCCGAACATCTAGGGACTTAAGCTCGTGCCGGACCACCCGTTGTGTGATTTTAATTTAGGTCATCGAAGCACCACAGCTGGGGATGATGGGTGGTTCGGCGTTTCCGTCGTTCATAATCGAGTTTGACGCAAAGAGATTACCCAAAAGATCGGCCTTCTCCTTAGCGCCATGGGCCAGACTACCGTCGGATTTTTGCAGCGGCGGAAGGCAAGCCTAGCAGAAGTTTCCCTCAGCAGCTTTAGCGAGCGACCAAAATGCACGACTGCCAGATGGGTAGCGCGCAAGCAAAACTCAAACTTTGCTCTAGACGTTGCCTTTTTACTGGACCTTGAAGCAGCATTCAACTTCCGCTTCACCTCAGCGATGTTCGGATCCTTATTGGCAAGAGCCGTGGTCCAAGCCTTGTATGCAGATTGCTTGCGGTCTCTAGCTTCCCTGCAAGGCCTATTAAACCACGGGCGTTTGCTCGCTCCTGTCGCGACCCAGCGGTTGGGGACGTAACATTCCATACCCACTAGAATCGCGTCAGCGACTGCTGTTGCACAGGAGCTTGGATCATCAGAAGAGAAGTAAAGCTGCCTCCACGGGTACGACGCGAAGAATTCTCGCAGTCCGTC
Organism: Eilema griseolum; assembly: GCA_963662185.1. Classification (NCBI taxonomy): domain Eukaryota; kingdom Metazoa; phylum Arthropoda; class Insecta; order Lepidoptera; family Erebidae; genus Eilema; species Eilema griseolum. Next base: position 12,707,739 of record OY759242.1, read on the forward strand.
CCAGTCTGCCGACTTGTAGTTTTTTTTTTTTTTTTTATACCACTAAGTTGGCAGACAAGCACACGGCCCACCTGATGGGAAGCGGTTACCGTGGCATATGGACGTAAAAAGTGCCACACATGCCGCCACTGAGGTGGCCGCGGTGGTTCAGGCCGCGCGAGTGACACTTGCGCCCGGACGAGGCTGTGGTCCGAATTACCGAGAGGTGCTTCCACCCTTAAGGGTATTCATCCGGGCGCGTAGTCAGCAGAAGGTCCAGTATAGAGCTTCTGTGGGTCTCAATTTCTGGTGTTCTAGTGATAGAATGCACCAGTTGAGAGAGCCCATAAGTTAGAGCGAAGTCGTGAGCAGCCCTTCCCGCAAAATCAGTCCTAGGAGACCCCAGCCACATACAACTAGAGCCCACAGACAAGTTGGGGTTGTGTGACTGGCTGGCGCGATGGGCGGAAGGGCCCCCGGTCCCCTCTCAGATACTGAAGCCAGGTCCACTCCGGTCTCCTCCTCCGGCATGGCTACAGCACCGGGAACTTTACACAGGCTGCTGGTTCAGCCTCCTGAGGCGGAGATTAAGTAATCCCCAGGTTCGGAAACCGTACAGCCTGCGGGCGACCAGCGGATAACCGTTTCACCGAGTCTCCCAGACCACCGCGCCAACATTTCACGCCCCCACCAGTCAGTGGGGTCAATTTAAGCCTTTGGTCTTCCTACTGACAGCACAGAACCTCTCCAGTGGGCTCTGGCTACCCTACTCACCACCGGGAACACAACACAAGGTTATTATAACCGGGGTATTCTGTAGGGCGGAGGTACTTACCCAGACGGACTGCTCAATTTTGGACGGGAGATACCGTCATGTCCTTCCTCCAAATAAAAATACAAATAAAGGTACAAATACGAGACACTTTAAAGTCATCCGGGACTCGCTCTTCCTCCCACATACGAGCAATATGCAATATTAATGTTTTCAATGCGTATGTAAGATGTTTTAATCAGTATCATATCAGTAGTCGACGTCAAATTTCATTTAAACGTTAAATGGTGATATTCAAATTAAATATTTCTAGCTGAATTTGTGCGTCCGTTCACTCTTCAATCTTTCTTGCACACTGAATACCTGCGTATACCTACTAAACACTGCATGCACATTCCTGCCTCCATCCGAATGTATGTTTAAATCAATTCCGTATAATGCTCCGCATATATCATAATGATTATAATACCTAAATTACATCCATCTACTATTCAATTGAGATTGGTTCCGTATAACTGAATTAGTTCGTCCGTTCACTCTTAAATCTTTCTTGCACACTGAATATCTCCGTATACGTTCAAAACACTGCATGCACATTCCCGCCTCCATCCAACTGCATGTTGAAATCAATTCCGTATAATGCTCTGCATATATCATAATGATTATAATAACTAAATGACATCTATCTACTATTGAATTCAGATTGGTTCCGAATACTGTTTTTGAATTATTGTATCCAGCTTATCAGCCAAGAGGCTTCCATCTATATAAGGGCTTATAAAGACTCCAGGCATAGATATTAAATAATTAATAGTTAGCATACAAAAATGACAATACCTATAATGACATTCGGCGCGTGGAACGTGAGAACGCTTGTTGATCGCGATGGCAACGCCTGCCCTGAACGCAAAACTGCCATAGTAGCTCGGGAACTTCATCGATATAACGTGGATTGCCTTGCCGATGAAGGAGAGCTGGTAGAAGAAGGTGGCGGCTATACTTTCTTTTGGAAAGGTACCACAGCCTCCGAACCGCGACGTTCAGGCGTAGGGTTTGCCATCAAGAATCACATAGCTAAGCGACTTGAGGAGCACCCTATGCATTCTTCAGACCGCGTTACCACACTGCGCCTTCACGGACAAAGACAATTACCTTAATGTCATCAGTGTCTATGCCCCTACGCTAGACAAGGCTGATGACATCAAAGATAAATTCTACGAGGAACTATCTCAATGCCTTGACAGCATAAACGCCAGAGAGCAGGTTATATTGCTAGGCAATTTCAATGCCAGAGTTGGACGGGACAATGAGGCTTGGCCTGGAGTCTTGGGTAGACACGGAGTCGGCAACATGAACAGCAATGGTCAGTTGCTACTCAGTCTTTGTGCTCATTTTGAGCTTGCAATATCGAACACTATGTTCAGACTTGCCGCTAAGCACAAGACAACGTGGATGCATCCTCGATCCGAAACACTGGCACTTGATTGATTATACTTGTCAGGCAGAGAGATACTGGTCAAGTCCAAGTCCAACGTAGATCGATCATCTGATTTACAAAATGTGAGTCTAATACCTCAACTCCCTCTTTCCATTGAGCTGGATGAGCCCCTGTCATATGATGAGGTTGTCTCTGCTATCAGGCAGCAACAGAAGCGAGCGGTTGGTATTGACCTTATACCGGGAGAGCTGTTATAATACGGCGGCGGGGAGTTGTAGATGTTGGTTTGGAAACTTTTTGCTCGTATGTGGGAGGAAGAGCGAGTCCCGGATGACTTTAAAGTGTCTCGTATTTGTACCTTTATTTGTATTTTTATTTGGAGGAAGGACATGACGGTATCTCCCGTCCAAAATTGAGCAGTCCGTCTGGGTAAGTACCTCCGCCCTACAGAATACCCCGGTTATAATAACCTTGTGTTGTGTTCCCGGCGGTGAGTAGGGTAGCCAGAGCCCACTGGAAAGGTTCTGTGCTGTCAGTAGGAAGACCAAAGGCTTAAATTGACCCCACTGACTGGTGGGGGCGTGATATGTTGGCGCGGTGGTCAGGGAGACTCGGTGAAACTGTTATCCGCTGGCCGCCCGCAGGATGTACGGTTTCCGAACCTGGGGATTACTTAATCTCTGCCTCAGGAGGCTGAACCAGCAGCCTGTGTAAAGCTCCCGGTGCTGTAGCCATGCCGGAGGAGGAGACCGGAGTGGACCTGGCTTCAGTATCTGAGAGGGGACCGGGGGCCCTTCCGCCCATCGCGCCAGCCAGTCACACAACCCCAACTTGTCTGTGGGGGTAGGACGCCTTGCTTTGTCTTCAACACTGGAGGCACAGAATCTCTTTTTACCTTCTCCCCCCCCTCCCCCCATCTCAAACATGAAAACAAAAAAAGGCAAGAGAAACGTTACCACAGCGGCACCATCATCCACAGTGAATGTGGATTTCTGTAACATCAGGGGCCTACACTCCAACCTTAACGCGGTCCATCTCCACTTAGAGACCGCGCAGCCTACCTTGTTTTTTCTGACGGAGACGCAAATATCATGCCCGGCCGATACAGCCTACCTAATGTACCCAGAGTACAAACTCGAGCATAGCTTTATGAGTCGCGCCGGGGTATGCTTGTACGTCCGGGATGATATTTGCTGCTGCCGTCTCCATGGTCTTGAGGATAGGGACCTGTCAACTTTATGGGTACGCATAGATCACGGTGGCCACACCCGTATCTATGCGTGCCTTTACAGGTCTCATAGCGGTGACCTGGGCACGGCTCAACTGTTTCAGCATCTGCAGCGGTCGGCGGACAGCTTAATTGAGCAGTACCCCACTGCGGAATTAGTATTCTTGGGGGACTTCAACGCCCACCACGTGGAGTGGCTGGGGTCTCCTAGGACTGATTTTGCGGGAAGGGCTGCTCACGACGTTGCTCTAACTTATGGGCTCTCTCAACTGGTGCATTCTATCACTAGAACACCAGAAATTGAGACCCACAGAAGCTCTATACTGGACCTTCTGCTGACTACGCGCCCGGATGAATACCCTTAAGGGTGGAAGCACCTCTCGGTAATTCGGACCACAGCCTCGTCCGGGCGCCAGTGTCACTCGCGCGGCCTGAACCACCGCGGCCACCTCAGTGGCGGCATGTGTGGCACTACAAGTCGGCAGACTGGGACGGACTGTGAGAATTCTTCGCGTCGTACCCGTGGAGGCAGCTTTACTTCTCTTCTGATGATCCAAGCTCCTGTGCAACAGCAGTCGCTGACGCGATTCTAGTGGGTATGGAATGTTACGTCCCCAACCATCCGGGCGCGTAGTCAGCAGAAGGTCCAGTATAGAGCTTCTGTGGGTCTCAATTTCTGGTGTTCTAGTGATAGAATGCACCAGTTGAGAGAGCCCATAAGTTAGAGCGAAGTCGTGAGCAGCCCTTCCCGCAAAATCAGTCCTAGGAGACCCCAGCCACATACAACTAGAGCCCACAGACAAGTTGGGGTTGTGTGACTGGCTGGCGCGATGGGCGGAAGGGCCCCCGGTCCCCTCTCAGATACTGAAGCCAGGTCCACTCCGGTCTCCTCCTCCGGCATGGCTACAGCACCGGGAACTTTACACAGGCTGCTGGTTCAGCCTCCTGAGGCGGAGATTAAGTAATCCCCAGGTTCGGAAACCGTACAGCCTGCGGGCGACCAGCGGATAACCGTTTCACCGAGTCTCCCAGACCACCGCGCCAACATTTCACGCCCCCACCAGTCAGTGGGGTCAATTTAAGCCTTTGGTCTTCCTACTGACAGCACAGAACCTCTCCAGTGGGCTCTGGCTACCCTACTCACCACCGGGAACACAACACAAGGTTATTATAACCGGGGTATTCTGTAGGGCGGAGGTACTTACCCAGACGGACTGCTCAATTTTGGACGGGAGATACCGTCATGTCCTTCCTCCAAATAAATGTAATCAATGCGTATGTAAGATGTTTTAATCAGTATCATATCAGTAGTCGACGTCAAATTTCATTTAAACGTTAAATGGTGATATTCAAATTAAATATTTCTAGCTGAATTTGTGCGTCCGTTCACTCTTCAATCTTTCTTGCACACTGAATACCTGCGTATACCTACTAAACACTGCATGCACATTCCTGCCTCCATCCGAATGTATGTTTAAATCAATTCCGTATAATGCTCCGCATATATCATAATGATTATAATACCTAAATTACATCCATCTACTATTCAATTGAGATTGGTTCCGTATAACTGAATTAGTTCGTCCGTTCACTCTTAAATCTTTCTTGCACACTGAATATCTCCGTATACGTTCAAAACACTGCATGCACATTCCCGCCTCCATCCAACTGCATGTTGAAATCAATTCCGTATAATGCTCTGCATATATCATAATGATTATAATAACTAAATGACATCTATCTACTATTGAATTCAGATTGGTTCCGAATACTGTTTTTGAATTATTGTATCCAGCTTATCAGCCAAGAGGCTTCCATCTATATAAGGGCTTATAAAGACTCCAGGCATAGATATTAAATAATTAATAGTTAGCATACAAAAATGACAATACCTATAATGACATTCGGCGCGTGGAACGTGAGAACGCTTGTTGATCGCGATGGCAACGCCTGCCCTGAACGCAAAACTGCCATAGTAGCTCGGGAACTTCATCGATATAACGTGGATTGCCTTGCCGATGAAGGAGAGCTGGTAGAAGAAGGTGGCGGCTATACTTTCTTTTGGAAAGGTACCACAGCCTCCGAACCGCGACGTTCAGGCGTAGGGTTTGCCATCAAGAATCACATAGCTAAGCGACTTGAGGAGCACCCTATGCATTCTTCAGACCGCGTTACCACACTGCGCCTTCACGGACAAAGACAATTACCTTAATGTCATCAGTGTCTATGCCCCTACGCTAGACAAGGCTGATGACATCAAAGATAAATTCTACGAGGAACTATCTCAATGCCTTGACAGCATAAACGCCAGAGAGCAGGTTATATTGCTAGGCAATTTCAATGCCAGAGTTGGACGGGACAATGAGGCTTGGCCTGGAGTCTTGGGTAGACACGGAGTCGGCAACATGAACAGCAATGGTCAGTTGCTACTCAGTCTTTGTGCTCATTTTGAGCTTGCAATATCGAACACTATGTTCAGACTTGCCGCTAAGCACAAGACAACGTGGATGCATCCTCGATCCGAAACACTGGCACTTGATTGATTATACTTGTCAGGCAGAGAGATACTGGTCAAGTCCAAGTCCAACGTAGATCGATCATCTGATTTACAAAATGTGAGTCTAATACCTCAACTCCCTCTTTCCATTGAGCTGGATGAGCCCCTGTCATATGATGAGGTTGTCTCTGCTATCAGGCAGCAACAGAAGCGAGCGGTTGGTATTGACCTTATACCGGGAGAGCTGTTATAATACGGCGGCGGGGAGTTGTAGATGTTGGTTTGGAAACTTTTTGCTCGTATGTGGGAGGAAGAGCGAGTCCCGGATGACTTTAAAGTGTCTCGCATTTGTACCTTTATTTGTATTTTTATTTGGAGGAAGGACATGACGGTATCTCCCGTCCAAAATTGAGCAGTCCGTCTGGGTAAGTACCTCCGCCCTACAGAATACCCCGGTTATAATAACCTTGTGTTGTGTTCCCGGCGGTGAGTAGGGTAGCCAGAGCCCACTGGAAAGGTTCTGTGCTGTCAGTAGGAAGACCAAAGGCTTAAATTGACCCCACTGACTGGTGGGGGCGTGATATGTTGGCGCGGTGGTCAGGGAGACTCGGTGAAACTGTTATCCGCTGGCCGCCCGCAGGATGTACGGTTTCCGAACCTGGGGATTACTTAATCTCTGCCTCAGGAGGCTGAACCAGCAGCCTGTGTAAAGCTCCCGGTGCTGTAGCCATGCCGGAGGAGGAGACCGGAGTGGACCTGGCTTCAGTATCTGAGAGGGGACCGGGGGCCCTTCCGCCCATCGCGCCAGCCAGTCACACAACCCCAACTTGTCTGTGGGGGTAGGACGCCTTGCTTTGTCTTCAACACTGGAGGCACAGAATCTCTTTTTACCTTCTCCCCCCCCTCCCCCCATCTCAAACATGAAAACAAAAAAAGGCAAGAGAAACGTTACCACAGCGGCACCATCATCCACAGTGAATGTGGATTTCTGTAACATCAGGGGCCTACACTCCAACCTTAACGCGGTCCATCTCCACTTAGAGACCGCGCAGCCTACCTTGTTTTTTCTGACGGAGACGCAAATATCATGCCCGGCCGATACAGCCTACCTAATGTACCCAGAGTACAAACTCGAGCATAGCTTTATGAGTCGCGCCGGGGTATGCTTGTACGTCCGGGATGATATTTGCTGCTGCCGTCTCCATGGTCTTGAGGATAGGGACCTGTCAACTTTATGGGTACGCATAGATCACGGTGGCCACACCCGTATCTATGCGTGCCTTTACAGGTCTCATAGCGGTGACCTGGGCACGGCTCAACTGTTTCAGCATCTGCAGCGGTCGGCGGACAGCTTAATTGAGCAGTACCCCACTGCGGAATTAGTATTCTTGGGGGACTTCAACGCCCACCACGTGGAGTGGCTGGGGTCTCCTAGGACTGATTTTGCGGGAAGGGCTGCTCACGACGTTGCTCTAACTTATGGGCTCTCTCAACTGGTGCATTCTATCACTAGAACACCAGAAATTGAGACCCACAGAAGCTCTATACTGGACCTTCTGCTGACTACGCGCCCGGATGAATACCCTTAAGGGTGGAAGCACCTCTCGGTAATTCGGACCACAGCCTCGTCCGGGCGCCAGTGTCACTCGCGCGGCCTGAACCACCGCGGCCACCTCAGTGGCGGCATGTGTGGCACTACAAGTCGGCAGACTGGGACGGACTGTGAGAATTCTTCGCGTCGTACCCGTGGAGGCAGCTTTACTTCTCTTCTGATGATCCAAGCTCCTGTGCAACAGCAGTCGCTGACGCGATTCTAGTGGGTATGGAATGTTACGTCCCCAACCGCTGGGTCGCGACAGGAGCGAGCAAACGCCCGTGGTTTAATAGGCCTTGCAGGGAAGCTAGAGACCGCAAGCAATCTGCAACAAGGCTTGGACATACAAGGCTTGGACCACGGCTCTTGCCAATAAGGATCCGAACATCGCTGAGGTGAAGCGGAAGTTGAATGCTGCTTCAAGGTCCAGTAAAAAGGCAACGTCTAGAGCAAAGTTTGAGTTCATCGGCAGAATTGGCGAGCGGCTTGCGCGCTACCCATCTGGCAGTCGTGCATTTTGGTCGCTCGCTAAAGCTGCTGAGGGAAACTTCTGCCAGGCTTGCCTTCCGCCGCTGCAAAAATCCGACGGTAGTCTGGCCCATGGCGCTAAGGAGAAGGCCGATCTTTTGGGTAATCTCTTTGCGTCAAACTCGACTATGAACGACGGGAACGCCGAACCACCCATCATCCCCAGCTGTGGTGCTTCGATGACCTAAATTAAAATCACACAACGGGTGGTCCGGCACGAGCTTAAGTCCCTAGATGTTCGGAAGTCGAGTAGGCCGGACGGCATACCGGCGATGGTGCTTAAGCACTGTGCCCCCGAGCTGTGCCCTGTACTTACACGCCTTTTCGCACTCTCATACTCCGCAAGGCAGGTCCCGGCCTCGTGGCAGACTGCATTCGTGCACCCTGTACTTAGGTACCGTACCGTACGTAGGTAGATCCGACCAATTACAGGCCTATCGCTATAACCTCCCTTCTCTCGAAGGTTATGGAGCGTGTTATTAATACACAACTCCTGAGGTACCTTGAAGGAAACGATCTACTGAGCGAACGACAGTACGGTTTTCGCCACCGTCGCTCTACCGGTGACCTTCTTGTGTATCTCACAAACCGGTGGGCGCAAGCCATCGAAAGTCGAGGTGAGGCACTAGCGGTCAGCCTCGATGTAGCGAAGGCCTTCGATCGGGTCTGGCACAAAGGTCTTCTTACGAAGTTGCCATATTATGGACTCCCCGAAGGATTGTGCGAATGGATCTCCAGCTTTTTGTCCAACAGAAGCATCCAAGCCGTCGTCGTCGGCAGCTGCTCGGACCGCATGAACATAAACGCTGGTATCCCACAAGGCTCCGTGTTGTCTCCGACGCTGTTTCTGCTGCATATCAATGACATGCTGTCTGATGGCTCCATTCATTGTTATGCGGGCGACAGTACCGGGGACACGTGTTACACGGGCCGTGCAAATATCCCTCAGTCCAAGGTGGAGAAGAGTCGCGAACAACTTGTGTCTGAAATCGAGACTACTCTCTCTGGAATATCCGATTGGGGACGACTAAACCTAGTCCAAGTCAACCCCATTAAGACACAAGTATGTGTATTCACCGCTAAGAAAACCCCATTCATTGTAGCGCCGCTATTCCTGGGCACACCGCTTACCATCTCCCTGAGTATAGGGATAATTGGTGTCGATATCTCCAGTGACGTCCAATACCGAAGTCATTTGCAGGACAAGGTTAACTTGGCATCAAGAAAGCTCGGAGTGCTCAACAGGGTGAAGCAGTATTTCACTGCGGGGCAGCAACTCCTTCTTTATAAAGCACAGGTCCGGCCTCACATGGAGTACTGCTGTCACCTTTTTGCTGGAGCACCTGCATACCAACTTGACCCCTTCGACTCGTTGCAAAGACGGGCATTGAGGCTGGTTGACAATCCCATACTCACAGGTAGAGTGGAACCTCTTAGCCTTAGGAGGGATTTGGCCTCATTGTGTGTGTTCTACCGCCTATACAATGGTTTGTGCTCAGATGAATTGTTAGACATGATGCCCGTAGCTACATTCTATCATCGCACCTCTCGCCATAGGCAGGGAATTCATCCCCACACATTGCGACCTGAGACGGTGCGCACTGTGCGGTATGAAAGAAACTTCATCCCACGCACACTCAAGCTGTGGAATGACCTCCCTGCTGCGGTTTTCCCAAGCGCCTACAATATGGGGTTCTTCAAGAGGGGCATCAGAAGGTTTCCCTATGGTCGGCAGCGCGAGTGTGACACCCCTGGTGTTGCATACGTCCATAGGCCACGGTAACCGCTTCCCATCAGGTGGGCCGTGTGCTTGTCTGCCAACTAAGTGGTATAAAAAAAAAAAAAAACCCTCTACAAAAACAAGGGTGACCGTTCCGACTGCAACTCTTACCGCGGTATTTCGTCCTTTTAAACCGCTTAAAAGCTCTGTCTGAAAAGATACTGCCAGAAACCCAGTTTGGCTTCCGACCTGAACGAACCACCTCTGAAGCAATCTTTTCTGTGCGTCAACTGCAAGAAAATAGCAGAGAACAGGGTCGTCCGCTTTATCTCCGCTTTGTTGACCTGGAGAAGGCATTCGACAGTGTGCCTCGGGAAGCTCTCTGGATGATGCTTGGGAAGCTAGGGTGCACGGAGAAGTTTGTGAGACTTCTTAGACTCCTGCATAACGATATGCAATGCTGCGTCGGTGTCGATGGCGATGTGGGGTGAAACAAGGGTGTGTTCTAGCGCCCACACTGTTCGCCAAGTACTTTGCAGTAGTAGTCAGTGATGTTTTGCGAACTCTTTCTGAGGGAGTACGCATCCGCTTCCGCACAGATGGCGGAGGATGGTCTTATCAATTTGGCCAGACTTAAGGCGCGCACTAAGGTCTCCCCATACAATGATTACAAAAATCATGTATGCTTATGCTTTGTGGCAGAATCCCCTGATGGCCTGCAACAGCTAATGTCCAGTTGTCACCAAGCTTGCTGCAAGTTCGACCTTAAAATCAGCGTCAAGAAGACGGAGGTGATGTCTCTGGACACACATGGTCACGAGACACTGTCTATACAGCTAGGTCAGGACATGCTCAAGCAGGTTGACCAGTTTTGCTATCTGGGGAGTACTATAACATCCAAGTATGACCTTGATGATGAGATCGACAGCAGGATCTATGCCGCAGCTGCGATATTTGGGAAGCTGCATTCCAAGGTTTTCTGCTCAAATGACCTTAAGCTGGCCACCAAAATATCTGTTTACATGGCAGTTGTGCTGTCAAACCTCTTATATTCCTCTGAGATGTGGTGTGTGTATCGGCACCACATACGTACTCTGGATCGTTTCCACCTCAAGTGCCTACAGTCTATCTTTAAAGGGTAAGTTGGGCTCGCTTGACTGTAGCTTATGTAACGTCAATCAATTACATTTTGATGAAGTGTGTCCGGAATGAGGCTCAAAGAAAGCAATTATATTGTTACGTGCACAGGGTACAAATAAATGCCGTGTACTCAACGAAGGAATTTATTAGCTCACCACAAACCAGACAATTAAATCACTAGTGCACACAGTACTCTTCAACAGTTCCAGTCGCTCAGTAGTTCACAGTAGTCCACAGTCGTTGCTCAGGTCACAGGTATAATCTTCTTCGGTTGCTTAAGCTCGCTGTGTTTGTTAGCGATCTCAAAGACAGAATGAATGGTGTCGCTATGCGAGCGTGTTCATATACCTCTCAATTAGGAGGGTCGAATCATCTACAAAATACGCGAGCGATAACTATCCACTCTCTTTTGAAGTTTGCCGCCGTCACTGAACTTTCGAGTTCATTCTCGATATTTACCTATTGTTTTCATTTATTCAAAAGAGTAGGTACTCGTAGGTAGGTTGTGACTTTGTGTTGACAATTCTAGATTTTTCTATACCAATCGGTAGAGTACCTCGTCACTAACAATGCGTTTTTATTTCTTGAAGATCCGGTTATTAGTTTTCGAGATATCGACGTCTGTCGTAACAATATGGTAACGGTAATAACAATATGGGCCTATGTAACAGTATCCTCGCTAGTCCAACTTCTGAGGAGCCGAAAAAATTGTATTCCTTAGCTAAGATTTGCTGTATAGATCATTGATTGAACACCATGTATTCAACAATTCCAATGAGGGCGACATAGTCACGCTATGACTAAGACCTCAATCCTCAATAACAACTGAAGATTAAAAAAAACTATCTATAGGTAATAATAGATCAAATAAATAACCATTTTTAAAGCTTTCACTTTGGTGACAAACTTACATCACGGCCCGCACATGTCTGTTTGTTTAAAAACTTCGGCACGCGAGCGCGCTGAAGCCCGCCGCCCGCCCCGCCGTCCCTCGTGAACCCCGAATAGACCCCTCAGACACCGTACCTAGTGCCCGTTTAAGGATATTTAAGAGACGCAAGATTGTTGTCACGAAAACATGATAAAAACTTTACAAATTAAGTACGATATTCAATGGACACATTAAGATCGGTGAACTGAACTCAAAGTATACGTGGTAAAGTATACGCTGAACACTAGTGCCCTCCAAATTTCAGTCGGGCGACGGCCGAACTATATTATACGCTAAAAGGCGTTGTAGTGATGGAATTACGTCCATGCCAATTTTTCGCCCTAGCATTCTATTGATCATAAGGAACATTTGGGCTGAAAATGAGGGTCGGTTAATCTTGCGTCCGTATTTCGGACGCACAAAGTCAGTCGGACGCGGCATCATCGGTAAATAACGCCATGTAGGACGCAACATGTCCTTCAAGATTTATATATATATATATATATTAGAAAATATATTTATATAAACAAAATCCCGACCTGCTATCAAACATGTTTCAATCTTTTAGACAGCAGCCGGATTTTTTTATTTTTTAATAATTAATAATATTTTAAACTTATTAGTTATGAAATGACATGTTGTATATATTTTTCATTCCCTTAATTTTGATACTGTACTCGAGAATTTTGCTGAAAAGTGACCTTTTGAAGTCAAAGATAATTACGCGGATTCGAATTCTCAATGAAGGTATAATTAATACGGCGCTATTTAATTCCCTTGCCACGCTAAAGTGGCCGAAATTTATTTAGGTGCGGCCGTTTACTTACTTATTATAATGACTGATGTTTAATAAAAAATAAATACAAAAACCCCTTCTCAGTAGTAGCTAGCAAGACTGTTTAAAATCAGTACTTATATTATTTCATTATATTATTATATTTAATCAAACGTATTATTATGTTTAATCAAACATTATATTATTATGTTTAATCAAACATAATAATATAATGAACACAACTAAAGATATTAACAAAATTCTTAACATCCCAATGATAAAAGATGTGATCAAGTGCCACACAGATAGATACAGATCATGATTACAAATGCACCCTAATCAGATTGCTGGACAACTGACTATCCCTGAATCGATTCACCGATTAAAGAAAAGGCGAGATATCTTTGACGTGTAACAGTCGACAAAAACTGGCTCAATCATATAAAGAGGAGTGACTCTGCTGAGGGTAGCCCTTTACAAACCCTTAATACTTCACAACATCTGCTCATAGTCAAAGCGACTGATTGCAAGGTTCAGAATGGAACACAAAAAATAATGTTTAATCATGGTACATTTTGCTGTTTCTTGTGATATCGCTGCGTAAAATATTATAAAACCAAAAAAATCTGAAATCTTAAAAATGCCGCATTAAAAAAGAAACCCTTAAGTTGTAAGTCTTTTTTTAAAAACCGGCAGGCGCTAATGACTTTTCTCATTCCGCCCGAATAAGATACTACATTAGGAACTTTAATTGAAAAGCTACGCCGACTATATAAAAGCCTAATAGTAAATCACTCTCACCCACTCACTTTTAATATCTTTTGGTTCGCAGAAACGCATTATAACGTGTAATAACTTGCCAACAAATTTACTCGTAGCAGCCATTACTCAGTGAGTACACTTAATAATTTCCTTAAGGGAAGGTACAGTAAGCGTCAGAACGATCTTGTCTACAAAGTTTCAAAATGGTCTTATTTCCAACGTATTAAGAGCAATAGCATCATTTTGAGTGTTATGTTCTTCAATACATCAACATGGTGATTCATCTTATTCGCGTAAGGAATTAACTGAAGTTCCAGAATCGATTGTTAGAAAATTAAAACATGATTCTGGTTAAATATGTGTAAATTTCTAATAACCATGCCCCTATTTGTAACTATAGTTTTTACTTTGGAAATAAAACACCAGAAAATTAGTAAATATATTGAATAAAATCAATTTACTTCAATAGTTTATTAAATTGTACTTGCACAGTTCAAGATTAGTTCAGATCGGTCTTTTTATTCAATTTCTCACTATATCCTGAATAATTTATGAACACAAGTTTAGAGCATTTTGTGTTAATAAAACACTTTCTTTCTTTTCATTTTAAGTCCTAATAACTCCCCGATTTACCCCAACTTTGCTTACAACTACTTACTGAGAGAGAAAAGTTTAGTTCAGCGAAAAGTACAGAAATTTCGCTTCAGTAATCCTTTCCTCAATTGCACGATTACGTCGCATTCGTATTGTGCCTAAATGAAGAACAGGCTTAAAAACTATTGAAGTTAATACACTTTTAACTCTGTCAGTACAAATGAGTTTTTACTTTGGAAGCTCCGGCAGCATTATTGTAAATCCAATGAAATAGTTGAAGTTGTGAGGGATGAATTCTCTTTTGTCCCTTACAACACAAAGAAAAAAAACTAAAAAATTACCCACGAGGAAGGCTAGATTGAGAGAGATGAACCTAGGTCGGCTGGGGTGCGAGGGATATGCCTGCCAACTTCACCTCCGGCAATCAACAACGACCCACAGACAACGTGCCTTTGGGCACGTTGTCTGTGCCCAAAGTGCCCAGTGCCGAGGTTATGTCGAACTGACTAAGTTCGACATAACCTCGGATTTGGCGGGAGGGGTATCCGTAGCGATTTTATGGAATTTAATAAAAGCTTTTAATATACATATTTGCATAAGATTTATAGTTTCACATTTAATAAAAGACCTAATGTCTAGTCTGTATTTTTTCATTGAAAATCATGAAATGAAACAGCGAAGCGGCAATTGAAAAAAAAAGGAAATTTCAATTTTCTACCAGAATATCTCCGGTGAAAATGTTTTACACTAGTAAGAATATGCGAGATGAGAACTGAAATGTTTGTTGATATAATATTCAACAATATTGCTGCGCATAGAGAGCTTATTAACTGAAATTGAACATTTTGGTGGTTTGAAAACACAATATAATTTTAATTAATTGTCATTGTGAGCTTGCGTGGTACCGCAGTTGCTTGTTTCTTACGATAAATATTATTTATTACGCAAAATAATCTAATGACAACCTTAGGGAAATGTGCCTATGAGCAGGCATGTATTAACACTTCTAACGGTAAGCGTTCAAAACTCCTTCCGACTCGACTTTATAATAGAATAATACCTACGTAGATATAAAATGTACTGTATCTGTGGGATGGTGCGTGGCGTCAGCGCTGCCTAGTGGCCCCATCTGAAAACCAGCGCTGTGCATACCCAACGTAGGGTGTGCGCAGCATTCAATGCTGAGATGGGGCCCTATTTGGGTCGCATAGTGTGGATGCCTACTGTTTTGATTTGATGTACCTGCTAATTGTTATATTGCCTACCTGTTTGTATTTGGTGGGGTGCTCGCTGTGTGGGGCTTGAATAAAATATTTTTCTTTCTTTCTTTCTAAAATTCATTGGTTTGAGAAGATGGGTTCGATTGCCAGTTGAATCTTGTTACTGAGATTTTCACTGAGTTACTTTTATTACACTGAAGTCTTGAAATGTGTACGATAGATGGCAAGGAGCTCAGTCACTATAACTTTTATTTTACGTATGGCTACCCTACGGGTAGTCGGACTTCACTAACGTTGGACCAAACATAATATATAGCCGGTGTAATGTGAATATAATGTCCTCTGACCCTCTAGGGATTTACAGATGCAAGAATAATAATATTTTCAAAAACACTTCACACTTTATCCAACATTGACTCAGTTGATATAACGTCAAGGGTAGATTTAAGCACACGAGGCCGACTGACTGTCATTTTGTTGTTCAAACTTCATCATAATATTTCTTGAATTCAAACTCAAGTTGAAATTCTTTCACTTGTATTGTATTTTTCCAGTATATCATGCTTTTTGTTACTTAGGCGTTTTGTAACAAAATGATTATTTACTAAACACGAAACTCGTTGAACTCATGGGGCTCTCTTGAGGTACTGCATTTTCTCAAGTTTGTAATTGAATGTCTAATTTGTACCCATTTAATTTTATTTTATTAAAATAAAGTGTAAAAATGTTATATCGTATGACATAATTGTCGAGAAAAACAATTTCGTCCGTAGGTACGTAAATTCTTATGAAAACCTGAAATATTTATACATCATAATTCAAACAAAGAACTGGTAATTACAAATTAGTAAATTACTAAAAATTCATTGTTCAACACACTTGCTCACAAATTAGCTCTAATTTTACCTAAATTAATTAATTAATGGTACCTATAATCAAAGTGTTAATTTTAAGTGACCATTATTAACAAGAAGGTCATAGTCTTTTTAAATTTTTGTTTAGTTTTGTTTTTACAAAGTTTCGTTACAAAAATTATGAACTTGTACGTGATGATAAGCAAAACTATGCAAACAAAAATAGTTCATTATAATTTTATAACGGCACATTTACTAATTGTTTCTCTAAATAATCTTTTTATCTATGATAAAACGTAGTTGATAAAACTGTTGCATAATAAAGGTTTGTAATTCAAATTATGTGCAGTTTTATCTAATCTCATGAAATAGTTAATATTATTTGTGTAAAATTACAAAGTCGCCGAATTCACCACAGACTATGTAGATAAATACATTGATACCTCATTGAATCCAGTTGAAGTTGTATCGAAATGGACAAAAAAGTTTATGTAATTTTATATATTATTTTGAAAGTCTGTGCGTTAACAATGTCACTGTTTTTTATTATTATGATTTTTTAGTATTATTTTAGTCCACTCAGCCACACATAGTCCACTGCTGAACATAGGCCTCTCCCACAGACTTCCAGAATGACCGATCTAAAGCAGCCCGCATCCAGTGCTTCCCGGCGACCTTCATGAGGTCGTCCTTCCACCTGGCCGTTGGGCGTCCTACGTTACGTTTGCCCGTACGCGGTCGCCATTACAGAACTTTTTTGCTCCATCGGCCATCTGTTCTGCGCGCTATGTGTCCCGCCCATTGCCACTTCAACGAACTAACCCGCTGGGCTACATCGATTACTTTTGTCCTCCTACGGATATCATCATTTCTGACGCGATCACGTAAGGAAATACCGAGCATAGCCCTCTCCATAGCTCGTTGAGCGACTTTGAGCTTTTTTACAAGTGTAGTATTAAAAAAACATGAATAACTGTGTATTAAAAATACCGCAACTGAAATAAAAATGCCTAGTGGGCTTGCAAGTTTCTACGAAGTATAAGGAATTGCAGCAAAAAAATGTGTATTATTTGTGAAAAAAGAACATTAGTTATTAGTCAGAGGAATATTACTATACAAGAGCAAAATAGTTTGAAAAGTATGAAGTTCGAGTACATAGAATAAGTACTGTGCACATGAAGTATTTGAGGCAAAAGAAAAACTGTAGGTCGGTCGAAAACAACCTAACAAAATGGTGACGTCATGAAAAAGCGCTGATCACAACCATGACAAACAGATGGACTCGCATAAAAGGTTTAATGACGGTAAAGGAAGTCACTAAGGTCTGTAAGGAAGGACCATACAAAGTGGTAAGGAATTTTTATCCTTAGTGTTTTTACACAGGATCAATGTCACCGCTTTGTAAGAGTCTGTCACCATAACTACACTAGCAATATATTTAACTACTTTCACATTTTTGTTCACAATCAATTATGAATCTATCTAATCAGACATTGTTCATTACAAATTGAACGGGGAAAAAGAAATGTATATGGTTCTAAAACCAGACTCGCGCCTCTAACTTATTTAACATTTCTATAACTTTTATTTTAAGTTCTGTTATAAAAACAGAAATAAATGGAGAATTCTTATCTCTGCATAGGCATATCCGTAATAAATTGTGTATTGTCTGAATGTATAATGTGTAACTCGGCTTCTACTCTACTCGGCCTACTCTTATTATATTAGGAGTTACTGTATTTGTAAAACATATTCCTAATTGAAAAACTATTCTAGCGATTTCAAATCCTAAGCAAAGTTTTTGTTTCACACTGTATATTGAATTGGAATTTTTAAAATGAAATGATAGAAAAACACGATTTGTATTGAAACAGTTGATATATCATCTGGTGGTGGTTGCTGATGGGTTTGACCTATAAGTGTAATATTAGTGACAGAATATAGAAGTTAACGTTATCGTATGGGACGAATAAGTTAGTGCCCAGTTTTATACGACTATGACATCTGGAAGAAAAACAAATAATACTTTACCAAAATAAATGAGATTCTTATGACATAAGAAGAAGACAATAATAGTTTTAATTTTCCTATTTTTAACCCCAGACGCAAAAACGACGGGGTGTTATAAGTTTGACGTGTGTGTGTGTGTGTGTCTGTCTGTGACATCGTAGCTCCTGAATGGATGAACCGATTTGGATTTAGTTTTTTTTGTTTGAAAGGTATATTAGTCGGGAGTGTTCTTAGCTATGCTTGAAAAAAATCGGTCCGAGATAGCCGCCGAAGTACATATTTTTTCGCAAATCTCTCAATATGGGTATCAAATCAAAGAGCTTGACGAGTAGATTAATTTAAAAAAGTATAAAATAAAAATTAAATAAAAAAATTCAAAAACCCCCCGTCACAAAAAAAAACAACCCCCAAAGAATCGAAAATATGTTGTGTTAGTTAGCCCTATAACTTTGATATACCTAGTAATATATATTTTGATTCAAGCGTTGCCATTGTTGGGGGGACTTTGGATCGTTTCGATAATATGTCGTAGTGCTCAGTTAGGGTTATATTCGTACTATGTGAAAATTGCTTTCTTTATGAGTGTCGTATTTTATAAAACTTTCTACACTCATTGATTTAATTAAATAATGAGTCAAACAGAGTAAAGCAAAAACGTGTTACTAAATTATTATTCACATTTTTTATTTAGTTTTCTCAGAGATTTCAATTTGCTTCGGCACTGTTTTTAGGTGTACTAATCTAATTTTATTTATTGGTAAAACATGAATTCGAGTGAGTCTGTTCCAACGAAATGAATACTTTCTTTTGCATTTTTAGTCCTAATAACTTTCTTATTTACTCTAACTTTACTTACGACTACTTTCAGAGAGAAAAGTTTAGTTCAGGAAAAAGTAGCCAAGTTACGCATCAGTAATCTTTTCATCAACCGTGTGGTTGCGTGTCTGGATCATGTTGTGAATAAAGTAACTATACGTTCAACAAAATTGAAAAATACAACATGTAGAATTCTGGCACAGGCTTTGTTTTCGGGGTAAAAGTTGAGACAGCAGTCTCTCCAATATCTAAAATAACAGTTCAAATTCTGGGAAGAAATAATAGGAGTGTAGTTCCCAGGCTACAAAATGTAAGCTTTGAATGTAACTGAGATTGGCACTTGGATCAAGAAGACACAAAGTTATTTAAAGTGCTAGATACAAACGATGGTGGACAAACATGATAAATTATAAGAAGTAATACATGAAATTCTTTGCTATTTTAGTCTAAATATATTTGTACTAAAATAGCAAAGAATTTTTCTTCATAGAAACATGGTAAACGAAGGTCTCGGGATAAAAGTAAATGGAACCAGACGTCAATAATAGACAAAACCATACACAATGAATATAACAAAACAAATAAGACACTCTACCTACGCTTAAAACATACATTATTCTTTCTTCTGTAATATCGTACACATTTATATATCAGGCTTTGAGACCAGCAACTAAATATATCTACCCACATCTACAAAATGCTTTGATATACCAATTTCAAAACAATATTGTCAAAATACTTTTTGCACGTCTTCAACACTGAAATAGCATCAATCGGCAACCTTTTTACCTCTTATTTTTGTTTGCCTTAATGGATATAACACGTTTGTGAACTCATTAAAGATTCAATACATGTTTTATATTGAATTTGCTACTCTTGAGATTCTTATCAAACATTAACACTTCTAACTACTTATGTTGGTTTCCGGTGGAGTAGAATAGGTGGCCCCCCCACAGTAGAATACTGTATGTATATGTTAATACACCTGTGCCTAATCCTTTGGGGTTTTATTTTTTTACATGCGCAAAATCCCCACGGTTACCTCCCCACCGGAGCCGGTGGAAGAGGTTATGTCGAACTCGAACCGACTAAAACGCACGCCGCCTGTGGGCGTTTCGTTTTGGTTGCCGAAGGTGAGGTTGACAGGCATATCCCGGCCGACCCAGGGCCATCTCTTACGATCTGGCCCTTTTCTCGGGTGGGGGGACTACAGAGTCCCCAACTCGTCCCCGGAAACGGGGAGGCGCGCCACCGCCGCGGCTTGCTTCTGCCAGGGTGACAAGCGGCGCCACCTATCACCCCCAGGCTTGCGTTCATGGGGGGTTCGAGTTCGGGGGGGGGGGGGGGAGGGGTACGTGGGCAGCTTGGCTAAATCCTCTAAGGTTGTACAGGCGTAATTTTTTAAAAATGCATTTAACACTTCTAAATTACGAATTACAACATAATCTAAACTGAGAGAGAGAGAAAGAGAGACTAAAAATAAATATTATAATAGGGCTTTACATTGAGTAAAGAGGAATTATAAAATTCTAGGAAACCTACTTACTATATAGCGCTACCAAGACACAAAATAAGCAATTCTTATGCTAATGCTATGCAATGCTAAAGACTAGCTTGTAATATGGCTCTCAGAATACAGATTAACATAGAATACATGATAAAACTTTTCATTCATTAATAATCATAGATATTATACAGATCGACGTATATTATGTGTGATCTGAGATTGACATGGACATTCACATTAATAATGTAGTAGGTACTCAGAAAAATCGATAAACTTGCTAAATTTCCCGGCGAGTCCTACACTATTAATTTAGTGAACTGTTTTATCACAACAATTAGTTTACTAAATATTTAAATTAATTTAGATTAAAAAAATATGCTTAAGATGGAACAAAACGGGATAGCGGTAGCCGAATTCACGACCACTTACTTAATAGTCAAACGCTCCTCCGGTACGTCACACAGTGGCTATACATTTTGGATCAGTAGGGTGCGTGAGATGACGAAATCTGCTCTACAGTTTCGCAATTCTATTTCTGTCTGTTACTTCCTTCCCAATTTACATAATAAAGCTGAGATATTAAAGGAATAAGCCCGTTTTAATTATTGTAAAATATGCGCCAACACGTTTTAAACATTTTTCGGGATTGAGGTATTTACTTAATAGAAATTAATATTAATAACCGGATTTATTTATTCATTACTTAAAATTAAATTAAACTTGAAATGGAATTAAATAATTTAATCCTGTGTTCACAATGTAATATTTATGATGGTCGGAAATTATATTTCTATTTATTGCCCGGTTCACAATGAAGCAGTCTACCTGTATTGAAATAGAGCCAGGCGATAAACACAGGCTACCCTTTTCTGTCTACCAAAATACATCCACCATGTGGTACTGTAAGTTAAAGAAAAATACATCACCCTTATATGAAAAGGTGTATACCTACATCTTTTGTCGAATGTACATGAAACGAAAAATTCGTAAATACGATGAAAACATTTGATAACATTAGTATACGCTCATAATGTTTGCATTATATTTCTGAAAAATTCTAGGATTGTGAGCGCGTTTTACTGGCTTTAGTAGAATTGAATTCAACTCATGTAATTACTTTCAAACTTAGAAATCTCTAAATTTAGCTAAAATTAGATATCTACGAATCTTTCAAAGTCAAACAAACTAATCATTATTGTGAAAATATTCAAATAAAAATAGTTTCATTTCATGAAATAAAAAACGTATGAATTTGAAGAACGTGTATAAAACTAAGAAAAACTTTTTTTAATAAAACAGAACATACGTAATTCTTAAACGATATCCAATCAAAGGGAAAGATACAAAGGGATCCATAAAAAAGGAAAAATGGCCTGTTGGGCTTTATTGTGCTTTTATGTAATATAAACGAAATGTATCAACACCCACAACCCACAACTTCAGAAATAAATGATTTACATCTTCCAGTATCAATGGCTTGTGACAGTCTCTTTACGCTATCAGTTTCTTTAGGTCCATCGTTTAGGCTTTACGAGAAAAGGAAAAAGACGTCCGGTAAAATAAAATACTTAGGTATACTTAGATGCTAGTGCAATAAATTAGGTAACAGATATGAAATATGATGTTGAGTATATATATTTAGATCATAATGTTCAGTTAACTTTTATGTATTGGAAACTGTTAGTAACATGCTATTTCTACTGTTGATTGATGGCACTTGGTGGAGTTTGTTGTTAGACAAGATATTACTGTTTGCATTACAGTTATGTTAACTTACTGTGGAAGAAGTGCAAGTATGTTTTCAATGTTTTAATATCACGACTTTGCTGTACAGATTGCGGTACTATGCCTACTTGTACATGTTGTGTCAATTAACCCTTGACAGGTGCTCCATTATCTATCATGTTTGATGAACAAGTTAGACATGAACTTGTCAATACTCTGCTCATATAATAGTAACATGCCTTATATACATAAATATAACTATCCCAAGCTAGCTGTTCTAATCGTAAACGGATAACAGAGATTGAACTTGCGCGTTATAAGGAAGCGTGAAATCAATATAGCCCTTGCATAAAATTACTATATTTATTTTCGTACATTAGAAGTATTTTTAAAATAAAATCATGTTTTGAAAATGATTTTTATTGTGTTTATAACCCACGGTATAGTTTTGTAACTAAGCTGCGGGTAAAAGTTAGTATGTTTGGACGGTTATTTTAAAAGTTATCTTAGGTATTAAATCAAAAGTCCTTATACAACAGATCTCATATAACATAAATCTTATCCCATTACAGATAAAACACATCCAAAATATCATTTCTCGGAGACCCACGCCGGAGACAGAAAAGTTTAATAGAATATATACATGCATGCCCATGTTTATAGGGTCCTTATAATGTATTCGAAGTGTATAAAATTCTACTAACCCTCTGGTACTCTTATCAAAGTAAACAACGGACCGATTTCTCAATCTAATGCGTACGAGTAGGTATAGATAGATCGTAACGTAGAAAAACAACTATTGTCGTTCAATCGCAAAAATATCTTTGGTGGCACTTTTACAATCTTGTTTGACATATTTGACAAACAATTACCATTAGTAGACAAAGAATAGGCCTTACTGCCTATTTGACAAATACGATCAATACCAAATACGTACAACTGATAAGTTGTTTAGTTTTTTTTTTACAATTACATTAGACAAAATGTGAGAATTCACATATGACAACATGAGACACCTCTTTGAAGCGAATACTTTTTGTGAAGGAAACTGTGTTTGTCTATAGTTGCATATTTACATATACGTCAAATATTTTGCCAAATCAATAATCGCCAATAGCATACACAAATTCCCAAGTGAAGTGCCACCATTAGATAAGATACAATACTAATATCTCCTACCTTGAATTTTCAAAATCTGGATGATACCTTTCCTGTTGTAAAATTAAAATAATTATAATATTTAGATATACACTAGCTACATATAAAAACGTAATATTTACTACTTCGAAATATGCCAAAAATTCAGTAGTTGGTTAAATCGTATTTAGTTAGTGAAATCACATCTAAGTGCTAGTCCATCTAGGGCAAGCCGTAATAGCTGCTGTAAGACCCATCATGGGGGAGTGGCTAGAGAGGCCACATGGCAGCCTCTCGTACCGTCTGACGCAGATGGTCACCGAGCACGGGTGCTTCGGGAAGTATCTGCGTCGGATGGAGAAATAGCCAACGTCCGAGTGCCATCACTGCGACGCGAGCGGGGACTCAGGGCCGCACACGCTCACCGAGTGTCCGGCGTGGGAGACGCCGAGGTGGGAGCTTGTGACAGCCCTGGGACTGAGAGTTCTCACGCTCTCCACCTTGCTCGCGGCGATGGTCCGCTGCGCGGATGCGTGGGCGGCCGGCGCCTCCTTCTGCGAGCAAGTAATGCTCGTGAAGGAGGAGGCGGGGCGGGAGCGACGAAGGATCGCAAGCCAAGCTGCCCGCGTACGAAGGCAACTCGGGCGTCGGAGGTTGTCGAACGACCTTCGCCCCCCATGAGCGCTGGCCTGGGGGTGACTGGTGGAGCCGCCTGTCACGCTGGCAGAGGCAGCTGCGGCGGCGGCGCGCCTGGCGCGCCTCCCCGTTACCAGGGACGAGTTGGGGACTCTGTGGTCCCCACACTCGAGGAGAGGGTCAGATCGTTAGAGATGGCCCTGAGTCGGCCGGGGTGCGAGGGATATGCCTGTCAACCTCACTTCGGCAACCGAAAACGACCCACAGGCGGCGTGCGTTTTGGTCGGTTCGAGTCGGACATAACCTCTTCCACCAGCTCCGGTGGGGGGGTACCCTGGGTATTTCGCGCACGTAAAAAAAAGTGTTAGTCCATCTGATTACTAACAGAGATATTGGGCAACGGTGAAATACTTTTTCTAATAAATGCAATATTTCTAAAGATTGAATCGTTGAGTTCATTTACTTTTATAAAAAAATCAAATTAAAACTCTAATACCAAAACTACGGTCTGATAAACAATGTTATGCAAATATTTAGATTTAATATATTTCATGTTCATTATTATAAATGTTTCATTTATATTCGAAATGTCAGCAGCAGATCACACGGCTTAAAGGATTTACTCAAATTCAATTTTCCTCTAATAAAAATGCTAACAATGGAATGTACACCGAGTAACATTTTCTTTGGTCAACCATTCTTATTTGGATATGTTTTTATGCGCGATCACCATTCACAGATAACTTTATGACTGTGGGTTTTTTTTAAGTGATTAGTATGCTTACTATTCAAATTGATTAACATAGGTGTATGAGGCAACAATACATGCAAGCGTCGTAAAGTGGCAATGCGCGTAGTCATCAGTTTACGCCGATCCGCGCTATTTCATCATTACATTCATTTAGTATCATTACGACAATCAATCAGTTCGGGTGTACTCACTATTCTATCATTATCAATCATAGCATATCATTTTGGATTAAGTTCAGTCAATATACAGTTGATCTTAACTTCTTCTTTTTATTTATCACCTCGGTACGAGTAGCAGCTCGTACAATAAAAAGAGTAAATGATTTAGACGGGCCTTAAACCCGCGATCAGTCCCTAACAGGGGGAATGCCCTAACCACTGAACTATCAGGTCACGACTTGAGCGCTCCAAATTCTCGTAAATAACCATCTTCCCCTGTACCGCCTGGCCAACCTGTAATACCTAGTCCCGCCTAACCCGTTTTACCTTTTCCTATCTTAATCAACATACAAAGTAAAACTTTCATTGAATCTAATCGCTAACAATAATATTCGATAATAACATCTGGGATGACCTAAGATAAATTGGAGTTATCTCTTCGACAGTTGAAATCTTGGGGATATTGTGTTAAACTTGTGTAAGTTATTACGCGCTTGAGTAGGCTTCCGATAGTTTTCTAATCTCTCATCCTCCAGGAATAGTATCCTTACATTTGTCGGTGCTCTCAATAAGCTAGGATAGAATGGTACTCTTCTTCTCTTTTAAATTGGCATAAAACTACTAATTTTAAATGAAATGATAAGTGGATCGTAGCAATGTATTCACTGGTGTAAAGTGTAACAAATATAAAAATAATAATCAATATTTTATCTACGTTGAATCGCATAATCATTGCTGTGCCTATTTTATTGTGGTTATATTTTTTTAGTTTATGTCAACACTTTTAGCTTCTAAAAGAGGTAAAAAACGGCTGTATTTCCGCCCAATTGAGCAGTCTGACTGGGGAAGTACCTTCGCCCTTTTTTCATACCACTTAATTGGCAGATAAGCACACGGCCCACCTGATGGGAAGCGGTTACCGTGGCCTATGGACGTATGCAACACCAGGGATGTCACACCCTACAGAATATCGCGGTTATAATAACTTCGTATTGTGTTCCCAGCAGTGAGTAGGGTAGCCAGAGCTCACTGGAGAATTTGTGATGTCAGTGGGATGACTAAAGGCATGTCCTGCTTTGTCCTCTACGCTGACGGAACAGAGACTCTGTGCTTACAGGGTCGGCAGCGCGAGTGTGGCTTCTCTGGTGTACACACGTCCATAGTCCACGGTAACCACTTTCCATTAGGTGGACCGTGCGCTTGTCTGCCATCAAGTGGTATATAAAAAAATTATATCGTAAAAATATTTTTTAAATTATTAGATATTAAAAATAAAATAGGATAGTAAACCTTACTAGTAGGGTTTACTATCTTATTTTATTTTTAAAATCTAATAATTTAAAGAAATCTATCATGTGACGTCTTTATCATACATGTTGAAAATAATATTTGCCTGAAAAAATATTTAAATTCTATTTAAAAGATATATGATCTATTGATAAGCAATTTTGTAATGAAACTAACCTGATCCTTTTGAAGAAATTGAAATTGTTGTATCATCATGAGAAATTTATGTCTCTTTATCCGAATTTGATATTAACTGATTCAGTTTTATTTGACCTTGTTAGGCAAATTTTACCTTGAAACTCATACTTTAAGTTTAATACATGTTATTACTATATTGACTTGAACCAACATGAAAGTAAATTTCTTTAAACATAAATCATTTCATTGACATACGATCGTTTTTTTATACATTACTAGCTGAGCAGTTTTGGTTTCGCTTGTGGCATATTTTGAAGTTTAGATTTCAAATAATGTACAGGAATATGCCAAATTTGTTCACATTTATGATCACTGCTTCACTCCCTTAACTAGTAGCGCGATGATTTATAGTTTAATTCTTTCCTCTATAAGAGTATTAAAAAAAAATTCAATTCAAAAAGTGGTTTCTGTGATTAGCACATTCAAACAAACAAATAAACAAACAAACAACTCAATTAAGAAGGCAGTAGCCGAAGGATCCAAAAAAATGCAATTTTAAATAGAAAAATGAATTTATTACTATGAAAATTATTACAAATTAATTAATTAAATCTACGTTGACAATCGGTCGATGTAGTACCAAAAGTGACGAAGACATCGGGGCCGCTGTGTCCGGTGTCGTCGCACGGCACGTTTCGCTGACTCGACGCCTCGTGCCCATCGCTGTCGTTATGCGCGGTTACGAGGTAAACGCATGTCAGCGTTCTTGTTGCTATGTGACTACGTAACACCTCCCCCCGAAGATCAGCAACTATTTCGAGATCTTATGTAAGGATGGCGAAATATTGCTGGGGTCGATCCTTATCTTGCTTGGGGTAGTTCCGTTTGGCTCTTGAATTTCGGCATATGTTCCTGAAGATGATGCTGCAGGTTTTTCTCTATGGTTTCTCATATGACGTCGATATATTATCAGGATGGTGCCGAGAATAACTGCTCCGAATATCAAGACATAGATGGGAATTGTAGTGTGGTATAGAATCGCATCGCTGGTTTCGTCAATTTTTATTGGAGCTTGTAGTGCTATTTCGGTGTTGATGGAATGCAGGTTTTCTAAGTCCAGAGAGTCCAATAAGAAAGGTGATTCTGTAGATGCTGAATCTTCAAATGCTGGTAATTGCATGATTTCTAAGGCGAATCCTTTAATGTGGTTGTTAGTGTTAGCTATGGTAAATTCGGGTGTTCTTATGTGACAGTTCTGTGGAACGGTAGCTAAATAACTCCCTTCGAGTGTCTTGTATGTTTCATGTCCACAAGATATCTTGACTTTGGTAGTGAAGGGGAAACTTATAGTGTAGTGTTTCTCGTCGAGTTGTTCTACCGCTTGCCTCTTCAGATTAACTGGTATCATCTTGCAAGGTGGGTGAAGATCTTGGCTAGTGATGAGATGCTGTATACAGTCAGGTTCATCTTGGATTTGATGGTTCATTTTCGGTTCACAGAGATACAAGGTGTTAATCTTCGGGCATTCAGTCTCTATGTACATAGAATCATATCTAGAAATCGCAATAAAAGGCAAGACAGGTAAGAGGATTTTATGATGTTTGTTGGGGACAATGGATAGTTCGTAAAGGGTATAATTTGGAGGGAAGGTGATCGGCATCTTAAAAACTATAACTATCTGATTATCTGTATAAAAGTAACCTAGCTTGATTACATCGTAGTAATCTCTTAATTCTAAGTCTAGGATCTCCTTATTTGAATAAAGAGTCCGTAGTTTATCTAACATAGTTTTTAATTCAGTTAAACTTGTAACTGAATGGGGTGTGCTCGATGCACGTATAAAAGCTAACGTATATTCTAGTCGATGAAGCTCCTCAGATAGACTGTCTATGTAATCGTTTAGTATCATGAGGTATTGAGCCATATGGGCATAATGGACTAAGTCCGGCTCTTTACTATTAAGTATACGGTTTAAAACGTGGGAGATACGTAACTGATTTTCAGTTATGTTCGTTAACAATTTTTCATTATGTAAAACCCAAGTTTTAGATAAACTAACATGCTGGTTTACCTGGAACTCTAATTTGTGTTCGTTTTCCTCGAGAATTTTTATGGCGTTATTATATTTCATCGCGTCGGTTTGGTCCAGATTACCAGATATGCTCTTAATAATGGAACCAAGACCATCTATAAGACCTCTCTTGGGTCGGTTATGTTCGAACGATTCTAATTGTACTGATAGTTTATTTAATTTAGTTGAAAGATAGTTAAAGTGGGGTTCGAATAAGAAGGAAGTTTAATTATTGAGTTTGGGTCTGAATTCAGACATTTTAGAGTTAACTAATTCAATCTGATCTTGTATACTTTCAAGATTAACGTAATTGAGGAAAGAGTGATAGTGGGAGATGATTCGTGTTGGACCTAAGTTGAATGGGAGTAAACCGGGACCGTTACCCAAACTGTCAAGTGTTACTTCCTGCCCTCGGGTCATTTGTAGTAGTAGTAAGATCAGCATCCTGTAACAACACAACGTCTTTAGGGCTCCTCTTAAGGCGTGACTTTGCTACGGGACCACGTTTTTTCCTAGTATAGATGTGAATAGGGAGGTCGGCTAAGACTGTGTCTTGCGTGAATCGCGGTGCCAGCTTTTGTCTATTAGCTAAAGGATTTTTAACGAAGGCTTGTTGGTCGGGGCTGTATTCCTTTTCAGTTTCACGGTCTTTGTTGCGATTTTCAGTTAACTCGGTACGGTTATGTAAGGAGGTTTCATTAATAATGTCATAAACCTGAGTTAAGCGTTTTTTGTGGTCTTGTAGGTACTGTTGAAATAAGTGTTCAGATAAGTCAACGTCTAGAGAGTCTCGAGGGTCAAAGTGTCCGGTAATTAAGTCTATAGGTCTGCACTTAGTGAAACTGTGTATAGAACTATTGTAACCTAGAACAGCATAGGGCATTAGGATTATGACAGGTTCATTACGTTTCTCCAGTTTCAGGATTCTAAGATGCTCTAGAATGGTGGAATGAAAACGTTCTACTATTCCGTTGTCGTTAGGGGTATGTGCAAGTATCTTATGGTGCTGTATTTTATGGAGACGTACAAATTCTGAAAATAAGGCGTTTGCGAATTCGGGTCCTTGATCCGTTACGATAGTATATGGAACGCCATGATGGGTGCAATACGTTAGAAGAGCTTGAACGACGCTCAGGGCTGTACCATCTCTAAGATGATATGCTTGAGCATATTTTGAAAAAGCATCGACCAAAGTAAGGAACTTCTCATTCTGAGCTGTGAAAAGGTCCAAATGTACTGTTTCGAAGGGTTTGGTGGGTGGAGGAACTATAGCGAACTTTTGTTTGATAGGGTTTCGGTCGTATTTCGCTTGGCCACAGATACTACATTCGCTAATATATTTCGTTACGCTGTCTTTCATCTTAGGCCAGTAGTAGCGATACGATAAGGCAAGGAAACACTCAGTTATCCCACGATGGTTTGTTTTGCCTTCGTGATAATTTCTTATGATCTCCTGTTGCCTTAGGTAGTCTTTGACGTTCTCTACCTCTTTTTTAGCCAACACTATGTTCATCGCGGAACTTTTAAATTTATTTTGAATGATTGGGATGATACTGGACATAGCTTGAGGTGGATGTATGATGATACCGGTTTTGACTTTGGGGTTAACATACTCCTTAATCGCATTTGTAACATCATCTTCGAGATTAGATTCTGATAGTTGTATAACGGTTTTAGTATGAGATTCAAATGGTTTAGATACGGTCGGACGTTTTCTAATATCTCCTACGACAACTAGGGATATTTGGCGATGGAATTTGTTCAGGGGATCCTCAGATATGGGGACTTCTAATATAGGATTTTCCGCGTTAGTGTGTGCAGTTAATGTAGTTGATCCGGAATTAGAAGGGGGTTTTTCAGATGTGTTAACTGCGATAGAGTTTGCATCCTCATGATTAATTTCAATACGGGACAAGGCATCAGCGTTGGTGTTCAATTTACCAGGCTTATACACAGTAGTGAAGTTGTATTCGCTTAATTTCAATCTCCAGCGAGTTAAACGTGAGTTGGGTTCCTTAAGGTTCATAACCCATTGCAGAGGTTTATGGTCGGTAATAATTTTGAATCTCCGACCAAATAGATAGGGACGGAAGTACTTGGTGGCCCACACAATGGCCAACAACTCTTTTTCAATCGTGCTATAATTAATTTCGCTAGAGTTTAATGTACGAGATGCAAATGCTATGGGTTTATCACTACCTATTGGGCCTTGGGAGAGAACGGCACCAATGGCAAGGTTGGATGCGTCAGTAGTTAATAGGAAGTCTTTAGTAAAGTCCGGGTACTGTAAAATAGGGTCGTTAGTTAAAAGGAGTTTACACTTCTCGAAACAATTAATATAATTGGGGTCAGATGTGGTTATTTTTGAACCTTTCTTAAGACATTGTGTCATCGGTTTTGTAACACGTGCGAAATCTGGAATGAACTTTCTGTAATAGCCTAATAAACCTAAGAATCGTTTAATTTCAGTGGCCGTTTTGGGAAGTGGGAATTTCTGTATAGCTACTATCTTGTCTGGGTTCGGTTTGATTCCGTCTTTACTTATAATGTGTCCTAAATATGCTGTCTCTAACTTCAAAAATTCAGATTTGTTCATTTGAATTTTGAAGTTCGACTCCCTGAGTCGTTGGAACACTTTTTCTAGGTTTATCATATGTTCTTGGAGCGAAACAGAGAAAACAATGATGTCATCTAAATATACTAGACAAATAGTATTCTGTAGATCCCGTAAGACGTTGTCCATAACGCGCTGGAACGTGGCAGGGGATCCTTTTAGCCCCATCGGCATTCTAAGGTACTCAAAATGGCCATGCTCTACAGTGAATGCGGTTTTATGGATGTCATCGGGGTTCATCTCAACTTGATAGAACCCACTTGCTAGATCAAGAGTAGTAAAATAGTGGCAGTTGCCCAATTTATCTAACACATCGGAAATATTAGGTATAGGGTAGCGATCGTCTATTGTTTTCTCGTTTAGTTTCCGAAAGTCGATTACCAAGCGCCATTTTTGTGAACCGCTGGCATCATTCTTTTTAGGGACAACCCAGATTGGGGAGCTCCAAGCTGACTGGGAAGGGCGTATGATATTTTGTTCTAACATTTTAGATATTTGATCTTGAACTTCTTGCTTGTGTATGAAAGGGTACCTATAACTTTTTGTGTAAATAGGGATCTCGTCTGTAGTTCGAATAGAGTGTTTGATTTGGTTAGTGAAAGACAGAGGTTTACCTTCAATATAAAATACGTCGGCAAATCTAGCACAAAGCGTCTCTATGTTTGCCTTCTCTTCAGGGTTCAAGTGGTCAGTTCGTAGACGCGATAAAACTTCCTTTGCACGATCAAGTGGTTGTTTGGTACGTGTACATTGGACATTATATAGTTCTGCACTAACTGGCCTATCCATCGAAAAAACGACATCGTGACGAGATGTATTGGTTATCTCTACTATACCTCTATTGTTTTCCACAGTGGTAAGGCAGTCACCAATGACACAGTTAGATATAAGTTGTTGCGGGATTATAACTTCCCCATTCTGTGAGTTTACTGGGACTTTCGCTAGTTTAGAGGACTTGGCTGGTATTATGTCTTCATACAAATTACTATTGCGTGAATCGTGCATTAATAACGGAATACTGGCTTTACGTGTGACCAGCAATCTATTCTTTAAGTCAATATTTGATTCTAATTTTTCCAATAAATCATAACCGATCAAGCCATCGAAAAAGTCGTGGAATGCGTACACATAAAGATTAACCTCTCCCGGCTCATTAAATTCGCGAAAATATGGTATTGTAATAGAGTAATCATTTCTAGTAGATGCATGAATATTTGTGACGGTAAAGGGGTCGTAAATAAGGGGAATATGCGATAAGAATTTTTGTACGACCGCAGGACTAAGAAAAGACATGTTCGCACCTGTATCGATTAGTAATTTAAGAGGTGGATCTGCGATTTGTATGTATGGTAACTGTCTCTGAATTTGTAAGTTTATCTCTATCCTAACTTGCCGGGTTTGGTGGTTGCCGGAAAATCCTCCTTCTTTTCAGTCGGAGAGGTCTCGGTTATCTCCTCTACGGAAAGGGGGTCAGTTGGCTGAGATTGTATATACGTATAGTCGTTCGTGTTGTAAGGATAGTCAGGATATTCAATGAACTCGTGGGGGTAATAGTCATTGTCAGTATAGTACTCACAGTAATAATCATAAGGTTCGCAAAAATCATTAAAATGTGTCTGGAAGTAATTTGATGGCGGTGGGTTGCCAAACCTGGACCAATCATGTGGTGTGCGGGGCCCGAATGGCCTAGCTACATAGTGGCTGATGCCACTCATAGGTTGCGGTGCGTTACTAGTTGACGGTCTGGGACCTGGCATTTTAAAAACTTGGCTTTGGGGTCTGTAATTAGGCGGGGGTGCGCTAAATACTTGTTGAGTCCGCGTGGGGCCACGATACTGCGGGGGTTGACTTCTCCAAACTGGAGCGGGTTGCTGCGTCGGGACCATAAAGGGTCGCGGCGGTACTGGCATGTGGAAAGGTCTAACGGGTGGCAAGTTAAACGGTCGCGGTGGTGCTTGGGACGCTGCATGAAAAGATGGCCTAGAGTCATGAGAAATTTTATGACTGACCTGGGGTTGAACCTGGGGCCTCCTGCTCGGAGCATGCTCGTTGCGCTGCCGCAAATACAACGTGTTCATCTCTTCATGCACGAACTCTAAAGCTTTTTCAAGGGTATCAGGCCGCATGCACCGAATGCGAGACCCTAGTGGGTTGCGCAAGCCGCGTAAATATGACTGCAATGTCAGTTTTTTATATAAGGTGCGTTTCGAATCGATCGTACTCGCTATCGTCTCATGCAGGCTGATATATGTCATGATAGTGCTGAATAAATTTTGGCATTGCTCGTAATACTCCTGTGGCGTAGCCGAACCTTGCGTTAAGAGAGCCAAATCGTTGTACAGGGACGTTTCATCCCGTTGGTCCGCAAAATTGTTGATTAGAACACTCCTGATGCCCTGCCAGCTATCTGGAATGCCGTTCGAGTTAATAGTTCGAGCGGCCGGGCCTACAATTTTGTTTAATATCCCATTCAGGAGCGCTAAATTTGTTAATTGGAAAGCGGGATCGACTCTCACATACTGCTCCACTATCTGATCGCATAATTTTATAAAGCGGGTCAATACGTTCGAGTTACCATCGAATTCTGGGACCAATCGTAGGGCCTTGTGAATGATATCTAAAGAATCAGGCATCTCCGGGGAATCTATGCTATCACTATCGTTAATTTCTAAACTAGGTTCGTCTAAATTAAGACTTTCTAAATCTCTAACAGCATCAACCATGAGGTATCTGCCGATATTTAACCTAGGGGACCGAGATTGCCGTGGATGGAAAATCTTGGATTAAAAAGGAAACACTTAAAAGTAGGGAAAGCGACTCTAGAGCGATTCTAAAGTACTCACATATATATCTTGCACCTTTTGCTGTATCGATGTCTGGATACTCCTCCGGTCTGCAGCCCTCGTAGATTCGGATATTCGACACGTGGCTGGATGCACGCCTGGGCGACTCGCGAACGCGAATATCGATATGAGATGATTCTAATTTCGCGAACCGGCCCGCGAATATCCTACCGACTGCGCCAATTAAGAAGGCAGTAGCCGAAGGATCCAAAAAAATGCAATTTTAAATAGAAAAATGAATTTATTACTATGAAAATTATTACAAATTAATTAATTAAATCTACGTTGACAATCGGTCGATGTAGTACCAAAAGTGACGAAGACATCGGGGCCGCTGTGTCCGGTGTCGTCGCACGGCACGTTTCGCTGACTCGACGCCTCGTGCCCATCGCTGTCGTTATGCGCGGTTACGAGGTAAACGCATGTCAGCGTTCTTGTTGCTATGTGACTACGTAACAACTCTTCATCTTTATAATATTCATATAGATGTACAAGTTACCTTTTCCAAGGGCAATGAAATGTTGCTTTATATGTGAGGGCTCAGCTTTTCGATTTATTTATGGATTTTTTTTCTTTTTATTCATTGCTGTTTGATAATTTAGATGTAAATAACCCTCCTTTGGCTTTGCCGTTTCAAAAGAGCTGGCTTATTCTAATAAATTCAAATGTGGTTGCAACTGGGTAGTAAAACTAACAGTGTACAATTTGACTGATAGGTTCACCATACGGTGTTCATGGTTATGAAGGCACCCATACGGTCACCGAACATAAAATTATACACAATGAGGGTAAAATGAAAAGCTGTTAGAACTGTACTAGCTTCAGGTGATTAAAACTCGACGCGCTTATACTACTGCATAGACTACATTATTAATAAATTTGAGGTTACAAAATTGAGATTAAGAAATTAGAAACATTATTTTATTATTGAAATAACAGAATAAGTACTAAGGACCTACAAGTTTTTCTAAAATTATTAATTTTATTACCAGAGGTGCTGGTCAACTGTCGTTGTACACTTGTGAAATGTCTATGAAACGACTATTGCGGTCACTAGCTACTAGTACTATACTATATATTACTTATACTATTTTATTATATGCATGCTTCAGCCAGGGCGTCATTCCAGTACTTGTGCTTATGAACTAAGTATCACTCTTAACCAATTAGTGCGTGGTAAGATGAATATAGTACCCTTTTTTTAATATACGCAAAATCCCCACGGATACACGGATACACTGAGGTTATGTCGGACTTGCACCGACGAAAACGCACGCCGACTGTGTGGGCCGCAGGTTGCCGGAGGTGAGATTATCCGAGATATATCCCTTGCACCCCGACCGGCCTAGGACCATCTCTTATGAGATAGCCCTCTTCGGGTGTGGGAACCACGAAGTATTTCAATATTGTGTCCTTTTAAACGTTTACAAATTTTTACCAAATTGCAAACTGTGTAGAAAAGGGGCAGGTCAGGAGTACTCTAAACCGACGAGCATGCATGAAGAATGTAATGAGAGTAAATGAAGCGAGAGTAGTATGTCAGGATCGTAGCAAATGGAGATCCGTGATCTCTGCCTACCCCTATGGGAGACAGGCGTGATTTTATGTATGTATGTATGTATGCAAACTGTGTATAAGGTTATTGGTCACTTTTCTTTTTAAAAGTAAAAACTTTCGGCATTACTTATTTGCCCATAGGTGTTCTATGAATATCCCCACCCTGCCTTCTAGCCACATAAATCAAGAGCCGGACTTATGACATCACAGTTGTTTACTGGTTAAGTAATAAATATTCAAAACCTATACTTAAAATCGCTTAATGAAACGCTATTGTCTTCTGTGACCCAATAAAAACCTAAATATGTATATAGGTATTATTATATCATGTTGTCTTGTCACGTGACAACATGATATATATCTGTATATTATCATAACTAAAAAGTTTATATAAAATTAACTTGAGTATATCAGGTTATCGATTCTGAACACAAAAATATATTTTTTTCGGAATACTTCTGGGCCTCGATTCTGCTAATGCAAAACCACAGTCATAGCACAGACACTGTTAAAAAAAATCATTTAATTTTACACTTTAATGCAATGGTCATAAAGTCCAAAATGAAAAGGCTTTTGATTTGAAACTCTTTTCATTTAATTTTGGACTTTAAGGCAATAGAAATAAATTCTAAAATTTAATGCTATTTTTCTCAGTGTCTGTGGTATGAGTATGACAGTGGTTTTGCTTTTGTAAAATCGAGGGCCTGTTTGTTCGCGACGGACGTTCTGTCAACGGATTTTGATGCGTTTTTTTTTGTTTCAAAGGTCTTGTTAGATTAGAACCAGAGATAAAACCAAAGTCGCGAAAGCCTACATCCCCAAGGGTGGAGCCGCCACGATCTTCGCCCCCCATGAGCGCCGGCCTGGGGGTGACAGGTGGAGCCGCCTGTCACCCTGGCAGAAGCAGGCCGCGGCGGTGGCGCGCCTGGCGCGCCTCCCCGTTTCCGGGGTCGAGTTGGGGACTCTGTAGTCCCCACATCCGAGAAGAGGGCCAGATCGTGAGAGATGGCCCTGGGTCGGCCGGGGTGCGAGGGATATGCCTGTCAACCTCACCTTCGGCAACTAAAACGACCCACAGGCGGCGTGCGTTTTAGTCGGTTCGAGTCCGACATAACCTCCTCCACCGGCTCCGGTGGGGAGGTATCCGTGGGGATTTTGCGCAAAAAAAAAGGGTGGAGCCGCGGGCATAGGCATTAATGTCAAAATATTACCAAGTCAGTTATTTGAAGTTAGGCATAATATGTTGAGCTCATCCATGTGTCCACTCTATACTATTTTTACTGATATCTTTTACCATATTTTTATATTATAATCACTTTAGTGACGTGTGTGCGGGGTGGTGCGCGACTGCGCTTATTACGTTCGTAAGGCTCCACCCTTTCGTTCTAAGGCATCGTCTCTGGTAAGGACCTTAAGAGTTTCGAACCGTTAATAATTTACAAAGCTCGTCTTAGTGCGAAGCTCTAGGTAATCCGCAGAACTCTCTTCACTCCACTTCAGTTATTTACTTCAGTACTTATACTGCATGTGTTGTGAGCTTACGTCGAAAAAACTGCAGCTGAATGGGCTTTCAGCTGCAGTTTTTCGACGTAAGCTCACTCTAATATACACCTGATTTGTAATGCTGTCTCTTTATACATATATTTTAAGAACGATGCGACATGTGTAAAAGCAATGTGTTTGGGTGTAGTGGGGAAAAAGTTGGTTACGGTCATGAGTTACGCGTTTAGTTTATTACGCATGAGGCACAAAGATTAATATTTTAGTGGTTGGCTAGTTGAATATAAAGTTACGTGTTGGAAAGTTTGTATATTTGGACGTGTAGAAGCTGAGATAGATGTTGTTTTCCTTTCATTATATTTCATATATTTTAATTTGAGACCTACTTATTTCTGGATGTGTAAATAGATTTTGTTATGTGAATGTTGTGATCCATAAACTTATTGCCTTATAGATACTTGTATTTTAAACATATTTGTGTGGAAGGCATAAGAAGCTTAGACAGCGTGGTTGTTTACTGTTGATACATTTATAGCTGGGCAACCAACTATAAAAGTTCTGCTCGCCTAAAATATTATTCCTAGCGGAAACGTGTTTACTTGGACATTGATTTATTTTTAAAAGCGATTTAGTAAATACAAGTAAGTGAAGTGTTCCAAAGGCATTTGTTGTTTAACTCTTCAAAAGAATCTCTAGAGACTAGAAAAACCCAATAATCATCTTTTGGTCACGAACCAATCAAGCGATCGAAGCCTTAGTGTTGAATTTGTGTGACGTTGTTAAAGTAATAACAAATGATTGATTTTTGTCAGTAGCAAAAGCAACAGTAAGACAATATGAAACCGATTATTATACTCTCCGTGAGCTCTACTGTATATTACATTTTGAATTACAACTATTAAACCAAAATAAACTTATTTAACTTAAACAAATATAAAGTTAATAATTGTGATAAGTCTTGTTATTGTTGTAAGTTTCCTGTAATATTGCGTACACATTGAAATGAAATTTATGTTAACGCATTCTCTCGCCATATATTATTTTAGGTAGGTATAACAATGTAATCTGAACAAAATGAAGCACATAATCTACCTCTTTCATTTTAACCCACACTTTATAAAGATACGAGTATACATTTATGTATGATAAGTTTACTATCCATAGTGCTATTTAAATAGTATCTTAGTATTTTTTTTTTTTTTTTTTTTTTATATAGGACACGTCAATTGGACCTCGCCTTGCCTGATGGTAAGCTGAAGGTAAAATCCCAGAAAAGAGGGTCACCATTACTTACACATACCGTGTGACAATGGTGACACTCAGCTTGACGGCCTTATCATATGCTTTTTCACGCCCCGCTTAAAGGACCCGGGACTGTAGGAAGAAGGAAACACGTGAGCTGGTAATGAATTCCAGGCCTTAATGGTGCGACAGAGGAAAGAGTCTCCGAACCGCTTGGTTCTTGATCGGATGTTTTGCACCGTGTGCGGATGACATCTAAGACCTGCACGCGTTGTCCTGTGTAGGAAAGGGGAGGGTGGGACTAATTGGAAGAGCTCATCAGAACACTCCCCATGGTACAGACGGTAAAATACAGCCATGGACGCAACATCTCTACGCAGCTGTAAATGTTCTAGGGTGTTCGTGATCTCGGGATTCCCAATGATGCGGATCGCACGTCGCTGCAACCTGTCGAGAGCATCTAGTA
Organism: Eilema griseolum; assembly: GCA_963662185.1. Taxonomy (NCBI): domain Eukaryota; kingdom Metazoa; phylum Arthropoda; class Insecta; order Lepidoptera; family Erebidae; genus Eilema; species Eilema griseolum. Next base: position 12,746,229 of record OY759242.1, read on the forward strand.
AGTACTTTGCTGAACCGTCCCAGAGATGCGAGCAGTACTCCACACAGGAGCGAATTTGTGTCTTGTATAGAAGACACCGCTGCTCCGGCGTGAAAAATCGTCTCACTCTGTTCAGGACTCCGAGTTTTCGTGAGGCTGTTTTGATGATGCTTTCGATGTAGTTTTTGTTATTCAGGTTGCAGCGAACATCCATACCTAGGATATTGAGATTGTCCTGCAGCGGCAGTGGCGTGCTCTGAAGAGTGGGGAGGGGAAGGAAAGAAGATACTTTTGCTGTAAACGCACATGCCTGCGTCTTCTTGGCACTGAACTCAACCAGGTTCTCAGAGCCCCATTGAGAAATGTGATTCAGGACCCCGTCAAGCTCAGTGACAAGAAGCTGCCTTTTCTCCGCGATATCTGACTGCTTGGCCGCTGGATGTCCATGATAACTCCCATGTAAAGTGCTATCGTCTGCATAACAATGAACATTGCCGGTAGACAGCATGTCGTTGATATGCAGAAGAAAGAGAGTGGGTGATAAGACGGACCCCTGGGGCACGCCAGCATTAACCTGCAGAAACTCCGAAGCTCGTCCGTCACAAAGGACGCGAATACGGCGCCCCTGCAGGAAGCTAGCAACCCAGTTGCACAGCCTAGAAGGCAGACCAAAGGCAGGTAGCTTAGAAAGAAGCGATTTGTGCCAGACTCTATCGAAAGCTTTGGCGATGTCAAGACTAATTGCCAGTGACTCGCCGTGCTTGTCCATAGCCTCACCCCAAAGATGGGTAACGTATGCTAGAAGATCACCCGTTGACCGTTTCGGTCTGAAGCCATATTGCCGGTCATTAATTAAGGAGTGATCCTCTAGGTGCCGCATGAGCTGTTTGTTAATTATGTGCTCGAACACTTTGCACAGCACTGAGGTGACGGCTATGGGTCGATAGTTGGCTGGCTCCGAGCGATCCCCCTTCTTGGGAATCGGCTGAACATTCGCCTCTTTCCAAGGCAAAGGCACTGTACCCGAACTGTAGGATAGCCGGTACAGGCGCGTAAGCATTGGAGACAACTCCGCTGCACATTTTTTCAAAACTACCGCTGGAATACCATCCGGACCACTGGCTTTCCGGACATCGAGTGATTGCAGCACTGCACGGACATCGCTTTGCCTGATATGGATATCAGGCATCGCGTGGTCACTGTCGGGTAGTGTTGGTGGCTGGGTACCACAATCATCGATTCGGGAGTTGGCCGCAAAGAGATTAGCCAGCAGATTTGCCTTCTCTTGCGGCTCATGGGCCAGGGATCCATCAGGGTTACGCAGCGGAGGCAGCGAAGGCTGACAGAAGTTGGCTTGCACGGCTTTAGCCAGTCGCCAGTAGCCACGGCTTCCCGTGGGATGCATCACTAGCTCTTGACCAAGCCGCGCTATGCGCAGGGCATCCGCTCTGACATAGGCCCTTCTACAGACCTTTGTGGCTCTGTTGTACGCCGCCTTGAAGTGGCCCAGATTGGGATGGCGCGTGGCGCGCGCCCTTACCCAAGCGCGGTACGCAGACTGTTTTTGTTCAACAGCTTCCGCGCACTCGCGCCCGAACCAAGGGCGCACCCCGCGGTCACCGGTGACATCGGTGTATGAGATATAGTATTCCATACCCAGACCGATCTCACCGATAGCCATAGTATATCTCTTATCACACAGAGTTTGGGTCTATTATTGTTAAAGGTTCAGGAAATAGGAGTAGGTTCGAACGCATTTTAATAATCTATACGCTAGTCACTACCTAGTTCATAGTAGTAGATCTAGCCTGATAGATATGTAGGATAGGGCCATTTTTGCACATAACACGCCATTAAACACGAATGCTTGACAAACATGAAATCCGTTTATAGGTATTTGTTTATTTTTCCTTGAATATTTACACGAGTTCTTACATAAACAAATGGTAATCACAGTGTATTGCATTATTTGAAATTCTTAGTATAAGTTTTCCACTTCTCGTTACTTAAATTTATGTAGTGAACCTACAAATTTGGTAAAAGCAAGCTTGCATTTGTCGACAAAGTACCGCTCTCCATCATTTGTTAATAAATGACTAGGTTTAAAGTTTGATATATGGTCAAAAAACAGTCTGGAAATTTATTATTCTGCACGAAATTATAAAACTTGAGCCATTTTTAAAAGGTACTTATACTTCGTAATAGAGTGTATAGTACCAAATTATGTAAATTTGACATCAATTTTTATACTTACGAGCCGTTAATTATTTGGTAGTTATAATCATAAAATCTACGATAAGAAAATACTTACTATTTTCATCTGGCAAAAGTGTGAAGTCCAGAAATGACCGTTAGATTCTTATGGACCCAGAGCCCGTGAACGAAATACCTTCATCATTTTATAAAAGCTAAAAGTTTGTCAGCGCACAGGTAAGAACAGTGAACCATTATTAAGTTTGAGTCGTTGTAGTGACTTTGGCAAATATACGGTACTAAAGCTGTGAAATACAAGTGGTAGACAAGCACACGGTCCATCTAATGGGAAGTGTTTACCGTGGCCTATGGACGTGTGCAACACCAGGGGCGTTATATTTGTGCTGCCAAATCTACTTTCGTCAAGTATTAAAGCATGATTTTTAGAAATTATCCGTGTGGTGACGCAGAAAGAATACAAGTATGATAACCCCATCTCATCAGAAGGGTGTCATAAGAGGTGACTATTGGTAACATACGCAGATGATATCACAGCTAGAGAAAGAAATCTCGAAATAAAACCCTGTACCAACCTGTCTGGCCAGTTTGGAAACGGCAAGCCAAAGCCTTCCAACATTGGGAGAGCCCTGGTCTAGTAGTGAGCTGTGATGGGCTAGTTAATTGATTGATTGATTTTAGGTATTCAATCAATCAATCAATCAATCAGCCCACTGCTGGACATAGGCCTCTCCCAATGTGCGCCATTTTCTCCGATCCTCCGCCTTCCGCATCTAGTCTGTCCCAGCCACCTTTTTCAGGTCGTCAGTCCATCTGGCTAGGGGGCGTCCTACCTTTCGTTTACCTTCTCGCGGTCTCCACTCTAGGACTCGTTTGCTCCAACGGCCATCGGTCCTTCGGCAAACGTGGCCAGCCCACTGCCACTTTAACTTGCTTATTTTGTGGCCTATGTCGGTAACTTTGGTTCTCTGTCGAATAACCTCGTTCCGAATTTTATCCTTTAGAGAAACTCCAAGCATAGCTCGCTCCATAGCCCGCTGCGCGACTTTTAAGCTATGGACCAGCCCCACTGTAAGTGTCCACGTTTCGGCACCGTAAGTCATAACAGGTAGGACGCACTGTTCAAAGACCTTTGTTTTGAGGCATTGCGGTAGGGGTGAAGAGAAAACTCGACGTAGTTTGCGAAATGCTGCCCAACCCAGTTGGATCCTTCTGGCTAGTTCTTTCTCGAAGTTGTTTTTACCGAGCTGGATAACCTGCCCCAGGTAGATATATTTTTGAACAACTTCGAGTGTCGCCCCTTCGATGGCAATCGGTCTCGGTGCAACATGTTCGTTGAACATAATTTTGGTTTTATCCAAGTTTACACCGAGGCCGACGCGTCGAGAAGCTCCATCTAGGCTATGCAGCATTTCGCCCAGTTGTTCCAACGATTCCGCTACTATGACGATGTCGTCGGCGAACCGAAGATGTGAGATGTACTCACCGTTAATGTTTATACCCCGCCCAGTCCAATCCAGAGTTTTGAAGACGTCCTCCAATGCGTTGGTGAATAGTTTGGGGGATATAACATCTCCCTGTCTCACTCCACGTTGGAGGCTAATAGGTTTCGTCTTCTGGTCTTGGAGCTGGACGGACATTGTGGCAGTGTCATACAAGCATCTCAGCACCTCGATGTATCGCCAATCGACACGACACCGCTGTAGGGCATCCAGAACTGCCCAGGTTTCGATGGAGTCGAAGGCTTTTTCGTAGTCCACAAATGCCATACACAGCGGCTGATTGTATTCTTGGGCCTTTTCTACAATCTGCCGAACAGTATGGATGTGGTCCACGGTGCTATAACCTTTTCGAAACCCGGCTTGCTTCGGTGGTTGGAACTCGTCGAGCTTACCCGCAAGACGATTTGTGACGACTCTCGAGAACAGCTTGTAGACATGACTCAGGAGTGAGATGGGCATGTAGTTCTTCAGCAAGGTCTTATCTCCTTTTTTGAAGAACAGTATCACCGCACTCCCGCTCCATGCCCTAGGTGTTAGACCTTGTAGGATGACGGAATTAAAGAGGCTTGCTAGCTCTTTTAGGATTGGAGTTCCGCCTGCTTTCAGGAGCTCAGTAGTAATACCGTCATCACCTGGGCACCTGTTGTTTTTCAGTTGTCTGAGAGCCGCCTCCAACTCGCACTGCTCGATATCGGGTATCTCCTCGGTGTAATGGCGCGTGAGTGGGGCTCTGTGGTCTTCATCGCTGTGTCCCGTAGGTATACTCGTCCGTGATGCATATAGCTGTGCATAGAACTTTTCGATCTCATCGAGAATCTCGAACCTTGAGGCAGTTATTTTACCATCCGCAGTTTTAAGTTTCGTCAGATGGGGCCTCCCCAACTGCTGAGCGAACACTTTCGACCCCCTATTTCGCTCAATCGCCTCCTGGACGATATGGGTGTTGTAGCGTCGGAGGTCGCATCTAATCAGCTTTTTAATTTGTAGGTTTAAGGCTCTCTCGTCTGACGAAGACGACGGTGTGGATGACTTCTCACGTCTCTTTCTCATAAGTTCGAGAGTCTCAGGAGAGAGCTTGGACTCTCGCTGTTTGCGTTTCCCGGGAAAGAACTTTCGAGACACTTCCTGTAATGTTTTGACCACTGTGTCGGTTTTCTCGTCAATGCCGTTTGTGGTTTCCAGTGTTGCGAAACGATTTTGAAGTTCCAATTGGAACTTTTCGGACCCTAGAGTGACTTGGAGTGGCGTAGGTCGGAGAGTAGACCGTATCATTCGGAATCTTTCAGCCTTGATGTTGATATTTAGAGAGTCTCGGACAAGTCTGTGATCGCTTCCGGTTTTAAACTTGTTGATCACAGAGACGTCTCTAAATATGTGCTTACTGTCCGTCATCAAAAAGTCTATCTCGTTTCTTATAACAGAATGGCACACTTATCCGACGTTGCCAAATCCACTTCCTGTGGGGTTTTTTCTTAAAGAAACTATTGATTAAGAAGAGCCCCTGCGCCTCGAGGAAGTTAACTAGCATTTGTCCCCTGTGATTTCTGCACCCCACTCCATAAGGTCCGATTTTCGTCTCACCGCGTTCTTGTATTCCCACTTTAGCGTTGAAGTCCCCCATAACAACGCTGTAAGTGGCCTTGGCGGTGTGATTCATTGCCTTAGCAATATCTTCATATACGGCCTCGGCACTTTCGTCGGGGTGAAGCGAGGTCAGCGCATATACCTGTATCACCTTCAGCGAACGACTGTTCGTGATTTTTACGATAAGTTACGCTACCCTGTTCGACACACTACCGATTTCAACAACGCTGCTAATGAGGTCCTTTTTTACCAGAAAACCGACACCTCCCTGGGAGAGCGGTTCACCTTCTCTGAAGTAGAACAGGTCGCCTGACTCAGTGGTTGTCGTGTCCTCCCCCTGTCTTCGGATCTCGGACAACCCTAATATATGCCAATTTATGCGACCTAGTTCTACCTCTAGTTCCGCGAGGTGCCTGTCCAGACGAAGTGTACTGCAATTGTACGTTGCCAGTAGTAGTCGCCGGTTTCGGTAGCCTCCCGTAGCCCGGAGATTCTTCGCACCCCCCGTCCCGCCGTTACCCGAACCGCTACCTTGGCTGGGAATAGCGGGACCGCCGGGAACTGGGGGCCTTTTGTTGTGGCGTCTATTCATTTGGGAGGGTTTTTCTCAGGTGTTTTTCTCTCATTTGGGAGGTGTCTATTCATTTGGGAATTTTAGGTATTACCTTAAAAATATTATTAGAAATCACGTCATTCATAGCTAGACACTTTAACATCATGGTAACTCCTTCCCAAACACCCTTAATGTTCATGAAAGAATATTTACTAGTGTAATAATTGATTTTTATCACAGAGTACGGAAAAGCGGGCGCGGCGATTCCGTGCTCTGTGATTTTTATATATAGCTAGCCGTCCACCTGTGAATCCGCCCACGTGGATCTCTTATCTTCGGTTTTACTCAACCGATGGCATTCAAACAAACGTAAGATTTTAAATCTAACCAAGACCTTTCTAACAAAAAAAAGCATCAAAATCCGTTCAGTAGTTGTTACATACATCGCGATCAAACATCTCTTTGTGTGAAAAATTAAAGATTTTTATCTTTTCTTTTTTTCCAGCAACTAATATCAGGTCCACCCCTTGGTACCAGCTTATCCTTGAATTTAGGGAAACGTACAAATATCTGCCATTATATTATTATATAAATTGCTGTCTGGCTGGTAATGTCTAATAATATTTTGAAGATAATACCTAAATCACTCTTACTATTTGATGAAAGTAGATTTTCTTCACACCTTTAGTACCATATACCTGCCAAAGTCACTATAACCCAAACTTCATAATGGGCCATCGTTCTTACTAGTATTGGGAGCATGCGCTGACAAAGTTCCAGCTTTTATAAAATGACGAAGGTCTGGCTTTCACGAGCCTGCGGCCACACTTAGGTCACTTATCTAACGCGCTAATGGCTGTCTCGGTTACTTGGATCACAAGTGACAAATTTGATCAGGATGTATCCACTTTGGTATCTACCACTATTTTTATGATAGCATTTTCGCAAAAATTAGTAAACGTGGTCGTGCGTATGCGTTTTTTTGTAATGTTTTATAAAGCTTTTTAAGTCATTTTAGCCTATTCTAAAGATTTCTACTTTTCTGCATACTCCTATAAAATAACTGTCACCCTCATAATTATCTTATTCACGCATTTATAGCAAAAGATATTTGTCTGAAATCCCGTATTTGCGAACCTCGATTCACAATGACTACGTGATACGGCATGACCCGGTTGTTCGGCCCGATAAATCTACTACTAAAACCCGCCCGCTACTTGAGACCAATACGAGATCAACCAAGGCGTAAATGATTTTATCTTGCGTTATGTAGGTACCTGAACTTGCAAGCTGATTTATTATAATATAGTATTATATAGTTCAAGTTTTACTGGAGCATGCCACAATTACAGACGTGCGGTAATTAATCTAGTCATCTATCTTTTTTTCATTTTCATTTTCATTTTTCATTTTCATCTACTCATGCATCTTAGTCGTTCTTTTTATTCTGCTGTGTTCGTATACCATTTTTCTCTAGATTGTGTGAGCTTGTTAGAATAAGTGGCCGACAACCGGGTCTAACAAACAATTTTTTACAATGATATGAGTTTTGGTGGACATATTGCAATCACTTCATGTAAAATCAACACTATATAATATGATATATGCGAAAGTAACTGTGTCTGTTTATTACACTTTTACGCCTGAACCGATTTTAATGGAATTTAGTAGAGAGATAGACTAGAGCTTGGGAAAGTACATTGGATATGTTTGGTGGCGATCACAGACATTCACAAGGGTGGTGCTGCGAGCAGCAACTAGAATTTAACACGATTATATTAGTAAAAAGCTCAAAGTATGTTGATAACATTCACCTCTTTTATAAGGATCGTTTTCCAATACCGGATATTGTCGCTTTCCAGATGGTAATAGCTTTCAAAAAGGTTTGCGTGATTCTATTATTATATGCGTGAGACTATTAAATACCGGGTTGATCTCAATTTGTATATACATTTTTCACTATCAGATACTTCATTCTATGTTTTAAGAATAAATACAGAGGACTAACGTGTTGCACTGCTAATTCAAAATTAATATAGTATATTGCTTCCCCCAGTCTATTAATATTATATACCGTACATAGTAACATAATACAAGTAATACAAGTGTAATATTATAGAAAGTGAACAAACAATACATATTATACATACGCACACGACTACTCACCTCCATTATTTTAAGTTATCATTCCGAACTCTGCAGCACGCAGCAGTACTGCACAGCACAGCAGTACTGCACGACAATGCTGCACAGCACTACCGTTCTCCATATGATCCCTATGACTTTACATGACATTACATTCCGAGCTACGCACAACTGCTGCACAGCAGTGTTGCGCAGCAGTGCTGAGAAACAACAACACATCACTATGAACATTGCAACACTGCTGTGCAGCACTGTCATGCAGCACTCTCATGCAGCACGGTCATGCAGCACTGCTGCGTGCTGCAGGTCGGAATCATACCTTTACTGGTAAGGATTCAAAATAATTTCATACAATTTTATGGAAATTTATACCAGGTCATTCATCTTAGCAACAGTCGTCTATATACCACACATGAGGTCAAAAGTACCCGTTTTCATTCATGTGTACGAAATAGCTACCAGGTTTGTTAATTAAACCAATATCTTAGCAAGAATGTGCGTAGCGGCAATAAAGGCCACCAATGTTCTGTACTGGACATTGCCTCATATACCACAGGATAGATGTTTGGGTTTAATTGTTATGCCAGTGTGAATAGCTAACAAAAACTTCAGAGGGTTGATGCCTGCTTTGTAAAGGATCGTGCAGAATCTAATAATACAAATCCGAGAATGTGATCATAAATGTCAACAAATCCGGCAGGTTCCCGTACATTAAAAAATCTAAAGAAATACGGGCTCAAATAGGCGATATATTTCAACACATGCCATGGGCGAAGCTGGGGCGTATTTTCGACATACGTTCTTTCAACTAGTATCAAATTTGAGTATTTTATCGAACGACTGCTCACGTCGTGAAGGCCGTGATATATCTTAATGGACGCCATGTCGCATTCAAGACCGACCCCGCTGATGTCACAATAATACTTATGTACCTACCTACCTTGTATTAAGCTGTTTGTTTTCTGTTACTGACAATATAAATTCAATTCAGGATGATCTAAAGAGCACACTAAACTTACATTATGATATAGGTATTATTATTACTTGGGCTGCTATTGCCATTGCCCGCGTCTCCGCCCCTGTGGATATCGACTAACGCGATTAAATATGGCCTATGTCCTTTCCCAAGGTTTAATCTACCTCTGCGCCAAAGGGGTTTGGGTAAAGTTAGCGTCGTTTCGTAATTGAGCAGCAGCAATATGAAAGTACAGTATAAAGTGACCAAAAGTTATTTATGCTGTTGATTGATGGCATTTGTTGTTACACGTATTGAGAACTCACTTGTACTTTTCTCTTTGTTATTAGGCCCGACCGGTTTCGGTACGGCACTCGATAGTTGAACCGACCAAAGGTCGAAAAATTTTTATTGCATCAATCTATAGGGTCAATTATAAGAGTCAAATCTCTCTAACAAGCCTAGTAAATTAGAAAAAGGGAAATCCATGAAAGAGAAGAATTAGGTTTAGGCATGTCGGTTCGGCTCGGAAATACTTGAAAGCAGTTTTGTATCTTTTCAAAATTTAGATAATGTTTCCTTGCAGTGGAATTCACTATCTCTAGTATTTAGAGTACATTCCCTCCAGGATGGATAGAATCTTTCATCCTGTATATCTCAGCTTTGATATAACTTACGATGAAAAAAAAAATTATACACAGGACTATGAAATGGGATCAAAATTATTGATGGTTGCTGAAAAAATAAATGACGCCACTCGTCCATACACAATTACGCAAACCCCTTACATCAGCCCCTGCTGCGCGGTCTGCAGCGGAAGATGGCCTGTCTGATCATCAGAGTTACTTTCACTTTGGGTGCTTAGGGGCCCACAAGACCGAATCTTCAAGCCGGTGTGCTTGCTGAATAACGGACGAGGTTCTCGCTTTGGCTTTCCTCTTGGGGTTGCGGGGTCGGATGGCAGTAGCCCCCAGAAAAGCCAAAATAATGCCAAACAGATTACACACATACAAGAGCATGACGGCATACGGAATCACGCAAGAGTTTTAGGTCACCGCCGGAAAACAGCGCGCAGAAGGGTCGCCCGCTTCTTGTGGCAAGTGGGTGAGGGTTACCGTACCTGAGCTGGGCACGGCTAAAGAAGTTGGGCCAAAATCGTGATCCCCTGAAACTCCGCTTAGCAACGTGAAACATCGGTCGCGCGAGGGAGTTGGCCACCATACTCTCCAGACGGAGGGTGGCCGTGGCGTTACTGCAGGAGACTTGGTGAAGTGGCAGTAGCTCAATGCTCATTGGGGACGGCTACCAACGATGTACATAGGTGCACCTGACGGACAGGCTTGGGTGGGCGTGGTGCTCTCCTCGGAAGAGCACCACTCTCTTCAGAAAGTACTTCCAGAAAGTTTTGTAGAAATCGAAGGGTAACGAAATTTTTGAGTTAAGATATCTTGACTGAAACAAACGTCCTTTCGTCGTTCAAACTAACCGACAATAGTCTGTATCTCCGTCTGACGTAATAATATACTATCAGGTGGACTACGTCATAAGGATTCAAGTACTTATTTTCAAATGAAACTTCTGTTTGAACAAATCAAAACCTAGATAGCGAAATAGTGTCCTCCTTTTGTTACTATACAAGATGTTGTCATTATACTATAACCTGAGTTACAGTTTTTTATCAAATTGGTAATACTTTCAGAAAACATATTATTATAGGTAATTGATTGTTTTAGATTTAATGATGCCGTCAGTAACCTATGAGTTTTTATTGAGATTACCTATGTTTATACTCATATTGTGAAATGGTAAATATTAATTTATAATCTAAATGTATCACTCTAAAAATGGATCTTGATGGACTACATTTATTATTTGTGGATTTAAGTGAAAATATGTGGAGTGGAAGTCCTCAGTCCACTCTAAGTCCAATCATAATCAAACGAAAACTTCTTAAAACCCTTTGAAAGGACATTATTGTTTCCTTGGTAATTCTTCTTTTTTAAACCAGATGGAAAAAAAAGCACCTGATGGAAAGTGGTAACCATGGTCTATGAACGTGTGGAACACCTGGAGCGTCACACTCGTGCTGACGACCCTGTAAGAACTTTTTAATGACCTTCTTGAAGAACCCCATATTGAAGTCGCTTGGACAAACCACGGCGCGCTTGGAAAAATATTTACGTCCGATGATGCATAATTCTATTGTTCGCAGGTATGTGGCGATAGTGAAACCACTGCAACACAGACTGAGCAGGCGAGTGGCGCGTGCGGCACTGTTCACGGTTTGGTGCGCAGGCACATTACTGGCGTTGCCGAGTCTACTCTACTCTGATACATACACAAAGCAGTAAGTACCTTTAATTCAAGCATATCATTTATCTACAACTCCACAGAGTACCGCGGCCGTGAGTATATTCCCGGCGGTGAGTAGGGTACCCAGAGCTCACTGGAGAGTTATTGTGCTGTTAGTGGAAAGACCAAGCAGGGAGTTCATTCCACAGCTTGAACATGTGTGGGATGAAGTTTCTTTCATACCACACAGTGCGCACCGTTTCCGTTCGCAATGTGTCTTCACTCAAATTTTTGTTCTTACAAGGTTTGCAGCACCAGTGTGAGTGGTGTTGCACACGTCCTTAGGTCACAGTAACCACTTTCCGTCAGGTGTGTCGAGTGATTTTCTAACCTAAGTTGTATAGGAAACAAATCTAACATTCTATTGCTTATAAGTTTGCAGATGCTACCTACTCCACAGACTTAAAACTCTGTTATGGTTATGAAAAGTTAAAAAAAGTACATTGCGATTCGACTATTCACGGATATTAGAATGAGGTGTTACCTACGGTTTCGCCCGCGTAGATTTTTGATCTCTTTCCCGCAATAACTGGCAATTCCGGGCATAAAAAGTTGATAATAATTTAGCCTTGTACCAAATTTCAATCTGGTTCCGGTTTACCAGCCGTTTAAGTTTGATTTAGAGACAAACACCCAGACATGTTTACAAACTTTCATATTTATAATATCAAAATATTTTACGTTTAGGAAAGTGGGTACTAAAGAAACAAGTAGTTGGAATTATGTTAAACAAGAAATTATTAATTTGTAATTATATAATTTAGATATTCTATGTTGTCAAGAAATATCTAAACATAACTTAGTAAGAACAATGAGTTTCTTTTAGAACACTAGTTAATTCGCAGTGAATAAAAATATGTTTGTTTAGTAGATGGGCCTAAAATTTCTGTTATGTCGCTACAATGTAGAAAACATAGGACATTAAATATTTCAGCAGCCTCGAGGTAACACGGAGCTACTGTCACTAGGAGCCCTTAACATAAATTCTGCAGACTTACTATAAACGTACCTGGGTCAATCCTTGTGGTCTGCTAACTATCTCATTATACCTCGAGAACATTAAAATACTTTTCAGAGTGTTAGTTATGTACCTAAATAACGATACTACTTTACATAAACACGATTAAACTCATGCTGCCATCCTGACGATTTACAACAATAACAAATATTCCATAACTTTTACAACGATAAAGGCTTTTGATAATAACAAATTTAAATTACAATCTATATTTTTCTCTTGCAATCTATAAGAGAAAATTCACCTTCACATTGTACAATATTGACGAGCTGTGCTAGCAATTTCAATTATAATAGCTGTACTAGCTGAACGGTGCAACCGCACACGGTCTGTCGACTAAGCCTTTTTCGCTCAGTTGGCAGTAATTTACGAAGATGGAATTAGTATTTGATTGGTTCGCGTGTGTTCCCTCCCTCTTTGGTCATAATTATTTGGTTCGACGAATAAATAAATAATTTAAATTATATAATCCGCCGTATTCTTTACTATCGACTATCAAACTTTAACCACCAGCTGTTGGCCGTTACCGGAACTTATGGGAATCTATTCCCAGGCTAAATATTTTACTTAAACTTTAATGAGATCTAGGTATTTAAACTATCATGGTCACTGACATTAGTATCAGAATAAACGGGATATTTACCATGTTTCATTATTTTGAGTTTCCGATATTTCGGCGCTGTTGCAAGCACCATGATCACGGAGGAACTGGAGTATTGGCGGTGAACAAAGAAAAATCTACCCTCTTTCGAGTTCTTTTACTACGCGTATCTGCACTACTATTGGTTTCACTCTCACTACAAACTCGAACCCGATCTCGATCACGTTCACGACATACGATGCTCACTGTATCCACTCGCGATTTTGTTTTAGCTTGTTCCCGGTTGTTTTTGCAAATGTGGTTTTTTTCTTTGTTCACCGCCAATACTCCAGTTCCTCCGTGATCATGGTGCTTGCAACAGCGCCGAAATATCGGAAACTCAAAATAATGAAACATGGTAAATTTAATGAGATCATTCTCATAACTGCTTTTCATCGAAAATTGTATAGGTAAGTAATGCGGGAGGTACCTATATGTATTTGCAATATAGAACTTTGCAAAGTAATTAGGACTAGTTAAAAAGTTTTTTTATCCCTTCAGCAAGTAAACACTCTGTCTACCCATGTTGTCGGACTTGTTACAGAAACTAAAAAACTATTGCAACATCTGTCGGTTTCTCGTTTATTTTCAATTTACTTTATCGTAACAAATATTTAATTATTCGTTTTATCGTCATATTGCAGATTCTAAAAGAATTGATCATTTGATTGCTGTTTATTTATTGTTGTAGACCAATACATTTACAGTAGAGACAAGTAGGTAGCTGGTAGGTAGGTTATTAGCTTCAAGTAAACTTCTTCCTTCTTATGTTACAATATTGATGAAATATATCAAACAGTATGTTATTGTTACTTTACTATCATTAAAGTGTCGATACAATTTATATACCCGAAGTTTATGATGATAAAAATAAAAAAATAATAATGATCCATGTAGTTCGTGTGGAATTCATTATTTCATTAAATATTTCAGTAATAGCAGTATAGTTTGTATGTTAGAAATCTTTGATTGATTAATTTGACTTAGGACAATTTTCTAGTGGCAATTTTCTTTCAGAACTCCTTGTAGGAAGTCACTGGCAGTCTAAATTTGGTTTTGCGTAGTATTCGGTTTGTTGTATTCTCCCCCATATTGAATATAAAGGTTAGTTCTTATTTGCAAAATTGGTCGTTTATTATTAATTTTACATAAAAATGGCAATGCAAATTGAATTTCCTACATTTTAGGATGTATAATTTTTCACTAGGACTGATATTTTTCGATTTATATCCCAAAAGGTGGTGAGAAATAAACTTTCGCCCTTAAATTTAAGCCATTAATATAAGCATTTTTCGTATAATATTAAAAATAAATGACTTATTCAGTAAACAATAATTGCCTTTAAATTCAAGATAGCAGATAACGCAACGAACCGAATACCACGCAAAACTAAATATAAACTGAGAGTGACCTCTTTCAACGAATTCCGAAAGAAAGTTGCCACTAGAAAATTTTTCTTAGTCAAATCCTATCTATATTTGACAAAGATCTCTCGTGTATAGGTAATATCGATGGCACTATGTGGTTTTTAGAATTTTCGTATATTTGTCTGCATGGGGTTTCGACTTTTATATGTCTGAAATATATTTATAAACTCTGTATTCTGCATGACGTGCTACTGTGTTTAATTTAAGTTGGTACACAAAAAATAAATGCTTAAAAAATAAAATATATTAAGTTCACAAGACATAGTTGTAAATAATTAAAACCTTGTTTTGCTTGTATCAGCTGTATTTTCGGACAGACAATTACATTGGGCAACTCAACTCTGTAGCTTTTGTAATAAATTCAGACAGCTAACTGATGTAAAAGCCCAAGGTCGGTTTATTTTATTTTAGTTACTTTCACAGCGTTCATGTCTTACAATATTCGGCTATAGGGTAGATAGATAGATAGATAATTCTTTATTGTATACCAACAGATTTACAATAGGACAAGTAGGTAGCTGGTATCCAAACAATAAAGTTTAAAAACGAGTAGTACACACTGTTTATTATTTAGGTATAGCTCAAGTATTCATCCTGTAAGATTGTATAAAAGGTTTTATTAACAGTGGAGCAAGATTGTGATCTTAGTAATAACAGAAGAAGCCAGACTGTTTCAGCCTACACAAGAGGGAAAAAGGTATGCGTGACATGACCAAATATAGAGTACCTATAGCTGTACTTCGTAAAAACGTAGGTATCTAATCATATCGATTGGTAGATTTAAAACACATCGTGTTTGTGTGAACATTTTCTTGCCATTCTTTTGCTATAAAATATGGGCTACATCGAGGAGGTTAACGTAAAATTACTGAAGCGGCGTTTTCGCAAGCTTTAAATAAATTGCTCCCAGATAACAGAGTAACGAACGAGGTACATGAGAAAATCCACGAGTTGTGAAATACACGAATGTGAAGTCGAAGCTATCTATTGGTTAGGCCTCGATTTTCATTGTTTAGTACATTATGTGTTTAGCATGTTTTGCATTGTTTTGTTACATTAAATGAGAATCTCAAAATATGTATATAGTTTTATATATGTATAGGACACATAAATTTGACTTCGTCTTGCCTTATGATAAGCTGAATGCAAAGTTTCAGTAAAGGGGCTCGCCATTTCAGATATGTACAGTCAGTAGCAGATCGATCTTAACGATAAAGTCTCAAAATGATCTTAATACCAAGGTATTAAGAGCATTTCGAACTGTTTTATTGATTAAAACTGTATTATCGTTCGCCAGATTTGGGAATCGAAGAAAAGAAGATTTAAAGATATCTACAGTACGCTCAAACTCGCCTGGAGCTAACTGCTTGTGCCTTATCAGATGCTTTTTCACGCCCCGACTTGTAGGGACCCGAGACTGTAGGAAGGAAGGATGGCGGGCTAATTATATAGTGATTAAGAACTATAAAATAAAATTATAAATAAAATTGTTTTATTATAAACCTAGATATACAACGGGGTCAACATGGCTCTTCCAACACCTTAGGGGTTCAAGTTATCTTAGTCTAGTGCACCTGCTAAGCAACAGACGTGGTTCTAGCATAGGCTTTCCTCTGGGGGTTGAAAGGACAGAGGGCAATTTGCTCTTGGAATAGCCGACATTCCAATCAAAAACACTAAATGAAATAAATAAAATATTCTACAACATTCGCACGACAAGTTTATAGGAGAATTTAAAATATTCAAGCTCAGTTGGTTTTGACCCTCATATTCCCCTGTTTTATGGACGCGGGCTCAAGTCCCGCCTTGGACGTTGATATTTTCCGACGTAACCTGCTGGGAAATCCCTCTGAAAATGATGATAATGGATGTATTGTTTCAGGTACGTTAACGGCGAAAGAGAAATATGTTTCATCAAATGGCCGGACGGCAGCAGCTACCCTTCGTCTAAACCAGATTACTAGTACGTATTCATTCGGTATTTATTCAATATTCATTCAGTATTCATTCAGTATTCGTTCAGTATTCATTCAGTATTCGT
This sequence comes from Eilema griseolum, assembly GCA_963662185.1. Classification (NCBI taxonomy): domain Eukaryota; kingdom Metazoa; phylum Arthropoda; class Insecta; order Lepidoptera; family Erebidae; genus Eilema; species Eilema griseolum. The sequence continues at coordinate 12,762,636 of OY759242.1, forward strand.
TCAGTATTCATTCAGCATTCATTTAGCATTCATTCTGAATTAATTCAGAAGTCATACGGCTTAGAAAAGGTTACCACGTACTTTAATCTGACTTGAGCTGCTGATTAACGGAAGAGGCTTTGGCCCGGGCTTTTCACTCTATGAAGTGAGTTAGATGGCAAGAGCTCCTGCCATATCGAACATTAGTCAAATCAAGAGCAACAGAGTGGTCAAACAATACGAACAAAACAAAACAAAACGGCTCCAACGTACAAACAAGCAACTGGAATTATCACTGTGATGATGATGATGATGATGTATGACAGAATGACTATGTGCTACGCTCTCTATACAAAAAAAAACTATGTGGACTAATAATACTGCTTTTATTTTTAAGACCCTTTGTAACTTAACGTTGAAAGCAAAGTTCGCCTTTGTATAAAGTTTTTTTTATCATACATAAATGTTTAGATCTTTTTTACATTATCATACCCGAGGCTCTATGGCACAGAATGTATTTTCACGAAATCAAAAACGTGCCACTATAAATCTAATATTACTAGAGCTGTTCACTATTCACCCTCACTACAAATATATGGTTTTTCTAAGGAGTTGAGTAGCATAACTCTAAAAGAGATTTTTATTTGTGGACCAATATTTGAATCACATTCATATTATTCTTAGACATCATTCTTATGTGAAGGCCCCGGATTAACGCGAAGGTGATGATGATCTTGTTGGAGATCATAATAATCTATAGAGATCTTTGTAAATGTAATACAAAAATCTCCATACATTATTATGATCTTAAATTGCCACCTGGCAGAATAAAAAAGCCATATTATTTTATTTATATAAAAAAAACAAACGTTACTTACTTTATATATATCTTATCTGTAATGCGCTATACAAAAATAACGACTGTAGAAGAAGCTTATGAAGTGTCTTCCGACAAAAACAGGTGGCGAGCTATTGGCTCTGCTTAAACTAAAACAAAAAATGCATGATTATAAATATGTGTGTATGTAAACAAAAATACAAAATACCACTGAGTATGAAGAAGCACAAAATCCGGTCATGGTCAGAACACATTCCATTACGTCAATTAATCTATTTGCTATTGGATATTATTATTAAATAATATTATGTTTGCTTCCACAAAAATTGGTTTATTACAACATTATAACAATTTCCACAGCATAGTTGTTATGGAGTCAGACTTTTAACCAAAAGATTGGAGGTTCCAATCTCACCCAATATTTTACCTATTTACATACATCCTACTTCTAATAAAAACTTAGCTTAGCTGAATCAACAAGAAAAGTAAAGTAAGTTAATGATTTGTAAATGGTTCGGTCTGAATTGTAACAATTACAACATTTAATACCGAACTAACAAAGTTTTCATAAGGGCGCAAGTTCTAGTCTATTTGTAATCGGTTTATTAGAAGGGTAAAGTTCAAATCCGAAACTTAGTCCTTACTTTTATTTCTCGTAGTTAATTAACTGGCTAAGTTATACTTCTCGGACTTACATTTTAGTAGTTTGATAGTTTGTATCCTATTGTAATAAGAATGTTTAGTTGAGAGTAGATCTATGTGTGGGTTTTAAATATTGAACACTTTTTTACTCTGTGGGAGAATTTTTCAAATGAAATAGGTCCCAAGGAAATATGCAAGAAAATTAAGGTACAAAAGTCAATTAATAACAATTAAGTAAATAAATAAAATAAAATAAATAAATATCTTTTATTTCGAACACATTGATTCATATTAATTCATATTAAACTTAAAGCAATTCGGCTATCAGCTCGGAGTTGGAACCCGCGATGCCATAGACACCTTAATTAGTGATGTTAGGAATAGGCTCAATAAAAAGCAGAAGGTTGCTGGACTGTTTCTGGACCTAAGTTCTGCCTTTGATACAGTGAACCATGAGTTATTGTTAAACAAACTCGATTACTACGGCATACGTGATAAATCCATGCAACTTTTGAACTCTTACTTGGAAAATCGGAAATTTTTTGTGGAGGTTAGGGGTCTATCACAGTGCTCTATCAATAAAAACAAGGATAGTACGGTACAGGTTTGTGAGCAAGCTTACAAGTCTAAAATGTTCTGTAGTGCCAGGGGTGTGCCGCAGGGGTCCATATTGGGTCCGATATTCTTCATAATTTTTGTCAATGATCTTGTGTATCATGTGGAGAATAATTTAAACAATCACACCAAGTTGGTACTGTTTGCGGATGATACTAACGCCATAGTCTCAGCTGACAACATGGACAGTCTAAGCGAGCATGTGAACGAAGCCCTGAAGGTGCTAAATGCCTGGTTCACCGTAAACGGACTGCAGGTAAATCCAGCAAAAACAAATACCATGCTCTTCAGATCATCAGCGATAGGCAGTGATCAGCTCAATTGCAGCCTAAATGGTAGCCAAATTAAAACAGTGGAAGTCACTAAGTTTCTTGGCGTTCATGTGGATAGCGACTTGAACTGGAAACATGAAGTTGCTAGAGTGGAAGACGCCATTAGCTCGGCCTGTTATGTGCTCAGAAGCCTACGAAATGATGTTGACACTGTGCAGCTGAAGACAGTGTACTATGCGCTGGTGGAGTCTAGGCTAAGGTACAGCATTCTGCTGTGGGGGGCCAGCTATGAATACAACATTCAGAAGGCCTTCATCATTCAAAAAAGAGCCATTCGCACAATCGTGCGTATCAGGCAACAAGAGTCCTGTAGGGAACACTTCAAGGAGCTTGGGATATTGACTGTTCCCAGTCTGTACGTACTCGTACTACTAACATACTTCAAAAAGTATATACACGAGTACGAAACAGAAAATGAAAGAGTAGTTAGAGAAAGTACAAGGCGGAAGGACTTCCAAATAAGAACCACTCCACGGTTGGATATTTTCAAGCATGGCACGGAATACATGTCGATAAAAATGTTCAATAAACTCCCATCAGAGATAAAAATCTCACTTTATAAAAGTGACTTTGAGGCGAAACTGAGGGTTTTTTTGATAGAGGGTTGTTATTACTCGATAGAGGATATTTAGATTCGACACAGGTGAAATAAAAATAAAAGCTGATCTTTCTCTGTATATTTAGATTCCGTTATATTTTGTTTTGTTTTGTTTGAAGTGCTGTCCTCTGTAGTGACTTATTTATTGGATTATTGTTTATTGAATAATTAAGATGACTATTTTAGTGGATTATTATTTATTGGAATGTAATATTTAGTTTCCGTTATATTTTCTTTTATTTTTATTATTTTTTTTTTTGTTAGAAGTGCCGACCTCTGAATGGACTAATTTATTGGAATGATTAAGATGACTAATTATTGGATTATTATTTATTGGATGATGAAATATTTAATTGAATAATATAATTGGATTATTATGCTTATTGAATTATTATAAACTGTTGACTGATTAATTTATTAGGATTATTATGTTTTAATGCTGATGGGCCAATTTGATTGATGAATAATTTGTTGAGCTCATAGAATAGCTTATTTTAATTTATATTGTATTGTTCATAATGTATGTGTAAATACTCAATACCTTGAAATTATATTATATTTTCCAATCCGACACAATGTAAAAATTGTTTTGTGATAAATAAATAAATAAATAAAAAAATAAAAAAATATTTTGTTAGTAACAATATAATCAGGACTATGTTAATAAACAAATTAAAGACAAAAAAACATAAACTATTTAGAGATCAAATGTACTACGGCAGACATGATCTACAATGGTCTACAATGGTCCAAGATAGGCGAGTCGTACCTTTCAGCAATCATTCGCAAAATACTGTTGGAGCTGGCTCGTACTCTGCAGAGCAAGGAGGCTGTTTTTTTTTGCCATATTGCAGCGAAATCATTTGTTTGACTTTGAGCAAACATACCTGACGCACTGTAGAAGCGAGGCAGCCCCATCAGCATTCTATAGTCAGCGCTGACGGCACGCTGCGTATAGTTGATCCATAGGCTGCACGTGTAAAATACCTGGCAGTATGTCTTAAACAAGGTAACCCTAACTGGTTCACTACATCGTGCAAACCTGCGGGCCACCATGTTACATCGCACCACCAACGCTCTACGGCCCCTCTCGATATCAGCTTGGACTTTAAGGTCATCGGTAACATAATGCTCGAGGTATTTAAATTGATACACTCGCTTAATCTCATACTTATTCAACATTATAGGAGGTATTGATTCTGAGCATTTACCACCCCCATCCTTCAAGACCAAATACTCGCTTTTATTAACATTATATGCTAAGCCATGGATTGCAGCGTAACACTCACAGGCTTCAACTCCCTGAGTGCCTTGATTGTTGGGCTCAGCAATGCCATATCATCAGCATAGCTGATATTAGGTGATTAAGACATTTCGTAAATTAAACTCAGAAATCTAAAACTATACTATAATTGGACCTACTTCTGCAAACCGGAACTAACCCATACAACTACCAAAATCGAGTTAAGCACAGAAACTTTTAAAATACTACCTTCTGCATGACATTATAAAGATCTAAATAATCAGACATTGTAGTAATATTGTTTATTTGTTTAATGAATTGAGTCCTATTGTCCCGTGGTTTAGTTTTGCGTAATAAATAATCTTCATTATTGCAATTGGTTCTTCACTGCGTTTTGTATCATCTATTTACAGTGGCAAAGAATTTCTTTTTATATACGTAAACGTTTAAACTATGTACATGTAAATTAGTATTCTTCAATAAAACTGAAAACTAAATTTGTCATGTGGTTCCATTCTGCTTTAATACGAATAGTTATTGTATACCCAATACCAGTCTCAAATAAATAATTTATCAGTCCAACTTTATTCTTCTTAATGCATAATTTTGTTTGTTTCTTTTTTTTTCAATAGTTACAACTTGATATTCCTGGCAGTGACATACGTGGTGCCTATGTCTGTAATGGTTTGGGCATATGCAAGGATGAGCGCCGCCCTGAGAGGACGAGCCATCGGCGAATGCACACATCATCAGATGCAAGTTGTCAGAGCTAAGAGAAAGGTGAGTCCATTAAATTAATAATTATAATTTTTGTTTTATGTTTTCCTTCCATTCTCTTTTTTATAATGTTAACTTTTACAACGTGGTTGATATAGCTTAATTTTTATTTAATATTATGTGTACGGACGTAATATGATTTCTTATTGAAATCGGTTTCAATAAGTAACAGTTCGGTTGGAAAAGAAAGAAAGAAAGAAAATTGCGTATATTTTTGCATAACTGCTGCACATAAAAACGAAGAACTATAACCTCTGCAATCTATTGATTCGTTCTTAAATTTGCACCTTAAAACTCGAGTCAAATAAATAAAAACCGAGAAGCTGTCTAAACAAAGATACATTGGTAAAAAAGACAGGAAAATAGATCTCAATCAAGTTGTTTGTGTTGTCATTTTAGCGAGCTAACAACATAGTAACTATGTAGATTTTCATTATTTATTGGAATGATACTCCAACTCATTTAACTTTCCGGTTGATCCATATATTTTTGCCATTGCTTTGATGTTTTTCATCCAAACATACAAGGAATTTCCCAGAAATTTAGAACGATGGAATTTGGACCCAAAATATTTTTAATGGCACCAAATGAGAGCATGGGATAATATAGCAGGGGTTAAAGACGTGCTCCGCGGCTCGAGTACGCTACTTCCGCAAGGCTAAAATTTACACTAATTTGATTTAAACAAAAACCACGCATCCCTAGCTACCTCTAGCACCCCACTAGGACATATATCTACTTTTTAAGGATATTGGTCATTTTAAAAAAGGGTTATACTCCATTTCGAAAATACTAAACCTGCATGTGCGCCGCGGACTGATAAAGGTTAAGAACCCCTGGATCCATACTAATATTATAAATGCGAAAGTAACTCTGACTGTCTATCTGTGTGTGTCTGTATGTAAGTCTGTCTGTCTGTTACGCTTTCACGCCGAAACCGCTGAACCAACTTTGATAAAATATGGTAGAGGGATTGATTAGACCTTGAGAAAGGATATGGACTATGATTTGTCCCGATAACCGACATCCACATAGGACGAGCCGCGGCCAACAGCTAGTTAAAGCATATTTTGTACTATGTGATTATTAAACACACAACCACACCACATGTGGCAAACATGTGGTGTGGTTGTGTGGTGTTGGTTGATTTCAACTGTGAGATAGTAATATCTGTACTGTACTTACACTTACAATATAGGTACTGTCTTACTGTGCAATATTAACTTACCAGATACACAGTAGTTTCTGGTAAGTTAATATTGCATTCTATGTTTATTGTATAACATATGGCATGAATTTTCTAATATCGTGCAGCCAGAGCGCTTCGAAAAGTTTGCTCGCTACTCTGTAAGAGAGACTTTTATGATGTTGCTTACTTTTACCTGTTACGTGAATGTTGCTTATTGGATATAATACTTTTGGATATAAATATTATGAGGAGATCTTATCTCCAGTTCTAGTAAACCAATTGAAATCAAATATAGCGCAGATTTTCAGTCAGATCACTTTCAGTTTGTTTTCATATCTAGTCATAAATTATTTAAACAAGTTACAGTCTTAAAAGCGGGCTACGGTCTACATTAAAGAAAAATCAATACCCGTTTGTAAATTCTCCTGAAGTCAAACTCAATCAAAAAATATCATCGATGAAATTACGGTAAAGAACGGAAAGTTATGATCAGTCAAAGCAAAAAAATGCAGATAGAAAATTGAAACAGCGTTTGAAAAGTTCAAAACATTCTCTTTAAGATATTGGTTGCGCCGATAGTAGAATTTGTATTTTTTTTTGCTCAATAGTAGTAATTCAAATTGATGACACTGAACACACGCTCCCTATACCCATCTCCCTCCCGCGCTACCTTTTAAAGTGAGATAGCAATCGTTTTCGCCCGCCAATGGACAGTGGCCGCATCGTCACTTCGCATTTTGAACTAGTAAACAATGGCGGCCGCGCACGCGACTCTTAGAAATTAATAATGTTTGTTGGATTTTAACCGCTTTCATAGACCTTTACCGATCGGATTGTGCCTCTCGTGTGTCCCTCAAGTGATTTAGTGATGTGGGCAGCAGCTCCTGAGCCAGGAAGAGAAGATCGGTGCAACGGCCCAGCCAGCAAATGACAAAACAGCACGTGGCGTAGTAAAGGTTAGTGCATCCTCTCCTAATTTCTCGGGTTGCATTCAATGCCTAAACCACCTCCGCGGCAACCCGATCACCTGTCTTGTTTGTTGTGTAAAGCGTCATATGAACATGTTAACTTCACCCCCCGCATAATACAGTCCACTAGCTCAGGTGGCATGAGAATAGCGCCACCAGATATTATTTCTACTTTTTTCTTTCCTACACAGGACAACACGTCCAGGGCTTAGATGTAACCCGTATACGTTGCAGAATATCCGTTCAAGAACCAGGCGAGACTCTTTTTGTCACACCATTACGGCCTAAAATTCATTATCAGCTCACGTGTTTTCTTCTTCCTACAGTTCCTTGTCCTTTAAGCGGGGCTTAAAAAAGCATATGCTGAGACTGTCAAGCTAAGTGTCACCATATAACATGGTATATATATGTAATGGTGACCCTCTTTTCTGAGACTTTGCCTTCAGCTTACCATCAGGCGAGGTGAAGTCGAATTGATATGTCCAAAAAAAAAATTAGTTCAAGTTTTTTAATACTACGATTTTGACTGAAAAGCAGAATAAATCTACATCTTATATATAAAATTCTCGTGTCACAATGTTCGTTCCCGTACTCCTCCGAAACGGCTTGACCGATTCTCATGAAATTTTGTGAGCATATTGAGTAGGCCAACATCTATTTTTCATACCCCTTAGTGATAAGGGTTGTCCACTCTGGGAATACGTATATATAAATCACGCCTTTATCCCCGGAGGGTTAGGCAGAGATGTATCAACACCTACATTTCACCAATCATTGAATTTGATCCCACGTAATAGGGGGTGAGCCTATTTCCGTCTTTCGGGGCACTGTTGTTGACTCAAACCATGCATCTGAGGTTGAGTCTGGGCTGTATATATCTGTCTGATGTTAAACAGCCCTATCCCTTATTCGCCTTGTACGACACCGCATGGGAAGAGATGGGGTGGTCCAAATTCTACTCTGCCGGGAACCATGTAGCACGCGGCAAGAATAAATCTAATAAAAAGTATTCCAATGCTGATCGTAATGTTTCAATAATGAAAAGAATACTTACAAAAACAAATACACGACATCAAAGTAGGACAGTGGCAATAATACCTACTTATTCAATTGTGCCTAGATACACGATAAATGTCAATGAGGGTTTCGGGCGACAGTGTCGATCATAAATCGTCTTGTTGAAAAAATAAATACTATCTATATCTAGCACTTATTCCACTACCGCCGATGGTGAACAAAAAACAAGTAAAGCTAGCAACTACAAAAGGGGTAGTGTAGCGGCTGTAAGTAGCAACTATGTCGCAACGATGCGATAGATCTTTGTTAGCTCATGCCGTTGCGTTAAAACTAGCAGAGAGAGAGAGAGAGGCAGAGAAAGAGAGAGAGATTCATTTATCTGTTCATGGTATGGTATAGCATGGTAATTGAACGTCTTGGCGCGGTTTTTGCGTGAGTGTAAGTATTTCACTCAATCCATGCTCAATCTGTTCATGTATCTGTGTTTTGAGCGAGATAATATTCCATACTTGATCATTTTTCTTTGCTACTACCGTAGGACAAGTGCTATGACATACATTACAGTAGATACTGATATCCTCTTCACTGGAGTTTTGCTTAATATATAGCAACCGGCGACTACATTCGATCACTACTAACAAACACAGCAACTAGGTTTCCTGAAATGGTTTCGGTTACAAAGTGTCTACGTTTGCGCAGTATCGAATATAGAGGAACTGCTAACGTGCTATTCCGTGTCAACAGTTTAAATTTGATTCCTGTGAACGACATTCTATAAGACGTAACTATAAATTAATATTCAAGTGGGCAATAGTGGATATTTTGTATTGGGCTTTAGAACTGAAACTTCGTAAATTAGTATTCCGGAACTATGAATCAGAATAATAAATTCAATAACCGAATCCGATTAGTTTTGCATAATTATGTTTGTTAGTATACACGGCAAAATTCAGGTAGGCAAATAGTTAGCTATTTTAAGAACACCATAGAGCAAATTCGCATAATAATGTCAGTATTTAATAGATAAATAATTTCTGCATTCGATATTTGCCTTTAAAGTAATAACATGTAAGAAATCATATTTCATTAAAAGTCTACGTTCTTTGTGTTCGTGACAGACAATATAAAGTAACAGTGTCAGTGCTCGCGAATTTGTGAAAATAAACCGTACAATAATGCGCGTAAAAACTTACTTTGGGAATAAAGGTATTTAAACTATCATGGTCACTCACATCAGTATCAAAATAAACGGGATATTTACCATGTTTCATTGTTTTGAGTTTCCGATATTTTGGCGCTGTTGCAAGCACCATGATCACAGAGGAACTGGAGTAGTAGCGGTAAACAGAGAAAAAGTTTTTTCCTAGGAGTAATTATATCGATCTACCCTCTTTCGAGTTCTTTTACTACGCGTATCTGCACTACTATTGGTTTCACTCTCACTACAAACTCGAACCCGATCTCGATCACGTTCACGACACACGATGCTTACTGTATCCACTCGCGATTTTGTTTTGGCTTGTTCCCGGTTGTTTTTGCAAAGACGGACCACTGGATGCCAGACGTTTGGCAGTTGAAACCCTTGATCATGATTGAAATTTTTATACTTTTTGATTTCAATTGCTTCCCTAACCAGTCTTGGTATATAGTGGCGTTCTGTCGAGAGCATCTGAGGGTTATGTAGCTCGATCCAGTAATTCGTACCAGACTCCAATAAATGTTGAGCGATTGCAAATTTACGCGGTTCATGCATTTGCGGTTCATAAATCAATGAAACATGGTAAATATCCCGTTTATTTTAGTGACACTATTTCCAACCTGCGTTGTGGTTCAAGTAAGGGGTCCGAAGAATCTCCGAATCTCTGGTACATTTTGCAGTTGTCTGAGATACACGAGATATACATACGACAACCCTTGAGTTAGGCGACCGGTTTTACTTTAGAGAAGTTGAGTAGCTGTCTCAGGTAGGTGTCGGTTTTCTAGTAAAAAAGGAGCTTATTAGCAGCGTTCTTCAACTTGGTAGTGTGTCAACCCGGGTAGCGCACCTGCCTAACTTATACTAAAAATCACGAATAGTCGTTTGATGAAGGTGATACAGGTATATGCGCCGACCTTGCTTTACCACGAAGAAAGCGCTGAAGAAACCAGTATATTGCCAAGTCGGTAAGAAACCAGTATATTGCCAAGTAAGGGAGCAAATTCTAATCAACTTCCTCGAGTCCCATGAGCTCTTCTTAATGAATAGTTTTTTTTAAGAAAAAGCCCCAAAGTAAGTTGACTTGGAAATGCCGGGACTCTGTGATAAGGAGCCAGATAGATTTTCTCATATCGGACAGTAGACGTCTCTGTGATCAATAGGTTTAAATTGGAAACGAGCACAGACTTTTCCGAGACTCTAAATAAAGGCAACAGCAAGGCTGATAGATTTCGAATGGCACGATCCACTCTCCGATCTAAGCCGCTCCAAGTAGCTCTAGGGTCGTAAATGTTCCAACTGGAACTTCAAAATCGTTTTGCTATGCTGGAAATCACTGGCGACATGATGAGAAAACCGACATAGTGATCCAAAACATTGCAGGAAGTGTCTCCAAAATAGTTTTCCGGAAAACTCAAACAGCAACAGTGCAAGCTCTCTCCTAAGATTCTCAAACTTATAAAAAAGCGGCATGAACAACCATCTACACAGCCGTCTTCGTCAGATGAGAACCTTAAACTAACAAATTAAAATGCCGCGACCTCCGACGCCTCAATACTCGCAACATCGTTCAGGAAGCGATTGAGCAAAATAGGGGATTGAAAGTGTTCGCTAATCAGTGGAGAAGGCCTTCTCTTGATGAAACAAAACGGCGGATGGCAGAATGCTTATTATAATGGCATGATATATATGTCATAATATATATTATTAAGATTAGAATAGTACTCATTTAAATAGTGCAATTCTAATTTTGCTAAACCTTTTTATCCGACTAAACCAAATAATACCAGTTTTATAGGCACTATATCACCTACATGCCTACCTCATTAAAAGCTTTTGATATCAAGTTATTGAATACCCTTCATTTGTTGTTTACCCTTTATTTACATTGTTTCAATTATGTAACCCAAAACGCCAACCAAAACATTGCGTAAAGTTTTCGTAAACAATATGTTTCTTTTGTTTATATTATGAAAAGGTATTCTGAGAACAAATCTATTCATTTCCAGTATGGAAAGGATAGAGTAAAAACCGAAAGCTACTTAAAATACCTACATATATACTCACGTCTGTAAATCCCCGAAGGGGTAGGCAGAAATATTATTAAGATTGTTTTTGTACCAATTTTTAATTTCCTCTATCTAGGTGTGATATATTTTATAAAATTACTGTGTAGGAAGGTATTTAATTTTTTTCGTTTTAATCTCTCGTGTCAATCTAAATGCGATACTAGATACAAATATTAAGTAGTCATAATTTAGTGTTCACCACCACCTACCCTGGTTCTAGCAAAATAGTTCACTTACTGATTGTCTGGAAGAAATCGCAGACCGCGATAATACCGCTCATTGTTCTCACTTTCTACTATGAACTGTGCATTATATGTATCCTATGTTTGATGTACATAACAAAGAGTGTGTATCTATCTAAAAAAAATAAGATAAAGTATGTGTTCCCTATGTAATTGGCTATCATATGAATTAATGAAATCATACAGACACTGTCACAATCAAACACCTTTGCAGAAGGTACTGAAACAGACTGAAATAATTGTTTTACAAATTTTACTCGAGGCGTGAGTTGGTCAAAGTTGTTCAAAATGTATGTACCAAACTGGTGTATAGTACATACATTTTTTTAACCATTGCGATGATTTTTACGCTATAATAAGAAAGCGGAGTGCGTCAATGTCTGCTCGACTGCTAGGTAGCACTAACAGCATCTTGAAGCGCGTGCCCTTGATTTAATTTATAATTTTGTATTTTGTGATTAATGTAGTACTAACATAGTTATAAGATCATTGTTACTAACACATATGGACCGATGTCTGAGAATAAATGATTATTATTATTTACTCGATGAATTTTATTTTCTGCTTAACAGTTATGTTGAAAACTACTACAGAGACACATAATCATCATCGTAATCATTATTCTTATGCCAATTTTACAACTTATCAGTTGTGTCTAAGGTTATATTTTGGAAGCTGGGGTCTTCTAATTATCTGTAATTGGTATGTGTGCTTTTCCAGGGGAAATTGTTACCTGAGTCCCACCTCCAAGAGGAAAATTTGCATTAGAGTCTCGTATTTTCATTTAGCAGGGGCACTGACTGAGGTTGGTTTGGGCCTCAAGCTGCGTACTCTGCCCCCATCTACTAATAAATATTTGTACAATATTTACCAAAGGCTATTTACCCCGTTTTCCATAGTACCCAATCCCTGTGTATACTTATACATACTGTCTGTACTTTCCACTTTACACAATCAGTCAATGTATTTTCAATAACGTATTCACACCCTTTCACGCAAATCCTTTGATATAGTTTATTCACATCTTCTAAAGTTACAATGCGGTAAAATGACGCAAGTCTTACGTACTGACGTCATTTTTCCGCATTCCTTCTATTTAAATCGTTTTATTTTATTACATACTTAGCCTTAATCATTACTTTCATTAAGTTATTGGTCTACATCAAACATTATAAAAAATTTATTGCTCATTTTCTTCTTAGGCATGAATTATAAATAAGGCAAGGGTAAGGATAGGCGACGAAGTGGCGCGCCTAAGCTTCAAAAGGTTTTCATACAAAATGTACGAAAGCTGATTTTCGGTTAAGCACTTGGATGCCTGTTCTACGTCGCTAATCGTAATAAGCGGGGCTGGAATAATGCAGGCCACTAGTAGGCGGAACTGGTGTTATGTGCAAACGGTGCAAGAGGCATGAAGAGGCTCAACAATCGTTATGTAGTATGAGTGATATTTGTACTTTACTTCAACATCTTAAATTCCAGCTAGGTAAGCTTAGCTAGATAAATTCTAATACTCAGATTAAGACGAAACTAAGAAATGACAGCGTGTTTCTTGGTTCGTGAATTTTCTACAATTGTTCTACAGAAATTGAAGCGCTAACTTCTGAAGGTAGTTTGTAATATTGTTCAATCTCTGAGGAGTTGGCGAATGGCTGATATCTCTACTTTATTTAATGATGTTCTGGAAGTGCACTATAGAAGATATTGTCTTTATAAATAAAAACAAGTATTTCTAAAAAAAAGTTGTATCACATGAACATGTACCTAATAATATATAAGAGAGGCTCTTAACACAGGAATAAATTTTGTCTACAAGAGGTCTCCCTAATCCTATTATTTTATACAAATTTTTATTTGGTCAATAAAAAAATATTATTATATTCGTATCAGAATAAACGGGATATTTACCATGTTTCATTATTTTGAGTTTCGCTCAACATTTATTGGAGTCCGGTATGAACCACCGGATCGAGCTACATAACCCTCAGATGCTATCGACAGAACGCCACTATATACCAAGACTGGTTAGGGAAGCAATTGAAATAAAAAGTATAAAAATTTCAATCGTGAGGATGGGTTTCAACTGCCGAACGTCTGGCATCCAGTGATCCGTCTTTGCAAAAACAACCGGGAACAAGCTAAAACGAAATCACGAGTGGATACAGTGAGCATCGTATGTCGTGAACGTGATCGAGATCGGGTTCGAGTTTGTAGTGAAAGTGAAACCAATAGTAGTGCAGACACGCATAGTAAAAGAACTCGAAAGAGGGTAGATCGATATAATTACTCCTAGGAAAAAACTTTTTCTTTGTTCACCGCCACTATTCCAGTTCCTCCGTGATCATGGTGCTTGCAACAGCGCCGAAATATCGGAAACTCAAAATAATGAAACATGGTAAATATCCCGTTTATTCTGATACTGATGTGAGTGACCATGATAGTTTAAATACCTATATTATTATATTATTAACTACAGCTTCCAATCCAATTTGCCCTAAACCTAATTAAGAGGGATTTGTGGTTAAGTGTTAACCGAGTGGGTTAAAACATTGCAAAGTTATGTAACACAGTATTATGTTATCTGTGGTAAGACTAGACAGTGCAACCTCTCGGTAGATCCGAGGGACACGATTAACCGTCGGTCCATACCTACCATTACCATACCAATAGCTATGTTTGTTAGTTGCAGTCCTAAAAAGTCCGACAATTGGTCTAACTACAATAGGAGGTAACATGGCAGACGGCAATACTCTGAAAAATGGATGCAGCATCTAACTCTGAATTGCTTTGTAAAACAATGCATTGTATTCTACATTTAAAAATAGTAGTTGATAGATTACAATACCTGGTTCGTTTTGTAGGTTTTACCTATAGTAATACAAACCCGGTGTAAAATGTCCACTTCACTCTCCACCGACACAAACACTCAAAAATTTAAATCCATGCAATGGACTGAATACTGAGCAATACAAAAAGGAAATTCCACGTATAACAATTCTGTTCACATGTGTGCTCGTTGTACACATGTGAAAAGAATTGTTATTAAATCTTTGAGCGCATTTACATTTGTAATTCTGTATCATGGTATGTAGATGAACAAAAATTATTGTATTTTTCTTGTTATAATTTTGTATGCTAATAGAAAATATATTTCCATATATTCATTTATTATCTCTCTTTTGAATTGGAGAATTACGTGGACATTAAAGTAGCGACATTAAATATATATTCTTAAAGTATACGTAATTGGAAAGATCCCGTCCTAATCACTGGTAGTACCGAAATATTGATGCGAAAATCGGTATCGGTAGAAACGGTATTTGAGGCAGTAGGTATTTTGTGGTGTTACTTGTTCCTGACTTGGAATTGAAGTTCAATTTTAGATAGCCTCCAATCCATTCACGAGTTAATTTGTACCAGACGTTCGTCGTCATTCTCAAATCGATTTCCTAGTAGCAGCATTCATAATTTCCACTGTGAAGTCCGAGGTTCATTTATTTATTTTGATAGTACCTCCAATTGCATCAAAAATAATTAATGTGTCAAGAAAAGATCATAGTATTTTAAATTATATTCGAGATTATAAAATGTAGATACGAAGATTGGTACAACCCGCCCTACAGAATACCGCGGCCATAATAACCTCGTGTTGCGTTCCCGGCGGTGAGTAGTGTAGCCAGAGCTCACTGAAGAGTTTTTGTACTGTCAGGGAAGGACCAAAATCTTGTCCTGCTTTGTCTTTTACTCTGACGGCACAGAAACTCTTGAGCTTACAGGGTTGGCAGCGCGAGTGTGACTCCCTTGGTGTTGCACACGACCATAGGCCATGGTAACCACTTTCTATCAGGTGGGCGGTGTGCTTGTCTGCCAACCATGTGGTATAAAAAAAGTATGTTGGCTATTCCAGTAGCAATGAGCAATGCCTACGGTATGCTTCGACTCTTGTTCTGTTAATGCAACAACTTGCAGGTTAGCTTGAGCCACGAAGATGATAGCATGATGATAGTCTATCTGGTTCTGGCTTATCCCAATTTTTTTATACAGCTAATTTGGTTTTTCTTTTCTCAGGTGGTGAGGATGTTCGTCCTAGTGGTGATGGTGTTTGCCCTGTGCTGGTTGCCATATCATGCCTACTTCGTGTTGTCATACCACTATCAATCCCTAGCGTCGGCGTCTTCCGCTCAGCACATATACCTCTTCTTCTATTGGCTGGCGATGGCCAACTCGATGTTTAATCCACTAATATATTATTGGATGAGTAACAAGTGAGTATATTTTAAATATTTTATTTAATTATAACGTATAATCTACATAATACTATTCTATTCATTTGCGTAAACATTTTTATCCTAGCGTTAATTCGGAGTCCGCTTTTTTTAGTCTAACTGCGTGTTTGTCTGGACTTCGATATTTCCGACCTCCACAAACCATTAGTGATGTCGAAGTACTGCAGTTAGATCAGTTGTTGAACTTTTTAGGGCTTGATCTACCCGTAACGATCACCATAGATAAAGGTATGACACCGGTTGTCGTACCAACATCTATGGCAATCGTTACAGGCTTAAGGTGCTCTTCGAGGTATATAAATATCGAGACCAATGCAAATACCTAAACTGTAACGCATTAAGTGATTTATGAGAATAGCATAATTTGCGTGGTTCCCAGCAGGGTAGAATTTTGAACACCTCATCTCTTCCCATGCAGTGTCGTACAAGGCGACTAAGGGATGGGGTTGTTTAACATCAGACAGATATGTACAGCCCAGACTCAGCTCCTGATACATGGCTTGAGTCAACAACAATGCCCAGAAGACGGCAGTAGGCTCACCCCGTATTACGTGACACCGGATTCAATGATTGGTGAAATGTGGGTGTTAATTCTTCTCTGCCTAACCCTCCGGAGATAAAGGTGTGATTATATGATGTATGTATGTATGCAATAGTTGAAATACTCTAATACTTGGAATCCATTCGTACTCCATTTGACTCAAATCCCATGTTGAACGACGACAGTACTTATCTTCCAATTTCTTAGCTAATGGCTTCTTTGGTTGCATAAGAAGATGCTTATTTACAAGTAGCAAAAGCTTTATTATGATAAAGGTACAGTCAGCGTCAGCTCGATATTGACTTCTAAGTACTCAAAATGATCTTAAAATGTACTAATGATATTAATACCAAACTGTTTTATCTATAATAAGGTTAGGTCCAACGTTAATAGACACATAAAGATAATAATACTTAAATGTTTTATTGATTTAAATTGTGTTATCATCCGAATTAAAAGTGTGTATCAAATATCAGAACAATAAGTCAGCAGGAAGGATGAATATCAAGTTATTAAAATTATTTTGAGTAGTCAAGCTCGATCTGATGCTGACTGTACAGCGTACTAACGGTAAGACGGCTTGGATACTGGTTAGAGCTTTATGACTCAATACAAAGGATTACCATAAGGATTATCGACGATCCTGAACTAAAAATCAAAATTTTAATCTTTTAACTTTAGAAGAGATTTTGTGTTTATCCATTTATCTCATAATGACTTCAATTAGAAAAGTTATATCTACTTCAAAAATTTAGATTAACTACGCTATATGCTTGGATTGCTTTTTCTATGGGATGATTTTTCTTCACTAAGAATTTGCAAATAGGCTAAAATAGCTTCTTTCCACTTAATTACTCCAAATATTTATATGGCAACTGGTAAAAAAAAAAAGATTCAATAAAGATAAGTTTAAGTTAAACTTGACAGCAGACAGCAGGCAGCAGACTCTATACGGGTATCGATCCATGGCTCTATATGGGTGCCCCGTATGGGCGGACACCCTGAAGGGCAGTCATGAGAGCCTGCTGCGTGATCCGCAGCAGAAGATGGCCTCCAGGGTCATCAGGGGGTATCACACGATATACTTTGACGCGGCGAGTCTTCTCGCCGGATCGGCACCGTGGATTTTGGAAGTGAGAGCCCTTTTGGCACTATATTGGTACCGAAAGGCGGCGCGGGGGCGGGGATACGAACCCGAGCCCGAAGAAATTCGGGCCGTGAGATCCCAGCTCCACAGAGACATGGTGGCGGAATGAAAGCTGCGGCTTAGGCAACCTCGCGCTGGGCACGCCGTAACAGCAGCGGTAAGACCCACCATGGGTGAGTGGCTAGGGAGGCCACACGGCAGCCTCTCGTACCAGACGACACAGCTGGTGACGGTCCTGGAAGTGAGAGTTCTCACGCTCGCCACCTTATTCACTGCGCGGATGCGTGGGTGCTCCTTCTGCGAGCAAGTAACGCTCGTGAAGGAGTCGGCGGAGCGGGAGCGAAAGAGACTTGCAAACCGCACCGCCTGCGAGCGGAGGTGGCTCGGGCATCGGAGGTCGCAGAATGACCTCCGTTCCCCATGAGCGCGGGCCTGGGGGTGACGGGTGAAGCCGCCTGTCACACTTGCAGAAGCTGGTTGCGGCAGCGGCGCGCGTTGCGCGCCACCCCATGCCCGGGGATGAGATGGGGACTCCGTGTTCCCCACACCCGAAGAGAGCCGTCTCATAAGCGACGGTCCTGGGCCGGACGAGGTGCGAGGGATATGTCTCAGATAATCTCCCCTCCGGCATCCTGCAGCCCATACAGTCAGCGTACATTTAAGTTGGTTCAAGTCTGACTTAACCTCCGCCAGCGGCCCCGGTGGTAGGGGTATTCGTGGGGATTTTGCGCACATTAAAAAAAGCTTAAATGAAACTTCATTTTACTGTCATTACGTTTCTGAGTTCACAAGCCATGGCTCTACAACTATCCAAACAATAGGTAGTTTGTATCATGTGTAAAGAATCCATCTTGATTTTTTTGTATACCACTTAGTTGGCAGACAAGCATTCGGTTCATTACTGAAATAAATTTTTAAGGGTAATTTATTTCGAAATAACAGTTTATCTTTATAAACTAGTGTCAGAGATTATTTGTATTTCGTGCAATAAATGAATTTACTTACTTACTTACTAATTGGTAAAATGTACAAATCAGTGGTGACGCCTTCCTTAAATGTGACAATTATACAATGACGCCTTTATCTCCGGAGGTTTAAGCAAAGGAGAATTTTTTGAAAAAAAAAAACCCACGTTGCACCACTCATTGAATTCGGTCCCAAGTAATAGGGGGTGAGCCTATTACCGTCTTCCAGGCACTATAGTTGACTCGAGCCATGCATATGGGGCTGAGTCTGGGCTGTATATATCTGTCTGATATTAACCAGTCCTTTACCTTAGTTGTCTGGTACGACACCGCATGGGAGAAGATGGGGTGGTCCAAATTCTACTCTATCAGGAATCACGCAGCATAGCCTGTTCAAAAAAAGTGACACATAAGAGTATATACGATATGTTACTGGAGCTAGAGTATGGCTACAAAGCGGTACCTAGATTTAAATTCCATGTCCATAAACGTTTCAAGCGGACTTCTTCTACTTCGAAAGTTTCTAGGTATTGAAATATTTGAAATGATTTCTAACATATCCAAGTCAAATTCTGAAAAACTGCTCGTCTCCAAATCCATTAATAAAATACCTAATATTACTTAGCTAAATAATAAACAGAAAGAAGTACCTACGAATGTATAATTTAAAATTAAAACCTATTTTATGAAATGTCAAACAGTTATGGAATCGATAAACGGCTGGCATTGGCTCGTTAAGTTGAACGTTAGTTATACCGAGTTTATCTAACAATGCGGTGTTCAGGAACGCACTTTCACCAGTTATAGAACCAATAGCTCTGTCGAATAAATACATATAGTTAAAAGTTCGTCAGAAACCGGGCATTTCTCCTAAATTCATTATCGAAGGTAATGAAATTTATATAAATACGGTAGATATACGAAAATCAGTTAATAACTATCAACTCACTTTAGAGTAATTATGATTTGGATTTAAACGTGGTGCAGCTAACTGTAAATTAATGAGTAGGTAATTTCGCAATTTAGACATTTGATCCTACGAATATTAATGCAAAGATTGTGAAGATGTTTAGATATGTACTATTCAATCACGCTATAACGGCTGAACGGATCTGGGTGAACACATAGGCTGACTTTTTATCCAGGGGACAAGATTCCATGGGTGGCGGGAACGGGATCAAAGTTACGGGCATCAGCTAGTTTAAAATAATTACGGCCTATTTTGCTCATCAGCCGGTACAGCTGTAAGAAGGTTTCCTACGATCGAATGAACTCGACAGCTGAGTCCGCTTTAAGATTTCAATTTAGAATGCTGTAAATTTGGTGACGTCACGTTGTCGAGCACATAAACATACATCACTATCGATTTGTGCTCGACCTCACCAAATTTACAGCATGAGAAATCTCATCGCGGATTAAGCTGTCGAATTCGTTCAATTGTTCAAAAACGTTCTTACAGCATGTGGCTGCTGAATTCGCGGTGATATTTCATTTGCGCATGCTCTAAATTCGTCGCGTTAGAGCACACGCAATTGAAATCTCACCGCGAATTCAACTTTCAAGTCCGTTAGATTGTTCTAAACGTTCGTACAGTATGTGGTTGCTGGTGATATGATTGCATAACAAAAATGAAAATGTTATATGCCGCTCTGAGATAATAAGTTTGATGGTAGAAGTTAATTAAATTATTCTCATTCTAAGTAATCTATACAGAAATAATTTATAAATATTAAATACAATAAAAATAAAATAACTATTATACAACTTATAGCTAAGAACAATTAAAATGCGTCGTAGAATTCCTCCGCATCGCATGCCTCTTGTGGCAGCGTTCCCAGAAGACTGGCAGCATTGCCACGTTGTATGGCAATGCTTATTCTCTGACCTAAAAAGAGGCCAGCCTTCTGGTCACGAGAAGCGTCGACCATACGCTTCGCAATCTCACGGAAGAGGTTGCGAGCGCTCGGACCCCATGACCCCAAAGTCTCGACTCCAAACGGCACAAATTCATAATCTCCGATGAGATTGGAGTATTTGCGCCGCTTGAGAGCCTCTGCAGAAGCAGCAGCAGCTCCAGCACAGCCAGCCGTGCTAGTTATATGGGTAGGAGCCATGGTATCAACGCATGTGGCGTCCCACACTAGAGTCCTACCCATCTTCCATGGCATTAACGACATGCCATCCGGTCTCTTGCCATCGTCACGGGCCAAACCGTTTGGTTCTAGTACAGCTGGTACACCGGCGCGGCGGTGACAAGAGCACGGCGGATTATGTCATTGAGTCTGGCGTGCCGTGGAATTCGCCCTGCGCTCCTGCAGCACGACAGACCATGGTGTCCGAGTCTGTCAACGGCTTCTCCACAACGGCATTGATGCGAAGAAACACACGGCGCACCTACACGGAGACAAGTTGCGATGCGGAAGGTAGTGTCATCTAACATAGTCCCTACGTTAGATGACGGAACAGCTTGTAGCCAAAGACCCGATTCCCACACTCCAACCGCCAGTAAACGGGCACGCTCAGCAGCATTGGAACATGTATTTAGTAATTTTTTTCCAACTAAGCTGCAGAGCGGCCCGTCCCACTGACGCTGTGAGAAGAGGTTCCTTGGGAGATCGGTGTTTGGACATGCAATTTTCCAAGCGTTCACTGCATCAGTCTTACACAATACTTCAGAATTAACTAGTGTAGGTGCAAGGATTTTCCTAGTTAATTCTTCGGTACTGTGGACTGAAGACAGGAACGCTGGTAAGCTGACATCTGAAATTTTGCGAATACCGAGCCCACCCAAGCGAATCGGTAGAGTCGCTTGTAGTAAAGCTCGGTCATCCAAGGCCACATTTAAAATTTTGGTGAGGGTATTTTCTATAATTTCGTCCATTTTTTTCAAAATTGTTATATGTTTAAAAAATGGCGTTGATCGTAGGGCATGGGTGAATTTTGGAACGAATAGGCAATACCGAAGAATAGTGAAAGCCGAGTGTATATTAATTTTGAGTAGGCGATCCGAAATGTCACTAAAATTTTGAATTTTTTCCTCTATAAATGAGGTATAGGCATCTTCTAGGATTGGGGACCCGAGGAGACGTAAAGAGTCTTTTTCTAAAATTTTGATGGTGGGAGCTATGGAATTGAATTTAGAGATAGTAGAAATTTTGTCCGAAACGTCGTTTAAAAAAATCTCGCATTTGCTGTCATTTAGTTCTAAACCAATTAATCTAAATTCATTTTTAATAAATGCCAAATCTTGTAAAACTGTCTCCACATCTCCCCCTAGAGTCCCATCGTCTAGGTACCATACATTAAATTTAGAATTTAACCGCCGAATAATGGGCTGAATAGCTAAACTGAAAGATACTTGATAATAAGTTAGATGACAAATTAATTTAATGCAAATCCCACGTGGCAGCGATAAATGATGTTTAAGATATAATATTTTATTGTACCTTTAACGAGCAATATTAATACTAATACAGTTTCATTCATTTCAACAAACTATCACTGCAGGACTACTTTAAAATAAGGCATACACGCACTATAATCTTATAGTTGACAATTGCGTAACCTATCCAAGTACATGCTTAAACTCAGCGATAGGATGAAGGTAAAGTCCGGAAACTGGCCTCGTTAATAATCATGGGACTTCATAACGATCTCTGAATTTGTAAAGGGACAGAATAGTATGGGCACTCATGTCTTAATACAACTTCGTAAAGGCAGAGATTATAACCACTAGTAAAATCGAACCGAACCATCATGGACGTTTTGTTCTCTATAGACAAGATAAAATGAAAGCATTTCCTGTTACTAATCCCATCTATACATACACTGCTTGATAACTTATTAATTGTGGCGGTCGAGCGTTTATGTGTAATATTAGATTGTGGGTTGAACCCAAGTACCTACATCAAACCATATTCGTTAAGCTGATTCAAACTGTAACCCTATTTTTTTTTATTAATTTGGGGAAAAGTTCGTTAGACTGTGATAGATGTGTAATTTAATTACTTGGCAACTGACTACTTGAATTAACAAAAACAAACTTAATAATGTTGTTTAAAATTTTGTTCATTCACATGTAAGTATTTAATCATACTTAACTTGACAGTCATGTAGTTTTCAAATGATTTTTTACATCTTTTTATTAACATCTGGAAATCCCCTCGGATACCACCACGCCGGACCCGATGGTTTGGTGTTGTGTTCCCGGCGGTGAATAGGGTAGGGAGTAGGGCTCACTGGAGAGTTTTTGTGCTGTCAGTGGGATGACCAAAGGCTGCTTTGTCCTCTACATTGATGGCATAAAATCTCTGTTCTTACAGGGTCGGCAGCACGGATGTGACTCCACTGGTGTTACACACGTTCATAGGTCATGGTAACCACTTTCCGTCAGATGTGCCGTGTGCTTGTCTGCCACCTAAGTTGTAAATAAAAAAAAATTATACCCTCTACCTACGAAACGGCATGTCAATAACTTATACCTACATATGTTCAAATAAAACAGACGACACAATCGCTGCTATGACTTCATTCAGTCCTTCATTCTTGTCACATATCTTCAATAACGCGGAGAAATCAACGCGTAAGATTTTTCCTTTTCCCCCCAGGAACACTTTTGTCGACAGAAATTCTGAATTTATCTGTAGACATTGACGTATATGTTACTAAAGTAACTCTATAGGTACTACTACGCATTTTCTTCCCGACGATATTGTTGAAGTAATAACTTACAAAATAGCTTACGTAAAAGAACTTTTGACCGTAGTTGGGCAGTTTTCCTTTTCACATTTTTGTGCTTCCCTGATGCATTTTGGTTTTTTGTTACATTTTTGTAATAGTTACAAACGACAATTCTTCAAATTAATTTTTTTTTTTAGGAAATTGATTTCATTATTTTTGCTCGCCTTCTCACTTTTATTTGTATTACATACATACATATACTCACGTTTGTAACTCCACGAAGAAGTAGGCAGTGGTGTATTACCCACATTAAGCTATGATTTTCGGACAACACCCTGACATTGGCAAGTTGTGGCAACACACAGAAGCCATTCAATAAGTATTGAATTGAATGATTTATTGCCTATTGCCGTCTGGCAGACACTTAGTCATAGGCTGTAGGTTTACTGTCGGATGGAAAACAATCCTATCGCTTAGTTGCCTTCTACGGCAGCCACAAGAAAAAATGGGGTGGCTCTATTTTACTTCACCGAGAACCAATACAGCAATTGTTCATATAACTGTTGAAATAAATTTATTCCAAAATATATTTTCAGATAGCTCAGATAACCTATTCCTATTGCTATTTCTTAGAACGTAGGTTCTATTACAGTTTGTTTGACATTGTTTGGTTTATCTATATTATCTAAACGTTATAGTATTCATTCCACTTAGGTGCTGATTTTTTTATACCACTTAGGTGGCAGGTTATTGTGACCTATGAACGTTTTGTTGAACTGACGATTTTGCACAGCTGCTATAATATATGTTCTCTGACTCTATCTGCAATGGTTTACTTGGTATGGCCTATGTAGGAACTAACGCAGCTGCAATGCCACTTTGTAAACACCCGGTATGACGTCTTTCGATGTTTTCACGTATTTCGCTACTTTGGTGAACGGTTCTCAGGGTCACATAGGTCATTAGCTCGCTTGCTGAGCGTCGAACTTACTGATTTTAAATGAAGTGGGTGACGATGCGAGGAGGCGTGCAGGTATTTATCTGTGTGAGTGGGTTTCCGCCATTAGCCATCAGTTCTTTCCATCAACTTGATGTCTAGAAAATAGAATATTCTGTTGTTCTCAATCTCATACGTAAAATGTGTCTTGACATAAAATGAGTTGAGATAATCAGTAAAGCAAACCATCTGCTCACTGTTACCCTTAAAAATGCAAAACATATAATCTATATACATTTTCTATAGCCTAATCTAGGCGTAAGAGTTCTGAGACACCTTTTCTTCAATATGTTTTAACGAAATATTTGCCACGACTGGTGCCAAAAGGATACCTATAGCGACATCGTTTATCTGGAGGTTGGAGTGTTGGTCATGGTTAAGGAGATAGTTCGCTTCGAGGCAACTTTGTCGTGACTACCTTGACCACTGGTGCTACAACGCATCTGAAATATTGTCAAAAATAGCAAATACTATGATTTAATCGCGAAAAGTTCCGAACAAAAAAAATGTAGTAAAATTATGAAATTTAAATATACTCCAAAAACTTTACAAGTTGGTCACGGGACCGAGTCGAGCGAATATAACAAAAGCGTACTAACGACTTCACAGCAAGTGGGTCCCGTCCTGCGTTACTCAGTAGGTACTCCTTAATTAATAATTAAGATATTTTTTTTATTTAACATCAAATATTTATTAAATATGCTTTTATTTCATAGCGATATTGTTATAAAAAGATGCGATTTAACTAAAACTCATTTTTAAAAACCGAACGATTCCGCTAGCTACTTTAGTAGCATTACACTCAACGAAAATATCCACTTAACTCCGCTCTTTGTTCCAAAAATAACTTTGAATGAATTCCCACGCTTGAAACAATCAAACACAGAGTCAATTTAGCCTTAGTATGGATATACTGAATAAACTGTTACAATTAGCAGCGGTATAGTATCCTTGCGTACGGAATAGGCACACACTGATTATACTCGTATACCCTCGTGCGTCACTGGCACATAATTTGCACCACTGTTCACAAAGTTAGTTAAAAAGCTTAAAGATTGTTTTGAGCGTCACTCACATACACACTCACACGGATAAGCTATTTGTGTACCGACACAAATTGCTTATCTGTGTGAGTATGCAAAATTCTTCTACTTCACTCTCTTCTCATTCCTACTCTCCACAAAATTTATTCTGAACCCTAGTTATTTCATTATGTTGGAGTATGTAGTGTTTTAGGCATATTTACATAAACCCCGTAAAAGGTTCGTGAATGTTTGATAGTTTTGAGATGAATACAATATTATACTATTTTTTTTAGTCTATTTGCCAAAGAATGTATATTGACTTTAATGTAAATTCTGTATTTTTTCTCTTTTTTATCTCTCTTATCTTTATTATGTTATTTAATACTTTTTGAAGTCGATTTCTTTAAGCGTACTCTATTTGTTTCTTCTTTGCTGTTCATATATTGCTCTCAATAACTTAAACGAGACATTCATGCTACACATCATTAAAAAAATCTCTCTCCGTAGTTTAAGACTTGATAATCGTAATGTCGCCTAACGTGTCACAGGATCGTCATAAAACTAGCTAAAAAGCCCATTTCCTATTTGATTTCGATGATTTATATGTTGTATCTCTGGAGTCCAAGGTCCAGTACCCATAATATTTATATGGAACTACCTGTGAGTTATACAGAACCTAATGCAAAGAATTTTTTAAATCGGTTCATAAACCACGAAAATATGAAGCACATTCTACACACTTTTTTGGCAGCAAATAGAAAAATACAAATGTTGTTTTTTTCTATTATCATCATGGGTAGTACATTTGACAACTGCTGTTGATTCCTGCCTACATAAGTATGTATGTTTTAATTGGATACAGTCAGCCTCAGATCAAACAAATACACAATAATGTTTTCAGGAATGAACTCGATCATGGTAAAGGTACACACATACGTTTTATTTATTGTATATATATCATGGAATACAAAAGTTTAAAAGTTAGTTTGACAAACAAAGTACTCAAATGATTTTAATGCCTCCCTTCCTGTTGACAGATTTTTCTGATATTTGGTATATACACCTTTAGTTTCGCTAATAATACAATTAAAATTAATAAACGATGGGTAGGCCATTGGTGTGGGATGCAACTTCCGTCGACAACCTGACTCCTTCCTATCTTCCAAGTACGATGTACTGCGCATGCGCTACTGCTGCATCAGCGGAGACTCTCAAAGGGCGCAAATACATCAATTTAGCTGGTGATTATATTTTTGAGTCGTTTGGAGTCGAAACGTTAGGTCCGTAGAAGAAGCGACTAATCGACGATTCCCGCAACCATAGGGCTGGCCTTTACCTCGTTCAAAGAATTGGCATCGTCATTCAGCGTGGTAATGCCGCATTACCGCCGGCATTACAAGTAGAGATCGACGGGGAGGAATTTTTCAATGCCTTAAGTTGAAGTGTCCCTCTTTTTTATTTCATTTTTGTATATATTACAGTTAGCATAGTTTTCTATATATTTTATAAGTAACTGCATAAATTTATTCTGTGAATTATAATAGCATAATAATTTATCATAATTTCTTACTTAATCAAGAAACAGTTTATTTGCTTATCTTGGTATTAAGATCATTTTGAAACTTTGTAGTCAAGACATTTTGACGCTGAATTTACTTACATAACTACGTAAGCAATTATCATTACTTGTTGAAGGATTGAAACTCATGTTAGTATTACTTTTGCAGTAATAGTAATGAAGGAGATAAAAATATCAGTTTGGGCGTTAGTCAGTGCGAAGAAGTCTAATGTTGAAAATAGAAAAGGTACATATTGCCACACTATCTATAGAATCTAAGACTAATTTACGTCTTTCTGCTCTTTAGTCTTTAGGCTATAGCCAACGTCAATGCACATAATATCCTATTTCGAATTGAAATCACGTTCCAAAGTTTATAAAAGAAGTACTTATATAACAATAAAGTCACTTCTTTTCTTAATCTACGCTCTCAATTAATGTAAAACTTTACTTTACTTCTTTCTTTCAGCTAGTCCTTAAGAATTTAATACAGACTTTTGGGATAAAAATCTAAATTTATAAATATGTAGCCTTGAGATAAACTTCGAATTTCGAACATTCAAGATCTATGTTGTTTTAAATCATTTAACCTTTAGATTATTTTTTATACCACTTAGTTGGCAGATAAGCACACGGCCCACCTGATGGGAAGCGGTTACCGTGGCCTATGGACGTATGCAACACCAGGGGTGTCACACTCGCGCTGCCGACCATGAAGAAACTTTCTGATGCCCCTCTTGAAGAACCCGCATAATCGAATATACTCAAATAATACATTACTGTAGAACAGACGATACATTTTGATTCTTAGAAATTACTTCAGCAACACTGTCTTTGTCTGTAACTTTAGTTGAAGCCTGATACTTGGTTGTTTGTCATAGTTGAGATGATAATATAAGTTACGGTCTTTGAGAGAGTAGTAGTAAATAAGCATTACAATAATATGTTATTAAACAATCTAGTTTACGGCATACAAACAAAATGTCTATTGTATTTGAACTTGTATTGTTTGCATCGGGAGTATATGATTGTTTCTTAGTCATTAATATAATGTAGAGGTAACAAATATCACTATAATTAGTAGGTACTCGGAAATTTAAAATTTCTACAAAGTACGTTTTGATATTGGTGGGTTAGGAAACGGAGCCTGGACAACCTCAGTGGCATGGCAGTAGTGCACACGGCCACTACGCAGGAGACGCGGTTTCGGTCCCGTTCAGTGCAAATATTTGTATGCATGAATATGGGTATTTGCATTGGCTTGGTCATGAATCGGAGAGTACGTTAAGCCGTCAAGAACATCTATGGCTATTGTTGTGGGTAGTTGGAACCTTAAAAAGCTCAACAACTGGTCTAACCGCAATGCTTCGATAACGCATTTGGGTTGTGAAAGTCAAATAGCAGTCGTATCACCAAAAACTTCGAAGTTCAGCCAAATTTGCGGTTGGACTGGTAAAGCGGACCTTAGACTTCGAAGTGAAAGCTTTGAATACGACTGGGAATAACGCTAGGATGACGAAAACGGAAGCCGAGCGTAATGTTTCGGTTACACTCTAGCTAATATGAAGTATTTAACCTTTTTGGCTCAAATTGAATCTATAAATTATACAAGGTATTTGAGACTAGGTATTTCATCAAAATGTGGAGGAACGAGGTGATATATTCCTCCAACACAAGGGAGGATCCTCCGACCAGGCAAGGTGATCACGCGTGGCGGGCCGCGGCCCAACGATTGTCGTTGGGTTGATGTATACATGTTGTCCCAGCGCGAGAATTTTACTTGCGCGATGTAGGATTCGTAGTTACGTAATAGTTTTGCTTGCTGTCGCTAGATGGGTACATGTGGCATCGCCACAAAAGTACATACTTGTTTGTACATGGTAATGTTTCTTAATTTCTGCTATTTTATGAGTATGAAATAAGTAAATATCCCGGATAGGATAGTCCTTATTTAGGGGAATAATAAGTCAGTCAACCGAACCACTGTACCTACTTACAGGGCACTTAATAACTAACTTCTAGGCAACATAATATCAGCAAACTTTTGAGAAATCGATAGCAGCCTTGGATTTAGCTTTCAACGATGATTTCAGATAGTAAAACTTTTATATCTGCGAAAAGGTTTCGAAGTTCTGCACAGAAGTTAAAAATGTTTGTTTGAAACTCTAAGCGAATGTCTTATAAAAACTGTCTAAATAGCGAGTTGAATTTTATGACCTTGTGAGTGGTATACGAATAACATTTTAGACACTTTTTTTTTTAATTGCTATATCGCTGAGGGTCTGTGTGGTTATCCTTAAAGTCGATTGAAGTCTAATTTTTGTAAGAACATTTTGAGTGCTATAGTGTCCAACTGTTGAACTAATTAAGAAAAAACATTTCTTGATTTAATATTAAAGATTTCAATCACAATCTCATTTCAAAATCACGTGTACAACGACTCCTCTAAAATATACGTAAAAAAAGTCCTTTCAGATGCTCTAAAAACAGAAAGAAAATGTTGGGCACTCTTTTGTGTAGACCTCATGAATTTCAAGAAAAGAATGCCTTACTCTTATCAGAAACGCTGTGTATTGCAGATGACTTTTAAATAGAAGGGAATAGACATAACAATGTTAGAGAGTATTGTGTTAATTCCAATCGCATATACTAAGTTTTTATTGGAAACTAAATTATAACAGTAAACTGATAGAGTATTAAGTTAGCTTAAAATATAAGCAACTAGATGTAGCCCGCAGCTCCGCTCATACGAAGTTTTGATCCTTTTCCTGCAAAGTCAAAGTCAAAGTCAAGAATCATTTATTCTGTATAGACCATTATATCGGCACTTACAAAACGT
Organism: Eilema griseolum; assembly: GCA_963662185.1. Lineage (NCBI taxonomy): Eukaryota > Metazoa > Arthropoda > Insecta > Lepidoptera > Erebidae > Eilema > Eilema griseolum. The sequence continues at coordinate 12,792,378 of OY759242.1, forward strand.
CAACAAAAAAGGAACATGAAAATCAGTTTAGTAAATGGACCACCGGTTCGAAACGCGGCCCCGACCTGAGAAGACTCCGGCAGGAAACTCAGCGGGCATATTTTTTTGGTCTATTTACAAACACACACGTCTACTTAATCTAAATATAAAAATATACTTGAGTAGCATAGTTGAGCGAACAGCTCATATCCAAGCTTGTTTATCATCTAAGTATTCTTCGATTTTATAATAGCCTTTCTGGCACAATTTACGTTTAACTATATTATAAACCTTTGAGGATGCCGTAAGGCGAAACTGGTCAGGTGTAATAAGCAATAAAGTAATGTGGAAAAGTACAAGTGAGTTATCAATATGTGTAACAACAAATTCCACCAAGTGCCATCAATCTACAGTATAAATAGTTTAACTATATTTTTAAATTCATACACAGGTAAATCCCTAATTTCATTAGGGAACTTGTTAAAAAATGCGTATACAGTTGCCCTGGAATGAATGACTAATTTTGTCAAGTCGACTACCACAGACTACAAGGTTGTTTTTGTGTCTGGTATTTATGTTGTGCCGGCCACAAATTCTGGAGAATTTTGAAACATTTTTCCGTACATACATGAGGTTCTCAAAAATATATTGTGACACTACGGTTAGAATGTCTATCTCTTTAAACTTTTCTCTGAGGGACTCTTGGACCTAAATTATAAATGGCTCACACAGCCCGCTTTTGTAACACAAATATTGTGTTTAAATCTGCAGAATTACCCCAAAGGAGAATTCCGTAGCTCAAAATAATATGAAAATAACTGAAATAAACTATTCTAGCCGTATCCACGTCTGTCAAGGTCCTAATCTTTTTTACAGCGTAGGAGGCCGAACTTAATCTACTGGCTATTTTTTCAACATGTGATCCCCACTGTAGTTTAACGTATTGACGCTAAACTACAGTGGGGATCTCTCAAGCCTAGGAACACTGTTGATTCCACAAGATTCAACACCTGTCCATTGAGTTGTACATTGGTTTCCACCTGTGTAACATTAGGTAGAGTAAATTTATACATTTTTTTTTTTTTTATACCACTACAAATGTGTGGGTGGCTCGTCCTGCATGGTCTGTTTTGGCGGAGCCCAACCAGATCTCGTAAGGGTTATTCGCTATTTTTTTATTTTTTGATACCACTCAGGTGGCAGACAAGCGCACGGCTCACCTGATGGAAAGTGGTTACCGTGGCCTATAGACGTGTGTAGCACCAGAGAAGCCACACTCGCGCTGCCGACCCTGTAAGCACAGAGTTTCTGTGCCGTCAGTGTAGACGACAAAGCAAGACAAGCCTTTAGTCATCCCACTGACAGCATAAATTGTCCAGTGAGCTCTGGCTATCCTATTCACCGCTGGGAATACAACACGAAGTTATTATATATATATTATTATAACCGCGGTATTCTGTAAGGCGGAGTTACTTCCCCTGTTGGACTGCTCAATTGCGCGGAAATACCGCCGTGTCCTACCTCCTATAATACACGGTGCACGGTGGTAACCACCCGGTTGAAATTTGAGACAAATTTGTGCCATCAAATTTCTATAACTAGGAAAAGGGCATATCATAGAGTATCCCCCACTTTTCTTTATTCTCATCTCATTCGTCTTAGATATGATTCGTCTTCTTTATCTTAGCGTTAATCTCAGTCGCATCCGAAGTTTTCTCCTCGGAATCTGGGGTCCGTTTTACAAAGTCTAACCGCGGATTTGTGATTATAAGGTCGGCAGCGCGAGTCGGCTTCTCTGGTGTTACACACGTCCACGGGCCGCGGTAACCACTTTCCATCAGGTGGGCCGTGCGCTTGTCTGCCACCTAAGTGGTATAAAAAAATTAAAAAATTTGCGAATAACCCTTACGAGATCTGGTTGGGCTCCGCCAAAACAGACCATGCAAGACGAGCCACCCACACATTTGCTCTGGGGCATGGCCTGACTCAATTGGTACACGAGGTTAATTTGAAGGTAAAAATCCATCGATAGTGCTACTGCTGTCGCCGCTGAGATCGGTCTGGGTATGGAATACTATATCCCATACACTGATGTCACCGGTGTCCGCAAGGTGCACTCTTGGTTCGAGCGCGAGTGCGTGGAGTCTGTTACACAAATATGGTCTGCGTAATGCGCTTGGGTAAGGGCGCGCCACGCGTGATCCCAATGTGGGCCACTTCAAGGCAGCGTACAACAGAGTCACAAAGGTCGGTAAGAAAGCCTACTTCAAAACGGATATCCAGCACATAGCCCGGCGAGGAGAGGGCCAGATCGAGAGAGATGGCCATAGGTAGCCTGGGGTGCGAGGGATATGCCTGTTAACCTCACCTTCGGCAACCAAAAACGACCGACAGGCGTCGTGCGTTTTAGTCAGTTCGAGTCCGACATAACCTCCCCCTACCGGCTCCGGTGGTGGGGGTTCCCGTGGGAATTGTTCGCACGTTAAAAAATAAATAATAAAAAAAGCACATAGCGCGGCTTGGTCAAGAGCTAGTTGTGCTTCCCTTAAGTGGACACGCAAAAGCATATGATGAGGCTGTCAAGCTGAGTGACACCATTGTATCATGGTATATCTATGTAATGATGAACCTCTTTTCTGAGACTTTGCCTTCAGCTTACCATCAGACGACGCAAAGTCTGATTGACTTGTCTTTCATAAAAAAAACACTGGTTTGTAGAGAAAGAAAGAAAAAAAGATAGAGAACTATCAACTAAGTTCATCAAGGATACAATTATAACAAGTACTCGATCGTTATTGAAAAGATATATTGTTACAGGTTTAGAGTCTACTTCCGAATGGTGTTATGTTGGTGTTGGACGCCGAAAACTGCAACATCAAACGACTTGAAGAAATTAGAAATGAACAAATCATTTTCTGGTAAGTTTATTTTGTTCGATTAAGATAGAAAAGATTTAGTAGGTTCAGGCGGAATTCGAATCTGTGATCTTTCCCTTACAGAAGGAATGCTCTGACTACTGAGCCACCGAATCTCGGCTGAAGCATTCCAAATCTGCCTATATATCCGCATTGCGGCGACTGTGGGAGCCATCTTTTTTTTTATACCGCTTAGGTGGCAGATAAGCACACGGCCCACCTGATAGGAAGTGGTTACCATGGCCTATGGACGTGTGTAACACCAGAGAAGCCACACTCGCGCTGCCGACCCTGTAAGTACAGAGTTTCTGTGCCGTCAGTGTAGAGGACAAAGCAGGACAAGCCTTTAGTCTTCCCACTGACAGCACAAAATCTCCAGTGAGCTCTGGCTTCCCTATTCACCGCTGGGAACACAACACGAAGTTATTATAGCCGGGGTATTCTGTAGGGCGGAGGTACTTTCCCAGTCCGACTGCTCAATTGGGCGGAAATACCGCCGTGTCCTACCTCCTACAACATCTTACGATACTCCTATCTAAATCGATTATTTTTTTCGTATCTTAACCGATTTTAATAGTTTGCTTTAAATTTTCATTCAATAGTTTCTACATTAAGTGTAAATATTGAAATGAAATCAGTTAAAATAATAAAATGTTCATGCCGATAGGTCAAATAGTTTCTTTTGTATTTAAATTGTTCGCCCATTCACTTAAAAGCTAAATCAGATTACGATAGTTAAGTACTTGACCTGCGGATATAATACGTTACAATGGTTCATGTTAGTGAAAACTAATAAATAAAATGCATCTTTCTGTCGAGGATGTACATGAATACATAACTTCTAATAAATTGCGTGAAATAATTTATTTAAGTGAAAAATTATCTCAAATATTCAGAAGCTGCTTTAATTCTCTATCGTTTCCATATTTTTCTCAGAATGTCCTGTCGCTAAGATTTAAAATGAGTTTATTTCCTTCTGAAAGTGACAGAGGTCATATTTCTTGAAAATATTCGTACTTAAATCATAGATCCGTACTAAAGATCAAGTACGTAAATGGATTTTGATTCACTTTAACTAAATGGATAAAATATGAATTCATCAAAACTGGCAGTAATAATTATGACATTCCGTTGTTTCAACAGCTTTCTTTTAGCGGTTGAAACAACGGAACGCAGCTAGACCGACTTGTCAAGTCGGTCTAGCCGCGTGGTTCCCGGCAAAGTAGATTTTGGACCATCCCTTCTCTTTCCATGTGGTGTCGTCAAGGCGAATAAGGGCTATGGCTGTTTAATATCAGACAGATATTTACAGCCCAGACTTAGCCTCAGATGCATGGCATGAGTCAACATTGTTTTTAGGACAACTTGGTTGACTTTCACGACTTTTAGTCATATCTTTGGTAGAACCAAATCACTCAACCAATTGCGATAAAATATACGTAAAATTTTAAGACTGACCGTAGTTAGCCTTTAAAAAACGAACAACAAAATGCAATTAGTAGATTTTTCCACTATCACGAACAAACAAGAATTTAAAATAAAATATTTTCAGAATCATGAACCTAATCGTAAATTTAATATAACCTACGTATTTCTTAAATATCCCCAATGTATAGAGAAAGTGAATACTACTTCACAATGTTATAAAAGTTTAGAAACAACATTAAAAAGTTAGGTAGGTACCTCATTGGTCATCTACATTTTAGATGACCAATGAGGTCATATTGCAACATTTAATAAACACAACCACGGTTATCTTAATATATATATTTCTTGTGTGCGTGTGTATGTGACTGAACTCCTCCTAAACGACTGGACCGATTTTGATGAAATTTTTTGTGTGTGTTCGTGGAGATTCGAGAATGGTTTAGATTTACAATTAGTATGAAATTAAAGACGTGTGTACAGGACAACGTCTGTCGGGTCCGCTAGTTACTTTATATATTTTTGAAATTCGTCAAACTCAAATGTGTTATCCCTGCTGGATAGCTGGGTTCTAGATTATAGTAGCTGTCAGGGGTCGGTCAGCTACCATAATGGAGAATTTTGGTAAGAAAAAAAGTTGATAATCTCATCAAAATCAAGCCTCTTGCGGAAAATATGGTGGCTTTAAATGTTAACTAAAATTTTTATATAAGAGTAGGGTATATTTTAATATAATTCACTATAATTATAATGCCTTTTCTAATCTGTTCGAGACATAACTTAATTAAAAGCCCTTTCATATCCCACGACTTCGTCTTACTTCAAATATAATCGTAATAATTGTAATTAACTTTGTTATTGTTGACACAAAAGCTATTATAAATTATTTGTGTTGTACTCAATTTGTGTTAGACATTATAATGTGATGTTGTACAAGTAACAGAAATACTATTTATATGTCTATAACTCTCTAAGTTTTCAAGTCTCTGTATCATTTTATTCCTGTTACCTACTGTACTAAATGACCAATAATAGATGGTGCCCTAAAAAGTCTAACAATTGGTATAACTACAATCCTTCGATATCGCCTTTGGCTCGTAGAGTTCACATGGCAGTCGCTTCACAGAAAATATAGAAGTTCATCCAAAACCGCAGTTAGACTGACAAATCTAAACACTAAAAAAATAACCTTATTAGACTTTAATATTAAATTGAGACATCGTCAACCCCACCTCAAGAGCTTCGTATTAAATGTACACATCAACAACAAATCTTTTTTCAACCCGATTGTTAGGATGCGTCGTCTTTATTATGAGCTCTTACATGAGCATAGCCATGAGATAGATATATTCAGCTGGGGTTTCTCAACATACAAGAATACTGTTAAGCAGGTTATAGTCAAGCTATAAATTATCTATATATATAAAAGAAAGTCGTGTTAGTTACACTATTTATGACTCAAGAACGGCTGTACCGATTTAGCTGAAAATTGGTGGGGATATAGTTTAGTACCAGGAGATGGACATAGGATACTTTTCATCCCGTCCGTAACGGGATCAGAAATCTTTGCGGGCAGAGCCGCGGGCAACAGCTAGTTTTATATAATTTTTGTTAAAGAGATTCATTACTACATATATCTAATTCATTAACCATAAGGTAGGACACGGCGGTATATCCGCCCGATTGAGCAGTCCGACTGGGGAAGTACCTCCGCCCTACAGAATACCGCGGTTATAATAACTTCGTGTTGTGTTCCCAGCGGTGAGTAGGGTAGCCAGAGCTCACTGGAGAATTTGTGCCGTCAGTGGGAAGACTAAAGGCTTGTCCTGATTTGTCTTCTACTGACGGCACAGAAACTCTGTACTTACAGGGTTGGCAGCGCGACTGTGACTCCTCTGGTGTTACAGACGTCCATAGACCACGGTAACTACTTTCCATAAGGTGGGCCGTGTGCTTGTCTGCCAACTAAGTGGTATAAAAAAAAAAACATAATATCTTATAATTGTGCTATTGTTTTGTTTTGTTTATTATTTTTGGTTTTTAATTATTATTTTTATTGTATCACTAATAATGCACGCTTTTAAATTGTGTCATGCTGAGTACACATATTTTGGAAATCAATCTGGAACCGAACCTTCAAACGATATCTTGTAAAGTTTTGATTGATTTCTGTTATATGTGCCAAATAAATAAATAAATCGGACCCCAGCATTTAAGGTGAAAGCATCGTATGCGACTGGGATTAACACTAGGATGAAGAAAAATAGAAGTTACAATAAATCCACGGCTTCACTTTGATGAAAGACTAAGTTGTTTGGAAAAGGTGGTTGCATATGATTTGTGATATCTATAGAAGAATGAAAATGGTTAATTATATATAATTTATCTTACTGATTCCTCGACTTGAAAAAACTAAAATCACCCCTAACAGTTTACGATGTTACGCAGGACAGATACTCAAGGGTGACATTTTTTTTATATCTCTTAGGTGGCAGACAAGCACACGGCTGATGAATAGTGGTTACCGTGGCCTATGGACGTTTGTAACATCAGAGGAGCCACACTCGCGCTGCCGACCCTGTAATCACAGAGTTTCTGTGCCGTCAGTGTAGAAGACAAATGCTCAATTAGGTGGAAATACCGCCGTGTCCTACCTCCTTAATGACTGACTTTAGTTAAAGTCTCAAATTCAGTGTACGAATAGTCCAATCCTTGAGAGATATTCACTCTCAGGTCGATACATACGATGACTTAAATTACGGTTTTGTAACAGCCTAACACAAGATAAATCTCAATATTATTTTATATTTCTTTAGAACGGGCAATAAATATTAGGCGTTGAATTGGAATATATGGTTTTTGTTATCGTCTCGTATAGCAAAAGGTGGTTACACAATGACAAAGATTTAGGGAGCATTGTGCGAAATATAATAGACTATTGAATATGACATAATTTATTGAAGCATTAAAAATAGTTGAGAGTTATTATTTTGTTGTTATAATACTTGTACCATGACACATTAGAAGATCCCCTTCAACTACCTACGTCTTGGTATTATTTGAATTTGATAAGTTGCTGACTTAGACTATTTACAAAATATATTCCTAGACGCAGAGAGTATCATTTCAGCGCAGCGTAAAAAATGGCTAATACTTCGGTATAAGTTGACATATAAATACATCCCATGACATGCACACATTAACAGTTTAAAGTACAATATTGGCATTAGCGGCATTAACGGCGTTTTGTATAAGTAATATACAAAACGCCGTTTTTGTCCTGAATTTTGTTAAATAATGTGCAACCTTAGACCATATACTGTATAGCTGTGTTTATACAGTATATGGTCTAAGGTTGCAGATTATTTTTCTAACCTGTTGAAAAACCTGCTGAATTTTTAATGAAGTTCCATCCAAACGTTTCTAGTTCTTTTTAAATATTTCGTTGCTAAAATATTTAAAACATTGAAATACAGCTGACTTTTTAATTATTTCTTTGTCGGTTTTAAGAGACCACAAACAACGCTTTTCATTCTTTTGCACAAAAAAGGTTGAATAAAGCTTAATCTAAAAAATATGTTTACAGTTATTAATTACTTACTTTTTACATTTATCGCATTATTTCATGTCGATACTTTTTCTTACAAAAACAATGAAATAGCAGCAAAGCATACTCTAGTAAATAATAACTGACCTTATTTCATAACATAACATAACAAAAACTCACGCCTATATCCCCGAAGGGGTAGGCAGAGGTGCTAGCACCCACATTTTGCCAGTTTATGTTTAGGTCCCAAATAGGTGGCGAGCCTATTGCCATTAACCGGGCACTTATAAATCTGCGATAAATGCACACATAACTTCGAAAAGTCATTGGTGTGTGCCATGGTAAACCTGGGATCGAACCCGAGACTTCGTCTCAGCAGTCTATTACCCATACCACTAGGCAGTCGCGGTCATTCCTCTAGGCTATCGCGGTCATTATTTCATAAACTTAATATTTACTAAAGTAAACTTATTTATTCACTGTAAGTGACGAGTTAAAGTGACAGATACAGATATAGGTCATGTCTGTACTAATATCTATCATATTTACGTGTGAAATACTTATTTTGCGATCTGTTTTCATACCTGACCTGACAAAAAGAGTCTAAAATTGGTGGAATCATTTAAGAGGAGTGCAACCACAAACACTGCGGCACAAGATTTTTATACCTATTATGTTAGTACAACAAATGTTAAAATTAGTCGAGCCGTTTCGGAGGGGTGCGACCACAAACGTTTTGATTTAAATAATACTAGTCATTACCTGCGGTACCGCCCGCGTCGAACTCTCAACTAATGTTTTCTTTTTCTTACATAGGTATTAACGAATAGGTATATAAAAAAAAAGAATTTGAACCACCCCATCTCTCACCATGTGGTGTCGTACAAGGCGACTTAGGGATAGGGCTATTTAACATCAGACAGATATATACAGCCCAAAATCAGCCTCAGATGCATGGCTTGAGTCAAAAATAGTGCCCGGAAGACGGCAATGGGTTCACCCCTTATTATGAGGGACCCAATTTAATGATTGGTGAAATGTGGGTGTCAATTCACCTCTGCCTAACCCTCCGGTGATAAATGCGTGATTATATGTACGAGCAAGAACCACGCGGTTCGGAGACTCTTTTCTTTGCCGCACCATCAAGACCTGGAATTCATTACCAGCACACGTGTTTCCTTCTTCCTACAGTCCCGGGGCCTTTAAGCGGGGCGTGAAAAAGCATCTGATGAGGCCGCCAAGCTGAGTGCCACTATTGTAACACTTAGTGTCTGTAATGGTGACCCTCTTTCCTGAGACTTTGCCTTTAGCTTACCATCAGGCGAGGTGAGGTCAAGTTGGCGTGTGCTATATAAAAAAAATGTATGTATGTATATTAAAAAATGAATTTTTCGAATTATTTTAGACGGTTCGGAGTTCTGTTCGGATTTTCATGGATTATAATTATAATTCTATATGAATATTTGCATATGTACAAATAATGATCATTTGTTACAGTAAGCCAGAGAAACTATCGAGATTTTTCATCTTTTAGCAGAGCATGACATTCAAAGCGCCGAAGCAACGTCTCGCGGTCTACCCCACAACATGGTATGTGACATGGGTCTTGAGGTAAAAAATGTACCGAACGCCTTTATTGGTAGCTTGAATAAGGGTGATCTGGGGACTACTAAAATATCTAGCGCTATTATTATAATCTTGCTTTGCGACTTTCGACCTTCGAACACTACTGTTATAGAGGTCAAACTGGGTTGAACAGTATCTCTTACTGTGGTGGATGTAACGAAACTTGTTAAGTTTAACACTTATCGTACAAGATACAGTACACAATATTGTCGGACAATTTCCACTATGAAGGTAATAAAGTAAGATTGAAATTATATTCAAAGAGATGGTGGTGATGCTCCAATTCATTTTTTCTCTGGATTGTTCATTATTTTAACCCGTAATTAGAATAGCAAGAGCAAATCATAGAATGTAACCTAATTGATTATTATTTTAATAAAGGAATTATTTATGTATTACATGCTTAAAAAGCGCCTTTATAGAAAAAATATAATATACTAGCTGACCCACCCCAACTTCGCCCGGGGTATATTTTGAAGCTTCATATCCCTTTGAGCCCGTATGTTTTAGTCTTCAAAATATGTATGAAAAATTGCCGGATTTGTTAACATATATTATCAATGCTCCGCTCCCTTAAGTAGTAGCGTGATGATACATAGCCTAAAACCTTCCTCGATAAATGAACTACCCAACACTGAAAGAATCATTCAAATCGGACCAGTAGTTCCAGAGATTAGCGCGTTCAAACAAACAAACAAACAAACTCTGCAGCTTTATAATATTATAGCTGACCCACCCCAGCTTCGCCCGGGGTATATTTTGAAGCTTCATATCCCTTTGAGCCCGTATGTTTTGGTCTTCAAAATATGTATGAAAAATTGCCGGATTTGTTAACATTTATTATCAATGCTCCGCTCCCTTAAGTAGTAGCGTGATGATATATAGCCTAAAACCTTCCTCGATAAATAGACTACCCAACACTGAAAGAATCATTCAAATCGGACCAGTAGTTACAGAGATTATCGCGTTCAAACAAACAAACAAACAAACTCTGCAGCTTTATAATATTAGTATAGATAATAGTTTAGATTTCCTGAGAGGGCTAGATCGTAAGATGGCCCTGGGTCGGCCGGGGTGCGAGGGATATGCCTGTCAACCACCTTCGCCACCTCACCTTCGGCAACCAAAAACAACCCACAGGTGGCGTGCGTTTTAGTCGGTTCGAGTCCGACATAACCTCTTCCACCGGCTCCGGTGGGGGGGTATCCGTGGGGATTTTGCGCACCTAATTAAAAAAGGGGGTAGTTAGCTATAATAAACATATTATAACGAAGTCAATCACTTCGCAGGTCTTGGTTGTGCTTGAATGTTTCTTACATTCGAAAATATTTACTAATTTAAAATTCTTGTTGGGTTAGAACATAAAAATGTAAATACTGTTATAACTAAAATCTTCAGTGTCCTTTTTCACAGGGGTTATAAAAGACACTAGATGATTCATTAAATTAAATTCACTCTCAATACGTAAACTAATCCAGCAATACGACGTTATATGAATTTCTTAGCAAATATAAATTCGTGACTTCATAAACTCATTTCTCTTTGATCTTTTAGTAATCAAGTGTTCATATTGAAACTGCTACCCATAATTATTTACATAATGAATATGAGAGAAATACCAAAGGATAATATGGTTTTATTTTGCTCAGTTTAATGGAATCATTTAATAGACAATGTTCAATTAGGATTGACAAAAGAGTACTTGTCTTTTTGATTGAAAAGGGCCAATTAAATAGGTATTATGTTCCTTTCAAACCTCTTACCTGTACGTGACGTCTGTTTCATTTAGCGATTACTAATTTTCAACTTAGTACAATTTAGTACCTTACAGATCATAATTTTTATTAGCTTATAATATTATTCTACTTGTTGTTAAATAATTGTTTGTTCGTTTGTTGTCGTCCATCCGTCCATTGTCCGTCGTAGCTAATTTACATTAACAGTTCATAACATTTTACCTACAGGTAGACTAAGAAACTAAGCCTAAGTGAATTTTGGGTGATATTTTGAATGTTTCTCTTTCTTTGCAGAACATTCGAATGCAACAGAACTGATGACGAACGGCAACGCAGTTCGAATGAACCCAAGGGGTGAGCCTGACGAAGACCACTTTCATATATGTGACGATAGGTTATAAAGTTTGTAATATATAATATTACGTCACTCGGCTAATTTTCTACTGTGAAATCTTATTGTAAATTTGGATACTTATATCTACAGCTTGATAGTAATTACATTGAGCGAGGACTAGGTAACCATTGTATGGAACTGCGTATTTTTTCTTTTGATACTGATATGATTTAGTATTAAAGTTATCGGGATATTTTCCATGTTGTATTGTTAGTTTCTGATATTTCGGCGCTGTTGCAAGCACTTTGATCACGGAGGAACGGGAGAATTGGCGGTAAACAGTAAAAAACTTTTTTAGTAGTAAATATAAAGATCTACACTCTTTAGAGTTCTTTTACAGCGTGGTAATCTGCACTACCACTGATTTCGCTCTCACTACAAACTCGAACCCGATCTCGATCACGTTCACGTCATACGATGCTTACTGTATCAACTAACGATTTTGTTGTGGCTTGTTCTCGGTTGTTTTTGCAAAGCGTACCACTGAGTGCCAGATGTACGGCAACTGAAACCCAACCTAACGATTGAAATTTTTATACTTTTTGATTTCCATCGCTTTCCTAACCAATCTTGGTATATAGTTTTTTTTTTTATACCACTTAGTTGGCAGACAAGCACACGGCCTACCTGATGGAAAGTAGTTACCGTGGCCTATGGACGTCTGTATCACCAGAGGAGTCACAGTCGCGCTGCCAACCCTGTAAGTACAGAGTTTCTGTGCCGTCAGTAGAAGACAAATCAGGACAAGCCTTTAGTCTTCCCACTGACAGCACAAATTCTCCAGTGAGCTCTGGCTACCCTACTCACCGCTGGGAACACAACACGAAGTTATTATAACCGCAATATTCTGTAGGGCGGAGGTACTTCCCCAGTCGCACTGCTCAATCGGGCGGATATACCGCCGTGTCCTACCTCCTCAAAAAAACATAGTGGCGTAGTAAGCCGAAATATCGGAATCTCAGAACAATACAACAAGGTTAAGATCCCGATAACTTTAGTATTATTGTGAGTGACTATGATAGCTTAAATACTGATATGATTTAACTAACTCTTGGAATGATAGTGTCTGAAATTTAAGCAAATATTACTAACTGTACTAAAACTATTTTGAACTGACAGAACAGAAGTGTAAATAAAAAACTGACACCAAGTAAATCAGGATAGTAACTATTTTAAATAGTTTTGTTCCAACAACTCTGAAGAACAGGAAATGGCTAGTCAAACTAGAAAGTAAAATAATAAGTAATTGAATAAGTATTGTGACTATCGATAGTTTGTTGAATTTTATAAGTAAGTTTTACCTCTAATTTATTTTGACTATTTTAGCTTTAACAGGTGTAGAATAAATATAATGGTAAATATTAATAACTAAGGAAATGCTTTATAATTGTTAAAACAATCTAAACTCGGGAATTTTCATCGTCATATCTGCTTGATACTAAAAATTAGTCCATGTATGGTGATTGCATTTCTCTTGTGAAATGTATTTAATACATACATATTATCACAGTTACAGTGTTAAAATAATCAAATAATTTGGCCTTTGGACTTTACGAAAAGAGGGTCACTCTCATATAAAAATATATTTAGGCTATGAACGTACAAGTACATCGAAATTAAACGATTCTAAAAATTCATTGCTATATTGGCCTGTTCAAAGTAGGTAGGTAAATAAATTAATTTTTGAATAAACCGGCATTTGGTGTTTTGTAATAACCGAAATCCAATTAAATACCTAATAAGAGCCAAATATAAATTATATACCGCTAGAATTTCATAATTCAATTGAACTGAACTTTATTTCCTTAAGTATTTGTTATATGTTGAACCAGACAAAAGATTTTTATAAGGGTTTCACGATAAAAACCATGTTTTTCATCGTTTTCATTTAGAATAATAGTTTTAAATTATACTGTCTTTGAAAAAAAATTGCGTACGAGGAAACCAACATAATTATCCTTTATATAGCAACATACAGCCTTTGGTAATTTTTATAGCCGTAGCCTCGAAAAGTCATCATTCCAGTTCGTTACAAGGCAGGGTTATAGATTGACCGGTAGAGATTTGGATCAGATTATGTCCATCTCTTTGTTAGAATCCAGTGACGGTGAACTTGCCTGCTCTATAGTACCCATTACTTATTCAATCGGCATTCCACGGCGGGCGATTTTAAACACTGTCGCGACGATGATTAGTTTTACGAAGAGTCTCCATGAAAACACAGACACATCTATACCGGTGTTCCAACCCACTGCCTTGAAACAGTTGGACGAGTATCACGAAAAGTAGTGCGTGCGTGCTTGCGTGAAATAGCATACCTTTAACACTGTCTTTGAAGGACATGTGATTAAGTTGAATAAACCAACACTTACATCATCTTAACCTCAGTTTGTTTAGCTAGAAGCACCAATTCCTGTTGGAGCGTACGTTCAACGAACTTTAGAATAATAATTTTTGAATATATGTAAATACTATTATCGGATTATAGTGTTGTAAGGAGGTAAATTTCTCAACCGCTGTTTCGGTAAAATATTTTTTTTTAAACAAAGACAATACAAATTAAACTATTTTTGTTAAAAATTGTTCAACTTAAAATAATGTACATAAGTAATTATAAACCCACCATAGTATAAGATTTTATTTTTTTCAATAAAAATGTTATTTGAAATAAGTTGTTTATTTCTCCTATTGAACATTTACTAATAAAAATTTACTATAGCTGTATATATGTATATAGGTATACATTTTATTAAAAATCTACACTTTTCCATTCAAAATTTTAGCACATTGAAACCAATCTAAACAGAAATATCGTTCAGGGCAGTTAACGAGTGTCAATTATTTAATAAGTAAATCACATTTTTGATTACATTCTATTATTGATCTATTACTTAACATAGTGTAGCAATCATGGCCAACAGGCTGCACGTTTCACCACTTACTAGACTTTTAAAACCACTAAGGTATGATTCTCAATCTCGAGAGGAAACCCTGTACTAGCGCCGTCATCAGTAGTACTAACTCACACATGAGTTTGAATTGGTCCGGGAAGATCTTCTTGGGTAATCCGTCGATGAGTGCGTAATACTTTCGACGGTTCAGTCACTAAGTCGCAGCATATGGTATACGGCAGGTTGTTTTAGTGTGGTGAGAGCCCCACATACCCGCGCGGATTCCCCGAGGTTGCGAAATGCAGAAAGTGCATATTTTCCTGCCTAAACAAAATAAGTCCTGGAAGATCTTGGTGGGGCCCTATATATTCAGTAGTGTTGCTAAATATAAAAGCAACTGGAGCAATTGGACTAGCCACTTGATAATGACAGTTGGATATACGTACAATGGTTGGATTCACAGAGTTTCCTAAAGTTTTTGAAGGTATTTTCCTCGTTTCATTAGACCTGTTTGTAGCAATTACAGAGGGCAATCGAGGCTCCTTTAAACCACATTAAAGCAGGGTGGTAACTACCTACCTCCTCGATCAAAACACCGAAACACGGAGATTAATTTCCTGGGAAAGCAAATACTACTAACAAAAATAAGATTAAATAAATCTTTGTTATTAGTATCACTTCGGGCGATCATTTAGGATTCGTTTATTCGACATTGGAATGAAGTCAAAATGAAATCTATATTAGTCAAATGAAAGATACGTTAGTGCAGCAGCATTACTAACATAAGAATCCATATTAATATTAAAATGTGAAATCTAATGTATCCGTCTGTTACGCTTTCATGCCAAACCCACTGAATCTATTTGTAAATTAGTACATACGTAAATTAGACCTTGGGAAAGAACAGGCTATGTTTTTTCGGGATAACCGACATCCACCCAGGCGAAGCCGTAGGCTAAAACTAGTTACATTATAAACAATTTGACCCTTCAAATACTGTACAATATTAAAACTACCCAATTATGTCCAAAAGCTCCCTAATGAAATCAGAGATTTACCTGTGAAGAAATTTAAAAATATAGTTAAGAGTAAATTGTGCCAGAAAGGCTATTTATTAAAATAAAATCTAAGAATACTGAGATGATAAACAAGCTTGAAAATGAGCTGTTCCCTCAACTATGCTACTCAAGTAAATTATTGTATTTATACTAAGTAGTCTTAGTAAATGTTTATAAACCGACCAAAAAAATATGCCATTTGAGTTTCTTGCCAGGGCTTTCTCGGGTCTGTGACGGGTTTCAAACCGATCGGTGGTCCATTTGCTAAACTAGTCTTTCATATTCCTTTTTATATTGACGTTTTGTAAGTGCTGATCATTTTTCACTTTGACTTTGACAAAGGCGAATCATGGTGAGCCTTATTACTTTGTGAAAATCCTGTGTACCTATGGCTGAAAATAATTTGAATTTGTCATATTCTTGCGTCTTCATTTGGATAGAGTGGAAAGGTAAAGGTGGGAAATCCAGGGAAAGGCGTGTATACAGATGACAATATCCGTCCTGGAGAATTCGATGTTCTCTTCTACCGGCTGATGCTCACCCGTATGCCTGATTGGCAGGACCTGGAACAAATACGGGTAGTAATAACTGCTGAAGTCCTTTTAAAAGCAGTACATAACGCGTTGGTGAACAGTAGTTCCTATTTCATAAAGGATGTTGTAAAATATTTGCAAGAGCGTGGGGGTGTAATGGCTAAGAATAGGCGATCTTAGGAAAACGTGCGTCACGAAATCAACGCACTCGAAAGATTAACTGATGCGCTTCGAGGAAAGTAGATCTTACTAGTAACAGGTTGAACAGTTGGTCGTTAACCTATTTGAGTTATAAAAATTTAAACTTCTTTTCTATACCCTATTCCAATTATATTAAAATTTAAAACTGTTACTCTCAACTGTCTAGTAATCTGTAAAAGTTTTGTAATTAAAACTGTTGCCTATCGTTGCTTTATTGAAATGAAAGAGTTACAGAGCAACAGGTGAATAACTCGTATAAATCACATGTTACACTTTGAAAAGCTAAAATTAAATTTACGCCTCAATAAATTATTTTGTTGGAGTGTTTGTTGATAGCAACCATTGTTAATTATTCTAGTGCCTATGTAGGTATTAGGTTCAAATTTTATATTTTACAATTTCTTTATATTATTTCTTGACATACCTAACTGTAAAATTTCAATGTTCATATGTGCTCTTTGTGTGCCTAAACTGAATAAATTTTACAATTTTACATTAGTTGTGTACAGACACAGCTAATGTAAAATTTACAGATATTTAAAAAAAATACTTAGTTATGTTCCATTAGCGATTCTGAACATTTCTTTTTTAACACTTGCCATTTTTTATTTTTATACCACAAAGGTGGCAGACAAGCGCACGGCCCACCTGATGGAAAGTAGTTACCGTGGTATATGGATGTGTGTAACACTAGACAAGCCACACTCGCGCTGCCGACCCTGTAAGCACAGAGTTTTGTGCTGTCAGTGTAGACGACAAAGCAGGACAAACCTTTAGTCATCCCACAGACAGCACAAATTCTCCAGCGAGCTCTGGCTACCCTACTCACCGCTTGGAACACAACACGAAGTTATTATGACCGCGGTATTCTGTAGGGTGGAGGTACTTTCCCAGTCGAACTGCTCAATTGGGCGGAAATACCGCCGTGTCCTACCTCTTATTAATTAATTGTTAGTAATTGACGCCGACTACTACTTAAATTGATATATTTTTAGAACGATCTAGGTCAGACATGGAATCTTAGGTATGTTTTATCTCTATTATTTGAGCAGATCCGAAGATGTGACCAGAAGACGCGATAAGCGGCATCGGATAGTCTAGTATTTAATATACCTAAACAAACTGTTAAAAAAGGTAAGGTTAATTTGGGTACCTAAAAATACATGCCTACATGCCCCTGGTGATATACGAGCGTAAGTATGTACATATTTTTTGAATAACTTTTGAGGATAAGGATTGTAATATTATGTGGTTTGTTTATTGTGAGTGCCCAATGGTTTTAGTAATAATATTTATATCTCTGTGTGTACATAATACGACATAATGGACAATGTTATGAAGTAAGTATTATCAATAATTGGTTTAAGAAAGATACCGAAGACATGCTATTTTATATCAGGGGCTAACAGGCCTGTATATTTAGTGGTTTAGATCTAGTACAAGGCCAACTGCTACTTGTTGAAGACGGGCTTAAGTCTCAACTCAACAAATAGCAGTTTTGCAGTCAGCAGCTTTATTACAACAGCTTGGAACCAACTGAGAATAAACGATAAGGCGCTGAGGGCTTAAAAACATTGTCCCCACAATCCGAAAACTTATCTTGGCATCCCAAGAGGCATAAGATATAAAAAAACAGTTTGTCTACTCCGTAGAGTGCACTACAGAGAGATTTGTCCCATTACGATGGATGATCGGATAGTAATACTGTTATAAAAATATATGAGTGCGAATGGAATGGGTTTTTATGTTGCTAGTTTTTATGTTCTTTCATATCTTTTGATATGTTATGGTGGTATATTAAAACCAAGGACAAGTATTCTGTGCTCCGCGTTTAAAACTCATTTTATAAGCATTTCATAAAGTAATTAAATATTAGTCCTTTTTAGTAGTTAGGGGTCAGTTTTGGAGTCTTTATTAAAACTTGTAAATTGGTAATTTCATTGAAACGTTTCCATTTGGGATTGCAAAAATTAGAGGACGCAACTTTATTTTCGGCGTGTCTAGAGGGGGCTGATGTAAAGCTAAATTCAAGTTTGTGAACTCGAACCTTTGGGTTACGGAGCTAGGAGTAGGAGCCATTACAAGTTTTAGATGCAACTGGTATTGCCGGTTGAATTTATTGCAAACGGGTATAGTTTGTTTGGGTTCTTTTACGGAAGTGACTATTGCATGTAAAGTCTAAAACAAATACAGTTCAAAGAACTAAACGTGGCTAGTGAAATGGGGATTTTATCAGATTTTCCATTTGTTTGCCACCAAGTAGCAAATTTAGAGCACATTACCATATATATTGCTTATTAATACACACAATTTATTTTTAAATTATGTTCATTCAAATTGCATACAGGTACCAAAGCAACATGAAACTAGGTATTAAGATTCTTATCATGCAAATACATATTATATCGTGACTGTATATTGAACTAGGTAATAACCTACCATTTATTTTGATTGCAATATAAATAAAAGATTACCTGGCACAAGGCACAAAGTATTCATCATATTTTTAGTTTATTAGTTATTGGTCGACAAAAAATATAGGTAGGTACTACTAAATGCTAGGCGTATATGTATGAAATACACTTAGGAAGGAGGGCGATAGTACCGTTCGATGTAATATTCTAATAAAATTTCTTCCTTTCATTAAAGATTCGTTTTAAGTAGTTAAGGCACATTAAGGCATGGCAACATATTGATTAATTTTCTGGGAAAGCAAAGACTATGTGCGGTGATTAAATAAATCCCCTTTTTACCGTAACTTTGGATGATTATTTAGGACTTATCCTTTTGTATCCTTTAATTTGGGTTCAAGTATTTTGTTAATGTACCTTTTACATAATAAAAACAATTTAGATGATGCTTTAATTTTGGAAAGTCTGAAAACGTGTAGCGGCATACATAATTATGTTTATATTGAAATGAAGTCAATTCTATGTCAATAACTCGCTTAAATATTTGCCCTAATCTATTTAGGGCTTACTAAACAGGATGATAACAATAACCTAGTTTAGGTATAATTTTACAAAATAAGTAAAATAAGTGCAAACTTATCATACATATTGGTCGATACACTTTTTGGTCGTTGGATATTGGATTCAACAAAATGCCTTGGCAAAGTAATATTATATTATTGTAAGATATAAGGTTTACACATATTCAAGGAAAAGCTGCAGAACGATGACGTAAAATCTTTGTGATATCTATTTAGGCTAGACTATACTTATAACTTTCGAATCTATTTAGAACTTCATAACAGCGATTGATATCAATTTGAGTAAACTTTATAAAAATAATTGAAAAAAGATTTTAGGCAATTCAATGTTCAATATGCTTAGTGTAACACTCACTATTCCCGGCAGAGTAGAAATTGGACCACCCCATCTTCTCATGCGGTGTCGTACAAGGCGACTAAAGGATAGGGCTGTTTAACATCAGACAGATGTATACAGCCCAGGTTCAGCCTCAGATGCATGGCTTGAGTCAAAAACAGTGCCCGAAAGACGGCAATAAGCTCACCCTCTATTACGTGGGACCGACTTTCATAATTGGTGAAATATGGGTGTTAATTCACCTCTGCCTAACTCTCCGGATATAAAGGTGTGATTATATGTATGTATATGTTTATTAAAAAACAGATAAGGGATCTATTCCAATCGAACCCCACTTTTCTCAGAGGTGTTTCCATTATACTGTGCACAATAAACCACAGATCATTTCTGAGATAGACAGACATACTAAATAAATGATATAAACAGCTAGATAATGATATAAAAGTTGTAAATGGATAGTTCTATCACGTTTTGCGATTTTTTACAAATAGTCTATTATATGTTAGTAGGTATTATATTATTATTAGAGAAATTTGAGTATTAGAGATGTTTTTATAGACTATTTTGTAAGACAATGAGTACTAGTGGTGCTCTCTGGGCAGCAAGGAAGAAAACCTCGGAACAAAATTACATTTTTTTCAGTAAAATAATCATTAACAAGTTTTTCTTATAATGTTACGATAGTTACTCAAATTCGATCTCTGCCTCTGTGTTTCGCTTATGCGTCTTCAGTTTGATAATAGATGTATGATATATTGAGTATTAAACTGGGATAGGCATAGATCAATATATATTGAGAAAAACTCCGTCCCTGTCTTACATAGAATCTGCATCTTATAACAGGGTCGTAATTCTAGCAGACTCGAAAAGTTCATTGCAGCATCTGGCTCGGTGCACCTCGATATTTCGAGGTATGTCGATAGTCTACGATATTTTAAGAACTATTTTAAGATTAAAGTCGCAAAATAAAATAGCTAAACTGCAATGGATTTCATCTCATATAGGTATCATCGACAATGAGCTTGTGGACAAACTTGCGAGTAAAGCCTCTACTGATGGTATTTCAGTTTAAATTTAGCCTTTTTTTTTACGTGCGCAAAATCCCCACGGATACCTCCCCACCGGAGCCGGTGGAGGAGGTTATGTCGGACTCGAACCGACTAAAACGCACACCGCCTGTGGGTCGTTTTGGTTGACGAAGGTGAGCTTGACAGGCATATCCCTCGCATCCCGGCCGAACCAGGGCCACCTCTCACGATCTGGCCCTCTCCTCGGGTGTGTGGGAACTACAGAGTCCCCAACTCGTTCCCGGAAAACGGGGAGGCACGCCAGGCGCGCCGCCGCCGCGACCTGCTTCTGCCAGGGTGACAGGCGGTGCCCTGTCACCCCCAGGCCGGCGCTCATGGGGGGCGGAGGTCGTTCATCGACCTCAGACGCCCGAGTTGCCTTCGTACGCGGGCAGCTTGGCTTGCGATCCTTCGTCGCTCCCGCTGCCGCTCCCGCCCCGCCTCCTCCTTCACGAGCATTACTTGCTCGCAGAAGGTGGCGCCGGCCGCTCACGCATCCGCGCAACGGACCATCGCCGCGAGCAAGGTGGAGAGCGTGAGAACCCTCACTCCCAGGGCCGCCACAAGCTCCCGCCTGCGTCTCCCACGCCGGACACTCGGTGAGCGTGTGCGGCCCCGAGTCCTCGCTCGCGTCGCAGTGATTGCACTCGGACGTTGGCTCTTTCTCCATCCGACGCAGATACTTTCCGAAGCATCCGTGCTCGGTAATCATCTGCGTCAGACGGTACGAGAGGCTGCCGTGTGACCTCTCTAGCCACTCCCCCATGATGGGTCTTACCGCCGCTACTACGGTGCGCCCTGCGCCTGGTCGCCCAAGTCGTAGCTCCCATTCCGCCACCATTTCCCTGTGGAGCCGGGATCTCACGGCCCGAATTTCTTCGGGCTCGGGATCGTGACTCCGCTCCCGCGCCGCCTTTCGGAAACGGTATAGTGCCGAAAGGGATCTCGCTTCCAGGATCCATGGTGGCGATCCGGCGAGGAGACTCGATGCGTTGAATGATATCGTGCGGTACCCCCTTATGATGCGGCACGCCAACTTCTGCTGCGGACGCTGCAGCAGGGGCATGTGCCGATCATTCAGGGTGTCCGCCCACACGGGATACCCGTACAGAGCCATGGACCGCACGACACCCGCGTAGAGTCTCCTGCAGGAGTCCTCCGGGCCCCTCAGGTTGGGCAGTAGACGCGCCAGAGCGTTGTCTGTGCCCACCAATTTGGGGCCCAGACTTCGGAAGTGCTTCCCGAAGTCCCACCGGATGTCGAGCAGTTTTGTAGAGTAGCCTAATGGTGGGTAGTTGTAACAGTGCCCTGTCTGAGCCATTATCGAACCACTGTACAACTTAGTTAAGTTTAGAGATTAAGCATATGATAACTGTGCATATATGTTTTTGTTACTTTTGTTTAATTTGTATACTTGTTGTCAATATGGGCAACATAATCGCTCTGGCGACAAAGGCCTTTCAAGAAAGAAAAAAAAAAATTGAGACTTAGGTATAATAGTAGGATTACCAAAGTACATATGTATATCAAAAATGGTCTATAAATTATATTACTAAACCATCCTCCCGCCCGCGGCTGTGTCCGCGCGTATCTTTTATCTTCGGTTCTACTCAACAGATTACAATCAAGTAAACGTAGGATTTTAAGTCTGACCAAAAAAAACCGCATCAGAATCCGTAAAATAGTTATATATATATAGATACAGCTGCGTAGAGATGTTGCGTCCATGGCTGTATTTTACCGTCTTTACCATGGGGAGTGTTTTGATGAGCTCTTCCAATTAGTCCCACCCTCCCCTTTCCTACACAGGACAACACGTGCAGGTCTTAGATGTCATCCGCACACGGTGCAAAACATCCGATCAAGAACCAAGCGGTTCGTTTCTTTCCTCTGTCGCACCATTAAGGCCTGGAATTCATTATCAGCTCACGTGTTTCCTTCTTCCTACAGTCCTGGGTCCTTTAAGCGGGGCGTGAAAAAGCATATGATTAGGCCGTCAAGCTGAGTGTCACCATTGTCACACGGTATGTGTAAGTAATGGTGACCCTCTTTTCTGGGACTTTGCCTTCAGCTTACCATCAGGCAAGGCGAAGTCCTATATAAAAAAAAAAAAAAAGATTCTATATTTCAGCTTCTTCATTATAATACAAAACCACATAGAAGAATTGAATTAGGTACTTTGGAGATTGACATACAAATAAAAATAAATTGCCTAATAATAGAGGAACATGTACGGCACAATAAAATTCGGATCAGGCTCCTAAATCCGATTTAGATTGTTTTAGACAACGATTGCCTTGAATTCGCTCCAAGAATTTAACATAGTCATTTGTCAGTAAAACTATTTCTAAATCTAGTATGTGTACCATAATCTCTTAACACAATTGTATTAATTTGATTTTATAATTCATTTTGGTAGGCATTATGATTCTTCTAGTAAGGTTACTTTTTTAATACCACTTAGGCGGCAGACAGTGTGTCTGTCCTATTACTTGGCCCACCTGATGGAAAGTGGTTACCGTGACCTATGGGCATGAGTAACACCAGAGGAATCACACTCGCGCTACCGACCTTGTTAGCACAGAGTTTCTGCCGCCGGTGTAGAAGATATAGCAGGGCAAGCCTTTAGTCTTGTCACTGACTGCACAAACTCTCCAGTGAGCTCTGGCTACCCTACTGATTCTATTGTATCTATATATACCCTATTGTATCTATATTCTGTAGGGCGGAGGTACTGCCCCAGTTGGACTGCTCAATTGGACGGAAATACCGCCGTGTCCTACTTGTCTCCGAATGTACGATACATAAGAAAAATTATTACATAAGAAGTTTATTTTTATACATTTTAGGTGGCAGATAAACACATGTTGTGTTTATAAAAGCACTAGTCACAAATTTATATTCAGAAAAAGAGGATTGTAGTTAATTTAAACGTTAACAAAAATGCGATCTTGAATTTAAAGTTATTGTTTTCGGCTGCTTGTTGTGGATTTCATCATAGATTTAAGAAGCGTCATCTATAAACATGCTCCTCTTACTTTCTATCAGGTGAGCCGTGTGATTGTCTGCCCCCTAGTGTTATAAATAAAAATTACAAGAGCTAACACGATCATTGTAATTTTGTTTTTTCCAATTTCGATATAAAATGAGGTCTTTTTTCTTTTTACACTTACAAATCTGGATATTTTTTTATATCACTTAGGTGGTAGACACCTGATGGAAAGTAGTTACCGTGGCCTATGGACGTTTGATCCTGTAAGCACAGAGAGTTTCTGTGCCGTCAGTGTTGAAGACAAAGCAGGACAAGCCTTTAGTTTTCCCACTGACAGCACAGATACTCTCTTGCGAGCTCTGGCTACCCTGTTCACCGCCAGGAATACAACACGAGGTTATTATGGCCGCTGTATTCTGTAGAGTGGTGGTACTCCCCCAGTCGGACGTCTCAATTGCACGGAAACACAGTCGTCTTCTACCTCCATCGAAATTTTAATATTCAAGTAACAGAATAACTTTAATTTTCATTTTGTTATGAACTGTTAATAAAATAAAAAATACGTACGCCTTTAGGGTTTTTTTTATTTTTATTTTTTTACGTGCGCAAAATCCCCACGGATACCTCCCCACCGGAGCCGGTGGGAGAGGTTATGTCGGACACGAACCGGCTAAAACGCACGCCCCCTGTGGGTCGCTTTGGTTGCCGAAGGTGAGGTTGACAGGCATATCCCTCGCACCCCGGCCGATCCAGGGCCATCTCTCACGATCTGGCCCTCTTCTCGGGTGTGTGGGGACTACAGAGTCCCCAACTCGTACCCGGTAAACGGGGAGGCGCGCCAGGCGCGCCGCCGCCGCGGCCTGCTTCTGCTAGGGTGACAGGCGGCTCCACCTGTCGCCCCCAGGCCGACAGGCGGCTCCACCTGTCGCCCCCAGGCCGGCGCTCATGGGGGGCGGAGGTCGTTCATCGACCTCAGACGCCCGAGTTGCCTTCGTACGCGGCCAGCTTGGCTTGCGATACGTCGTTGCTCCCGCTGCCGCTCCCGCCCTACGCCTTTAGGGTGGGCAGAGACCATAATCCACAACTACAAGCTTTTATCCTTACACACAGCTGCACCTACTATCATTAAACCTTTTATGCACGCCCCTGCTGGTTTAGAGTGCTATAAATAATAATTGCAAGTTTGTTCGGAACCCGCGTTGCGCAAGTCCGACTCGGACTTGTCCTTTTTTTAGTACCTATATTTATTTATAGATACTGAATTCATTTATAAATTAAGGTAGATACTAGTCGTAGCAGTTACCTTGCTAACTTTTAGTACTAGGTCATGAATTACTCCCTACATGGCATAATTCCTTGCGTAAATCACAAGGGATTTGAGCAATCCTTACGTCAGATGTTTCGCTAAGACATTTAAGAAATATTCACATCATATATGTAAGACAAACGTATGCAATTGTTTTTATGTCTTTAAGTAACGATGTGAGCAGGTCACCTTAACTACAAACTTTCAAGCACCGTCGCTTCCTGTCGGATTAATATCACTATTATGTTTTTATTCCATTCATAAGAGTACATGAGTACCGCTGAGGCGCTATTGAGACCCGGGCCGTTAGGCTGAGTACCATTACACACGTGTATCGTATGGCGGTTTTTAACACACATGTGAAGAAAATAATATAAAAAAGATATGTACCCTTGTAATTTTTAGGTAATCAACTTTCTATAACGTTAAGGGCTTATGAGTATTATATATCAGGCGGTGTACAACATAAATTATTTTTTTCCTAACTAGTAAACAATTTCATTATTAATTAACTATAATTATAACAGTTAAAACGAGTTGAGAATTTATATTCATAATAGCGGGGAAAAAACACTACATTTAACAATAGTGAACGCCCATACACCAAATGAATGAGATTTGTTTTCAGATTGTAGAAAATGGGGAATTTAAAAATTTTACAGAGAAAATATAACATACATTTCAGTGAAAATTTTGTTTATTAAACCTGTTCAGTAAAGAAATTAGTTGAAATTATCTATTTTATTATCTATTATTGCATGAAATGAGCTATTAATTTATTTGTACTATTTTCAACACGATCTTTTGTATCGTAACTTTTTAAGGTACAAAGTAACAACCAATATTTTTTAAATACATCTATAACTCACTTGTGATTTAAAACATTGAAAAGTAATAGTTTGAATACAAGTGTCATTGTGTACTTAAATGCGGTGAAATTAGAGTCACTTTATGAGGAAGTGTGTTGAAAAATATATTTTCAGATATTCGGCAACAATATCGTGAAGTTGTAATAATGTTAACTCACCTGTGAAATTATGCTAATTCCCTTCAGGCGCTCGTATCAATATGAGAACGGATAGTCCGTTAGAATCAACTGTAGTAGAAACTTACATTTATCTATTTAATTTTTTTTTTTTTATACCACTTTGTTGGCAGACAAGCACACGGCCCACCCGATGGGAAGCGGTTACCGTGGCCTATGGACGTATGCAACACCAGGGGTGTCACACTCGCGCTGCCGACCATGAAGAAACCTTCTGATGCCCCTCTTGAAGAACCCCATATTGTAGGCGCTTGGGAAAACCGCGGTCATTCCACAGCTTGAGTGTGCGTGGGATGAAGTTTCTTTCATACCGCACAGTGCGCACCGTCTCAGGTCGCAATATATTATATATAGATTTAAACTTTATAACTTCAGAATTATTAGTATTTCACTTGTTTTGTTGCCATTTAAATCGCGCATGGTATTTAAAATTCAAATTATTATATCAGACTTTTATAATCAAAGCAATATAATAATAATAACTGTTAGATATTTGAAATGGATTTGAGATGGGGAATTTTGCTACTACTTGTTATAAACTAGGTACATCACTAACTGAGGGATAAGAAGAACTGTGTAAAAATTATAGAAGAGCGTGATATACCTATAATTGTCCGTCAATAGGTCAGTGTCAGACTGCAGTACAGCCTGATTGATTTTCACATGTTTATTCATAAAATACCTACTCATATTTATCCGCAGAACGACGTTATAGTACAACTTCACCTACATAAAATATCCCGACAAATCACTGCGAGTGTTCTTCATTTTAGTGTTAATCCCAGTAGAAGCTTTCACCTCAGATTCTGGGGTCCGCTACACTAGTCTTACTGCGGATTTTGCTGAACATTGATATTTTCCATGAAGTGACTACCATCTGACTTTCACAACCCAAATGCGATATTGAATCCTTAGTCCACTTCACAGTGGATACTCACGTTCAAACAGAAAAATATAACTTATTGCGGGTGAGTAAGTTGACTTAATACTTAAATTTTAAAGATGCGTTGGTAACCTGCACAGAAATTTATCACAAGAAAGTAATAAAATAATGTACGAACATTTAATTTTAACTTAATGCTTCTTGATCCATTTCATATGCACATCGGCGCGTTCTCGAAATTTCTTCTTCGTTGTAAGGTTCTCAAAAACTTTACATCGAAGAAGAAATTTATGGTAATTTACACACCTGTCTTGTTTCAACCAAGTTTAAATTACTTAACAAAATTTCGAAGTGACTTAATTTTTTGTTTGTGAAGACATAGGTTGATCTTATCATCATTCTCAGAGCCTTTTCCAAACTTAGTTGGGGTCGGTTTTTTAGTCTAACTAACCGAAGGCTTAAGGTGCTCTTCAGCACGAAAACATCCAGACCAATGCAAATAGAATATACAAATATTTGCAATGCATTCATGCATACAAATATTTTCACTGAGCGGGAATCGAAGCCACGCACACTCAACCATATTTCATCGCGAAGAGTTTGCAATCTTTATAGAAGAATGCTATTAACTGTTATAGTAAATAAATAAATAAAAGATGCCGTATGGCGAAACCGGTCAGTACTAATAGTATTCTTAATATGTGTAACAACGAATTCCACAATGTGCCATCAATCAACCGTATAAATGGTCTTACTTATTATGTTATAAACACTTTAGCAAAGATAAAATCATTAGATTAGTGTTTGTCTAGGAAAGATAAAGTCTTATTTATGTCGAACACCAATACAACGAAAACTTTTAGCATTACAAAGCAATAGTATTGTGAACTGGACTAGATTAGCTAGAATAATAAAAATAAATTACATAGTTCTCTTTGGTAAGTTTAGGCTGCGGGATTAGCTACTCGTACAACAGACGCGGGGAGGCTATCTTTCTTTTTTTACAATATATTATCCAGTTAGACTGATATTCTAAGTTACTGAGTTTCTCCACGTATCACTGAGGTGGTTGAAAAAGGGTACAGAAACAGGAACAATGGCTCTTGGTGGCTGCGAGGCAAAAAGTCTCGACACGTTGGTAGAACAAGGTGTTAGTAGAACAGAATCCAAATTAGCATATTCGTATCTCTCGCTTCTTCTGACGAGGTGAGAGCTTACTCTTCTATAAAAACGTGGATGACTAGTCTTGTAAACAATAATTTTATTGTGACTAAGGCCGAAGGTGATAATCGTATCGTGTTTTTCTGGCAAAGTGGTGCCTGGAAAATAATACTGACATTATTCCACCGTGAATAGACCTTTACTTTGAAATTTTATAGTAGCTGTATCCCGTGCTTATATGCATGATTTATTTTCAGGAAGGAAAGTAAGTACATAAAAACTTTAGCCATGAAAAAACACTTAAGTTTGCTAACTTCTAAATCAATCAATTGCTCTTTCTGCGAGTAAGTAATGCTCGTGAAGGAGGAGGCGGGGCGGGAGCGGCAGCGGGAGCAACTCGGGCGTCGGAGGTCGATGAATGACCTCCGTCCCCCATGAGCGCAGGCCTGGGGGTGACGGGTGGAGCCACCTGTCTACCTGGCAGAAGCAGACCGCGGCGGCGGTGCGCCTCGCGCGCTTCCCCATTTCCGGGAACGAGTTGGGGACTCTGTGGTCTTCACCCGAGGAGAGGGCCAGATCGAGAGAGATTTCCCTGGGTCGACCGGGGTGCGAGGGATAGGGCTGTTAACCTCACCTTCGGCAACCAAAAACGACCCACAGGGATCGTGCGTTTTAGTCGGTTCGAGTCCGGGATAACCTCTTCCATCGGCTCCGGTGGTGGGGTATCCGTGGGGATTAATCGCACGTTAAAAAAAACAATCAAATGCTTTAAAGTTTATCAATTTCGTATAGATAAATATGCCAACCAACCAAAATATGAGATGAAAATCAAAACCGATTCGGAATGATAAACAACAAATATAATAATTATACAACGGTTAATTTCGATTTAATCATGAAACTTTACTATTTCTGTATTATGCAAAAAAGTACTTCTGTAAAAAAAATAATACAAATATGATACTTACTTGCAAAAGATGACTACTACCCGATTACTTTAAGTTTAAGTTGTAACGGAAAAATACATAGCTTCTATTACTGCGAGAAAAGGAAACGACGGTGTCCCTTGTAACATAGTATATCGTCATATCTTTAGGTATGTATATGTGTATGTATGTATGTATATGTATAATTGTATATTATATTGTAGTAGTATATTGTAGTAGTATTATATTGTATATTGTAGGTAGTTTATTGTATTTATATAATTATTAAGTATTTTAAGTATACATATATTTATTATATGCACTTATATAAGTATGTATAAATTATTACATTTTTTTTGTTATTAAACGCCAACAACTCCCAAATACTCCAACTAACATACATTTCCATCCAAAGGTTGCCTGGAAGAAATTGTGTAAAGCGATAAGGCCGCCCTTTGTACTACTCTTGTCTTTTCAATTTCTGTAATATGAATATTGTAATTGGCGTACAATAAAGAATATAATAAATAAAAAAAAAATTAAAAAAATAAGCTTGTACCAACCTATCTGGCCAGCGTGGAAACAATAGGCCAAAGCCTCGCAACATTGGGAGATGTCCAGCAGTGACCTGCTATACGGCTAATTATAAACGATTAATTGAAAATACTTTTCAAACTAGCAAATAACTAAATCTAAAACTAAATTTTAGCCACCGAAATACAAATTTATGTGTTAAGTTACGATTTTCTATTAGTGTACGGTGCACCCATACAGTTTTATGTTAGTATCAGCAATTTCGTAGGCAGCGCGGTCGTTTTATGAGCCGTTTACCCAGTCCGCGTTTAGCCTTTCTGAATTCGGGGTCCATCAAACGTACCATTATGTACCTACTTTAGAGGTAATAATTCATTACTGTGGTATATACTTCACCTTTTTAACTTTTAAATGATATTTTTATTAACAGGCAGTCCCTACAGTTAAAAACGTAATTACTGTAGAAACAGAATCAAAAATGGAATTTCACCCTGATAGCATTAGAAATAATAAAACATTGTGTAATAATTACACAATGTTTTAACATTTATCTAATTACACGTGAGTTGCATCTTGTACTCACCCAAACAGTTTTGTCTATAATACGTAATAATAATATATATTTTATAATACGCCGTATCCGCGTCCTCTGTGATGGACGGGCTTCGGAGTTCTTGCAAATAAATGCTGGCGTACCGCAGGGGTCTGTATTATCTCCCGCTCTCTTTCTTCTGCATATCAACGACATGCTGTCCACCGGCAGCATACATTGCTATGCAGACGATAGCACCTTACACGGGAGTTATCACGGACAACCTGCGGCCAAACAGTCTGATATCGTGGAAAAAAGACAGCTTCTTGTCACTGAACTGGACCGGATCTTGAATCACATTTCTCAATGGGGCTCTGAGAACATGGTCGAGTTCAATGCCAAGAAGACGCAGGCTTGTGCGTTCACAGCAAAGGTATCTTCTTTCCTTCCCCTTCCCACTCTTCAGAGCACGCCACTGCCACTGCAGGACAATCTCAATATCCTAGGCATGGATATTCGTTGCAAACTGAATAACAGAAATTACATCGAGAGCATCATCAAAACAGCCTCGCGGAAACTCGGACTCCTAAACAAAGTGAGACGTTTTTTCACGCCGGAGCAGCGGTGTCTTCTCTATAAGACACAAATTCGCTCCTGCGTGGAATACTGCTCGCATCTCTGGGATGGCTCCGCGAAATACCTACTAGATGCTCTCGACAGGTTGCAGCGACGCGCGGTCCGAATTATTGGGAACCCTGAGGTCACGAACACCCTCGAGCCTTTGCAGATGCGTAGAGATATTGCTTCCTTGGCTGTATTTTACCGTCTCTACCACGGTGAGTGTTCTGACGAGCTCTTCCAACTAATCCCACCATCTCCTTTCCTACATAGGACAACACGTGCAGGCCTTAGATGTCACCCTCACACTGTGCAGAATATACGAGCAAGAACCAAGCGGTTCGGAGACTCTTTTCTTTGCCGCACCACCAAGACCTGGAATTCATTACCAGCACACGTGTTTCCTTCTTCCTACAGTCCCGGGGCCTTTAAGCGGGGCATGAAAAAGCATCTGATGAGGCCGCCAAGCTGAGTGCCACCATTGTAGCACTTAGTGTCTGTAATGGTGACCCTCTTTCCTGAGACTTTGCCTTTAGCTTTCCATCAGGCGAGGTGAGGTCAAGTTGGCGTGTCCTATATAAAAAAAAAAAAAAAAAATTGACTATTAAAATCTTTGCCCCATACAAATTTCTTTTTCTCATATGACATGTATCTGTCACTTTGTATTTTCCTCAATATTTTTTCAATAAAAAAACTACACATGGTTTTTGTTTGATATTTGCTGAGCTTGCCAAAGAATAAAAAGATATTACAGATTTAAAAATTGCGGGACGTAGCGTTTGCTGTAGTGTATTTAGTATCAGCATTGCACCCGTGCGAAGCCGTGGCGGGTCGTTAGTATATATATCTGCATTGAATCAAAGAGCATTGCTGATTAATGTTTATATGATGGTATGAGCAATGTATGGAGAAGCAAGGTGCTGGTTTTTGTGACGGGACGCCACAGACGCCGCTCCCAAGGCAACGGGCTCCTTGGCAACCAGC
Source organism: Eilema griseolum (assembly GCA_963662185.1). Classification (NCBI taxonomy): domain Eukaryota; kingdom Metazoa; phylum Arthropoda; class Insecta; order Lepidoptera; family Erebidae; genus Eilema; species Eilema griseolum. The sequence continues at coordinate 12,824,060 of OY759242.1, forward strand.
TGCCACAAAAGTCAAACATTTTCTTTTGATTTTCTTTTCAGTGCTATTTTATTGTGAGAGTTGGTTTTAATTTATAAAGTGTTTTTGTATATATAGTGTTTACGGAACTATGTCTTAGTTTTAAGTATTTTAAGTGCTCCATTTTCAGTCATCTTATTACACATATGTTGCACGATAGTGATGCGGAGGTAAGTCAACCTACTGCTTCGCTATTGAATGTGATACGATGCCCTCACTGCTCCCAAGCCCGTATTTTTAAGAGTGAGCGAGGTTTGAAGATACATATCGGCAAAGTACACAAACCCCGACATGTATCTCCGAACCCTCCTCTGGTTATTCAACCCTCTACCAGTACAGTTTCGGAAAACATTATTGAAATTCCCTTTTGGCAAAGACTATCTCACTTAAAAAATTCTGTTTCGATCTTAAAGAGAATTCCTCGCGGTGCAAGACCAATTGTTGCGAAAAGTTTGTCAAACTGCATAGGTCTTGTACTTCGAGAAAATACTACAACGGCTTGGGAGCAACTGCTCATCTTCCCATACAAAATTTTACATATTAGAACAGACAAGACAGACCGGACAGCCCACCGAACAACAACAAATTCATTGACGTCTCAAATTAGAAATAATTGTAGCGTCATAACGGAAAATTTAAACCCAACATACTCTTCTTTTCGGAAAAGCAATATTTTTAACTTGGTTGAATCAAAATTAAGGGATGGTGACATAAGTGGGGCATCGAGATTGCTTTTTAGTAGCGATGTAGTGGCGCCCTGCTCTCCGGAGACCCTTACTGGTCTGCGGAGCAAGCATCCAGCGCCTGCGGGTGGCCTTTCTTTTCCTGAGGCACCTGTCCCCGACCCTGATTGCCTGTGCGTAACGGCCAAGGAAGTGTTGGCAGCCGTTGTCTCCTTTCGAAGTGGTTCTGCCGGAGGTCTTGACGCATTAACCCCACAACATTTGAAAGATCTTTTAGGGCCAAGCGCCGGGGAGGCTGGTGAGGCACTTCTGAAGGAGCTAACGGCTCTTATGAATTTGATGCTCTCCGGTAGTGTGGATGATGCCATCACAGACATTTTGTATGGGGCTAATTTGTGTGCCCTACGCAAGGGAGATGGTGGCATTCGTCCCATTGCCGTGGGATGTACGTACCGACGTATGGCAGCCAAACTCTGTTGTAGATATTACAAAACCGAGTTAGCTTTGAAGTTACAGCCCCTCCAAATTGGTTTTGGTTCAAAGGGGGGCTGTGAGGCTGCCATACATGCTTTATCAACCTACCTTGGCTCCAGTAAAGGTGAGGTCATTCTCAAGGTTGATGTGAAGAATGCTTTCAACTCGGTGAACAGGGACACCTTGTTGAACCAAGCTAAATTAGAAACACCCAAAATTTATAATTTTCTTTGGCAATGTTACAGATACCCCTCCAAACTATTATACAAGGACAACCTTTTGAAATCAGCTGTTGGATGTCAACAAGGAGACCCTCTTGGACCGGTAATTTTCAGTTTAGCCATTCAGCCCATTATTCGGCAGTTAAATTCTAAATTTAATGTATGGTACCTAGACGATGGGACTCTAGGAGGAGATGTGGAGACAGTTTTACAAGATTTGGTATTTATTAAAAATGAATTTAGATTAATTGGTTTAGAACTAAATGACAGCAAATGCGAGATTTTTTTAAACGACGTTTCGGACAAAATTTCTACTATTTCTAAATTCAATTCCGTAGCTCCCACCATCAAAATTTTAGAAAAAGACTCTTTACGTCTCCTCGGGTCCCCAATCCTAGAAGATGCCTACACCTCATTTATAGAGGAAAAAGTTCAAAATTTTAGTGACATTTCGGATCGGCTACTCAAAATAAATATACACTCGGCTTTCACTATTCTTCGGTATTGCCTATTCGTTCCAAAATTCACCCATGCCTTACGATCGACGCCATTTTTTAAACATATTACAATTTTGAAAAAAATGGACGAAATTATAGAAAATACCCTCACCAAAATTTTAAATGTGGCCTTGGATGACCGAGCTTTACTACAAGCGACTCTACCGATTCGCTTGGGTGGGCTCGGTATTCGCAAAATTTCAGATGTCAGCTTACCAGCGTTCCTGTCTTCAGTCCACAGTACGGAAGAATTAACTAGGAAAATCCTTGCACCTACACTAGTTAATTCTGAAGTATTGTGTAAGACTGATGCAGTGAACGCTTGGAAAATTGCATGTCCAAACACCGATTTCCCAAGGAACCTTTTCTCACAGCGTCAGTGGGACGGGCCGCTCTGCAGCTTAGTTGGAAAAAAATTACTAAATACATGTTCCAATGCTGCTGAGCGTGCCCGTTTACTGGCGGTTGGAGTGTGGGAATCGGGTCTTTGGCTACAAGCTCTTCCGTCATCTAACGTAGGGACTATGTTAGATGACACTACCTTCCGCATCGCAACTTGTCTCCGTTTAGGTGCGCCGTGTGTTTCTCCGCATCAATGCCGTTGTGGAGAAGCCGTTGACAGACTCGGACACCATGGTCTGTCGTGCTGCAGGAGCACTGGGCGAATTCCACGGCACGCCAGCCTCAACGACATAGTCCGCCGTGCTCTTGTCACCGCCGGTGTACCAGCTGTACTAGAACCAAACGGTTTGGCGCGTGACGATGGCAAGAGACCGGATGGTATGTCGTTAATGCCATGGAAGATGGGTAGGACTCTGGTGTGGGACGCCACATGCGTTGATACCATGGCTCCTACCCATATAATTAGCACGGCTGGCTGTGCTGGTGCTGCTGCTGCTTCTGCAGAGGCTCTCAAGCGGCGCAAATACTCCAATCTCATCGGAGATTATGAATTTGTGCCGTTTGGAGTCGAGACTTTGGGGTCATGGGGTCCGAGCGCTCGCAACCTCTTCCGTGAGATTGCGAAGCGAATGGTCGACGCTTCTCGTGACCAGAAGGCTGGCCTCTTTTTAGGACAGAGAATAAGCATTGCCATACAACGTGGCAATGCTGCCAGTCTTCTGGGAACGCTACCACAAGAGGCATGCGATGCGGAGGAATTCTACGACGCATTTTAATTGTTCTTAGCTATAAGTTGTATAATAGTTATTTTATTTTTATTGTATTTAATATTTATAAATTATTTCTTGATTTGTTTATTAAACTTAGTACATTATATTAGAAAATAGATATGTAACAGTCAATAATTAATTTGTGTCACAATAGATATAAATCTAATAGTTAAAAGAATCAATTTCTTTAATACATATATATACACAATTGAACTAATAACTTAATTTAAATAGTAAAAATACTTATAAAATTTATAAAAAACTATGCTAAATATACAAATAGCATTTAAATAATATTTAAAAGCTGTACAGTGTTATCAACTTCATTTGAGACCATACAGACATAATGGAATTCCGTACAAGGGAAACTAATTATATTGTTATTTATTACGTGTAGCCGCGTGGTTCCCGGCAGAGTAGAATTTAGGCCACCCCATTTCTTCCCATGCGGTGTCGTACAAGGTGATTAAGGGATAGGATTATTTAACATCAGACAGATATATACAGCCCAGACCCTGCCTCAAATACAGGGCTCGAGTCAACAATAGTGCCCACAAAACGGCAATAGGCTTACCCCCTATTACGTTGGACCGAATACAATGATAGGTGAAATGTGGGTGTGAATTCAGCTCTGCCTAACCCTTTGGGGATAAAGGCGTGATTATATGTATGTATGTATGTTTATTACGTGTAACTCCTACAATGGAACCCAAAACACAGACACATAATGGAATTTCATACAAAGGAAACTAATTATATTTATTACATGTAACGCCTATAATTGAAATCAAAAAGGTAGATGCATCAACCCTATAAGCCGTAGCCTATAAGCAGTTTGAGACGAGGGCCAGATCGCGAGAGATAGCCCTGGGTCGGCCGGGGTGCGAGGGATATGCCTGTCAACCTCACCTTCGGCAACCAAAACGACCCACAGGCGGCGTGCGTTTTAGTTGGTTCGAGTCCGACATAACCTCCTCCACCGGCTCCGGTGGGGAGGTATCCGTGGGGATATTGCGCACGTAAAAAAAAAAAAAAAAAAAACCCTATAAGCCGGTATATGCCCGCAATTTATTCTTTTTTAAACAACTTAAAGAATTCAGCTGAATTTGTTGATATTTATGATTACTACCGGGCTCCCTTGAGTAGTAGCGTGATGATATATATAACCTTCCTCGGACCGACTCTTGAACACAAAATTATTCTTTTCGATTCAAACCAGTGAGATTAGTGCGTTCAACCAAACAAACAAATTCTTCAGCAACATATAGATTTACTTTAGCAATGTCATACGAAATAAATTAACCCTTTCCAGAAACAAACGAAGAAAATATTTAATTTATTAAAGGAATCCTTTACTCGGCTCAGATATTAAAGTGAGTTCCAAATAACAGGAAAACAAGAAATTAGATTCTCTAATAGCCTTACCACGTGTGGAGATTTCAGCTTTGAAGTAAGTACTCAATGTTGATGAAATATAGCACTGGGAATGGATCCAAATTGTTTTTCCATGTGTTGTTTTGTATCGTAAATGAGAAAAGGGTTTTGTATTATTAATATGTAGTAAACAAACCAAAATATTTCCAAGGCTTATTATATAATTATACCCTGCTGTCCCAAATTGCGAAATAACTAAGTACACATTGAAATAAACACAATGTAGGTATATTTGGTGCTATGTCTGTACATTGGAGATACATTAACGGTACTGAACATGAAAATATTTTACACATATTGAGGAACTCATTTGTACTTTTTACATTATTTTTAATATTGACCTGACCGGTTTCGCCTTACGGCATCCTCAAACCTTTGAGTATATTTATATTAAAAATCACTGGAGAATTTGTGCTGTCCGTGGGATGACTAAAAGAAAGGAAGACTAAAAGACTAAAAAAAAAAACTTCTACACTGACGGCACAGGGACTCTGTGCTTACAGGGTCGGCAGCGCGAGTGTGGCTTCTCTGGTGTTACATACGTCCATAGGCCACGGTAACCACTTTCCATCAGGTGGGCCGTGCGCTTGTCTACCACCTAAGTGGTATATATAAATATAAAAAGTGGAAAAGTACAAGTGAGTTTCTCAATATGTGTGACAACAAATTCCACCAAGTGCCATCAATCAGCAGTAGGTATAAGTAGTCTGAATATTTTTTTTTTGGAATTCTCATATATTTGTCTTTTTATCTGTTTCTTCACGATAGACGCAAAAACTACTTAACTAATACATACAATACATTCTTATATTTGAAAGGTGTTGGTCAGACCTATAATTTTACATTTATTTAATCACATTTGGTTCAGTAGGACCGGAGATATTAGTAAAAGTCACGTTAACCGATATCCGCGGGTTGCGGAGCTGTGGGCGGAAGGCATGTTCTAAATATTTGTAGTACAAATGCACTGTACTCCACGTACACCATGGATCTAGGCTTTATATTTTGAGGTTGCTTTGGTAACAGCACCCATAGGCAGAACAATATATGACTTTAAATTATAATTCAAACGTAAACAGACAGGTTTTTGTGTTGAATGTTTTGTTCTCATAAGAATGACAAGAAAATTATTCACTTCAAGTTGAGTATAATAAGTTTTGCTTTCATTCAACAACATGCTTTTATGAAAAGTGGGAGTTCTCATTCACATTTTCATTGTTTTCTGTTTAATTGTATGAAGTTAAACGCACATTTATTCTTACTTCATGAATAAATGCTAATGTCTAAAAGGTATGTTCAATTAAAGGAACCACTTGTTAGTAACATGATTGGCATAATATTATGGATTCTCACAGTGACGATGCTGGCACTCAGTTATTGCTGGTACGAGACAATTTTGTCCTAACCTTACGGAAATAACATTATCTTAAAATTTGTTCAAATCTTAAACGTTGTTCCCGGCAGAGTAGAATTTGGGCCATCCCATCTCTTCCTATGCGGTGTCGTACAAGATGACTAAGGGATAGGGCTGTTTAACATCAGACAGATATATACAGCTCAGGCTCAGCCTCAGATGCGTGGCTCGAGTCGACATTAGTGACCGGAAGACGGCAATAGGCCACTATTACGTGGGACCAAATTCAACGATTGGTGAAATGTGGGTGTTAATTCACTTCTGCCTAACCCTCCGGGGTTAAAATTCGTGATTGTATGTATGTATGAAATTTGCTTTATTCAATGTATCGAATAAGATTAGTCTAGCATTTATAACGAAATTTATGACTTAGGGTTAGGGTTTAATATGGGACTATGATTATGGCACCGATCCATCCGTTTTGAAAAGTGATAATGATGAACTGGAATATAAAAATAAAGTGTACCTTAAATGAGACAATATTATTATAATCTCAATGCGACCGTGTTAATTGTGAGAATTCCTTGCTCTCGTATGCACTCACTGATTAATTCATGGTTTGTTATCCTCGGAGCGTTAAAGTTGGCTAATTTACTGGGTTTTGTGTGACTGTTTACCTCTAAATATTAGAAAATTATTTACAGTTGTTATGTTTTTTAAATACATTTAGGTTCCATTAATAATATTTACATAATATACACGGAAGTTATCGAAATTAAAATATATATAAAAAAGAATATATATCTAAATAATCCTGCAGGTTCAGGCGTCAAAGAATTCCTCCCCATCGATGTCAACCGGGAAGGTGGCCAGAAGGCTGGCGGCATTGCCACGTTGAATGGCAATACCAATCCTTTGCGCAAGGAATAAACCAGCCCTCTGGTCACGGGTAGCGTCAATAAAACGTTTATGTTGTGTATTTACGAATTAACGGTAACAATATAGGTAGGTACATAGGTAGTTTCTGTCATTAATATTATATTTTTATGCACGGGATTGGACTTATGTTTTAGTTTCCATAAATATACGCATTTTAATTATTCTTAGCTATAAGTTGTATAATAGCTGTTATTTTAGTTTTATTGTATTTCATATTTATATATTATTTCTTGACATGATTGTAAAATTTTGATGTTCCTAAACTGAATAAATGCACCATAAGTAATAAAAATTTAGTTATTATATATGTAGTTATTATCTACCTTGTCAATTATATTATTTGAGTGAGATAACAATCAAATATCCGTTGTTTTAAGTATAACTTGTAGTATTAGTAGTACAAACTTTAGTAGTTTATTAATACTACTAAACTGTTACTTAGATATGTCTTTATATAAATTGTTAACTTATGATTTATCCAATGCTTGAGATTGGTTGATGTTGGTATATACATACATATAATCACGCCTTTATTCCTGGAGGGTTAGGCAGATGTGAATTAATATCCACATTTCACCAATAATTGTATTCGGTCCCACGTAATAGGGGGTGAGCCTATTGCCGTATTCCGGGCACTATTGTTGACTCGAGCCACGCATCTGAGGCTGAGTCTGGGCTGTATATATCTGTCTGATGTTAAACAGCCCTATCTCTTCGTCGCCTTGTATGACCCCGCATGGGAAGAGTGGCCTGGTGGCCCTAATTCTACTCTGCCGCAAACCACGCGGAAGTTGGTTTATTCCTTTTAAAAATAATGTAAATAAATTGTTTTCACATAAAACTTAATGGTAACTGTTACTAAGACTTTAGTGAATGTAAGACTCTACGAATTCAAGATTGAAAAGTTTGTCTACTCTTGTTGAGTGTTCGTAGCGATAGCGCTCTATTGCTTGTCTACCCTCGCCATACGGCGCGAATCCAGTTGCTATAATTTATGAATAAACTTCATTATCTATTCATTGATATTGCATGATTGTAGTAGTAGCGCGCATACAAATCGTTTGCCAAGAATAAAAGTTTCAATTGGGGACTCCCAGTGATATAATTTTAGGTATAACTTTTTCTTGAACATACATACATATACCTATATGTCTGTAATGGTGACCCTCTTTCCTGAGACTTTGCCTTTAGCTTACCATCAGGCGAGGCGAGGTCAAGTTGGCGTGTCCTATATAAAAAAAAATATATATATATAATCACTCCTTTATCCTCGGAGGGTTAGGCAGGTGTGACTTAACACCCACATTTCACCAATAATTGTATTCGGTCCTACGTAATAGGGGGTGAGCCTATTGCCGTATTCCGGGCACTATTGTTGACTCGAGTCATGCATCTGAGGCTGAGTCTGGGCTGTATATATCTGTCTGATGTTAAACAGCCCTATCGCTTCGTTGCCTTGTACGACACCGCATGGGAAGAGATGGGGTGGCCCTAATTCTACTATGGCGGAAACCAAACGGCCATATCACGCGGCAAAATTTAAAATCTGCACAAATTTTTTATACCTATAAATAATAAATAAACAAGCCTTTCATTATTTCACATTTACATGTAATTGCAATTTTACGCAATTTTCTAGTGTATACGTGTACCTAAGTGTATACATGTAGTGTATACATGCAAATAAAATAATAACTACCTACTTAGTGTAAGTAGGTAGTTATTATTTTATTTGGTTACAATATTCATTCGTTAAAAATTCATGGTAATAATATTTCTTTTCCGTATCAATCTACTCAAAACTATGTTTAGCAAGATGAAAGTCATATTCAACAAATATATTTCTTGCAAAAGTACGTACTGATTAATGTAGGTACCCTATTACCTTTTCCAAATTACGTTTTCCTAATACCTAATATATGTCCTCATATGATACTACAATACTCTATATTATTAGAAACTTGAGCAATTGCTTTGATGAATCTATCTAACTTATCTAAGTAATAAATGACAAAAAATAATGATTTAGGTACAAATACTTCTTAACTAGTGATTGAAAAAGTGTTATTTCTACATAATATACTTAGAATTTAATTAATAGTATTAACTTTCCTATCTTTATGAAACAAACCAAAAGGAGCCACTTTGTCATTTAAACACATTGATTTACGGCATCTTACTTCATTAAATGAAGAAAATAAATTGCATTGTTATCATGGCGCTTGTAACAGCACCGAAATATCGGTTACTTGATATAAAACAAAAAACATGGTAAATATCCCGGCGGGTTTTACACTGTGGAAAATGACTTTATGCCGCAAAATCGATTCATATTATTATCATTTGGCTAGACTGGGGTTTTTTCTCCATAGATGAATATGCATGCCTAGTTTAAAGTCACTCAGCCCATATTATTTATGGTTTTAGATAAAAACCTTAATAAAACACATTAAGATTTGGCCATAATAGGAAAAAAACTTATTATTTTCCCGCTTTTTGCGCTGGAGATAAAATATTTACATGAGTGCTTTCAAAAGGATTCTACATTAATTGATCTCAAATTTTTGTACCCAATTTTAATTCCTTTCACACAAATATTCTTTTTCGTCTACTAAAAGTAATAACTGTGTCCAACTTAGGACTACAATTACAGTTTTTAGGAGACAATTTCCTTATATTGTATTTTAAAACTATCTTACAGAAATGAAACTTAAAAAAAAATTTAGGTCTTTATTTGAAATCAGTGTCTCATCTTATCATAAGAGATGGCTAGATTAAGTACCTGGGATCTGTACTTCACATCGACATCGACTACGTCGTCAAAGCAAGCAATGCCACCGCGTGGTCCATGTGGCGGGAAATGTCTGGTGTCACATGCGATCCTAAAATGTCACTCAGATTGAAGAGGCAGGTCGGTAAAACGATCTTTAGGCTTGTTTTTTTACACAGCTTTCAGGTATAACCGCTACTAAAGTGGCATATGCAGGAGCTGCGTGTCACGCAGATGAAAATGCTGCGGTGGATGTGCGGAGTCACGCGTAAAGATCACGTGCCGAACTTCCTCATCCGCGGCAGTCTTCATGTCCGTGACATCGTAGATTAAATGCAAGAGAGTCGCCTTCGCTGGTGCAGCCACGTCTTACAGCAACCCCAGGCTACGTAGGTAACAAATGCCAAGCAAGGTCACCCTCGCCGAGTCCAGGTAAAAGGGGCAGGCCCAAAACTTGACGTCATGGAGGGTGACATACATGGGAATGTTCTAAATACCATGGACGACCAAGATCGTGCGAAGTGGAGGAGAAAGAGCCGAAATACAGATCCTGAACTTCGGAGGCGCCTTGGCCTACTGTACATTTAGATGATGACTCATTTACAAATCTACTGAGAGAAAATTAATGGGTACCGCCTACCATTTTTATTGCGGTCCTGCTAACTATTCAACCGAAGAATGGATTGATTGAAATTTTAAGTGAATATTAAATCTGACTGTATTTACTTGGCTCGGTTGAAAATTAGATAAAGATAATAAGTTTTCCCAAGCGCCTACAATATGGGGTTCTTCAAGAGGGGCATCAAAAGGTTTCTTCATGGTCGGCAGCGCGAGTGTGACACCCCTGGTGTTGCATACGTCCATAGGCCACGGTAACCGCTTCCCATCAGGTGGGCCGTGTGCTTGTCTGCCAACTAAGTGGTAAAAAAAGTAAAAAAAGTAGATAGTTTGAAAACAGTAAAAATAGTATGTTATTTATCTAAACCTTCCTAAAACTTTAATATTGGCAGCTTGGTACACGACGGTATTTCCGTTCTAATTGAGCGGTTCAACTGTGGAAGTACCTCCGCCCTGCAGATTATTGCAGCCATAATAACCTCGTCTTGTATTCCCGGCGGTGAGTAGGGTAGCCAGAACTCACCTGAGAGCTTTTGTACTGACAGTAGGAAGATCAAAGGCTTGCCATACTTTGTCTTCTACAATTATGGCACAAAAACGCTGTCAAGGTCTGCGGTATGAGTATGACTCCCTGCACATATCCATAGGTCACGGTAACCACATTTTCCATCAGGTGGGCCGTATGCTTATCTGCCACCTAAGTTGTATAAAAAACCTAAATAGCCTTTTCATTTCTATGCATAGAAGTAGACAGGGCCCTACTTGTACCTTGAGGGCCTCTTCAATCACTGCCTGCCTGCGTTGCCTGGAAGAAACCGCTACAAGCGATAAGGCCGCCCATTATTCATTAAACTGTATACATACTACCGACAAGTTCTTCTGTAATCTATTGGTGTGCAATAAATAATTATCTATCTATACCTACTAAATAACGGACAAGGTTCTGTACAAACTTTCCTTACGCAGTTGGAAAGTCAAACGGCAAAGCAATCTAGAGCAATAAAAGCAAGAGCCGGCAAAGCAATCAAAAGCAATAAACGGACCCCGGGCTTCAAAGCACAAACTTTGAACGCACCTAGTTCACCTAATACATAGATGTAAAATGTTCGTTAGAAAATTATACAGAGTAGAACTATAATCCTTTAAATCAGTCGGTATTGGTACCCACATAACGAGCTTTGAGGCTTTCTTATTCTGAAAGTATTATCCTACCGTGACCAATATTACGGTTATACCCGGATTCATTTCCTAGAGTTAATCGATATCGGAAAAAGATTTATATGTGCATTTCTAACGCAAATGGGTTCTATTGAATGTAACTTCTATTGATCAAAGCGTATGTCTCTAGTGGTATCATTTTCTTTGATGTTTTTATAACTTTTGTGTGATATTGCGCTTGTGTTGCAATACAGTAACAGTTCAGAATTCAAAAAGGGAGTAAGTTGTCATATTTTTATCAATACCTATAACTAGATTATTAAAAAGTGTAAATTAAATTATGTCTGTATATTGTCTAAATATTAAAAAAATACTTAGGTCATAATAAATGATTCTGAACTCAATGTAATATATATTCTGAACTCAAACTTAATGTAACCTATATTTCTGATCAACCCTCACATTCTCAAATTTTTGAGTCCTCTTAATAGGAAGCGAATTTTCTATCTATTTCTAGAGCAGCCATTTATACCCTAACCCACAATCTAACCTAATAACATTATCTATGTATAACGGGAATCTAGCCATGAGATCAACGAAGCATTGCTGTCACAAACACAATGTTACACAATGTTTGTGATCATAATGTCGGTATGAAATTATCTCAAGTGATTATGGCTGAAATTCACTGAATACCTATTCCTAATGTAATTATCTGTTTGCTCTTAATATTTTCTCGTCAAAGGTAATGAAATAAGTTACAGTAATTTCTGTAGCATCTGGCAATGAAAGTTATTTTTGCTTGAATATATAGCCGTGACCACGGGTGCTGAAACACATCCGAAACGTCGTCAAAAATAGTAAGTTGATTTATTCGCGAAAAGTCCCGAACCATTATAAAATTATGAATTCACACCTTAAACTTCTAGAGGGTGTTTTTGGTGTCCCGCCAAGACCTTCGGAGTCAATTCGACGTCACTAATTACACAGACACACCTGCTAATGTATAACTTTTGCAATAAGCACTTTAAATAATAGAGCAGACATAACCTGAAGCACAGGTTTATAAAAACCTAGATCAGGTAGGTCGCAAAATGTAAATATAGTAAGATTATTAATTTAAATTCTATTTTACCAATTAAAACTATTCTATGGCACATTTATAATATGCTACTTCTAATGTAGACATTATTATAGTACTTACTTATATGACTTAGCTATTAAGACCATAATTGTAAAACTAGTATTAGTACAATGTAGAGCCCTTATTTTTGATGAATAAATTATTATTATTATTATTATTATTATGTGCTGTCTTTATTCTCGAAGTGTTTAAGACACTTCGGTAAATTTAATGAAATCACGGGCCTAAACCAAGTGACTTTCATGTTCTGGTAGTACGGGTTGGTTGTTTAAATCTTCTTGGAGAAATTTGCGAACTATGCGGCATGTATTTAATATGGCAGCCTTTTGCATCGTCATATATGTACTTTCGGCTATGTCTATTGATTTGAGGGCTTGTATTAAATGTTTGGGTATCACTCCCGTACCAGAGAGCACCAGAGGCACTATGTAGACTCTATTCATTTTCCAAATTCTAATTAATTCTTCTTTCAGTTCTGTATACTTGTTTATTTTTTCAGTTATGGTTTTATTGAGATTGTGGGTGTTGGGAACTGCAATGTCAATAAGAAATACTGTTTTATTTTGTTTGTCCATTAAAGTGATGTCGGGTCTATTGTTGTGAATGGTTTTATCTGTTAATATTGCTCTATCAAAGTATAGTTTATGGTTGGTGCTCTCTAGTACAGGTTTTGGATTGTATTGGTAGTATGGCGTAGGTTTGTTGGATATGAGTTTATGATTGATGGCAAGTTTCTGATGAATGATTTGTGCTATTTGATTGTGTCGGTGTGTGTAATCTGACTGAGCTAAGCTAGGGCAGGCTCCAGTAATGTGTTGAATTGTTTCAGATTGACGGTGGCATTTCCTACATTTGTCATCTAAGGTGTTGGGGTCTTTAATTATGAATTTCCTGTAGTTTTTTGTATTTACTATCTGATCTTGAATACTTATCATGAAACCCTCCGTTTCGGGAAATAATGAGCCTAGTTTTAACCATTTATTTGATGCTTGGAAATCTATGTGAGCTTGTTCTAAATCGTGAATGTGTCGTCCGTGTAATTGTTTACTACGCCATTTGGTCAATTTCAGGTTTTCTGTATGTTGTTCAGTAGTAAAGTCTTTGCTTCTGTCGGTTAGATTTAGTGGTGTGTAATTTGTGTCGGATTCTACCGTTGCTTTGTGGATGTTACTGAAGTTACATTTTTCATAAAAGAAATTTCTTAATTTTTGTACCTGCCCTTCCCAAAGTATTTTCAAGTCTATCATCCCTCTGCCGTCATTATTATTATTATTATTATTATTATTATCGATGAGGAGGAATTCTTTGATGCCTGAACCTGCCATGCAGGATTGTTTAAGTATATTCTGTATTGTTCTTATAATTTAACCGCGGTAGCCTAGTGGTTTGGGTAATGGACTGCTGAGACGAGGTCTCGGGTTCGATCCCAGGTTTCACCATGGCACACACCAATGACTTTTCGATGCTTTTCGAAGTTATGTGTGTATTTATCGCAGGTTTATAAGTGCCCGGTTAATGGCAATAGGCTTCGCCACCTATTACATTGGGACCTAAACATAAACTGGCGAAATGTGGGTGCTAGCACCTCTGCCTACCCCTTCGGGGATATAGGCGTGAGTTTATGTTATATGTTATGTCTTATAATTTCATTAAGATATCTCCCTTGTACATTATGTAAATACCAAGGTATTAAAAGTAAATCAAACTGTATTATTGATTTAAATAGGGGACTGATAAAACTAGGAGTAATAGTTTAGTAAAAAGTTAATTACGAACTTTAAAAAATAAAAAAATACGAAAGATCAGAAGGAGGAGAAGGTGTAAGCCGGCCTCAAAGATGAAATCCTCGGATGCAACTGGCAACATCGCTTCAAGATGATGTTGACGCAGGCAGCTTAAATATAACTGTATAATAAAGAAAAATAAACAATTTTCTTAATTCATGACAATAAGGTTAAACATTTTTGGCGGTATACATTTGCATTTTGATTTATATTTTATTGCTGGAATAACTTTACGGGTCTCGTAGGGCTACTTTATGGCGTTGAATTATAAAACAATGCCATTGTAGCAAGATCACTGATGAAACACTACATTTGTCATTTGTAACAAAGCGTTAACTGCTGTTCAGAGAGCAATAACCGTTTTTTTCCTTTATCAGAATAACAGAAAACGAATTTTAAACGTAAATTTTAACCACCAACCATGACCTACAAAGCCTTCCTAGATGATCAATTACAAAATTAAGTTTCTGAAATCGATTTAGATTATAAAAAGGGGAATGCTCAAGACGGCATTGAACCCATTACCAGTCATGTACAGGGGAATACTCTGGGCAACTGAACTACACGAGCACGTCTTGAACATTCTAGATTTACCTGTACAACCATCTTGGGGCCCATCATGAGCGTTCGCTTTCTCCATTCTAGATATGATGCTAATTGCTTTAAACTTAATTAAAATTTAACTGATAGCGTTTGCAAAACTCAAACACAATATTGCCGAACGGTAAGCAAGTTATTATTAATTATAAGCAAGGTATTAATTGTATAGAGCCCTTTGAAACGGCTCAATTTTGAAGGGATAATTACTTATTTAATATTAGATACGTAGTATAAACAAGTACCTATAAAAAGTGATACTATCTAATTCTAGATACTAGTGGTCGATTATACAGCAGCCGAAAAGCAACATTTGATTTTTTATTTTATTTTATAGCTTTTGGTAGCGCAATTCTCGCCACGTGAGCTAGTGGACTGTATTTCGCGGGGGATGAAGTTAACTGTTTCATTAACGCTTTACACAACAAACAAGACAGGTGATCGGGTTGCCGCGGATGTGGTTTAGGCAATGAATGCAACCCGAGAAATTAGGAGAGGATGCACTAACCTTTACGGGGCCACGTGCTGGCTGGGCCGCCGGTGCACCGATCTTCTCTTCCTGGCTCAGGAGTTGCCGCCCACATCACTAAATCACTTGAGGGACACACGAGAGGCACAATCCGATCGGTAAAGGTCTATGAAAGCGGTTAAAATCCAACAAACATTATTAATTTCTAAGAGTCGCGCGTGTCGCCGGCCATTGCGCTGGCTAGTTCAAAGCGGAAGTGAATATGCGTCTATTTTGACAATTGAGCGGTGCGGAAACTATTGCTATCTCACTTTAAAAGGTAGCGCGGTAGGGAGATGGGTACAGGAAGCGTGTGTTTCCGCGTCAATGACTTGAACTACTACTACTATAGCGAAAAATATAAATTCTACCATCGGCGCAACCAGCTTTTACAGATAAATTTTAACCACATAAATAAATTACGGATTATTAATTCAAGTCTTTTAGTGGCATGCGATAAGCCAATTGATTGAATGTTCTTTAGATGGCTACGCCAAATCTCAAATTGTTTGGTAAGTGCAATGTGCTTAATGGTGGCACTTCGCTTAGCTATTTGTGTTTGCTATTGGGCGTTTATTGATTTGGCAAAAAAATTGAAGTGCAAACATGCAAACATAGACAAACACAATTTACCTCACAAAAGAGTATTTACTTCAAAGAGGAGAAGCGGCCAAGGGACTTATTTCATGACGCGTACTACTGGCCGTAAAGAATTTAAAAAAGGTAAATAACTTGTCCGTTGTACGTTTTTGGTATAGGTTACATTTGTATAATACACTATCCATACATGGTAATTGTTTGTCAAATATGTCAAATACGCAAATACGAATAATCATGTGAAGTGCCACCATAAACTACATTTCACTTACTTACATAAACTTCTATTTTTGTAACTCTATACGTTTACATCACAGGTTACTTAAATACCTTTATAGGAATGTGACTTTCTTTTCTTTTAATATGTGTACGATACACATATTAAAAGAAAGGAAAGATGACATGAATTTATTTAAGTTGTCAAGCAATTCAAATAAACCTTCATTATGAGGAATGTTGATTTGACCTCAAATTATTTTAACTTTAACACCGCACTCTGTACATGTACTTTATTAGTACTTTTTTTTTATACAACTTAGGTGGCAGACAAGCACACGGCCCACCTGATGGAAAGTGGTTACCATGACCTATGAACGTGTGTAACACCAGTGGAGTCACATCCGTGCTGCCAACCCTGTAAGAACAGAGATTTTGTGCCGTCTGCGTAGAGTACAAAGCAGGACAAGCCTTTGGTCATCCCACTGACAGCACAAAAGCTCTCCAGTGAGCTCTGGCTACCCTACTCACCGCGGGAACACAACACGAAGTTATTATAACCGCGGTATTCTGTAGGGCGGAGGTACTTCCCCAGTCGGACTGCTCAATTGGGCGGAAATACCGCCATGTCCTACCTCCTAATAAAATAGTCTAATTATAAAAAGTCACGTAGAATATTTTTACATGATAGACGTAGTATAGTAGAAATTTTGCTCTTAAGAAAAAAACTGTATTTGAAGTCACCCAGTCGACCTAATAGGGTGTTATGACATCGCATTGCCTCTCAAGAGATCCCTACGACAGAAATGCTCAATATTATAAGGCAAAAGTAATTGCTTTGACGAGTCGTTCGAGAATATTTAAACTTGATGGATTTGTGTATTGAGTACATACAAATATTTAGAAGTAAAAATGTAAATGCCTTTTAACATCAGTCATGCGAATGATTGAGATCATATTAGA
Organism: Eilema griseolum; assembly: GCA_963662185.1. Taxonomy (NCBI): domain Eukaryota; kingdom Metazoa; phylum Arthropoda; class Insecta; order Lepidoptera; family Erebidae; genus Eilema; species Eilema griseolum. Next base: position 12,841,207 of record OY759242.1, read on the forward strand.
TATAATAAAGTATAAGTATAACTAAAAAACTAATAATATTCATTCATGTTAATGCTCCAAACTATTTAGGTTACTATAAAGTAGATGAGTATCTTAATTATGTTAATGCGTGGTCAACATAAGTCTCTTGCTTGCTCGCACAAAATAAATTGTAAACAAAAGCAAATTTAAAAAAGAAAAATAATCTAGTTCTAAAATAGTTCGCTGAGTTTCTTGCTGGTTTCTTCTCAGTAGAACTAACCTGCCAAACCAGCGAAAGAATCATTTTCCAATGGTTTATTTTTATATTATTTAACATTTTAATATTATTTCTTGACACACCTAATTGTAAAGTTTTGACGTTCATATGTGCTCTAAGTGTCCCTATACTGAATTGATTCTTTGATTCTTCAATTCTTCGATTCTTCGATTCTTCGATTCTTCGACTGTTCGACTCTTCGACTCTTCGACTCTTCGACGCTTCGACTCTTCGACTCTTCGACTCTTCGACTCTTCGACTCTTCGACTCTTCGACTCTTCGATTCGATCGATCGATCGATCGTTAGGGACGGGATCGTGTTGACATCATCGTCACAGTCGACACGAACGCGCACCACACTCTCTGGGGTAATAAAGACACCAACAAAAGAGGTGAGGAAATGCTCAACTTTATTTACACTAACAATTTTAACTTATTAAATCAAGGCTCCGAACCCACGTTCGTTAACACTCACCATCAAACGATAATAGATCTCACCCTAGCGTCAGCCAGAATAGCAAAATCCATCACCAAGTGGCATGTGTCCGAAGAGGCCTCATGCTCAGACCACAGATGGATTCGATTCTGCATAAACATAGAGCTACCAAAACCAAAACCATGTAGGCAGCTACGCAAGACAAACAAACAAAAATTTGTAAGCCTAGTTAGCGCAAGGTTTAACAACCTACAAAATCCCTCAGAAAACCTCGAAATTACCGACCTAGATTACTACACAAACGAAATCAAATCAATTCTCATCTCAAGCTACGAGCAGTCCTGCCCCTACCACACCAATGGTTGGCAAAGGGCGACACTAGTGGTATTTATCCCTTGAGAAGCGACGACGCAAGTTGAGAAAACTTTTCAACAGGGCTAAGAACACCAGGGAACCGACTGACTGGGAGAGGTACCAAAACACAAAAAAAGATATAAAAAAGAAATACGTCAGAGAAGCGTAGAGTGCTGGAGACGCTTCTGCACAAACATCGAAACTAGCAACCAGGCATCCAAGGTCCAAGCTTGCCTCTCAAAAGAGCACGACCAATCCATTGGGTGCCTCAAAAAACCAGATAACACCTTTACAAAAGACAACGCTGAAACAAGCGAAATACTACTAACCACTCACTTCCCTGGATGCAAACTAGCAACCGATTACTCATGGGTGGGCACAAATGAACGACCTACCAGTCACCAAGACTGGGAGGTGGCTCGAGAAACCATTAACAAAGAAAAACTGTTATGGGCAATCAACACCTTCCTACCTTTCAAGGCAGCAGGCTTGGATGGTATATTTCCAGGACTCCTAAAATGGAGCGGCCCCATAATAGCAGACTACCTTGTTAAACTACTACAAGGTTGTCTCGCACACCGCTATATACCCTTGAAATGGCGGGAGGTAAAAATAATATTCATCCCCAAACCAGGTAGAAGTGACTACACTCAGGCAAAGTCATTTAGACCCATCAGCCTGACCTCATTTCTACTAAAAACACTCGAACGATTAGGCGATAGAGTGATTAGAAGTCAGATACTAACACTCAAACCTTTACACCCTAATCAACATGCCTACAGCGAAGGCAAATCCACAGAATTGGCACTTCACCATGTGGTGTCCCGAATCGGTGGAGCACTAAAATCAAAACAACCTACTCTTGGCGCATTTATTGACATTGAAGGTGCTTTTGACAAAACCAATTTTAACAGCATCAACAGATCACTTCTCGACCATGACGTGCCTTCAACGCTTGTCGAATGGATCGACAATATGCTTAAACAGAGGGCGGTGCAACTTACAGTCAACTCCACCACGCGAGGTATCGTAAGCAGAGGATGTCCACAAGGAGGAGTACTCTCTCCCCTGTTATGGAACCTGTTGGTGGACGAGTTTGTAACGGATCTAAACGCAAATAACCTCTTCACAGTAGGCTATGCGGACGATATTACGATCCTAGTATCGGGGTTGTTCGAAAGTGCCATATGCAACCGTGGTGGCGCTTGGCAGCGTGCGGTAATGGACTGTATTGCGGGAAGTAGCTAACTGTTCTATTGACGCTTTACACACAAAACAAGACAGGTGGCCGGGCTGCCGCGGATTCGATCCAGGCAGTGAATGCAGCCCGAGAAATTAGGAGAGGATGCACTAACCTTCACGACACACGTGTTTTCATCGCAGCCGGTACACGGATCTTCTCTTCCTTGCTCAGGAGCTGCCGTCAGCATCACTAGATCGCTTGAGGAACACACGAGAGGCACAATCCGATCGGTAAAGGTCTATGAAGCGGTAAAAATGTAACAAATATTATACATTTCTGAGAGACGCGAGCGCGGTCCGTCCGTCTTTACGCTGGCTAGTTCAAAGCGAGACTGAGTGTCTATATTTCACAAATGGCGGACGGAAGCTACATCTATGGTTAGTGCGGAAGAGGAGACGGGTATAAAAGGAGTGTGTTTCCGCGTCAAAATACAGTTTCTACACCGGCGCAACCATTCCCCCCGGCTTGAAGGGTTACCTTCGAAACGACAAATGCGAAACAAATCTAAAGTCTAATCTAAATCTAGGTTTGGGAAATAACAACTAAAATATAAACCTAGATTGGAGCTCGTGCCTACCGCTGGCTAGGCAGAGGGCAGAGGCGAACAAACAACACAACGCAACAGTCTCGACCAAGACGAGACGCGATTAGCCAACAACAAAATAAGGGTCTCTTCACGTGGGACCGATACAACAAGCGAGTGCTTCTTCTCCTCGGGTGGTTCGGAAACCGTAGTGGGATTGAATTGACTAACTGGCCACTTATCTAACGCGGCATGAATCCAGGACGGTCCACTAAACCATAACGGGTGATCTAAAATTTGCGAAGGAAGCAATCCACGAGAGAGACAATCGGCTGGGTTGTCGGTGCCAGCAACGTGAAAGAGATTATGTGGCGCCAATTCAGATTGAATTTTTGCCACTCTATTAGCGACGAATGTGTCCCAACGATGGGGCGAAGAGTGGGCCCAACACAAAGCGACTGTTGAGTCCTAAAAGCTAAAAATTACTAATATTAATGCGAAAATTTACAATTATGTCATTAAGCGACACGGAAGTGCTAGTCTTAGCACTGCCATCCAAAACTACACGGAGTTTTAGTAGTAAGCTTATCTTCTCCAATAACTCCGCGGTGCGGGATAATGTACGAAGGCTGGGTCCCGCCAGTGTCCGCAGGCGCAGGTGAGATGTAACCTCCATCCAAATATTCGCCAACAACCTCATCATAGGCCCGCCCCGACCCCGGGGACGCCTGCATCCTTCGTTCCAAACAAAGAAAGCGTTTTTCAGCGGATACACGGGAGCCACCGAGCGAAAACTTGCGGATGGTAGACTCCAGTGGCGGCTCGACGGTGCAACAGAACGAAGCAGTCGAGTGACTAAAACTATCCATAGAAGCGGGTGCGGAACCAATTATAACAAAACCAAGAACTGTTTCCAGTGCGTGCGGAGCGGGGTACGTCGGTCCCCCTTGAACCTTACGTGATAACTGGAGGTGCGGGAGAATCGAAGCGCCGATCAATATATCGACGACTCCAGGAACAGCGTAAGTCTCATCTGCCAAAGGCAAGTCTTTAAATTTCGTTAATAAAGACGTGTCAACCGGGACGGTAGGCAACTGTTCAGCTATTCTATCTATAACGAGCGAATCCATGTCAAACCAAATATTATTATTAAAACGAGATCTAAACCTTGTTTTAACGGTGCCACGAACAGCTGACTGTAAGCTTCCAAAACCCTTCACCACTGAGCGGGTTGAACGCTTATCAACATTGAAACCAAGACGCCGACAACAATCTTGAGTAATGAAATTACTTTGCGAAGCGCCATCTAACAGCGCTCGAACAATGCGCGGCTTACCTAATGCATCAACAATAACAACGCGAGCGGTCGCAAGACACACAGTAGTGAGTGCAGCACTAGCGGAGAACGAACACAAGGTGACGTCATCCGCGGCGGTCACCGGGCGGGCCGGAGCGCGCGCGAGCGCGGGCTGCGGCTGCGGCGCAGGCTGCCGTGTGTCACCGCTCGACGAGCCAACCGTGCTCACATTGGATGCGGCATTACTATTCTCAAAATGAAGCAAAGTGTGGTGTCTCGCTTGACATTTGCGACAACTATTTCTACTATTACATAAAACAACGCGGTGTTTAGTACCGAGACAATTAAAACAAAAATTATTAGCGCGAACAAATTTATAACGATCACTAGGCGACAATTTTAGGAAACCAGGACACTTGTACAGTTGCGAATGATGAGTACTACACAAAGAGCAAACAGATGATTGTACACGTGCTGGTGCGGTATTAACATAAGTATGGGTTGACCTCGGTGACCTCGATGAGGCATCTATTTTGCGTTCAGAAGTAACAACCTTCTTCGCGCCTTCATGTTTCGATGAAGAGCGTTGCAATACCTTTATATGCTCGCGAACAAAACTTTCTAAGTCTTCGAACTTAGGAATTTTACTGCCGCGATGATCCGACTCAAACAAACGAATGGTTTCGGAATCTAATTTCTTTAAACCCATATACAAAAATACGAAGTCGCAGAGGTCATCGATCTTCAAGTTCTTTACGGCGCGAACAGCTGACGCGAAAGTATCTAGAAATTTCTCTAAGTTTTGATCGTTACATGCCGTAATAGATTTCAAATCAGACATCTGATCTAAATAGGCGTTAGCTACCGATCTTTTATCCTCATACTTAGCTTTCAAAGTATTTAAAATTAAATTATAATTCCCGGCACTAAACGTAATTCCAGCGCAAGCGGTTATAGCTTTACCAGTCAATTTTTCAACGATATAATGCAATTTTTCGTGATCTGTCAACGAATCGTTCTTATCTATCGTATTCTCAAAACTATCTATAAATAGACACCAATTGCGAATGTTACCATCAAATTCGGGTATTTGAATTGGTGGCAACTTAGGTCGGTCGCGAGTGGGGTTGGGTAGGTCAGCCGGTTTCTCCAAACTCCTAGCGACGCGTTTGATACGACAATACAAATCGTCAAACGACGACAAGGCTTGATAACTCACTGAGTAATCGGGATCCAAATTCAACTCTAAAACATTGATGTCATGTACTAAGGTTTCGAAATCCGCGCGTAGACTATCTAAGTTTTCTATAGAACACAAGAACGAATCTCTGATGACCAAATCAGAGGTTTTAAGTGCATTATCATAGATCGATTGTACGCGAGAGCAAATCATTTCTTTTTTAGCGTATAAAAGTTTCAATTGAACCTTACCGGTCTTATCAACCTTTGGGGACATGTTTACAATTAAATCTCAAACTAAAGTGCGGTAAATAACAAATATGAAATGACTTAATCTTAGCGGTACAGAGCAGCGAGGCGGCGCGAGCGATAACCGTAGGTAGGTAGGTACTTATGACTGCCAGTGCAAGCTTGAACTAACGCGCATAGCAACAAGGTCGTACCTACGCGATGGTCGCTGTCTAGGTTCAACTATTATTTCAGAGATTAAGTATTGCGTAATATCTATTCAAATTAAAATACTTTCGTATGAATTGGAATGAGATGCGAGCGAGGTAGGTACAACCACGTGTCTACCCACGCAGGTATTAGGCAAATACGACGTAATTGAAAAAAAACAAAACAAAGCCAAATGCGTTAGGTATTACACTGTGCCTATGCACTAGGGTGTCTGAGTATACCTAAGATCTAAGCCTAAATGTCTGGATGCGGGGTTTTCTACTAAAATAACCAGGCACTTAGGTGCGATGCGAAAATTGCGAACTACGATTAAGTGTTGATATGATACCTAACCTATTTATGTATTAGGTAGGTACAATGCGAGCCAGCGGCGAACGGACAACAAATTCTAAGCCTAAATGTCTGGATGCGGGGTTTTCTACTAAAATAACCAGGCACTTAGGTGCGGTGCGCTCATTCCCATTAGAATAATAACAAAATACGAACTACGGCTAAGAATCCGGCTCGATCCGGACCAAAAATGGTGGCGCTTGGCAGCGTGCGGTAATGGACTGTATTGCGGGAAGTAGCTAACTGTTCTATTGACGCTTTACACACAAAACAAGACAGGTGGCCGGGCTGCCGCGGATTCGATCCAGGCAGTGAATGCAGCCCGAGAAATTAGGAGAGGAAAGAAAGAAAGAAAAGAAAGAAAGAAAGAAATTTTTTATTTTGCATCTCACAGTGTTATTAAAATACTTATGAACTATATTTACATCTAACCTTAATCTAGTATATCTCACACTGTGTGAACCCAAAATAGGGCCCCATCTCAGCATTAAATGCTACGCACACTGAGAGTATGCGCAGCGCTGGTTTTCAGATGGGGCCGCACTAACCTTCACGACACACGTGTTTTCATCGCAGCCGGTACACGGATCTTCTCTTCCTTGCTCAGGAGCTGCCGTCAGCATCACTAGATCGCTTGAGGAACACACGAGAGGCACAATCCGATCGGTAAAGGTCTATGAAGCGGTAAAAATGTAACAAATATTATACATTTCTGAGAGACGCGAGCGCGGTCCGTCCGTCTTTACGCTGGCTAGTTCAAAGCGAGACTGAGTGTCTATATTTCACAAATGGCGGACGGAAGCTACATCTATGGTTAGTGCGGAAGAGGAGACGGGTATAAAAGGAGTGTGTTTCCGCGTCAAAATACAGTTTCTACACCGGCGCAACCAAACCGCATGAGACAGGCTTTCAAAATAATCGAAAACTGGTGCGAAATGCACGACCTATCGGTCAACCTCCAGAAAACAGAACTAATAATGTTCACAAACCGAAAAGTACTGGGCCCATACAAGCTCCCAAAACTCTTTGCAACCGAACTAACACTTAGGGAAGAAGTCAAATACCTAGGGGTTATTCTCGACAGCAAATTGCTCTGGAACAAACACCTTGAACACAAACTGAACAGGTGCACAATTGCCTTTTACTAATGCAAAAGAATGATGGGCACTACATGGGGACTCTCACCCAAAATAACTCTGTGGTTATACACAGCAGTGATCAGACCCATGCTAGCCTATGGGGCTTTAGTATGGTGGACTCGAACAGAGTTGTCTACCGTGATTGCCAGGCAAAAATCCTTCCAGAAGCTGGCCTGCTCATCAACCTGTGGATGCATGAAAACCACTCCAACCGCTGCTATGGAGATAGCCCTCAACATAGTACCGCTTGACCTGTTCATCCAACAGGAGGCCACCATCACCGCTATTAGGTTGTGGCACCTGGGACTCTGGGGCAACTATTACGACAGTCCCCATACCACAATCCTTGGACGAGCCCTAAAGCATCGGCCACTGATGGCCGCCCCCTGCGATAGAACTTTTAAACAATATTCCTGGAACAAAAAATACCAAATAAAAAAACAGGCCGAGGAAAAAGACTACTCCGGTATTGAAGAGGTACGCGTATACACTGACGGCTCCAAAACAAAAAATGGCTCAGGAGCCGGCGTACACTCCCTTGGCTTGAACATCCACCTACCACTAGGCAAGCACAGCTCGATTTTTCAATGCGAATGTGTTGCCATAACAACTGCTGCGACAGCAATAAGCGAACTGAAGGTAAAGGGCTTAAATATAAGATTCCTAACCGACAGCACAGCAGTTTTACAAGCGCTGGACCAGCAAATAACCAACAGCACACTAGTAGCGGAGTGTCAAACTGCCCTGAACAGGCTATCCACCCTAAATGCAATAACCCTGCAATGGATAAAGGGGCATAGCGGGTCCTACGGCAACGATGCCGCGGACGAGCTTGCGAAGAGAGGCTCTGGTATGAGCGTTGATGGCCCGCTACCATTGCTACGTACCAATCCCTTTCTCGCAACTCCGCACTTGGACACGCGAGAGATCCGCGGAACTACACAACCAAAGATGGACACATGCCACCGACTGCAGGCAGTCAAAAGTGGTTATGCCATCAGTAAATAAACGACTCACGAAACGTCTCCTAAAACTAGACAGAACAAGTCTAAGAACAATAATGGGGACTATAACGGGCCACTGCCCCCTCCACATGCACCTATACACCATTGGTGTCACGGACAGTCCCCTTTGCAGGAGATGTTTTGCTGCCGAGGAAACGGCCGCCCACGTAATACTGGAATGCGAGGCAGTAGCCTATCAACGATCACAAATCCTCGGTACAGGGAGGTCGCTCCGCGAAGCCTGTGAAGTCCCCAGTAAGCTTCTGCGCTTCTGGGCGGAGCTAGGCTGGCTACTCTAGCCAGTACTCTGCACGCACAATGGCCCATAAGGGAGGCTAAGTGCGGACAAGGGAGTCCCTTTCCATTCCATTCCATTCCATCTTTGATTCTTCGAATATCTTGATGATCATTGTCAGTTGAGATCATTGGAATATTTCCACTTTATTCACTTTTTATAAAAAATCACTTTCCTCATCATCAGGTTCTACGCCTTTTTCTCGAATAACCTGTCCACTGATATTTGTATTTCACTCAACACTTATCAGCTCAACGTGCCGTTCAGCCTGCTGAGAGCCTACCACCCTGACATGATCTTAAATGGTCCACCTGGAAGTCCCTAAATAGGTCGAGGACTCAGGTCGACTGCTGTAGGGCCAACCGCGTAAAATGGGGTTAGCTAGACTCGGGGGGTGGTGGTTGTAATTATGGTGCTGTCGTGCCCACTGTGCTCCTACACCTGCACAATAATTACTGACCTAAATGAAGGGACGGAAGGTGCGGTCAATGTCGCCGAATTTTGGGCTGGGCGCATTTAGCTTCTATTTTTTTTATTGTTGCCATTGACACGAAGAAAAAGAAGGCCAACGTGCTTAAATCACCTCAAAACATTCTACATTTGTCGATATAATTTTCATATCATAGACAACCCAACTTTCACTTCAATAAATAAGGGGACGACTAACATATCGTTATGAATTGTCAGACACGGCCAACGGACCACTCATAAAGGAAAATATGACACTATTAAAATAATTGCCCACATTCATTCACCTAGCAATATTTCCCTCACATGTTCTGTTTCTCGACAACATGCTATTGCCAAAATGTATGGACTCTAACACTTGTTTTGACACATTCATCTTTAATATAACATGCCATTTAGATATGTAGTTACATCTTTATTCTTCTCTAAAACTTTAATATTCATCTGGCTTGTGTGGGTGCTAGCACCTTTGCCTACCCCTTCGGGGATATAGACGTGAGTTTATGTTATAATATATGTTATGTTGCATTTACTTTCATACCTTTTGCTATAACATATAGTTTCACAGCACTTGCGCTATAAATTGGTAAGAAAACAAGTTTAAAAATAACTGTTTGGTGCTGGCCAAAAAGGGTATCTATACAAATGTTTACATTTATAATTGATTGATTAGTTGGTTTGACTTCTGTTAGGTAGCAAACTTGTTTTTCTTTCTTTTTGTTGCCTTAATCGTTTTTGTGAAAGCTAGTTGGTCTCTTAATATTTTAGTAGACCTAACTGAAGTCCACAGAAACTTAATGGACATTAATGATTGATGATCTTTTTTTAATGTTTAGTAGTCAGCTCGAAACTAATATAAGTATAGTATATATATAATATACTGAATATTAGGATAAACGTACGTACTGAAATTATAAGCCTCCTTAGTCGATCTGCAGTTTAACTCTAAAACTATTAGTTCTAGAAAGCTATATTTGGTATGGAAATACATATGTATTAGACATGCTTATAAAGGGTTATACAAAAGTTAGAAAATATTTATTTTACCCTTTACATTTAAAGTGAGAATCCTCCCTCCCCTTGCCAGCCAAATGTAATAAAATACAATTAGTATTCGGTATCTATAGGTCACATTACATAACGATCTTAGAACTACTACAGCTAAGTAAGCTTTACTGAACCAGTTACAAGAAGATAAATTTATTTGATGAGATATCATAGATAGATTCGAGATTGTTGCCCAATCAATATGTTCAAGTAGGGTAGGTAGGAAGTTTCATTTTGCACAAATAATTCATTATCTTCGTAATTGTCTAGACTAATAAAATCCTCTCTTTTTAGTCCACATATTATGATGAGCAAATACGGCTTTACATTGCACGTGATCCAAGAGGCACTTGCTCGGTTTCCTATATTGTGCACAAAATAATACCTACCTATGGCGATAAGGCTACCCATTGAACATTAAACTGTATACATGCTTCCTTCTTGTAATACTGTAAATCTACTAGTATATAATAAAGAATTATCCATTTATTTATCTATGATTAAAACACGTATATTTACCTGTATATAATTTAGATAAACTTCGGACTCAAGTAAGCAACTGCCTTTTATTTAATCTTTTACAAAGACATGATTTAGGTGCTGAGCAGATAATGTATTATAATTTAGTATCCAACCCATGTAAGTTGTCAAATCCGTTGTACTAAGTGAACAAGGTCCAGTGTTTGGTGACTAACTTTGTTGAATACTAGCTCGCTGCCCGCCACTGCGTCTGTTTGACTGTGTTTGACTTTTTCTACCATCACAGATCACCTGTAAAAATTAATATATATTCTACAAAATTCTATACTACGCCATTTAGATAGACCTATACTAAGCAAAGATTAACTAGCATGTGTTATGGAATCTATCATATCATCATATCATAATCATTTATTTGCGAAAATGGGTACATAAGGTGTTTACATGAAATATTTTTTTTTAAACAGCCAAATTCCGCCTCAAGGCATGCAAATATAGGTACTAGGTAAATAATAAAATGAACTAACATTTAAATTTAAATTGACACAATCATTTCAACTTTCATAATTAGGGATTCATAATAATGATAATAAATATACAATATCATAATCTCATGAGTAAAATTGAAACATAATAAAACAAACCATAATCAATGTCATAATGAATAAGATTGAAACACAATACAATTGAGTTATACCAAATGGAAAAACAAAATATACCATAAATCCAATTTTCATAAAATTAATAACAATGTCAATAATTTTTTTTTTTATGTCAACAAATTAAAAACAATTGAGTTATACCGAATGGAAAAACAAAATATACTATAAATCCAATTTTCATAAAATTAATAACAATGTCAATAAATATGTAATGTCATAATTGTTAGCGTCATTAATCGTTATTATTTATTTAATTACGAATTTAGAGTTAGATAACTCGGTTATTATCAAATGTTAGCAATAAATGAATATTTATTTGTAATATCGAAATGGCGCTAACGGATATTGTGCTAAACACTATTAGTGTTAAATTAAAATATTAATATAATATTACTCATTTTATAAATTTGGAAGTAAATACATTATTCTCAAATATTAGCAATTTATAAATATTTAATTGTAATACTAAAAATGGCACTAACAGATCATAAATAATATTATTAATAGAACAAATTAAAAGTATGTTGCTTGACTATCTTGTGTGCATAAAAGGCGGGTTGAAAAAGAATAGCGGGGGTTAATGCCATTTTTGGTAGTCGGAGTCGACTCAAAAGAGTTACCGAGGAAACATCAAAATCTTCCCTATTACTATACGGGTGAAGTATTGTAATATTACCATGTAAGTACTGCACAGTATAATTAATAACTGTTTGCTATAAGGTGTGTTTGTTAACAGTGAACAACCGATACCGTGTGTATGTACTTGCAATATTAACTTTCGTACGCGATAGATGTACCTACTCATTGCAATATTGGAATAAATTCTATAATTGTATTATCTTGTGCCTTGATTTATTCTCCTTTACCTCGCCATTCTAACAATTCAGAAGAGGGATTATAAAACGTACCCACTTCTAGAAGTTTTTTCTTTTTGTTTTTTTTTCAACATTGGGCAATTAGTAGGTACGAGGCAGAAAAGACAGTTTCTATTTATAATGTCTTTAAAAATTATTGCACCTAAAAATAATCATTACTACTGAGCTAAAGGTATTATTAGGTAGGTATATCGAAATATTTTAAATTGATTGATTGAATGTAGTGAAACTAGACACGAACATGCTACCACTGTACTGTACTGTACTCTACCCACGTTATAGCAAATTAAGTCTCATTGCTAAAACTATTCGCTGCCTAACAGCTTGTTGAAAACGTCGTAACATTATTAGGAATTATTTTGCTATTATGTACTGTTTCACTATAGAAATAAAACCATTAGTATTTACTATAAATACCTTCATGTATTTTAAACACGCCTACATAAATACAGTAATTAAACTTTACAGTATGGTTGCCTAGTGTTAAACTCTCACTACATACATTTGAAATGCAGCATCTTGTCCGATTATTTAATATTTCAGAAACTATGGATGGAAGCGGACGATGTTTCCGTAGCAGACAGTCAGCTGCTCGTGAACGTGACATGAGGTCATGTAGTTCAAGAAATCTCAGAACTTCACGTGGCCGTGTCCTGACAACCCCGCGACCGCGGCATTTTGGCCGCTCACCTAGCCCAGCCCGATGCCGTAGCCGTAACCAGAGGACCAGTTCCAGTCTTCATCATCAGCGGCTACAATCAAGGAGCCGAAGCTGGCACCGTTCACGATGCCGCCGGTCGCAGAGCCCTGACAGCGTTCACAGCCAACGGTCGGTGGTAATCGGAAGAAAACCTCCCTGCGAGACGCTTCGCGGCGGCGATTGCAGCTCATTTCAACAAAGTCGGAAACCAGTTGCTGAGGACGCCATCAAGGATGGAGCGGTGCCACAAGATGTCGGTAAGCCTAGTATGAATAATGATATGTTGTCACAGCTTTGAAGTCTTTGCGCGATGAAAATCCTATGTCAAAATTAGGGAACCTTAATAACAACTGAAGCAAGAAAGAACAAAACCATGAAAATAAGGCTACAAAAAGTAAACGAATGCGCGACTATTTACGGTTGGTCTGAACAGCAGACTACTCATTTTACACTCCCGAAGATAAGGGGCTTAGCCCAGCGGTGGTACGAGAATCTCCCGTCTGTCCGTTTTACGTGGGCAGAGTGGTAGGAGAAACTTGGGCCCGCTGTTCCTTTCACTGAAAATTACGGCCATATGCTTTGTGATATGTTATCCAAACGGGCTCATATTGGCGATTCTTTAGAGAATTATTATTACGACAAAGTTTCTTTAATGAATAGGTGCGGTATAGTTGGAAAAAAGGCGGTAGATTGTATTCTCCATGGAATTGACGATAAGTCTGTACGCTTGGGAGCAGAGGCGGTACAATTCGATGACCCTAATAAATTACTTGCGTATTTAAGAAACTCCAAGTGGTCTGAATTTCAAAAATTGGGAATCCCGTTTAACTTGGACAACTCTATTTTAGTAGGTTTCGGCAATTCATCTGTACTATCGCTAGGTAAACAAACAGTATCCATATCTATTGATAACGTTGTGGCCGATCTAGAAATAGTAATAGTGCCGGACAATGTTATGCAACCGTCTTTAACGATAGGCCATACCTTTACGGAGTAATCGCATATAGAGATACATAAGACTAAAGACCAATTAGAAATTACACAATTAAGTGATACGGTATTAAATAATTATAAAGTAGGTTTGAACTGTACACATGATACCTCTGTAACTGGGGTGACGATTGTTAAAGTATATACGGAGATAGAGTACAACGGAGATTTGTTCATTAGTGGAGACACCAGATTTGAATCTGGTGCTATATTTACAATTCTACCTGGTTTGTACCATATCCAATCCGGTATTGGAGAGATAGTTCTCAACGCATGGGGTAAAACGCCTCTTTCTCTGCCTAAGGAAAGGCTTATTAAGTCAGTCTCTGGCCTAGATTCTGAAGTTAAAATGCACCAAGTTTCAATGGTCTCCGATAGTATTAGTAATGTAACGCTATGTCACAATTAACCATGATAAACGGGAACAATTGCTTCTTTTATTAAATAAGTATAGAAGTTAGCTTAGCCTATCTAGATGACGTCATAATACCATCCAAATCAAATGAAAGTAGTGAGGGCGCTTGGAATCAATATTAGAATTACTCCTTAAAGCTGGCCTTACTCTGAATCTGTCCAAATGTACTTTCTTTAGTCCTTCAGTAGCGTACTTGTGGTTTGAGGTCTCTGCAGAAGGTATTCATCCAGGTTCACGGAAAGTAAAGGCTGTCGAAAACTTCCCCACTCCATTAAATCAACATAACGTCCTACAATTCCTTGGGCTAGCCAGTTTCTTTCGAAGACATGTTCCTGGTTTTGCTATATCAGTTAGATCATTGACAGATTTACTTAGGAAGGATATCAAGTGGTCATAGGGGCCAGACCAAGAAAAAGCATTCAGGTCTTCAAAGAGTGCGCTAGTGTGCAAACCTACATTGGCATTATATGATACAAATTTAAAAACGGAGTTACACACAGACGCCAGCAAAATAGGTGTCGTTGGCATTTTTCATCAGAAATATGATAATATGCTCAGACCCGTTGCTTATTTTAGTAGGCAAACTTACCCAGAGGAACAAAATTATTCCTCGTATGATTTCAAAACATTAGCTGTTGCATCATCTTTACATAAATTCAGTCTACTTAATTGTAATCAAATTCAAAATGATTACCGACTGTAATTACCTAAGAGCCACATTCCAAAAACGAGACATGTTGCCACGTGTCGCTTGATGGTGGGAATATATGCAAAAGTATAATTTCAATATAGAATACCGACCGGGTTTATCAGTGAGTCATGTAGATGCCTTAAGTCGCAACCCTGTAGGAGATGCTCCCGAGATTGAACACAACGTAATGGTCGTTAGGAATGTTAATAATAATTGGTAACCCAAATTACAGAGTGTAGATAGTGATATTCAGAGAATCATAGGAATATAAAGAGATCCAGATCTAAACAATATCGTAGATATTAAAACTAACTATAAGTTTAAAAAAAAAAAAACCAATTATTTAGTTACATCAGCTGGTGATAAATGGGTAGTGCCTAAAGGAGTCCGATGGCAAATCGCTAAACAGAACCATAACGATATTGGTCATTTTGCCTTTGAAAAGACCTTAGAAAAGATCAGAGCTAGCTATTGGTTTCCTAAGATAGATAGAAGAGCGTACATTTGTTAAGAAATATGTAAACTCGTGTTTACAATGCAGTTATCCGAAATCATTAGGAGGGAAAAACCAGGCCATCTACGCCCGATTGAAAAGATCGATACCCCGTTCGATACCATTCACGTGGACCACGTAGGACCCTTTGTGAAGAGTAGCAAGGGTAATATGTATATACTCGTAATTGTGGAGGCTTACACTCACTACATTTATCTAAAGGCAGTTAGGAACACTAAATCATCTACGACCTTGAAAGTATTAATTGAATATTTTGGCATCTTTGGAGTTCCAAGGCGAGTGATAACGGATCGTGGTACTTCATTTACAAGTGATGCATTCAAGAAATTTATATCTGAGAAGGGTATCAGACACGTTTTAAATGCCGTAACCACTTCTAGAGCCAACGGGCAATTAGAACGCTATAATAAAATTATAATAGACTCATTAAGTACCAAGTGCATAGGCTTAGCTGATAATAAATGGGACGACCACCTGCTAGATGTACAATGGGGTATGAACAATACGTTTAATAAGGGCATTAATCGTTTGCCATCAGAAGCCTTATTTGGTACCAGGTTAAGAGGGAATAATGAAGGTAAGATATTATCTAAGTTAGCCGATGATGTCACTGATGTAATCACTAATCAAGATATCTCGCAAATTAGAGAAAATATTAACTCCCATGTCAAACTATCCCAAAAGAAGACAAAAAGACTACTATGACAAGAAGCGTAGTAAATCTCTAAAGTTTAATGTAGGAGATTTAGTTAGCGTCGAAAAAAATATCCCTGCTAGCAGCCAAAGTAAAAAAAACTTGTACCAAGTATCAGGGTCCATATAGGATCACAAAGATATATAAATGTGACAGGTTCCAAATTGAAGACACGCCATTGACAAAAAGGGTAATAAGTCTTACTCTTCAGTAGTTGCGATAGATAAAATAAAGCTATGGTTGAATTTTAGTAGGCCTCATGATGAGGCATTCAGCGAAGAGTCTGGTGATACTGATTCCGAATGAATATGCTACATATATGTATTGACTAAAATAGCTCGGTTTGAAACTATTTATGTAATCGCTGATTCTTAATGTGTTCGTAGTTAATTTACTTTTATTTCAGATTAAAGTATTTTACTTTATAGATTAATTCAATTATTAATATTATATATCTAGCTAAATATCACAATATGTACAATACTATCCACCGGTATTCATGACATATGAAAAGGGGCATGTTACCACTGGAGTCCTATGAATTGAGGTCTGTTGCCAGCAGTATTCAGGACGTATCGGGGCCTGTTGCTAATGGTATTCAGAATAAACTAAGCATTATATTACTCATGGTATTCAGGACATAATGGGGCCTGTTGCCAAGATAAGCACAATGTTTATGTTGTGTTCCCTAGTTAATAGGTTACCTATATTGTATTGCGTATTGTGAATGGAGGTCTGTTGCCAGCAGTATTCAGGACGTATCGGGGCCTGTTGCTAATGGTATTCAGAATAAACTAAGAATTATATTACTCATGGTATTCAGGACATAACGGGGCCTGTTGCCAAGATAAGCACAATGTTTATGTTGTGTTCCCTAGTGTAATAATTGAATAATATGTGTCATATGACAATGAAAGAAGTAAGTGTGTAATCTCCTATTTAAAAGAAATATAAATAAAATTGGTTTGTAAGTACATTACCATAAAAGTTCGGGCGCCTTGGAGATACACATGCCTAAGATAATCAGCGGATATTGGAAACTTTTAATCTTCCGGAGGTGAGCTAAATGAAACCAAACTGTGAGGTTTAAGGTTTTATTGTCCACTCCAGTGTGCATTTAGAAATAGTTGCAAGGATACATTCCTAATGTATATCTAACCTTAAATTTAAAATTAGAGTTTTATAAGCTAGGTCAAAATGATCTTATGTCAATATGATTCTATGTCACCAATGCACTTTTAGGTTATTTTGAAGTTTAGATTTAAAATATAATTAAAGTAAGCTCACGGCATCCCTCGGCGAGTATATGTAAACACAGCAGCGAGAAAGCTCGTAGCAGGCGAAGTTTTCAGTTTAAGCCCATGCGGTACATCCATGTTTGAGGTGAAAAGTCCAAACCCTCCATAAAGAAATGCAGATGTCCGAAGACAAAGGTCCAAAGAAAAAGTCCAAAGGAAAAAGAAAAAGGCAAAGACAAAGGCGGTTCCAATTTGGAAACCTGTAATAAAATTGCATGTCATTAGAACAAACTCCTATATATGAACACGAGGTCCTAATTTTCTATAAATTTGCGCGACTTACCGCCTTAATTTGCTGGAACAATGCCAATAGCAAAAGAAATCATAATATTTTCAGATTAAGAGCTGAAACAATAGAATTTTAACAATTATTTTTCAAATTAGGAGCGTGGCGAATTTCCATCAAAGGGAATCTTATTAAAAAATGACAACTCACCAGAAATAAACTATAATTCCACAAGAGGATAGTTGTGAGGACACAAACTATTATCCTTTAGGCCAAAATACTCTCATTTTTATGAGATTTATTGAAATTAAGTTACGAAGCCATGAATATCGACCATCCAGTCTCAATATAGGAAGAAAGGTGCTTTTGACAGCGATACGTCAAAATGTCATTCACTCCGCGTTCCGAAACCTTTCGTTCAAAATAGAATTAAAACCGGTGTGACGACGTTCGCAGAGCGCGTCGTTACATTACATCCCTCCCCAAAAAAGAAAAAAGAAAGAAAGAAACTTCCTTTTCTAATGAAAATTATGAGAGTCCAGAACAAAATTCCAAAAATCCTCAAAAGACAAAATGTCTTGCAACATTTTTCAATAAACAAAAAGGCAATGCGAAAGCATCTTGCAATGGGTATTGCAGAAATAATTATAAATTAAAGAATGGGAAAGCATTCCTAAAAATCAAAGAATGTGAAAACACTCGAAAAGTAAAGAACCAAACTCAGAAAAGAGTAAAAACTTATTTCAACACAAAAGTGAAAATAAATCCCTCAACAAAACAAATTAAACAATCCCTACTCAATTCCATTCCAGATATCGATTAGGCAACCAACGCCGTCGAATCTAATCCTTGATCTTAACCAGCCTTCTAGCATCAATACAAAAGTGCGGTTGAGCTCCCACGCCACCGACTCTATACCAGCTATTCCTGAAACAAAAATAGGAAACTAACAAGATATCGGTTAAGCACCAACGCTGCCGAATCTGAAAGAAAATCGGTAAAAACAATGAAGTTTTCCCACCGTCGGTTAGGTCGAAAAGCCGCCGACTTCAAATTCCTATTCCAACATCTAAAACGTCAAAACAAAATCACAACAAAAGTGTCGCAATAATATATTTATAAGCATTGTGATCGGTATAACACCACCAACTTTCCGAGCACAAGCAAAATATAAAGAAAATATGACAATTGTGACCAGTACAACACCACTGACTTTCTGAGCACAACCGCATAAGAAAAGTATGACATTTGCGACCGGCACAACACCACCGACATCCCGTGCGCAAAGCATAAAAAATGTAACAATGTGTATAAAAACACAATCGTACAAAAAGAGAAAAACGGCAATTACGACCGGCTCAACACCACCAGCTTCCCGTGCGCAAAGCGTAAGGTGTGACTATGTGTATGAAACACAATAGCACAAAAATTGTAAAGTCCAGTAAGACACAAGTTTCCCAAAAAGATGGTATAACAAGGTGTGTAAAAAATGCATAAAATGCGTCCAATCCGAGAATCTTAATACTAAGAAAATAACCCAGAACTGTACAAAAATAAAGTTCAAGAAACTTAATTTTCCATTCCCTAAGTGAGTGGAAATAAGTCAAGTGAATTTAATGTAGAAAATGAATATTAAATTTCACTCCTATATTAGAGTAGAAACTAAATTCCTAAATTTGTACAAAATATACAATATTAAATATACAAGTGTATAAAAATATATACAGGAAAATAATCCTATACAACAAAGATAAATAAAAATATAAGATCTTTTGATGTGGAACAATTTGTTAATATGGAGTAGAGTTACATAATAACAAGTCCTAAAATGACCTAAGTTATTTTTGAAGGAAACTAAAATTGAAATTAATAAAAATTGTTGTGAAGTTCCTAACATACATCTCCTTTCAAAATCCCTTAGCCTCACAAACATCACCTTACAATGGGATTATACTTCAAACAAAGTACCAAAGACAAAGATAGACATTGTCAAAACAAGAATAATTTTAATATTTAATTATGTCTTTAATATGATAACGACCAGTATAGTTTTTATTAAGGTCTTTTAAAACATAAACATTAGAGGAAATTTTATCTATTATTTCACACTTAACAAACTTAGGTGCTAACTTAGCCGAAAAGAATGCAGGAGCATTAGACTGCACAAAACTTCTCCTCCACACTATATCTCCCACTTCAAAAGAAATGACCTTCCTTCCGATATTATAATAACGCGCATTACGCTTATAAGCTTTAAGCAATGAAGCTTGAACTTTTATAAAAATATCACTAAGTGATTTAAGTGAAAAAGCAAACGAAGACCTATCAACAACATCAAGTTGATTGAGGTTATCAAAAGAATTACTAAAACGGTGCAATGAAGCATCAAAAATAAGTTCTCTACCGAACATGAGAAAATTAGGAGTGAAATCTGTAGCTAGATTCACACTACTATTTAAAGCTAATTGAACATGAGGCAAATATTTTGACCAAGTTCTATGATCATCTTTAACAAAACAAGAAATACATGTTTCGACTGTTTTGTTATATCTCTCTACAGGATTATTTTGAGGTGTATATAAAGTATTATAAAATATTTTACTAATATTATAACTTTTTAGAAAATCTACAAATTGCTTAGCTGTAAATTGGCTTCCATTATCACAAACAAAAATTTTATGTTTAACTAAATGAGTAAGACCTAAGCCTCTCTTTTCATAAGAAATATTTTCAAAAAGTGAAATAATTTTATTTAACTCGTGTTTCTCAGAAGGAGAAAGTTCAGAAACAGAAGTAACTGCATTTACACAAGTAGTGGATTCATATTCAAAAGTAATATTATTCCATAAGTCTTTAGCAAGATTAAATTTCAACCAAAAGTCAAATCCCAAAATAATTGAAGGTTTAAAAGAAGGTATTATCAAAAAATCTACATTTTTAGTTAAGTTATCACAAGTGATAGGTAAAACCATAGTTCCAATAACATTGTGTGCAGAACCATCAGCAGTAACAGCGTTACCTTTATAAGGTTTAAATTTATAACCTAATTGCAAAAATGTTTGATGAATATTAGAACCGAGTACACAACTACAAGCTCCACTATCTAACAAACCTGAATAAAATTTATTATTAATATTAAAATTTAAATAAGGTCTAGTGTCTTTATGTTTAACAAACAAAATAGGAGCAGCCCTGATATTATTAAAGAAAACTTTCAAATAATCCAACCAATCATTAAATTCTTTCTTACAAGTGGCTTCATTCGGAGCATTGCTAAATTTTTTCAACATCGAGTCACCAGAAGTTTTATCAAAAACTAGGGCTCGATGGGACCTGATACGTTTTTTGACTGAACAGTATTTGAATTACAAACTTCGCAATTCCTCGTAGTGACGCCAAGCTTGTGACATTTAAAACAAATTACACCTGGAAATGTAGGGCAATTTTTATAAGAATGTCCAGAGGACTTACATTTTAAACAAGTTAAATCATCTGATTTAACAGCACTAATTTGAGCAGAATATTTTTCTTTTTTAATACTTTTACTCTCACTCAAGTTCCTTCTTGACACAAAATTCTCTAATTCTCTGCTGAGGCTAATAAATTCGTCGATAGAAGAAATAGTTCTACCAAACACAAAAGGTGTGTAAATATTTAACATATTATGTTTAATAATAGTTATGAGGGTAGCATCAAAAACAGGCATAGACAAACGGCTAGCCATATCCATTATGTCTGTAATAAAATCTGGTAATGACTCAGTTATCTTTTGTTTACGAGTACGGAGTTCATGTTCCAAATGATAATCAAATTCAATTCTATCAAAACGTTTCAACAACGCAGCCTTCAAATCCTGCCAAGAAGCAATACGAATACGAACACTACGAAACCATTTAAGCGCAGTGCCTGACAAAAGATCAGAGAATGAACTAACCAAAAAATATTCATTAAAATTTTTAAACAAGAAATATTCTTCCACTTGAGTAATAAATTCCCTAACGCACGATTTACCATCATACAAAAGCTTACTTCGTTTTAAATCAGGCAACTTAGTAACAGAAGGCAAGTTTTTCTTCAAATTATCATTCAATAAAACATTCATCATATTAAATGAAGATGCGGCTCTCAGACTATGATCACCAGCTCCTCGACTATTCGAAAATGGATCAACAACTTCAGACAAATCAGCCATGACATGAGGCATCTCATGAGTAGAAGTACCAACTGGAACATCATTAACAATATTCTCAAACAAAGGCGGGACCTGTATTTCCTTATCCATGTTTGATTTATAAAAGGATGTGAAAATCTAATAAAAAGTTGTATTAAATACACTATAAGTTTCTAATTAAAGTATCAATTAAAGTTTCTAATTAAAGTTAATTAAATTATGAATGAAGTCAATTGCATTAATTTCAAAACGCTAAACTCAAAAGTCAAACAAACCCACAGAATGGAATGTTATTGTTGCAAAAGTTATTTAGGTCAAATGCCTATAAAGATAAAAATGCATTAGTGATTCACAAAATAAATTATTTATGTCTACTTAAGGTAAACAGCAAATATTCAAATATTACTATGTTTTCACACATGTGAACAAAGGTTAAGAACTAGTAATTATATAATATTACTAAGTGGAAAATCTTACCTGTAATAAACAAAGGTTATATAAGATAAAACAGTTATAACAATAACCATGTTATACAAATTGAAACATTCACCTGTAATTGAGAGATACAAACAATAGTACTAACTTGTAGTATGATTAGTTTTGCAAAGTAAACAATAACAAAAATTTACTGTAATACACAGTTATGTAACAGTAAAATACATGAAGAAAACACTGTTCTTAACATGATAAGGTAAAAAATAATGCAAAGGTGACAAGGAATAAAGATATATGCACACTGTCATGTCCCTGTTCGCGAGTGCCAATTGTAATAATTGAATAATATGTGTCATATGACAATGAAAGAAGTAAGTGTGTAATCTCCTATTTAAAAGAAATATAAATAAAATTGGTTTGTAAGTACATTACCATAAAAGTTCGGGCGCCTTGGAGATACACATGCCTAAGATAATCAGCGGATATTGGAAACTTTTAATCTTCCGGAGGTGAGCTAAATGAAACCAAACTGTGAGGTTTAAGGTTTTATTGTCCACTCCAGTGTGCATTTAGAAATAGTTGCAAGGATACATTCCTAATGTATATCTAACCTTAAATTTAAAATTAGAGTTTTATAAGCTAGGTCAAAATGATCTTATGTCAATATGATTCTATGTCACCAATGCACTTTTAGGTTATTTTGAAGTTTAGATTTAAAATATAATTAAAGTAAGCTCACGGCATCCCTCGGCGAGTATATGTAAACACAGCAGCGAGAAAGCTCGTAGCAGGCGAAGTTTTCAGTTTAAGCCCATGCGGTACATCCATGTTTGAGGTGAAAAGTCCAAACCCTCCATAAAGAAATGCAGATGTCCGAAGACAAAGGTCCAAAGAAAAAGTCCAAAGGAAAAAGAAAAAGGCAAAGACAAAGGCGGTTCCAATTTGGAAACCTGTAATAAAATTGCATGTCATTAGAACAAACTCCTATATATGAACACGAGGTCCTAATTTTCTATAAATTTGCGCGACTTACCGCCTTAATTTGCTGGAACAATGCCAATAGCAAAAGAAATCATAATATTTTCAGATTAAGAGCTGAAACAATAGAATTTTAACAATTATTTTTCAAATTAGGAGCGTGGCGAATTTCCATCAAAGGGAATCTTATTAAAAAATGACAACTCACCAGAAATAAACTATAATTCCACAAGAGGATAGTTGTGAGGACACAAACTATTATCCTTTAGGCCAAAATACTCTCATTTTTATGAGATTTATTGAAATTAAGTTACGAAGCCATGAATATCGACCATCCAGTCTCAATATAGGAAGAAAGGTGCTTTTGACAGCGATACGTCAAAATGTCATTCACTCCGCGTTCCGAAACCTTTCGTTCAAAATAGAATTAAAACCGGTGTGACGACGTTCGCAGAGCGCGTCGTTACACTAGTTAATAGGTTACCTATATTGTATTGTGTATTGTGAATTGAGGTCTGTTGCCAGCAGTATTCAGGACGTATCGGGGCCTGTTGCTAATGGTATTCAGAATAAACTAAGAATTATATTACTCATGGTATTCAGGACATAACGGGGCCTGTTGCCAAAATAAGCACAATGTTTGTTGTGTTCCCTAGTTAATAGGTTACCTATATTGTATTGTGTATTGTGAATTGAGGTCTGTTGCCAGCAGTATTCAGGACGTATCGGGGCCTGTTGCTAATGGTATTCAGAATAAACTAAGAATTATATTGCTCATGGTATTCAGGACATAATGGGGCCTGTTGCCAAGATAAGCACAATGTTTATGTTGTTCCCTAGTTAAAAGGGGTACCTATATGCATGGTTATTTACCATTTGTTGATTTTATAACCACAAACAAGATAATGAGAAAAATAAATGTATTATGAAGAAACCTGAACCTTTTTGAAATCTGTATAGTTTTCCAAATATATCACTGTGCTCAGCGGTGAAGTGTCAATGTTTGTTTACTTATATTATTATCTTTTCTTGTATGTATACTATACTGTACTGTATGTTATACTGTATTCCGTACGAGGACGCACGGCGTTGTCAGATGGCCGAATGTTAGCGTCATTAATCGTTATTATTTATTTAATTACGAATTTAGAGTTAGATAACTCGGTTATTATCAAATGTTAGCAATAAATGAATATTTATTTGTAATATCGAAATGGCGCTAACGGATATTGTGCTAAACACTATTAGTGTTAAATTAAAATATTAATATAATATTACTCATTTTATAAATTTGGAAGTAAATACATTATTCTCAAATATTAGCAATTTATAAATATTTAATTGTAATACTAAAAATGGCACTAACAGATCATAAATAATATTATTAATAGAACAAATTAAAAGTATGTTGCTTGACTATCTTGTGTGCATAAAAGGCGGGTTGAAAAAGAATAGCGGGGGTTAATGCCATTTTTGGTAGTCGGAGTCGACTCAAAAGAGTTACCGAGGAAACATCAAAATCGTCCCTATTACTATACGGGTGAAGTATTGTAATATTACCATGTAAGTACTGCACAATATAATTAATAACTGTTTGCTATAAGGTGTGTTTGTTAACAGTGAACAACCGATACCGTGTGTATGTACTTGCAATATTAACTTTCGTACGCGATAGATGTACCTACTCATTGCAATATTGGAATAAATTCTATAATTGTATTATCTTGTGCCTTGATTTATTCTCCTTTACCTCGCCATTCTAACATAATGAATAAAATTTCGAATTATATAATGGTAATTATGTCAATATTTCATGCCGTGAATAATATCATAATATTACAACGAAATAAAATTAAAATTTTGCCATACATTACACACACTTGTCATCTAAATATTCTTGCACACTATAGTATGCCTTTTGTACCAAAATATTTTTCAGCTTATTTTTAAATTCGTATATATTATCGGTGCAGCATAGTTCAGTCGGCAGTTTATTGAAGATCCTTGACGTCATACATAAAATACTTTTATTCATTAGAGCAGACTTATTTTGAATTATTTTTATTTTATGTTGATGCCGAGTGCCACTGAGATGCTCGAACATCCGCTTATTACCTTTGCAGATAAACATCCTTTAGATCCTTTTTATTAAATACGTACAATAAAGACATGAATACGTATAGGTATCTAAATACAGGGTATAAAAATTCATAAGTTTCAAAGTTTTGTCGACACATCAACAGTTGTTTTATTCGTGCAGAAAATGTACTGTCGTGGAAATGCTCATAAACAAAATGTCATGGCAGCGATCAATCTTCCGGAAAAAACCGTTTTCACTCATTTGACTTCTGCACACCAGAGGCTCGTCGTCTCAAGTCTGCGGTTTATTAGAATTTCGTGTTGTTTATTTATTTTTCTTTATACCCCTTAGGTGGCAGACAATCACACGGCCCACCTGATGGAAAATGGTTACCGTGGCCTACGGACGTGTGTAACACCAGAGAAGCCACACTCGCGCTGCCGACCCTGTTAGCACAGAGTCTGTGTGCCGTCAGTGTAGAGGACAAAGCAAGACAAGCCTTTAGTCATCCCACTGACAGCACAAATTCTCCAGTGAACTCTGGCTACCCTACTCCCCGCTGGGAACACAACACGAAGTTATTATACCCCGGTATTCTTTAGGGCGGAGGTACTTCCCCAGTCGGACTGCTCAATTGGGCGGCTCAGTTGGCAATTTTTTTGTTCTCTTTCGAAGTTTTGTTTTGTAATGAAAACGCAGTTGGCATGATTGTATTTATTATCATGTTTACCTTTTAAATCTGTAGTGCATTGCAGTGGATAGGACGTAAAGTTTCGTATCTACTCATTATAAATTATGGTATTTTCTTGTGAACAAAAATTGTTCAGGGTCATTTATAAGTTATCTGTACATGTTGTTGAACGTATTGAGAGAGCTCGGGGCTTCAGACTTCTCGTTTCAGATATATTAAAACACAATTTAGTTTTGAAGCGTCTAAGATATTTTGAATCCAATTCAAAGTCCATGTCGTTTTATTGGTTTTAAGTGTTAATTCCTATTTCAAAATATTTAGTGTAAGTTTAAAATCTTTCTCAACGTAAACTGCTGTAACTGCTCTACTACACTTTTTTCTTTTAATTTTTTTATGCGACTGTCAGAGGATAGTGACCAAGTAAAAGTCAAAACTTGTGGTTTTAAATTTTACTTGGTCCCTTGGCAATGAGTTGAAATATTGCGCCAAGACTCCTCCGCGAATCAGCAGAAGTACTAGCTTGCAGATGAAGTTAGCAGTATATAAGCGGGTGGGAACGACGAAGGATCGCAAGCCAAGCTGCCCGCGTACGAAGGCAACTCGGGCGTCCGAGGTCGATGAACGATCTCCGCCCCCCATGAGCGGTGCGCCCATGAGCCTGGGGGTGACAGGTGGAACCACCTGTCGCCCTGGCAGAAGCAGGCCGCGGCAGTGGCGCGCCTCGCGCGCCTCCCCGTTTCCGGGGACGAGTTGGGGACTATATAGTCTCCACACCCGAGAAGAGGGCCAGATCGTGAGAGATGGCCCTGGGTCGGCCGGGGTGCGGGGGATATGCCTCAACTTCAACGTCAACCTCACCTTCGGCAACCAAAACGACCCACAGGCGGCGTGCGTTTTAGTCGGTTCGAGTCCGACATAACCTCTTCCGGTGGCGAGATATTCGTGGGGATTTTGCGCACGTAAAAAAAAAGTATTTAAGCAAACCAAATGATAGAAGTAGTATATTTATTTATATTTAATATGCTTAAATTTTACAACAGGTAACGTACAGAAGGTAAGGATTAAAGTCATAAACCTACTCAACATTTCAAACAGACGGGATTAGAGGATTATAACTTATGTAAGTAATCTTCATTTCAATATCTGTCATTAGATGGGGAGTGAAAAGAGACAGAAAATTAGAGAGGAGTGAAAAAAACTATAAAAGGGAATAAATAGAGGGTTCATGCAAATGAAATCCAGTCTAAGTAAAATTTATCGAATTAAAACCGTTTTAAATTAATTTCTAAAATTAAAACGGGTTCATAGGTCACGGTAACTACTATCCATCAGGTTACGTTTGCTTGTCTGCCACCTAAGTTGTATAAAAAAAAGTCATGTTCGAAATATATGTGTAAACCATGTGTCAACCTAAGATATTCTTTATTGTACATCATAAAATTATTATATTTAATTTAACAATAATTATATTGCACAATGGGCGGCTTTAACGCTAAAAGCGATTTCTTCCAGGTAACCTTTGAATGGAAAGAAGCAAAAAAACAATGATAGGGTATACGATACCGATATTAATTATTTTTAAAAAAAGAAGGAAAAATTATGTATAGATTAAATAAATGAACTTGAATTTAAACGTTTAGATGGCATGTCTCTTTTCAATGTGGTTGTGTTTTTGGAGTCCTTCAGTCTCATCATAACATAACATAACATAAACTCACACCTATATCCCCGAAGGGGTAGACAGAAGTGCTAGCACCCACATTTCACCAGTTTATGTTTAGATCCCAATGTAATAGGTGGCGAGCCTATCAGTCTCATCATCATACCTTAAATATCTATGTGATTCTATTTATGTGTATTAGTTATCAAATTTACCTAGTGCTGTGATACGCCGCGTGGTTCCCGGCAGAGTAGAATTTGGGCCACCCCATCACTTCCCATGCGGCGTCGTACAAGGCGACTAAGGGATAGGGCTGTTTAACACCAGACAGATAAGTATATACAGTCCAGACTCAGCTTTAGATGCATTGCTCGAGTCAACAATAGTGTCTAGAATACGGCAATAGGCTCACGCCCTATTACGGGAGACTGAATTCAATGATTGGTGAAATTTGGGTTATAATTATTGGTTTTAATTATTGACATTTTAATTTTGTATTCTTTAACTTCTTTTTTTATTGACAAAATATTGCACACCGCAAGGCTAAATATAGTGTTACTTAATTGTACGAACATAACATCCCATATACCTGTATTTGCAATTATAAGAATAAATAAATAAACAAATAAAAAAAATTACCTCTGCCTAACCCTCCGGGGAAAAAGGCATACATATAATATGTATGATTGTATGTATGTTCCATCTACCAATTGATTGTTGAGGTTAAATAGAAGTCGTCGAATATCGAAGTTTAGTCGTGTCCTAGTTGTACTAGAAATTTGACCCCAACACAGTTGAGATAATGCTCAGAGAATAGGATGATGTTATTTCCTTTCGTGAGTTCATACTACATCTGAAATAACTCAGAAAAGTCTATGTACCTAATCAGCAGCATACAATAATTTCAGTGTACTGCTTTATTGTATTCACAACTTTTTGCCCTGAAACGTGAAAAGATTATTAACAAGACTTATACAAACTAAATTTTGTTTCTGGCATTCCTGAGAGGGCTATTCATATTTATAGAACAATATTTTACGAGTATTTGAATTTCTCAAAACATGGAAGATATTGTATAATAATTGTGTTATATTACCTTTCTTAATTCAATATACTGTATAACTGTATCATAAATTTATGTACAATAGCTTTTTTTGGAGAAAATACCTTAACATCCTTACCATTCCCATATTTTAGCTCATTGATCATTTTGTCATGCTCATGATTATTTTCAGATATTATCCAATTTTTTAAGAGCCAAGTGGAAATACGTTAATTACGTAAATCACACGTCCAAGTATATAATCATTTTTCCCCCAAATTAATACCCATTGACGATTTGGCTATCGAAATTGTGCCCAATATCTCTCACTCCGTAAAAACTATAATATCACCATATATACAACTTAGCTGGCAGACAAGCATACGGTCCACCTGTTGGAAAGTAGGTACCGTGGCTTATGGTCGTATGCAACATCAGGCGTCCCCCACGTGCTGCCGACGTTGTAAGAACAGAGAGATTATGTATGTGCCGTCAGTGCAGAAGACAAAGCAGTGCAAGCCTTTGGTCTTCTCACTGACGAAACAAAAACTTATCAATGAGCTCTGGCTCTCTTATTCACCGCCGGGAATATAACACGAGGTTATCGTGGCCGCAACTTTCTGTAGGGCTACTTCCTCAGTCAGACTACTCAATTGGAACGGGACCGTCACAATAAAAATGTCCAGGGTATTATGATCAGCAGTTGGCTTCACAAAGATATTCTTATTGGGTCCCTTTTCATCTTAATAAAAATAATGTTATTAAGTAATCAGATTGGTAATTGAAATGTTTTATGAAGATATCTTAGCATTGAATCAGATGTAACAGTATTTCATCGTTCAATACGTGATTCATCAAGTGTATTGAATAAGTTAGTTCAGTTTTCGTTATCATCCCCTGAGGGATATCGATAGCTTACCCGCGATTAATATCTAAAAGCCTCTTATGCTATGATTGGATTCATATAAAGCGTTATTTTTATTATTCCAGAGCAGTCCTTATAACAATGCTCGTATTGTATGCTTGATTTATTTTATACCCTTAATCTCATGAATTTATACAAGAGCTTTAGATTAGGTTTACGTAAGTGAAATTAGCTTTTCAGATTCATTTGTTTTTTAGAGATTATTCTAACCTCTAGCTGTAAGGGATATTATTATATATGGAATACCGTTGGTATTCCAGCCTCAACTGCTAACTAATACATTTGTCGATCAACTGACAGAGTTATACTCTGAAGCTTCACTCTTGGATTCACCCATAATTACCAAATTTTTTTATACAACTTAGGTGTCAGACAAGCACACGGCCCACCTGATGGAAAGTGGTTACCGTGACCTATGAACCTGTAGAACACCAGTGGAGTCACATCGGTGCTGCCGACCCTGTAAGAACAGAGATTTTATGTGCCCCCAATTACACCAGTCTCATACGTAACCAGTTAGTGATGATAATTTGATGTATAAAAAGGATTTGTATCAACCATAGATACCGTGCGTCCCATATAGCACTTAAATAACTTTGTACCCTTTATGGCTTAACAACGATATTCACATAATCTAATAACACTCACAAATCTTAATTTCTTCTGATAATATAAAAATAATGAAGCCAAATAAAGATTACTGCGACTTGGTATCTTAATATACAATAGAATCTTGAATTTCTTATTTTAAAAATAAAGCAGAAAATTCAAACAAATTCGGCGTTAATGTTATCGATCAAATGGCGGGAAAATATAGCACGAAAACCACTTCCGTAGGACCGTACAAGTAATCAGCTTGGTAACTGAAATGTTTTATGAAGATATCTCAATATAAACAAAAATATTTTAGATTTAGCTGTAATAAATTCTTGGGTGTTGTACCAAGAAACAAATACTTAATAAAAATATACGTAAAACAGACTTTATTCTACAGTTTTCTGTCGAACTGAGTGACTATTCAGAAGAACCTTGTCCTGAGTCTACATCACTACAGAAATGACAGTGTCTAATGAAGAAAGAGGCGTCACTTTCAAAAATAAAGCTATCATAAACATTATAAAAATAAAACTAATAAAGTAAATATCTGCAAAAAACCAAGTTGCAATGTCGTAACTGTATATAATGTTAATTTTTTTTTTCTAATCTGAAATTATTTTCTTTTTGTGTATTGCTATGAATCCCATTTATTACTATACTATACCTATACACTTATAATTCATATTATTGCAGTTCTAATGTAAAATTAGGAGTGCAATAATAGTGATGGGTCAAATGACTCTAGGCCGCCTTTGAAGGATAGCTATTTTTCCCGTTTTGCTAATGTTAACTAGCCTAGTCACTTAATTATTTAAAAAAATATTTCTTAAACGCGTATGACACTGAACTCCTAAACGGCTGAAACGATTTTAAAACAATTTCGAATGTATGTGTAGGTAGTCTAAGGAATAATATTTGTAAACTATTATAATCATATACCTAATATGTTTATCACACATGACATATTATGAATCTAAATAAAATAAAATAAAAAAAATATAAGAACACTTCAACCTGTTTTTTGTACTCACCCGTCACAACACAAAATAATCTTAACTATACCTATACTATTATATGATGAAATTATAGTATAATTATACTTATACCTTCAGGGTCTGGATTCTGCTAAAACAAAACCACTGCCGTATGCAATATCTTTAAAATCCAAAATTAAAAATGTTGATATGCAGAGTGAATGAAAATAATCTAATGAAACTCTTTTATTTTATTTTGAACTTTAAGGCAAAAGAAATAGTCTCAAATTTAATGCCATTTTTGGCAGTCTGTGGTTTGACAGTGGATTTGCTTTGGTAGAATCGAGAGCCTTATGAAAGCGTATCTTATCGTAAACGTTTTGTTAGAACTTACAAAGAGGATTGTTAATTAAAACAAGACGAGTTTTGTTTGTAGTAAGTTGTAAAGGTAGATCTCCAATGACATGATGACAACATAATGAGATTCTGTTAAGTCGGAGCCACATAAGAAAATGTGAGATTGATAAATGTTTATAGCATACTTATCGCATCAGAGAGAGAGAGCCGCGTGGTTCCCGGCAGAGTAGAATTTGGACCACCCCATCTCTTCAAATCCTAAATATATGCAGCCCAAACTCAGCCTCAGATGCATGGTTCGAATCAACAATAGTGCCCGGAAGATGACAATAGGCTCACCCCCTAGTACGTAGGACCGAATACAATGATTGGTGAAATGTGAGTGATAATTTCACCTCTGCCGAGGAAAAAGGCGTAATTACAGTAGGTATGTATAATGTATCAGATGTTGATTGAATTGCTTTATGTTATATTTTCTTCTGTATCAAAATGATGACGAAATAGATTTTAAATTTAAATATATTTTTCGGTTATTATTTTTTGTTATTTATTAGTCCACTGATTCTGGCTATATATTATTTAATATTTATTGATTAAATTGTGTTTGTGAAGTCCCCGTCACACAATCATGTATTTACTTTAAATATTCAGTATTATTTGCTCTTGATGTGACGGTGAACATATTATGAGTATAGGTAAAATTAATATTGTTAAAAAGATTCAAAGTATGAAAGAAGGGGCTTTATGAGCAGAGGTAGGCTCAAGAAAGGGCTCCATCCATGGAATGCGTGTAAGAGAATATCCACTTATTTTCTTTATAGCCACATGGCTATAAAGGGAGTGGCTAAGGTGATAACATTTGACATGAATGTGGTGTAGGATAATAATACATGGTGCTGACGCCAAATTATATAATATATATGTATATATATATATTTAAATATATATATATATTTATAAATATCTATATATATATATATATATATATATATATATATATATATATATATATATATATATATAGATATTTATATATATATACATATATATTTATATATTTATATATATGTATATATATAATATATATCGATAGATTCTAAGTATACGGACGGAAGTGAAACTCCCGAATACGAGTTTGTTAATATTTTCCATGTAATAGTTCAACAAATATTTCATTTTGACCTATTATTTAATATCTTATACACTTTTATTGTCATTGCGCATCTGGCAACTTCAATAAATTATACGAAAAGTTCAATTATAAGCTTGACTAACCCCATCTTCATAATGTAATCATAAGAACTACTCAACAAGAGTAGACAAAACTTTTATCAAATTTACCTCACTCTGTTTTACTTTCACTTGAACCCTGAGGCAGTTGCGCAACCAATGTTACAAGATCTTTAAAAGAACTAAACGTCTTAGTTTGCCAAATTAGATGTCTATTATAATTGTGTTTGTTCTTTGTTAACTGTTATAACAAGAGCTACGGAACAAGAAATTTGTACAAGTTAATTATTAGAATTCAGTTTGGAAGGATTGCTCGTCACCTAATATTTCTAATGGGTGAAAGATGAAAAGAGAGAACCAAAAAAAAAGGTGAAGACAAACTATACATAAAACATCGAAGTGATTCTAAATAACATCCAATACTTACCTTTTTAAACGCTCCAAATAAAAATGACGGTAGATCCCAAATCAGGTAAATTATAAGACTGTCGCTATATTATATTCTCCCCTCAGTCGAAAGTAATGAAGCGCATGATTACCATACGACTCGGAAATTCCTTTAAGGGTTTGATTGAGTAACCATCAGCATTACTTCCATTATAGCCATTTAATTAGCTACTAGTATCACTCAGATACTTTTGGGAGTAAAATATTTATAGTCATTAACATAAAGTAATCAGCCTGAACTAAAGTACTTAATTTAAAATTTTATTCTTGAAGTAGTTCAAAACATCCACTTTTAAGCAATGAGATCATGTCTTACATAATAACATTGCTATTTTTTCTTAAGGAATTAATGTTGGATAAAATGCATTTTCCATAAAGTGTTGTAATTCCACCTAGGGTATTTACTTACTTTTACACGACCTATATGGTTATAAACAACAATTCAGTAACTACGCCTAACAATATACATACATATACTCACGCTTGTAAAACTAAAAAGGGTAGACAAAAGTGTATTAACCCTCACATCTAACAACCAACTTTGGTTTTCATGATTGCGATCTCATAGTGTAGTGTAGTGAGGTTATTGTCGGCAAGCGGATACTTTGTCATGGGCTACACCTCATTGGAATATAAATAGAATAATAAATAAAGACTATAAAACGTGTTTAAGGTGACATTTCAGTTGGTATCCGTGACAGAAATCCCGCTACAATAAACCTACGGTAGCTTTATAAACTTCCGACATAGTAGATTCGTACGGTATCAAACAAAGTCGGCCGCGATGCCACGTGTAACGAGATTGAAGGTCAGAGGGGTGCCTCGTCAGCTACCGCACCCAAGACCTCGTCAGATTCTCAGGGACACTAACCTCGTCAAGTTTAGACGTTGACGGTGCGTTCTCGATAGATACAACTGTCTTAATATACTTCTACCGAAATTGCGTAATGCCTCTTGGTGCCACATTCCTACCACCTCTTTAAACTTCTGAAGAGTTAAATAGTTTTAATCTTCATACAAACACTTCTTATATAAACACTACAGACTGAAAACTTCATTGTACATTTTGTAAAGTCTTTTTAGCGATGTTTTGGTACGTACTGTAATGAAAATACAGTAGGAAGATAATTTTACGCGTCTATTGACAATGTGAACATTTGGCTCTTTCGATTACACTTGAATTTTCCGTCACGTTTTCCTCATACTAAGGGTGAACTTATGTAGCGCAGATTGTTTTCAATTTACTCTGTGTATTTTTATAGACGCTGAAGATTCATATTTAATGAGAAATATTTACATTATTTTGTAAAATTCTTCCATCTCATTTTTGTATTCGTATTGAATATTGAATTTTATTAATAAAACCTTGAATGTTAATCTTATTTTATAACATATTGTGTATGAAAACAGCTTTTTTACCACTTATTGAAGGTTTTCGGGCTCAGAACCCGCGCTTTACATAATATGAATATGTTCTCTCACAGATAAAATGTCTTAAACTGTTAAACTCTTAACCTAGAAGTCTAAGACATAACGAGTAACCTCACTATAAGTACGTAGTAACTATTTATTAATCTGTGCTATGAGCGGGTGCTCGTTAGTTTTAAATGAATATTTATTTCATAATGAGGGCGCGCCGTAGTAGTGGCGGTAAGCCCTATCATGGGGGAATGGCTAGAGAGGCCACACGGCATTGATCACCGGGCTTGGGTGCTTCAGGCAGTATCAGCGTCAGATGGAGAAAGAGCCTACGCCCGAGTACCAATACTGCGAGTGAGGACTCGGAGCTGCACACGCTCATCGAGTGTCCGGCGTGGGAGACACCGAGACGGGAGCTGGTGGCGGCCCTGGGAGTGAGAGCTCTCCACATTGCTAGCTACGATAGTCCAAGGTTATAGGGCTAACTAAAACAACTTATTTTCAACTTCTTGGGGATTGTTTTTTGTGACGCCCCCGTCCCCAAGAAGTTTTTTTAATATTTAAATTAATTTTTATTTCACACTTTTTAAATTGATGTACTCGTCAGGCTCTTTGATATGATACCCATATTGAGGGAATTGTGAAATAAAATGTAGGCGAATTACATTTTATTTCACAATTCCCTTTGTGGTGGCGGCCATCTTGGATTTGAATTGTCATATTGTATGGTATTGTACTAGTCAAGCCATTTTATTTGATACCCATATTGAGGAAATTGAGAAAAAATATGTACTCCGTCATTTTGTAGCGGCCGCCATCTTAGACCGATTTTTTTTCAAACATAGCTAAGAACTCGGGACTAATATACCTTTCTAACGAAAAAAAACTAAATCCAAATCGGTTCATCCGTTCAGGAGCTACGATGCCTTAGACACACACACACACACAGACACAACAAACTTATAACACCCGTTTGCGTCGGGGGTTTAAAAATAGGTTTCATCAAAAATAATAATTGGTTTATTTGGACTTAAAACAATGTTGTGTACAGTCGTAGAGTACAGTCTATAACACACACACACACACAAACACACACACCCGCAAACAGAATATTGACAAGAAAACTGCTCAGAAAGACTTTTTTTTATACCACTTAGGTGGCAGACAAGCCGTACGCCCACCTGATGGAAAGTGGTTACCGTTGCCTATGGACGTGTGTAACATCAGAGAAGGTACACTCGCGCTGACGACCCTGTAAGAACAGAGTCTCTGAGCCGTCAATGTCGAGGACAAAGCAGGACAAGCCTTTAGTCATCCCACTGACAGCACAAATTCTCTAGGGAGCTCTGGCTTGCCTACTCACCGCTGGGAACACAACTTGAAGTTATTATAACCGCGGTATTCTGTAGGGCGGTGGTACTTCACCAGTCGGACTGCGCAATAGGACAGAAATACCGCCGTGTCCTACCTTTTTTTTATATCTAGAACACGTCAATTAGACTTCGTCTTGCCTGATGGTAAGCTGAAGGCAAAGTCTCAGAAAAGAGTCACCATTACCTACACTTACCGTGTGAATTGTGATGAGACCGTCAAGCTGAGTGTCACCATTGGGTGACACTCAGCTTGACGATCTCATCATATGCTTTTTCACGCCCCGCTTAAAGGACCCGGGACTGTAGAAAGAGGGAAACACGTGAGCTGGTAATGAATTCCAGGCCTTAATGGTGCCTCCTTTCAAAACTTGAGTACCAAATATCTAAATAGTTGTCAACATTAGCAGAACGGTCATACCATCTTAGTCATATTCCGAAGTTCAGCTTTTCCGTTATTATGTAAGTTATAAATGTTTATTTTCAAATGTTCTAACACACTGGTCGAAGGTATCTAATGAACTATAAGGCCTAAATGAAGTCAATGTTAATCTGATGCTGACCATACAACATCACTAAAAGACAATAATTTATAACTACGAGTTACCACGTTCGGTAATCCAATTGAGATTGAACTTGATAATTTTATTCATTGTTAAAATCTTTAAAGTGACATTGCCGCTTTTCATTGGATAAAGGAAACAAAATCAGTTTAACATTAAATCATTTTGACATTGTACTTCCAGTTAAACAATACTTAAGTCAATATTCAGGACGGAATGTGAATCCATAAAAATATCGATAACACTAAGTTTTGCCCCTAACTATAAATGTTATGTTATTTGTTGAAATATAACATATTTATTTAATGCTTATAATTTATTTATCACAAATGTTATTTGTCATTTTTTCCACGTTTTATAAGAAATCTTCTTAGTACTGACTTTAATCTTGTTCCATTGTTTATTCCATCATCTATTACAGTTTTCCCATAGTTTTCCAAAGTTACATTTTCTTTTGTACCATTCGCTTTTATTGTTACGCTGTCTATTTGTGAAGACATTGCGGTATTATTACCAGTTGCATGAAATTGTTGCCCTTCAGAACCGTGTACTTCATTGTCTGTCAGAACGTCTTCACTTATATGACCATCAGCAAAACCCTCATTTTCTATATCTATAGTATCTGAAATGTCTTTCGCCGTTTTTCCGAACCTGGATTTCGGTTTAGCAGTGCTAGAAACTTCTTTAGAAGGGATGTTTATTGGTGTAAATTTATCTTCTGGGTGGAAAGGATTATCCAAGGCTAATTGTGACCCTAAAGTTCTTCGGTAGACGTGCTCAGCGAATTTTTTTACTATGTCAATACTCATTAAACTACTGAATATTTTAGCAACATCATCAGAATCCATTTTCAAATTTATGCCTTTTGCATCTGATTCATAGTGAATTAGAAAACATACTGAAATATTGAATAAACAATTAGTTTCTGTAGAAAGTCTGTTCTGTTTGTAACAATTTTATAAAATACTAACTGTTGCCTGCGGCGCCTCCCGCTTGGTGGTTGGTTATCGTGACAAAACATGTCAGGAGACAATCTACCCCTATACCAAATTTCGCCAAATCGGTTCAGCGCGGTTTGGGCGTGAAAGCGTAACAGACAGAATTACTTTCGCATTTATAATATTAGTATGAATTGTAATTTACTCACTTAGAAGACATAGGAATACAGCCATATTCTAAGGTGTGTTCATATAGTGAAGTGTTTAAGAGAATACTGGTAAATTTAAAGACTGGTTACACAATTATTCTGTTTTATAGCACTATTACAAACAGCCATAAATTTTTAAATTAAGGAAATCTACGTCATGGATGATTTTCTTACATTATGCAATTTGTTATGATTTTCCCGTTTGCATATTTTCTAAAATTAATGTGCAATCATTATAATATTACACCATATTATACGGGATCAAAAATAGTCGGAAAAAGTAGACTGGTGTTAAAAAACTTTTGGTTACTCCTTTGAGATATACAGGTGCGAATATAATGTAACATAACATAAACTCACGCCTATATACCCCGAAGGGGTAGGCAGAGGTGCTAGCCCTCACATTTCGCCAGTTTATGTTTAGGTCCCAATGTGATAGGTGGCGAGCCCATTGCCATTAACCGGGCACTTCTAAACCTGCGATAACTACACACATCACTTCGAAAAGCATCGAAAAGTCATTGGTGAGTGCCATAGTAAACCTGGGAACAAACCCGAGACCTCATCTCGGCAGTCCATTGCCCATACCACTAGGCTACCGTGGTTGCATAATTATACATATACATGCATTTATAATTTATATCCACAATTTTGTATTGATACCTATGTATCAACTAATATAATGGGATATACGGATGCAAATATAGTAGACATTATATTCGCACCTGTGTATGCCCAATGAGTATCCGAAAGTTTTTTACATCAGTCTACTTTTCATAACTATTTTTGATCTCGTATAATTTGGTATAACATAACAATGATAGAACATTAATTTAGTACCCTTTGCGTATCTAGTAAATACGCAAAGGGGAAATAATAATAATTGCATTATGTAAGAAAATCAAACATACCTAACAAATTCAGATAAGCGTGACTTTTTTTTTTACGTGCGCAAAATCCCCACGGATACCTCCCCACCGGAGCCGTTGGAGGAGGTTATGTCGGACTTGTACCGACTAAAACGCACGCCGCCCGTGGGTCGTTTTAGTTGCCGAAGGTGAGGTTGACAAGCATATCTCTCGTACCACCGCCGACCCAGGGCCATCTCTCACGATCTGGCCCTCTTCTCGGGTGTGGGAACTACAGAGTCTCCAACTCGTACCCGGAAACGGGGAGGCGCACAAGGCGCGCTACCCAGGGTGACAGGCGGCTCCACCTGTCACCCCCAGGCCGGCGCTCATGGGGGGCGGAGGTCGTTCATCGGCCTCCGACGCCCGAGTTGCCTTCGTACGCGGGCAGCTTGTCTTGCGATCCTTCGTCGCTCCCGCTGCCGCTCCCGCCCCGCCTCCTCCTTCACGAGCATTACTTGCTCGCAGAAGGAGGCGCCGGCCGCCCACGCATCCGCGCAGCGAACCATCGCCGCGAGCAAGGTGGAGAGCGTGAGAACCCTCACTCCCAGGGCCGCCACAAGCTCCCGCCTCGGCGTCTCCCACGCCGGACACTCGGTGAGCGTGTGCGGACCTGAGTCCTCGCTCGCGTCGCAGTGATGGCACTCGGACGTTGGCTCTTTCTGCATCCGACGCAGATACTTTCCGAAGCATCCGTGCTCGGTGATCATCTGCGTCAGACGGTACGAGAGGCTGCCGTGTGGCCTCTCTAGCCACTCCCCCATGATGGGTCTTACCGCCGTTACTACGGCGCGCCCTGCGCCTGGTCGCCCAAGTCGTATCTCCCATTCCGCCACCATTTCCCTGTGGAGCCGGGATCTCACGGCCCGAATTTCTTCGGGCTCAGGATCGTGACCCCGCTCCCGCGCCGCCTTTCGGAACCGGTATAGCGCCGAAAGGCATCTCGCTTCCAGGATCCATGGTGGCGATCCGGCGAGGAGACTCGCCGCGTTGAATGATATCGTGCGGTACCCCCTTATGATGCGGCACGCCAACTTCCGCTGCGGACGCTGCAGCAGGAGCATGTGCCGATCACTCAGGGTGTCCGCCCACACGGTACACCCGTACAGGGCCATGGACCGCACGACACCCGCGTAGAGTCTCCTGCAGGAGTCCTCCGGGCCCCTCAGGTTGGGCAGTAGCCGCGCCAGAGCGTTGGCTGTGCCCACCAATTTGGGGCCCAGACTTCGGAAGTGCTTCCCGAAGTCCCACCGGCCGTCGAGCACGAGCCCCAGATATTTCATCTGGGGCTTGATGCCGATGTGAGTGCCTCCCACTGTGAGACTGGAACCAGGTGGTGGCGTGCGCCGAGGTCCATGAAAGAACATGGCCTCGGATTTATGCAAAGCCACCTCAAGGCCCAGCCGCCGGATCCGTTCCACGACTTGAGCAACCGCGGTCGTGGCCCTCAGGATCGCTTCGCGGTATGTAGCCCCGCTCGCCGTCACTAGCGTGTCGTCCGCATAGCACGTGACAGCGGCATGATCTCTACAACTACTATTCGTAATGACAGTTATCCATATTTGTATGACACTAGACCGGGATCAACAGTTTAACGCAAATCAATAAATATATAAGTGAAAATATACTGATACAATAAATATAACTAACGTGCTCTCCGAGACACGAAAATACCTTAGTCTTACTAATAATATACCTACGTATAGTCACGCCTATTTTATTTTGGGGTAGACACTTGACGTAATCGACTCCACGATTCTCTACGCCAAATAAATATCTCGTTATTAGAATAAATAAATTCCACGACATTCTACACAACGTTATCAAGACACATGGTAAGCATAGCTTAACTAGCTTGTGTTATGGGATCTAGAATGCGGATAAACATAGTTAGATACTTTTTTTTGTAAATACATACATTTTATAAATAGAAACACCCAGACCAATGCAAATATACATAATTATTCATGCATACAATTATTTGCACTGAGCGGGAATCGAACCCGCACCCCCTGCATAGCAGTCGAATGCTCTACCGCTACGCCACGGAGGTCGTCATAATCATAGCTGCCATCCAATGAAGGTATAATTAGGTGCTTGTTTGTATTCAAAGTTTTTTCCGTAATATGTGATAAGATTATGCAGATTATTACACAACTAACATGAGTTTAGTCTTTACATACATATTTATTGCTCCTAACACAGGTATTTTGCCTAAAAGAGGTCTCCCTAATTTTATTAATTTAAAAGAATATTTGGTCAATAAACTATTTATTAAAATTAGTATTTGGCCCGTCTAATTGACACACTAATTCATCAACGCAGAGATATATCTCTGCGTTGATGAATCCCGCAATGTGCGACTGTGCGTGTATATATACACGCACAGTCGCACATTGCGGGATATCAATTTTCAAATGTGGACTGGATTTGGCTAATTAATAATAATAATAAATAAAATCATTTATTTCGGACCAGGGTCCATAGCGTGTTAGTAACAATAATCTTAATACTAGTGTTAGTAACAATATAATACTATTAATAGTATAAATAATAGAGGTCAGAGAATAAGCATTGCCATACAACGTGGCAATGCTGCCAGTCTTCTGGGAACGCTGCCACAAGAGGCATGCGATGCGGAGGAATTCTACGACGCATTTTAATTGTTCTTAGCTATAAGTTGTATAATAGTTATTTTATTTTTATTGTATTTAATATTTATAAATTATTTCTGTATAGATTACTTAGAATTGAGATATTGTTTCTATTTTATATTCCATGTCATATAAACATTAACTTTGTTCTTATTGCATCTTTAAAATTAAATAGTATAGAGTAAAAAAAAAAAAAAAAAAAAAAATTGATTGATTGAAATAATTATATTGCAAATCATATTAACCGCTAAAATTTTAACCGGACTATCACTTCCGTAAGTGATTTAGTTTACCAAAAATAATCATAATTATTCATATACTTATAAAGAAATGTTAGTGTTATATGAGGTGCACAATGTAACTATGTAGTGATTAATGGTTTTCCGATATAAGAATACCGTACCTCTTTGTTATTAACTTACAGAGATAATAGCTCAATGTCTCTCAATGCGACAGGCTTTTGTAGATTTCATATACTAACTCCGCCCTACAATTTATGCCCACAACTTATTTTTCTATAAGTACAATAAAACCGGTCAAGTGCGAGTGAAACTCGCGTACCGAGGGTTCCGTACAAATTTCGAATTATTATTTTAATACTAAAAACCGACAGGCTTATATAAAAGATACAGACGTGCTGTGTAAGGATAGAAGCAGATGGTGGATTGTCTCTATATCTACCCCAAAGGGTCTGAGTATATTTTAGTCCAAAAACAAATTTATTCTCAAAACAAATAATTACAATAGCTGTTCATATAAAAAATAGAGCTCAAAGTCATTTGGTTACTAGAATTGATCCAGATTTGTAAGTGATGGCTAACAAAAAGGAAGGAATATTATGTCGAAGACATAAAAAAAACATTGTCTATAATTGTGTTAGCCCTATAGTATTTGTGTTTACGAAGGAATGGGCCGTGAGGATGTGTTTACACAAGATGTGTTTACTAAAACATAATTTTTACATAAGGCCGCAAACATAAATACACAGTGATCTTGCTATCACAATAATTGCTATATGAGTATGCGTAATGGTCACTATTTCCTCCTGCTATGACTATTGCTGGTTTTCACTGTCTGATTTTCATATCATAAACACATAGCGATAGGATCGTAGAAGAAAAACATTAAATGTGGAAAGGGATACATGAATTGATTATTTTAGTTAGAGGCTCAATAGTGACTTATGTATTTACAGTACATAACACATCGTAGTATAATGTTTTATCTTTTATATTTTGAACTTTTGGAACTGTAAGCAGGTTGATGTGCGAGACGACTTCCACTCCTAAGGCCACCAGGAGCCTGTATGTGTACAGCCTAGAGTCCTCACTCGTATCATAGCGATGGCACTCAGACGTTGACACCTTCCTGATCCAAAATAGGTGGTCCCAAAAGAACTCTTTCTTGAAGATCGCCTTCGTCAGTCAAGTAGGGACGAGAGAGTAGGGACTTCCGTGTTGCCTCTCTAACTAGTCCTTCATAAAGGATCTTACCGCCGCTACTACGGCGTGCCCCGTATCTGGAATCCTAAAAATGGAATTAACTGTATATAACTTTGTAAAAAACAGATTCTACTCCATAAATCTAATGCTAGCAATTTTACGATGTTATTTTGCGGTACGGTCCTACACGACTTCGTTCATATAGGTCATTTACACCTATCGTTGTTTGCATAAGATAATATTTACTTATTAATATCTACACAGATGGTCGCACTGTCCTTTGAGATTACATGTTAGCGGTTAGTCTAGTATTATGGAAAAGTTATGAGCCTCGTAGTCTACATATAGGTTGCAGGTTCGAATTCATCAGTACCTTCACTATTGTAAACACGAGGTCCCTGTCCCTATGACAGAAAAGTACCTACTTAAACTATTGACGAATCATTCTAGACTTCATCTTATAGGCTGAGGTCCACTATCCGGCTTCAATCCAATAGTAAATATATTGCCTAGCAATACGATTACCCGCGGAGCGTGAA
The DNA here is from genome assembly GCA_963662185.1 of Eilema griseolum. NCBI lineage: Eukaryota > Metazoa > Arthropoda > Insecta > Lepidoptera > Erebidae > Eilema > Eilema griseolum. Next base: position 12,884,393 of record OY759242.1, read on the forward strand.
CACCCTGTAACCCAGTCGCTGCCGACTGCTGCCAGTGCCGACCAGCTTGACTACAATAGCTGATGAATTCTTGAAGGAGACCAAGCTATCCTCCACTATTGAAGAGTGCGCAATAATCATAAATCACTTCTCCAATGGAAGAAAGAAACATTTATACATGTTGGTAATCCGTATCAAATGGATGTGAAAAATTAAAGTAATTCTGAAGACTGATCAACCTTTCTACCATAATATCTCCGCACCAATATACCGTAATACACGAAAGGTACTCTTTCTGTAGGATTAAGATAATTTCTTGAAATGCCCAATTGCCTTTGCTACGATGGCCCTGGAGTCTGGAATTTCTAACCCGATACCTGATCCCACCCTCATTATCTTTCACAAAAATATAAAGTTATCGTGTTCTGGTTGGTCAATAAATTGATGATTTAGTAATATAACGTAACATACGAAAACCTTCTTATTTGCAAATACGCCCCAAGGCACAGCTTAAAAAATTACATCAGTAAATTTACTTTGGAGTATTCCAAGAATGTTAAAGTTAGATTTTTTGTTGAAAGTCTCTTGTGGCAATAGATACTTCTCAAGTTCTGCTTTTATAGTACAAGTATCTCTTATAGGTATTTAGTTTAACCAAATAATAACATAAATATTCCCAAAGGTTGCTCTACAAATAATTCTTAGTTTGTGATAGATATTTCTAAAGTGATATAAAAATAAGTATTCAAATAGAAGAGTCTTAAGTTAAGCTAGCTCTGAGTCGGTTGAAACAACCCCGGTTGAACTGGGAGCACGGACCAACAAAGATCAAAAGCTTTAAGGATGCTGTAAGGCAAAACTGGTCTGGTTCAATAATAAATACTGTGGAAAAAGTAATCAATTAACAGTATAAATAACCTCATTAGCTGTTAGTCTCTGTCAATGTCTAGTAAACGTCTCGTGCGGAGAACATAATTTTTCAAACAAAGTTAACGTGCGGGGAAGTGAGACGATTGGTTAATACATTTCTCATCTATTTTAAATAGGTAAGTAATAAAAGTAGCATTTTGAAAGCATAGAGCAACCGCAAGAGGATTCTTAAGCTTGAGAATTTGGATCTACATATATACAAGTGTAAAAAAAATGAATTCTCGGAACTTTGTGTGATTAATTGGTATCGGAAAAATTCTCTAAAATTTAGTTTCATAAATTTATAAAATTGACGTCTGTAGTACGGTTAGCGTACTACATCGATATGTCCAGCACATGTGTTACAGTAATCAGCTGACTTTTAGAAGTCAATGACCGGTGGGTGTTACGTAGCTAAGTTTCATTAGCCGACTCGCGCGTATCATAACTCGAGAAGCCCCGAATTCTGAATGTGGTAGCGGCCCTGTGGTAGCATAAAAACATGAGCGTTATATTAAATACAGGTTAGTTACAGGAGGTAGGACACGGTATTTCCGTCCAATTGAGCAGTCTGAAGTACCTCCGCCCTATAGAATACCACGGCCATAGTAACCTCATGTTGTGCTTCCGGCGGTGAGTAGGGTAGCCAGAGCTCACTGGAGAGATTTTGTACTGTCAGTGGGTAGACCAAAAGCTTGTCATGCCTTATCTTTTACACTGACGGCACAGAAACTCTTGTGTTTACAGGGTTAGCAGCGCGAGTGAGACTCCCTTTGCGTTGCACACGTCCATAGGCCACGGTAACCACTTTCCATCAGGGGGGCCGTGTGCTTGTCTGCCAACCAAGTGGTATAAAAATAATAATAATAAGTGAACAATTTATGTATCGTTTTTTTATTTTTACCGATAGTTACCGATACTGATCAACCCTGCAAAGTTCCAAAAGTTAATTATGTTACACCTTATAATAATATTGGTGGCGCGATTGGCCACGTGAGCTAGTGGACTGTATTATGCGGGGATGAAGTTAACTGTTCCATTGACGCTTTACACACAAACAAGACAGGTGATCGGGTTGCCGCGGATGTGATTAGGCATTGAATGCAACCCGAGAAATTAGGAGAGGATGCACTAACCTTTACTACGCCACGTGCTGTTTTGTCATTTGCTGGCTGGGCCGTTGCACCGATCTTCTCTTCCTGGCTCAGGAGCTGCTGTCCACATCACTAAATCACTTGAGGGACACACGAGAGGCACAATCCGATCGGTAAGGGTCTATGAAAGCGGTTAAAATACAACAAATATTATTCATTTCTGAGAGACGCGCGCGCGGCCGCCATTGCGCTGGCTAGTTCAAAGCGGGACTGAGCGTCTATTTTCACAATTGGCGGGCGAAAACTATTGCTATCTTTCACTTAGAGGTAGTGCGGGAGGGGAGATGGGTACAGGAAGCGTGTTTCCGCGTCAGAAAATACAGTTTCTACCATCGGCGCAACCATTCCCCCCGGCTTGAAGGGTTACCTTCGAAACGAAAAATGCGGGACAAATCTAAAATCTAATCTAAATCTAGGTTTGGGAAATAACAACTAAAATATAAACCTAGATTGGAACTCGTGCCTACTGCTGGCTAGGCAGAGGGCAGAGGCGAACAACCGGGCGCAGATACGATCCGGTTGCAGTTTTAACCCGTACAACACGAGTTATCCCGCGGGAATCGGGAAAAACTTCCTCTACTACTCCTAGAGGCCAATGTAAAGGAGGCGCATTCTCAGTCATAAGGACTACCACCGTACCTACAGTAATACTAATTGGGTTGGATGGAGTATTCCATTTTTGACGTGACTGCAGCGTGTGCAAATAATCGGTTCTCCAACGATTCCAAAACGATTGGACCAACTTATCCAAAAGAGCGTGACGAGTTAGAAGGTGCATTCTATCGTCATCAACATCTATTGCGGGCAAATATTTTAGAGGAGTCGTATTTAAGAAGTGAGCTGGCGTCAGCGCTAATGGCTCTGACGGATCGCTGGATAGAGTCCGACACAGCGGACGCGTGTTCATCACCGCCTCTACTTGAGCGAGTACGGTACTCAACTCCTCGAACGAGAGAATCTGTTCGCCTATGACGCGAAACAGATGCGACTTAAGGCTTTTAATATTCGCTTCCCAATTACCACCAAAATGACTAGCTGCAGGCGTGTTAAAGTACCATTCAATGCGATTTTCGGCTAAGATGTGAGCGAATTCACTTTGGTAGTACTTAGACCGTAAGAATGTGTGCAATTCCGAAATACTACGTCGGGCCCCTACATAGTTTGTACCGTTGTCCGAATACATGCGCTTAACCGGACCACGACGCGACAAAAAACGTTTAAAAGCGGACATAAAATTTGGCGTACTTAAATCACCGGTCAACTTTATATGACCGCGCGTAGATAAAATTCTCAAAAATCGGCCTACATAAACAACACAACGCAACAGTCTCGACCAAGACGAGACGCGATTAGCCAACAACAAAATAAGGGACTCTTCACGCGGGACCGATACAACAAGCGAGTGCTTCTTCTCCTCGGGTGGTTCGGAAACCGTAGTGGGATTGAATTGACTAACTGGCCACTTATCTAACGCGGCATGAATCCAGGACGGTCCACTAAACCATAACCGCTAAATTGCTATTTGGTACTGTAGTACCAAAAACACGCTCTACGGCAATTGCTACTTGGTACTGTACGTCAACAAGTTTTTTTGTTTATACGAGCTCTGTCGTCACTCAGCGGGCGGCGCCATTAACTGACGTCATCTGAGTGCAATTTGCAATTCACGTGACGACCCTTTTTTTTCAGGAAAGCGGTTTAATTCTAATATATTTAGGTACATATCAGATAAAACAGGCACGTTCATACTATGGTGGAGCATCTAAGAGGATAACGGGTGATCTAAAATTTGCGAAGGAAGCAATCCACGAGAGAGACAATCGGCTGGGTTGTCGGTGCCAGCAACGTGAAAGAGATTATGTGGCGCTAATTCAGATTGAATTTTTGCCACTCTATTAGCGACGAATGCGTCCCAACGATGGGGCGAAGAGTGGGCCCAACACAAAGCGACTGTTGAGTCCGAAAAGCTAAAATTCTACTAATATTAATGCGAAAATTTACAATTATGTCAAATAAATTACCTTAAAGATTTTGACCACAATACAAAATGTCATTAAGCGACACGGAAGTGCTAGTCTTAGCACTGCCATTCAAAACTACGCGGAGTTTAGTAGCAAGCTTATCCTCTCTAATAACTCCGTGGTGCGGGACAATGTACGAAGGCTGGGTCCCGCCAGTGTCCGCAGGCGCAGGTGAGATGCAACCTTTATCTAAATATTCGTTAACAACCTCATCACAGGCCCGCTTCAACTTTGGAGACGCCTGCATCTTTCGTTCTAAACAAAGAAAGCGTTTTTCAGCGGATACACGGGAGTCACCGAGCGAAAAAATATCTCCCTTGAAAGGGAGCGCGACAACATAACGACCCTGCTCATCACGAGTAGTCGTGCGACAACAAATCTCCTCAGCCATCTTGTCATCAGGGCTTAGGATAGGTGGGACATTGACCTCTTCAATTTCCCAAAACTTGCGGATGGTAGACTCCAGTGGCGGCTCGACGGTGCAACAGAACGAAGCAGTCGAGTGACTAAAACTATCTATAGAAGCGGGTGCGGAACCAATTATAACAAAACCAAGAACTGTTTCCAGTGCGTGCGGAGCGGGGTACGTCGGTCCCCCTTGAATCTTACGTGATAACTGGAGGTGCGGGAGAATCGAAGCGCTGATCAATATATCGACGACTCCAGGAACAGCGTAAGTCTCATCTGCTAAAGGCAAGTCTTTAAATTTCGTTAATAAAGACGTGTCAACCGGGACGGTAGGCAACTGTTCAGTTATTTTTTCTATAACGAGCGAATCCATGTCAAACCAAATATTATTATTAAAACGAGATCTAAACCTTGTTTTAACGGTGCCCTGAACAGCTGACCGTAAGCCCCCAAAACCTTTCACCACTGAGTGGGTTGAACGCTTATTAACATTGAAACCAAGACGTTGACAACAATCTTGAGTAATAAAATTACTTTGCGAAGCGCCATCTAATAGCGCTCGAACAATGTGCGGTTTACCTAATGCATCAACAATAACAACGCGAGCGGTCGCGAGACACACAGTAGTGAGTGCAGCACTAGCGCGGCGGCGGCGCGCGTGGCGCGCCTCCCCGTTTCCGGGGACGAGTTGGGGACTCTGTGGTCGCCACACCCGAGAAGAGGGCCAGATCGTGAGAGATGGCCCTGGGTCGGCCGGGGTGCGAGGGATATGCCTGTCAACCTCACCTTCGGCAACCGAAACGACCCACAGGCGGCGTGCGTTTTAGTCGGTTCGAGTCCGACATAACCTCCTCCACCGGCTCCGGTGGGGAGGTATCCGTGGGGATTTTGCGCACGTAAAAAAAAAAAAAAAAAAAAAGTGCAGCACTAGCGGAGAACGAACACAAGGTGACGTCATTCGCAGCGGTCTCCGGGCCGGCCGGAGCGCGCGCGAGCGCGGGCGGCGGCCGTGGCGCAGGCCGCCGTGTGCCACCGCTCGACGAACCAACTGTGCTCACATTGGATGCGGCATTACTATTTTCAAAATGAAGTAAAGTGTGGTGTCTCGCTTGACATTTGCGACAACTATTTCTACTATTACATAAAACAACGCGGTGTTTAGTACCGAGACAATTAAAACAAAAATTATTAGCGCGAACAAATTTATAACGATCACTAGGCGACAATTTTAGGAAACCAGGACACTTGTACAGTTGCGAATGATGAGTATTACACAAAGAGCAAACAGGTGATTGTACATGTGCTGGTGCGGTATTAACATAAGTATGAGTTGACCTCAGTGACCCCGATGAGGCATCTATCCCGCGTTCAGAACTAACAACTTTCTTCGCGCCTTCATGTTTTGATGAAGAGCGTTGCAATATTTTTATATGCTCGCGAACAAAACTTTCTAAGTCTTCGAACTTAGGAATTTTATTGCCGCGATGATCCGACTTAAATAAACGAATGGTTTCGGAATCTAATTTCTTTAAACCCATATACAAAAATAAGAAGTCGCAGAGGTCATCGATCTTTAGGTTCTTTACGGCGCGAACAGATGATGCGAAAGTATCTAGAAATTTCTCTAAGTTTTGATCGTTACATGCCGTAATGGCTTTCAAATCAAACATCTGATCCAAATATGCATTAGCTACTGCTCTTTTATCCTCATACTTAGCTTTCAAAGTATTTAAAATTAAATTATAATTTTCGGCACTAAACGTAATTCCAGCGCAAACGGTTATAGCTTTACCAGTCAATTTTTCAACGAGATAATGCAATTTTTCGTGATCTGTCAACGAATCGTTCTTATCTATTGTATTCTCAAAACTATCTATAAACAAACACCAATTGCGAATGTTACCATCAAATTCGGGTATTTGAATTGGTGGCAACTTAGGTCGGTCGCGAGTGGGGTTGGGTCGGTCAGACGGTTTCTCCAAACTCCTAGCGACGCGTTTGATACGACAATACAAATCGTCAAACGACGACAAGGCCTGATAACTCACTGAGTAATCGGGATTTAAATCTAACTCTAAAACGTTGATGTCATGTACTAAGGATTCGAAGTCCGCGCGTAAACTATCTAAGTTTTCTATAGAACACAAGAACGAATCTCTAATAGCCAAATCAGAGGTTTTAAGTGCATTATCACAAATCGATTGTACGCGAGAGTAAATCATTTCTCTTTTAGCGTATAAAAGTTTCAGTTGAACTTTACTATCGGTACTACCAACCTTTGGGGGCATGTTTACAATTAAAAATAAAACTAAAGTGCGGTAAACAACAAATATGAAATGACTTAATCTTAGCGGTACAGAGCAGCGACGCGGCGCGAGCGATATTCCGTAGGTAGGTAGGTACTTACAACTGTGAATGCACGCTTGAACAAAACGCGCCTAGCAACAGCCAGATCGTACTTACGCGAGCCAGACCGCTGTCTAGGTTCAACTATTATTTCAGGGATTAAGTATTGCGTAATATCTATTCAAATTAAAATACTTTCGTATGAATTTGAATGAAATGCGAGCGAGGTAGGTACAACCACGTATCTACCCACGTAGGTATTAGGTAAATACGATTCGAGCTGCGGCGAACGAACAACTTAATTGAAAAAAAAATAAACAAAAGCCAAATGCGTTAGGTATTACACTGTGCCTATGCACTAGGGTGTCTAGTATACCTAAGATCTAAGCCTAAATGCCTAGATGCGGGGTTTTCTACTAAAATAACTAGGTATTTAGGCGCGGTGCGTTTATTCCCAATAGAATAATAACAAAATTGCGAACTACGACTAAGTGTTGATACGATACCTAACCTATGTATGTATTAGGTAGGTACGATGCGAGCCAGCGGCGAACGGACAACAAAATTCTAAGCCTAAATGTCTAGATGCGGGGTTTTCTACTAAAATAACCAGGCATTTAGGTGCGGTGCGCTTATTCCCAATAGAATAATAACAAACTACGAACTACGGCTAAGAATCCGGTTCGATCAGGACCAAAGAATGGTGGCGCGATTGGCCACGTGAGCTAGTGGACTGTATTATGCGGGGATGAAGTTAACTGTTCCATTGACGCTTTACACACAAACAAGACAGGTGATCGGGTTGCCGCGGATGTGATTAGGCATTGAATGCAACCCGAGAAATTAGGAGAGGATGCACTAACCTTTACTACGCCACGTGCTGTTTTGTCATTTGCTGGCTGGGCAGTTGCACCGATCTTCTCTTCCTGGCTCAGGAGCTGCTGTCCACATCACTAAATCACTTGAGGGACACACGAGAGGCACAATCCGATCGGTAAGGGTCTATGAAAGCGGTTAAAATACAACAAATATTATTCATTTCTGAGAGACGCGCGCGCGGCCGCCATTGCGCTGGCTAGTTCAAAGCGGGACTGAGCGTCTATTTTCACAATTGGCGGGCGAAAACTATTGCTATCTTTCACTTAGAGGTAGTGCGGGAGGGGAGATGGGTACAGGAAGCGTGTTTCCGCGTCAGAAAATACAGTTTCTACCATCGGCGCAACCAAATATGTTGGAATACGTCATAGACCTATATTACTCCGATTTGCACCTTTACACCTTGTAACAGCAATCAAAATAGGTCCAGTCTCTGTGAATATTATCCGAAACAAACAGGCTGAAAGACAGATATACAAAATTTAATATTTACCATAATATGTAATAATTAAAAGCTGTTAAAACCGCGGTAGCCTAGTGGTATGGGTAATGGGCTGCTGAGACGAGGTCTCGGGTTCGATCCCAGGTTTTACCATGGCACACACCAATGACTTTTCGATGCTTTTCGAAGTTATGTGTGTATTTATCGCAGGTTTATAAGTGCCCGGTTAATGGCAATAGGCTCGCCACCTATTACATTGGGACCTAAACATAAACTGGCGAAATGTGGGTGCTAGCACCTCTGCCTACCCCTTCGGGGATATAGGCGTGAGTTTATGTTATGTTTTATGTTACTAAAAGCTGTTATTTTAATCTTACAAACAGATACATCAGTTTGTTTGTTTAGGTGTGAAAAAGACGTAGTGTCTGACCGCGAGACGAATCCTCGGTTTAGTCGGTGCACCTACTAAACACCGGGCAGGACTCTGCTGCTTAGTAGATGTACCAACTAATAGGGTGAGGTGGTACTAACCGATAACAATATGTACAGCACAGCCCTTAAGTAAAAATACATCTATTATATATGTATATATAGATATATTTATGTATATATTGGTCTATATGTGTATGTAGTTTATGTTTGTATATATTTATATATGGATGTATTATTATTTATTTATTTTTAATTATATGCTTTGCGGGCTAGCTCTGAGTGGGTAGAAACAACCCCGGTTTAACTGTGAACATGGACCAACAAAGATAAATCAATTTAAGAACTTTAATTTTTTATTATTTAAAATTATTATTTGTGTACCAAACTGAGAAAACAATCACCACAGCACTTCGTGCACCTACTTTTAATATAAATATATAAGATTTTACTTTTTTATGTTACGATAGTTACTTCTTTATCTATTTATTTTGATTTATTTTTTAAGATTTGAACGTTTTCCGTTTTTTTACAAATATAATGAAGATTTCAACTATATTTGGACACTGTTAGTGTATGGTGTTATAGAGGATGCTATGATGCAAAAAACCTCATCGGACCTCAACCAAAATGAATATAGGTAAGATGGCACTGCAGATGTCGATAGGAATTTTATCTCATTGCATGATGTCGTATTTATGTTATGTTAATTTCTTCTTGCAGCCCGCCTGAAATAAAGGAATACAGTACGAATTGCTATCGAGCATCGAGACTGTGCCCTAAATCTCGGTATAGATCATTAGATGGTTCTTGCAATAATTTTAAAAGACCGAGTTGGGGTGCAGCCCAAACGCCCTATGTACGACTGACAAAGGTAAATTATGCTGACGGTATGTATAACCTTGAATTTGTTTTTTTTTTTGTAAAATAATTCCTGATTTTTTTTTATTATAAACAGTAGGTACTATCTAGACCCATGGTGGCATAGCTGAACTAGATTGTGTTATGGAATCCAGAATACGGATAAACATGCTTAGATACTTTTTTCTTTGTAAACACATCTATATTATACATAGCAACACCTAGACCAATGCAAATATACATATTCACGAATAAAAATATTTGGACTAAACGGGAATCGCACCTACATCCCCTGCGTATAAATCGAATGTTTTACCGCTACGCTACAGAAGCCGTTGATGTCAATATAGACCACGGCATACATTAATTCATCAATTATGGAGAAAGAATACAAGTATCACTACCCCATCTCATCGAAAGGGTGTCGTAAGAGGCGACTAACGGAAAAATACACAGACGATGTCACTGGGAGAGAAGGAAACCTTGAAATAAAACTATGGACCAACCCGTCTGGCCAGCGTAGAAACAGTAGGCCAAAGCCTCCCAACATTGGGACAGGCCTAGTTCAGCAGTAGACTGCGATGGGCTAATTGATTAATTGATTGATACATTAATTTGAGGTATACTTCCAGGTGTAAGCAAATTCCCAAGATCAGTTACCGGTTGTGAGCTTCCCAATGTTCGTGAGCTAAGTTTTCGGATTTACACAGACGTACTGGTAGTCGACCATAAATGGAATCTTAACGCGGCACAATATGGTCAAATCATCGCCCATGATATGTCACTCACGGCCGATGTTGCCAAGATTCGTAAGTACAGTAAAACAATCAGTTACTCACTTGCCACTTAAATCTAATGGGTGAGGTAACTAAGGAACCTTTCTTTCTGCGAGGGATGTGTCAACCTCACCTTGCGCAACCAAAACGACCCAAAGGCGGCGTGCGTTTTAGTCGGTATGAGTTCGATATAACCTCTACCACCGGCTCCGGTGGGGAGGTATCCGTGGGCATTTTGCGCATGTAAAGAACAAAAAAAGGGACCTTTCTTTCATAAGTCGATACAAATCGATATCAGATTATATTAAAATTTTTGAATACAATCTAAAAACGTTTAAATTCAAGACTTATTTGTATAGATACAAATAACCCACGTTCAATTTTTAGGAGGAGAAGCTCCCATAGATGAATGCTGTAACATCCCTGACCCTAATCCTGCCTGCGCTACGATATCATTTCCACCAGATGATCCAATACACAGGATTGATGGCAGACGATGCATGAACTTCGTAAGAACCGGAACCACTAGAGACGAAGGATGTACAGTTCCCAATACTCCTGTTCAACAAGTAAGGAATTATGGTCTTTTTATTTTTAAACTATCACAGTGTACATTTACAATTATATAACGGTTCGGGACTTATCTATCTCTGCTGCAACGCATTCGAAACGTCGGCAAAAGTAAGTTCAACCGGCAAGTTAAACCTGATAAATTAAATTCCCAGAGCTGTAGTTCTCTCATATGCCAACCCTGAAGAAACCTTCTAATGTCCCTCTTGAAAATCTCCATATTGTAGGAGCTTGGGAAAACCGCAGCAAGGAGTACATTCCACAGCTTGAGCGTGCGTGAGATGAAGTTTCTTTCATATCGTACAGTGCACACCACGGATATCTCGGGATATGTTATAAGCGCGCGGTGCGGGCCCCCGCAGTTTGATCATCATTATAATCGAATGACGTGTGCTTCATATTCAAGAAAATACAGCATGCCGAATTGTTCCGTATTAATTTGTAAAAATAGAACAATTACAACAAACCTGACAAGTGATGTATCCTACACCTACCATCAATAAGTAAACAATTATATAACTGATAGTGTAAAACTCGCCGGGATATTTACCACGTTCATTGTTCTTTTCTGAGTAACCGATATTACGGCGCTGTTACAAGTTCCATGACTTAAGACCTTTTGTAACCAGTTATTCTATGAGCCTTTCCTAACTCAGTTGGAGTCGGCTTTCCAGCCTAACTGTGCTCAAAATCCCTACAGTCTATGATGCGGTTGAACTTCGATATTAACCGTGAAGCGAACTCTGCGTAGCAGACACTTGAAATAAATCATATATTTTTACTTACGTAATTGTTATTAAAAATTAATTTAACATACAAAACTAAACGTTTCTCTTAAAAAACGACAGTTTCGTAGATCTTTAGACCTAATATGTAACTTACTTTATTAACCTATGACTTCTCGTCTCCATCCTTTGGGTTTTTTCTTAGCGATCAATGCACATACTTTTGTCTTTGTGGAGCTGAATTTAACTAGGTTTACTCGTCCCTAATCGGATACTCTAGAGAGAGTAGTTTCGATTTCGGACACAAGTTGTTCGTGACTTTCCTCCACCTCGGGCTGAGAGATATTTGCATGGCCCGTGTAACACGTGTCCCCAGTACTGTCGTCCGCATAACAATAAATAGAAGCATATCATTGATTTGCAGCAGAGACAGAGTCGGAAATAACAAGGAGCCTTCTGGAACACCAGCGTTTATGTTCATGCGGTCCTCGACGACGACGACGGCTTGGATACTTCTGTTGGACAAAAAGCTGGCTATCCATTTGCATAGTCGGGGAGTCCATATTGCGCCCATCGGTTTGCGAGATACACAAGTTCAAAAATATTAATGGTGGCGAAAAACGTACTGTCGGTCACTCAGGAGATCGTTTCCATCAAAGTATCTTAGGAGCCGTGTATTGATAGCACGCTCCATCGCCATCGAGAGAATAGAAGTGATAGCGATAGTCCTGAGATTGAACGGATCTATCATGTCACCTTTCTTAGGTACAGGATGTACAAATGTAGTCTTCTATGTGACCGGGACTTGTCTCGCGAAGTAGAATTTCGCTTTAGAGAGTGCAAAAATTTTCCCTTCGGTCGTTCATAGTCGAATTTGATGCACAGATATTGCACAAGAGACCGTCTTTCTCCTTAGCGCCATAGGCCAGACTACCATCAGGTTTTTGCAGCGGCAGAAGGCCAAACTGGCAGAATTTTCCCTCGGCAGCTCCGGCGAGCGACCAAAATGCACGATTAAGTCAAAGTTGTTTACTTGAATGTTAGGTGGCTTCACGGAAAATATATGAGTTCAGTCAAACATAATATTATATTTAGCAAAATTTATATTTATTTTTTTGATACTTTGTCTGCAGTTAACATCAGTTACAGCTTTTATGGATCTTTCAATAGTGTACGGTAATAGTGACAGTGAAAACACTTGTCTTCGAGCCTGGACGCGTGGAAAGTTTGTCACAAAATTTAGAAAAGGTCAAGAGTGGCCCCCACAAGCACCTAACGCAACCTACGTTTGTGAAGTGCAGTCAGAGAACCAACCCTGTTATTTAACTGGTAAGTCTGTACAAATACAATTAACCACGACTCAAACTAGTTATACTATATATAATCAAAATAAATATCCAAAATACTACATGTAAGTGAAATTTTATCGGTAAAACAACGGTACTGACTTTTTTGTTATAAACGTCCAACTATTATATGTATACATGAATATAATAAATTTAGCGAAACAAGTCTGGATCAGTTTTAAAAGTTCCATCACTTCCGTCAAATCAACCAAACAGATGAATAGGAAAGTATCTTAATATTTCATTCAGTGGAAAACAACAGCAAGCGGTTATCACAGAATATAGTTCCACAAGCCAAAAACTGTTTTACTAAGACAAGATGTTACAATTAACAAAACTCATATTTTATTATGTATTAAGTTTGTTAAAAATAAATAATCTTCGATTTTTCAATGTTAACAAAGTCTGTAATTTGAACATAAACTATACCAGTTACTTTTCTATACCTACTAACACCATAGTACAAAATGCATCATAAAAATGTCTATCAATTAAGCAGATATATTACATTTCTTGTCAATACAATACCATTCCGCCGGAGGCTAGTTGTGTTTCGAGTGTTATTCTACTAATTGACCCTGTTTTACATGTATGCGTGCATAAAGAAAATACAATATAATATTTTTAAACAAATTTTCATTTGCAGGTGATATCCGCATTAATCAAAACCCCCCACTAACGATACTGCAGGTTGTATTACTTCGGGAACACAATCGTATAGCAGATGAACTCTCACTGGAATGATGAAACACTTTTTCAAGAGACAAGACGCATTCTAATTGCTTGCATACAACACATCAACTATTATGACTACTTACCAATTCTTCTTGGTAAGTATACTTGGTGAGATATAGTATCCATATAGTACACCGTATACAATACATATTATATTACTTATGTCAATTATTTGCAAAATCGATATTCTAATGTAAATGTGTAATTAATAACGATTCAATATGTCGTAAGGGTCTGAAAGTATGGTACGGAATAAACTGATCTATCCGGGAGCTAAAGGTTATGTAAACGACTATGATCCTAGTGTGAACCCTTCAATTATTAATGAGCACGCTACGGCTGCTTTTAGGCATTTCCATAACCTCATTCGTGGATTTTTGAAGTAAGTACATCAAAATATTTAAACATAAAATGTAAACACTTCATTAATACCGCAGAAAAGTACGATCACAAAATATGACAGTTAACTTTGGCCTGTGAAAATCAGAAACATATAATGCTAAACGCCAAGGTCACTAGAAAAAAAGGTCGCCCATTGTGCATTTCTATGTAGGTATATCTGCCGCAGATAGCTTAATCAGCCGTTTAATTAACCACCTAAGCTCTTTACTAAGCGGTACTTTTTACCGCCAATATCCCGTAGTAGAGCTATTAACGACGGAGATAAAGTGGACCAGCATGTGAAAGGCACTTTAATTAGGAACCTAGGCAGATTACTTGCCCAGACATTTGACCAAACAGCTAGGCAAATGACTTGGTTCTGTATGGCTATAATAAAAAATCCTAATCATAACCTAATCCATCCAAACTAACTTATAAACCTTCGTGTTCCATGACATATATTAATGTTTACGGGAATGTATGTATACCATGAATACATCAAAATTGGATTGCGCAGCTTTCTCAATAATTCTATCCCTTACTTTCTGTATTATTTCAGGGTACTCTATCGTACAAATGGGCCTGCTGAGCGTTATTCTGCCAGTTTATCAAATGTTGTAATAAACGTTAAAATCAGCATATCAACGGTTAACTGAGCGGTTAATTGAACGACTGATTAAATTAGTTACCTGCGACATATCTATAATAGTTTTGGTGTAAATAATATCCACATATTATTACACCAAAATCACCATCACCACTTATCTCATAAAATAATTACTTAATTGTGTGATATACTTTAAAATAAACACATAAATCTATATAATTATTTTGTATTGAACAGAATGTTGTCTAAAAGTCGTCGACTAGTTGAAGTAGTGCGTCTATGTGACTGGTTGAGCAAACCTGAGCTGCTGGAAATCAACGATGGACTGGACAAACTGATCAGAGGTCTTACTACAGAACCAATGCGCGAAAGCAAACAGTACTGGTCTGCTGACTTAACGGACTACTTTTACAAGTAATTTCTATGCAAAATGTAACGCATACGCATCTGATAAGTAGAAATTAAGGATCTATCTTCTCGTCCTTGCAGTCTCCCTGAAGACGTTTGGGGCAAAGTCAAGCTCACATGTAACCAGGCGCATGATTTTCTCTCAGAGTTGAAGGTTTGAACTACAGACATCAATCGCTACCACTAAAAACGTAAAAGCAAAATCAAGAAGACTATAAAGAGTAAGCGGATCCCGGGTGCAGTGATGACCCGAAATGCAACCGAAAGCAAGGCTTAGGTGCTGCTTGTGACCACGTTGTATTCCCATCTCGATTGCAATATAGGGCTAAATTATCTATAGTAACATGAAACCTCAGTGCTTCAGTCTACGATAATGTGAGGCTGTAAACTGGGTTTTTATATATTTTTTATATCCAACTGCACAATACGTTGCGCTAAACTAGTTTTTTATGGCGTTCGATAAGGTGGACACTCTTAACACTATGCAATTCAAAACTTAAAATACATATTATTTATACTGTTGATTGATGGCACTTGGTGAAATTTGTTGTTATACATATTGAGAACTCACTTGTACTTTTCCACGTTATTTTTAATTGTTATTAGACCTAACCGATTTCGCCTTACGGCATCCTCAAAGGTAAAGGCCAAAAAATAATGTGAAAAATACAAGTGAGTTCTCAATATGTGTAAAATTATATCGCAACGTAATTGTTTATAGAGGATATCTTAGTAATAAATTATTTAACAACATAAATCTTTAAGAGTAATTTCACGCGTCATGGGTCGGCAAATCCATGGTGTGTGCGTGGCGTTGATAACTTTAGAGTGAAAATGAATAGCCAGGAGGTAGGTATGAACATCATATTATGTACGAGTATGTTTCCAAATCCATGAAATTTACTATAATTAGCCTTATTCTAATTTGGATGATGTTTTTCGATATCTAATAGAAATATTATTTTTCATTGATTCTTGGTTGTCACGAATGTTTTTAGAAGCTTGTGGACTTAAGCGAAATTATTATTGTTGATTTCATAACTGTTGAGCAAAAACTTAAAGAAGAGAGATTCAGTAAACTTTGGCAAAATATGGGGTTCTTCAAGAGGGGCATCAGAAGGTTTCTTCGTGGTCGGCAGCGTAAGGTGACACCCCTGGTGTTGCATACGTCCATACGCCACGGTAACCACTTCCCATCAGGTGAGCCGTGTGCTTGTCTGCCACCTAAGTGGTATAAAAAAAAATCTACTCAGTCTCTCTTCATCTCACGAGAACATATTTCAGGTTCCTATCACTCAATGTTTTCTTCACAAACTTTCAGATTCGCAACGCAATATTAGCAGGCAGTGCCTAGGATATTGCAAATTTATTTATTTATTTATGTAAAGTATATTTCAAACTTAAATAACAGGTTTTGTGGACTTATATCTAGTACATTATAGATATGCACAGCGTTCGTAAATTGTAATGTAATGGCATATTTATAAACATTACAGAGAAAACAAAACTTATGGTGACGACCTACGAGCGGCTGACATTCAACGAGGTCGCGATCACGGTATAATGATATGCGGGGATACATCTCTGGACAGGTATGGAATTAACAAAATACCATATTTAAATTCCCAAATAAAGATTACACCAGCTACTTACTGATATGTGCTGCAGTAAGTTAAAATTAAAAAGAATATACATCAAACATATAATCACGCCTATATACCCAGAGGGTTAGAAAGAGGTGAATTAACACCCACATTTCACCAAGAATTGTATTCGGTCCCACGTAATAGGGGGTGAGTCTATTGTCATATTCCAGGCACTATTGTTGACTCGAGCCATGCATCTTAGGCTAAGTCTGGGCTTTATTAGTTATTTGGTTTTGATGTCCATTTATTTTTTTATTATAATATCAGTACATTTTAAAACAAAACATAAATATAAACTGAGTATTTTTATCTTTTACTTAGAACATAGCCATATTACAAAGCCTGTATGCATCACCTGAAGACATAGACCTAGTAGTAGGAGGTTCTCTGGAGTATGATGTGCCTGGAGCAATGGTTGGCCCTACTTTCTTATGCATTTTAATAGAACAGTTCTACAGGACGCGAGTCGGAGACAGATATTTTTACGAGAATGGTGCTGATCGCAATGTTGCTTTTACTTCCAGTGAGTATTTCTATTATAATATTATTACCTGTGCCCGCGGCTTCATCTGTGAAAACTTAAATGTAGCTTTTATTCATTTTTGGATGAAATACTTTTCGTTTTTTCTAAGATTAAAATAGCCTAAGTTTCTCCACATACCTTCATGACAATAACTGTCTGATATTGAAAATCATGTCACAACTGATCCAGTTACTTCGGGGACAGAAGAACGGAGAGCATATAGTAAACTGATAGAAAGATAGTCAGACAAAACTTATAAAAATGGACAGCTCATTTGATAAAAATTACAAAATGTGCAAACCAGTTTTTTTCTCGAGGTTTCAATTACAAAATATAAGTAAATGTGATCTGTGCGAATCGGTTTCCAATACATTTCGGTTTCAATAGTTAAAAATAAATTTAATCCCTGCAAATCGCGTTCTAAAAATATGATTTATAAAAGAGATCGTTTAACAAGAATCGTGGGAAACGATCGCTAAGCCAATTAGATGTGAATAAACTGAACTGTATAGATAAAAGAGGATTGATAACAACATCACTAGACTATGAAGGAATTTACAAATTAAAGTTATACTCGTGAAGGAGGGACCTTAAAACCTTGGCATGCGATGTTTAGCTCAATAACTTCACAAATGCAACCAACCTAATGGAAATAAGCATAACAATGAATCATATCTTTGTGTTATTTGTTTTTGACAGGGCAATTAGCGACAATACGCACAGGCGCGAATATGGCGCGCTTATTGTGCGATAATGCTAATGATAATGATGTATTATCACATGCAACCCAAAGCCTTCCGACTAATATCTGAAGAGTGAGTTTCTATCATCGCCTTCCTTCTTATTATATCAGAAAGTCACTATGTAAATAAGAAAACTCGATTATGGTCACAAGGTTAGCCAGTTAGGGATAATCAGATAACGACAATGACGTATGAAATAAGTTATCTATTAATTACAATGACATCAAAGAAATACGTGTAGCCAATTCAGAAGAAAAATAATTCTAATGATTTCATGAAGATATGTGTACAGATTAATGTTTAAATATTTTATTTTTGCTTTTGCAGCAACCAACTCACATCATGTGAAGAACTACCATCCATCGATCTTGCACTGTGGCGAGACGAGGAAAAACAAGTGCGCAATCAAAACTAAGTAAAAGTAATCAAAGTTCAGCTCAGGTTAATCACATTTCGTTGCATTAAAATAATAAAAATGTTGTTACTTTTATATGATTGATGACATGACATGATTACATGAAGATTATATAGGAAGCTGTCAAAATCTGTTTTATTATTTTTTATCAAAATTATAACATTTTTTCACAAATAAAATATTGGTGATGATATCTGTAATATACCTACATAAACTATTGTGTCTATATTTTTTAAGTTTTTATAAAAACAATCTGATTAACATAATTTTAATACGAGGACTAAAAACAAACTTGTAGTGCCAAAATACAGCCTTCAAATAGTTGGTAATTCGTTTGTTGGCAACTGTATACAATTATTTAATGAAATTCCTCAGGACGTGGTTGCTTTTATTGCTATTGAAATACATTTTAAATAGATGTGAAAAATGTTTGATGAGAAAAGGTTATTACAAAGTAAACGAATAACTTAATGATAAAAATGCATGGTCGTCCTAATCTCTTGCTTGCTCGCGTAATATAAATATTGTAAAGAAAACCATATTTAAAAAAAGATAATTATGTTCTAATATGTTCTCTGAGTTTCTCGCTGGTATCATCTCATTACAATCAACCTACCGAACTAGCGAAAGAATCATATTCCAATAGTTTATCTACGTTGTTTATTATTTTTATAATATTGGAATATGTTCCTAAATTGAATAAACGAAATTGATTTTTTGATTCTTATAATTCGTAACGATGAAACACAAAGCCGACCCCGGACTCCGACGTAAAACGTTAAGATGTATCTCGATTTCACCTAATCCCGCCTTATATCTCGCCGCATTTCCGTTCAATTGAGCAGCCCGACGACCCGAGGGTAGCCAGAGGTCACTAGAGAGTTTGTGCTGTCAGTGGGAAGACTAAAGACTTGTCCTGCTTTGTCTACATTGATGACACAGAAATACTCTGTGCTTACAGGGTTTTTTTTTACGTGCGCAAAATCCCCACGGATACCCTCCCACCGAAGTCGATGGAAGAGGTTATGTCAGATTCGAACCAACTAAAACGCACGCCGCCTGTGGGTCACTTTGGTTGCCGAAGGTGAGGTTGACAGGCATATCCCTCGCACACCGGCCGACCCAGGGCCATCTCTCACGATCTGGCCCTCTCCTCGGGTGTGGGGACTTCAGAGTCCCCAACTCGTCCCCGGAAACGGGTAGGCGCACGAGGCACGCCGCCGCCGCGGCCTACTTCTGCCAGAGTGACAGGCGGCTCCACCTGTCACCCCCAGGCCTGCGCTCATGGGAGGCGGAGATCGTTCATCGACCTCCGACGCTCGAGTTGCCTTCGTACGCGGGCAGCTTGGCTTGCGATCCTTCCGCCTCCTCCTTCACGAGCATTACTTGCTCGCAGAAGAAGGCACCGGTCGCCCAAGCATCCGCGCAGCGGACCATCGCCGCAAGCAAGGTGGAGAGCGTGAGAACTCTCACTCCCAGGGCCGCCACAAGCTCCCGTCTCGGCGTCTCCCACGTCGGACACTCGGTGAGCGTGTGCGGCCCCGAGTCCTCGCTCGCGTCGCAGTGATGGCACTCGGACGTTGGCTGTTTCTCCATCTGACGCAGATACTTCCCGAAGCACCCGTGCTCGGTGATCATCTGCGTCAGACGGTACAAGAGGCTGCCGTGTGGCCTCTCTAGCCACTCCCCACTCGTGAGCGAGCCTGTGTGGTGGTAGACTCACTTATTTACGTGCTATACATAATTGTGTGATAGAAGTGTTTGAAAGCTTCTCTCCTTTTTCGTAAAATAGGGAGTGAAGCTCCTTAAGCTCATTTTTTCGCAAAAATTCGTCTGATTGTGACATCGATATTAGCATTATAACATGTAAATGCAAATTGTATTCTTACTATTGATTGCTAAAATAAATGCCACAGAGTAAATAATTTAAATATCTACAGGTCAATGATGTTAATAAAACTTCAAATTATTTATATGTAGTATTCGATATTACATACAATGCAAAAGTGATGCAAATTTTACATTTTTAAATATCGTTAATGACTATTAATTTATTTTTAATATAAAATGACAATTTTAATTGGATCATCTCAACATCAGACTGGTAAAAGTAACAATAGGAGTCTAAATTCTTTTCATTACAGATGATAATTGGGTTCCATGTTTGGACATCTCTTTGATGTCCCAAGGGTTTAAATTAACGAATTTCTTGCCAAAGGATCTTTTTATACAAAATCAGCTTCACCTGTCTATCAAACAACGTCTATGTTTTTTATTCCAATTTGACTGCATCCACCTGATGGTAAGCTTGGTTGATGTTTAAAAGTAAGGGCATATAATCTCCTATGTTATCAATTCTGTAATAGCGATCTAAAGAAGCATGGATGTGGTAAATTAAATTACGTGAAAAAAATATATTTCATTATACAGCCTTCAATTTTGTAAATATTATATATATATATATATATGTACTAGCCCACCTGACAGAAAGTGGTTACCATGGTAACCACTTTCTATCGGGTGGGCCGTGTGCTTGTCTACCACTTAAGTGATAAAAAACATTTACTAACTAACGAAACAGTTTCATACCTACTTATTTTAATACCAAAAACTCGCGCTTATTTACAACTATAATTTACCAAATACGGTATAAAATTAATTGTAAAACTAAAACTCGACTACTGATAAATCACTTGAAAAAGTATAAAAACAACATGAAGGAACAGAGGAACCTACATGAACACATATATACATACATAGCCTGTCAAAATCATAACTCTCCTTTTGCTTCACCAAAAATACGAATCGGTTTGGCATTTAAATGAGTTACGTATTTTCATTTTGGAAGTAAAGCGCAGAAAAGAGCGGACTTTTTGTGAATCCTTCCCAATATGTTGATAAATCATATTATTAGTCTCCGGTGGGATTGTAGTAGAACACTAGGTCGTACTAGTAAAGCACTGCCATTACCAAGAAGTCTGTGGATAAGAAATGATGTCAATCTTGTTTTAGAGATTCTTATAAAGGATTCATGTTTTTATACTTTTTCGGTAGAACTATCTATTTATTTAAATTTGTTTACCTATTCCAGGGTATAACATATATACACTTAATTCAGACAAATAGTAGTAATATGTGCTATTCCAAATTATAATCTATCTCTGTACCAACATAACAGCGGTAGAATGTTAGACTGCTACGCAGAGGGCGCGAGTTCGATAGGCACTAAGTGCAAATATTTGTATGCATGAATATTTATATCTAATTACGATATTACCATAATTATAATATTACAACGAGCAAAGCCGCAGCATAAAGCAATATCAAGCGACCCGCTGCATCGTCGCATCGTCAGCACTCCATACCTCGTGTCGCCGTGCGCCGTCAGCTAAATGACTCACTGTACACCTGCGATTCCGTGACAAATATATTTTAAGTAATTCACTTCTGTTCTTGCATCGAAAATGGTCACTAGATTTAGTTAGTAGTTAGAATGTAGTTCGCATCATCGAACTCATTCGCTTAGGCTAGTTAGATTAAATTAAATAAGTATAATAAGTTTTAAGTGATTCTAGTTTCCTTCTTGTACCCTCTGGCTGCGGGAATACGTAATTATCTGCATTGATCAGGGTGCTTCAATGTATAATATGTTCGCATTTACAAAAAAGTATCAAACTATATTTATCCGCAGTCTAGATCCCAGCATAAAGACAAGCTGGTTACACTATGCTTCATGGGTCTAGATAGCGTTGTGTAGAATATTTATTATTTAGTTATTATTTTATTCATTCATTTAGCCGCGTCCCGGCACCCGGTACTCGGTAGGGTATAATTCGGGCCACCCCATCACTTCCCATGCGGTGTCGTACAAGACGAGTAAGGTATAGGGCTGTTTAACACCAGACAGATATGGTTGCGCCGATAGTAAAATTTGTATTTTCCCGCTCAATATTGGTAACATGTCGAGTGGTTCAAATCATCTCTCAATTGATTGACACTGAACACACGCTTCCTATACCCATCTCCCTCCCGCACTGCCTTTAAAGTGAGATAGCAATAGTTTTCGTCCGACCAATTGTTGAAATAGCCGCATCTTCACTTCCGTTTGAACTAGCAACAGCAATGGCGGCGGCGCGCGCGACTCTCAGAAATGAATAATATTTGTTGGATTTTAACCGCTTTCATAGACCTTTACTGATCGGATTGTGCCTCTCGTGTGTCCCTCAAGTGATTTAGTGATGTGGGCAGCAGCTCCTGAGCCAGGAAGAGAAGACCGGTGCACCGGCTCCGACAGCACGTGGCGTCATAAAGGTTAGTGCATCCTCTCCTAATTTCTTGGGTTGCATTCAATGCCTAAACCACCTCCGCGGCAACCCGATCACCTATCTTGTTTGTTGTGTAAAGTGTCATATGAAACATTAGCTTCACCCCCGCAAAAATACAGTCCACTAGCTCACGTGGCGAGAATTGCGCCACCATTCTTTTTGGTCCTTATCGTACCGGATCCTTAGTCGTAGTTCGCATTTTGTTATTTATTCTATAGGGAATAAACGCACCGCACCTAAATACCTAGTTATTTTAGTAGAAAACCCCGTATCTAGGCATTTAGGTTTAGATCTTAGGTATCCTAGACACCCTAGTGCATAGGCACAGTGTAATACCTAACGCATTTGGCTATTTCAATTTCTAAGGTGTCCGTTCGCCGCTAGTTCGCATTTTGTTATTTATTCCATTGGGAATAAACGCACCGCACCTAAATACCTAGTTATTTTAGTAGAAAACCCCGCATCTAGGCATTTAGGTTTAGATCTTAGGTATCCTAGACACCCTAGTGCATAGGCACAGTGTAATACCTAACGCATTTGGCTTTTGTTTTTATTTGTTTCAATTTCTAAGTTGTCCGTTCGCCGCTAGTTCGCATCGTATTTACCTAATACTTACATAGGTAGGTGCGCGGTTATACCTCGCTCGCATCTCATTCAAATTCATACGAAAGTATTTTAATTTAAATAGATATTACGCAATACTTAATCCCTGAAATAATAGTTGAACCTAGACAGCGATCTAGCTCGCGTAGGTACGATCTGGTTGTTGTTATGCGCGTTTTGTTCAAGCTTGCACTCGCAGTTATAAGTACCTACCTACCTACGGAATATCGTTCGCGCCGCGTCGCTGTTCTATACCGCTAAGATTAAGTCATTTCATTTGTTGTTTACCGCACTTTAGTTTGATATTTAGTTGTAAAAATGTCCCCAAAGGTTGGTAGTCCCGATAGTAAAGTTCAATTGAAACTTTTATACGCTAAAAGAGAAATGATTTACTCTCGCGTACAATCGATTTGTGATAATGCACGTAAAACCTCTGATTTGGCTATTAGAGATTCGTTCTTATGTTCTATAGAAAACTTAGATAGTTTACGCGCGGATTTCGAATCCTTAGTACATGACATCAACGTTTTAGAGTTGATTTAAATCCCGATTACTCAGTGAGTTATCAGGCCTTGTCGTCGTTTGACGATTTATATTGTCGTATCAAACGCGTCGCTAGGAGTTTGGAGAAACCGTCTGACCGACCCAATCCCACTCGCGACCGACCTAAGTTGCCACCAATTCAAATACCCGAATTTGATGGTAACATCCGCAATTGGTGTTTATTTATAGATAGTTTTGAGAATACAATAAATAAGAACGTTTCGTTGACAGATCACGAAAAATTGCATTATCTCGTTGAAAAATTAACTGGTAAAGCTATAGCCGTTTGCGCTGGAATTACGTTTAGTGCCGAAAATTATAATTTAATTTTAAATACTTTGAAAGCTAAGTATGAGGATAAAAGATCGGTAGCTAACGCATATTTGGATCAGATGTTTGATTTGAAATCCATTACGGCATGTAACGATCAAAACTTAGAGAAGTTTCTAGATACTTTCGCATCATCTGTTCGCGCCGTAAAGAACCTAAAGATCGAAGACATCTGCGACTTCTTATTTTTGTATATGGGTTTAAAGAAATTAGATTCCGAAACCATTCGTTTATTTGAGTCGGATCATCGCGGCAATAAAATTCCTAAGTTCGAAGACTTAGAAAGTTTTGTTCGCGAGCATATAAAAATATTGCAACGCTCTTCATCGAAACATGAAGGCGCGAAGAAAGTCTCTGAAAGACTGAGGTCAACTCATACTTATGTTAATACCGCACCAGCACATGTACAATCACCTGTTTGCTCTTTGTGTAATGCTCATCATTCGCAATTGTACAAGTGTCCGGGTTTCCTAAAATTATCGCCTAATGATCGTTATAAATTTGTTCGCGCTAATAATTTTTGTTTTAATTGTCTCGGTACTAAACACCGCGTTGTTTTATGTAATAGTAGCAATAGTTGTCGCAAATGTCCAGCGAGACACCACACTTTACTTCATTTTGAAAATAGTAATGCCGCATCCAATGTGAGCACAGTTGGTTCGTCGAGCGGTGACACACGGCGGCCTGCGCCACAGCCGCAGCCCGCGCTCGCGCGCGGTCCTGCCCGCAAGGAGACCGCTGCGAATGACGTCGCCTTGTGTTCGTTGTCCGCTAGTGCTGCGCTCACTACTATTGTTCTCGCGACTGCTCGCGTTATTATTGCGCTATTAGATGGTGCTTCGCAAAGTAATTTTATTACTCAAGATTGTTGTCAACGTCTTGGTTTCAATGTTAATAAGCGTTCAACCTGCTCAGTGGTGAAGGGTTTTGGAGGTTTACAGTCAGCTGTTCATGGCACCGTTAAAACAAGGTTTGGATCTCGTTTTAATAATAATATTTGGTTTGACATGGATTCGCTCGTTACAGATAAAAATAACTGAACAGTTGCCTACCGTCCCGGTGGACACGTCTTTATTAACGAAATTTAAAGACTTGCCTTTAGCAGATGAGACTTACGCTGTTCCTGGAGTCGTCGATATATTGATCGGCGCTTCGATTCTCCCGCACCTCCAGTTATCACGTAAGGTTCAAGGGGGACCGACGTACCCCGCTCCGCACGCACTGGAAACAGTTCTTGGTTTTGTTATAATTGGTTCCGCACCCGCTTCTATAGATAGTTTTAGTCACTCGACTGCTTCGTTCTGTTGCACCGTCGAGCCGCCACTGGAGTCTACCATCCGCAAGTTTTGGGAAATTGAAGAGGTCAATGTCCCACCTATCCTAAGCCCTGATGACAAGATGGCTGAGGAGATTTATTGTCGCACGACTACTCGTGATGAGCAGGGTCGTTATGTTGTCGCGCTCCCTTTCAAGGGAGATATTTTTTCGCTCGGTGACTCCCGTGTATCCGCTGAAAAACGCTTTCTTTGTTTAGAACGAAAGATGCAGGCGTCTCCAAAGTTAAAGCAAGCCTATGATGAGGTTGTTAACGAATATTTAGATAAAGGTTACATCTCACCTGCGCCTGTGGACACTGACGAGACCCAGCCTTCGTACATTATCCCGCACCACGGAGTTATTAGAGAAGATAAGCTTACTACTAAACTCCGCGTAGTTTTGGATGGCAGTGCTAAGACTAGCACTTCCGTGTCGCATTAATATTAGTAGAATTTTAGCTTTTTCGGACTCAACAGTCGCTTTGTGTTGGGCCCACTCTTCGCCCCATCGTTGGGACACATTCGTCGCTAATAGAGTGGCAAAACGTCAATCTGAATTAGCGCCACAAAATCTCTTTCACGTTGCTGGCACCGACAACCCAGCCGATTGTCTCTCTCGTGGATTGCTTCCTTCGCAAATTTTAGATCACCCGTTATGGTTTAGTGGACCGTCCTGAATTCATGCCGCGTTAGATAAGTGGCCAGTTAGTCAATTCAATCCCACTACGGTTTCCGAACCATCCGAGGAGAAGAAGCACTCGCTTGTTGTATCGGTCCCGCGTGAAGAGTCCCTTATTTTGTTGTTGGCTAATCGCGTCTCGTCTTGGTCGAGACTGTTGCGTTGTGTTGTTTATGTAGGCCGATTTTTGAGAATTTTATCTACGCGCGGTCATATAACCGCCGCTGATTTAGATAAAGCTGAATTGGTCATACTTCGCGAGTTGCAGAAATTTTATTTTGCTTCTGAATTTAAAAATTTAGAATTTAACAAACCTTGTAGTCGTTCTTTCCGACACTTGAAACCATTTTTGGAAGATGGACTCATTCGAGTAGGTGGTCGTTTGAGAAATTCAAGTTTAGGATTTGAACAAAGGCATCCAGTAGTTCTCCCGCGTAAGGACCACGTATTAGATTTGTTAGTAGATTATCATCATAAGGTGAATTGTCACGCTGGTCCCGATTTGTTAATGTCTATTTTGAGACAGAAATACTGGATAATTTCCGCTCGTAATTTGATTCGCGCTAGAGTACACAGATGTGTACCTTGTTTTAAACTCCGCCCGCGTTTTATCGCGCCTGAAATGGCCGATCATCGCTCTTGTCGTGTTGTTCAATCCGCAAAACCTTTCGTACACACCGGCACAGACTTTGCTGGGCATTTCAAAGTCACTATTGCTCGTGGTCGTGGCATTCGCTCCACGAAAGCTTATGTTTGTTTGTTCATTTGTATGACAACTCGCGCAGTTCATATAGAGTTGACCGGTGATTTAAGTACGCAGAATTTTATGTCCGCTTTTAAACGTTTTTTGTCGCGTCGTGGTCCGGTTAAGCGCATGTATTCGGACAACGGTACAAACTATGTAGGGGCCCGACGTAGTATTTCGGAATTGCACGCATTCTTACGGTCTAAGTACTACCAAAGTGAATTTGCTCACATCTTAGCCGAAAATCGCATTGAATGGTACTTTAACACACCCGCAGCTAGCCATTTTGGTGGTAATTGGGAAGCGAATATCAAAAGCCTTAAGTCGCATCTGTTTCGCGTCATAGGCGAACAGATTCTCTCGTTCGAGGAGTTGAGTACCGTACTCGCTCAAGTAGAGGCGGTGATGAACACGCGTCCGCTGTGTCGGACTCTATCTAGCGATCCGTCAGAGCCATTAGCGTTAACGCCAGCTCACTTCTTAAATACGACTCCTCTAAAATATTTGCCCGCAATGGATGTTGATGACGATAGAATGCACCTTCTAACTCGTCACGCACTTTTAGATAAATTATTCCAATCGTTTTGGAATCGTTGGAGAACCGATTATTTGCACACGCTGCAGTCGCGTCAAAAATGGAATACTCCATCCAACCCAATGACCATAGGTACGGTGGTAGTCCTTATGACTGAGAATGCGCCTCCTTTACATTGGCCTCTAGGGGTAGTAGAGGAAGTTTTTCCCGATTCCCGCGGGATAACTCGTGTTGTACGGGTTAAAACCGCAACCGGATCGTATCTGCGCCCGGTTGTTCGCCTCTGCCCTCTGCCTAACCAGCAGTAGGCACGAGTTCAAACCTAGTTTTATATTTTAGTTGTTATTTCCCAAACCTAGATTTAGATTAGACTTTAGATTTGTTCCGCATTTTTCGTTTTGAAGGTAACCCTTCAAGCCGGGGGGAATGGTTGCGCCGATAGTAAAATTTGTATTTTCCCGCTCAATAGTGGTAATATGTCGAGTGGTTCAAATCATCTCTCAATTGATTGACACTGAACACACGCTTCCTATACCCATCTCCCTCCCGCACTGCCTTTAAAGTGAGATAGCAATAGTTTTCGCCCGACCAATTGTTGAAATAGCCGCATCTTCACTTCCGTTTGAACTACTACAACGTACGTAATATGTTAAATATTCTCACAATATTATATCTCCTTATTTTGGTAACAGATATACGGTTGGGGACTCATGACAACTAGCTGTTCATCTATTCTTACCAAGTAAGGATATTTATCATTCAGGAAATGTTTTAACATTAAAACGTATTTCACTTTTCATATCGTATATTATGAGTATATAAAACATAACATAACATAAACTCACGCCTATATCCACGAAGTGGTAGGCAGAGGTGCTAGCACCCACATTTCGCCAGTTTATGTTTAGGACCCAATGTAATAGGTGGCGAGCCTATTGCCATTGACCGGGCACTTGTAAACCTGCGATAAATACATACATAACTTCGAAAAGCATCGAAAAGTCATTGGTGTGTGCCATGGTAAAACCTGGGATCGAACCCGAGACCTCGTTTCAGCATTCCATCACCCATACCACTAGGTACCGCGGTAATAGTATACCTAGTCTAGTCATAAATATCGTTACGAAGAAAAAACATTTTTTTTTTATTGCAAATAATATTTTATTACTTTTACAGTGTGTTAGTTTAATACATAAATATAAAACAATTTAAAATATAAAAAGCTTATTCGAAGTGTTCTCCATTGGCTGCAACACAGTCCTTTAAACGTTGAGGCCAGTTATCAATAGAAGCACGCACTCTTTCCATCGGAAAATTCTTCACTGCCAATCGTATGGATTGTTTTAGGTACTCCAAATTATCATGGCGTTTAGAGCAAGCCATACTCTCTAAAACTGACCATAAATCATAATCCAGCGGATTAAGATCGGGACTAAACGACGGCCAGTCTTCAGCTCTGGTGAAGTCCGAAACGTTCACTTCCAACCAAGACTGCGTGGACCGAGCTTTATGACCCGGCGCTGAGTCTTGTTGGAAGGACCATACTTGGTTATTGAACATAGTGTTGTTAAGGGGTTTAACTACCTTCTCAAGAATGGTATCTTGATACACTTGTGCCGATGTTTTGATACCTTTTTCACAAAAATATGGCTCAGTCACTCCTTCATAGCTAACACCCCACCAAACCATCACTGAAGTCGGATAATGCCCACGTTGCACTCTGTCGACTAATTGGGAAGCTTCCTTAGAGCTTTGAGCATAAATACAGTCATTTTGTTTGTTAAAATGTTGCTCAATTGTAAAGATTTTCTCATCCGTAAACAAAATTTTTCTGTGACCTCCCTTTGCGTACCGCTTCAGTAGTTGCTTCGATATTACCACCCTATTCTTTTTTAAATTATCAGTTAAAAAATGACCAGTGCGTCTCTTATAGGCTGCAAGTCCTAAGTCATCTTTTAAAATGCGCGACATGGTTCTGGGTGCTATCTTCATCTCCCGAGATAAAATCTTTTGCTTTCGGACAGGATTTCTTCGAATTCTTTCCCTTACTGCTTTGACCACCTTTTTCGTACGAACACTACGTGGACGGCCAGATCTTTTTCTGTCACAAACAGAGGAGGTCTCATTGTACCTATTAATAGCCCGGTACACAAACATTTGACTAATACCAAGCGTATGGAGAGTTTTAAAAATTACATTCGGCTCCATACCAACTTTGTGTAATGCAATCACAGCGATTCGGTTTTCTTTATCACCCCACTCCATTTTAATATAGCAAAATATTGTAGAATGTATTGGCGCCAAAATTAGAAAACACAATGAACAATCGTATAAAAATGACAGATTCCAAATTCAAATATCTTTCTTATTTTAATTGTAACAGTATTTATGGCCAGACTAAGTATAAAAGTTTAGTAGAAAACCTTTTCATATAGTATATAAAAGTTTAGTAGAAAACTTAGTAATATAATTATTATTGTTATTCTGTTAGGTTGCATACATGAAAAGGAAAATCGGATCCTTCCTTCCTTCCTTATGGGATCACTTCGTTGTCCGTCTTTCCATCTGTCAAAACCTTTTGCTCCGTAACACGTAGAAATATTACATTGGAATTGGAATTTAAAAAATAACCACAATAATTTTAGCCCATTGTGATCTATTGCTGCACGTATCCTCAGCATTTTGCCTGTATGCCGTCAACCTAAGCTACGTCTTTCAGGCCCCGATTCTGCTAATTTTATGTCATAGAAATTGTCATACCACTGACACATACAATAATAATATAATAATACCATTTCATTTTAGACCTTACTGTAATGTCGTTAGAGTATAAAATTATATAGCATCTTGTTCAGTGAATGAAATGATGTTATGAACTCTTTTTCATTACATTTTTTTTGGACTTTGTAGCTCATATCAATAAAGTTTAAAATTTTATGTAATTTTTTGTATTGTCTGTGGTATAACAATAGTTTTGCTATGATATAATAATAGCTGAAGTGGGGACCAGGTCATCAGTTCATCTGTCGGGGTGCGTCTCAAAACAACTCCAGTTTTTTAACCAGCAGTGTTAAGTATGTGTACAGTTTTGTACGAAACCCACAGTGCATGATTCCGACTCTCACGTAACCAATTGTTTTACTACATTTAGCTTTAAACCGTTTCATATACGTCAGTCTTGTAATGTTATATTAATGGATCATATCACAGCTGTGGCTAAGTCGTTAGTGTTTTGATTGATGGATTGTAAATAACTGTTTTAGTTCTTACTTTTTTATTCAGCGCATAGTAATTTGAATCATAATATCCTATAATGTATTAATAATATAAATAAGAGCCTACATTTCCTAATTTGAACGTTTGTCTGTGCAATTGTACTATGATGCATGATCGTTATTTCAAAACAAAAATTTTCAATGATGAAAAAAGCATAGTACCTAGTAATTTGTTTTTAGCACTAGGCATTATGCTTTTTTTTATCATTGATAGACTCACCTTGATAATGTAGTCTACGATAAAACACATTTAACTGAAAGGATCTCTTGGTTTTCACCTCGAAATTTGCACGTACTGCTTTTCGGAAACACAGTCTCAAGCGAGCACACTACACTAAACGAAACGATGAAAATATTTACCCGTACCTATAAAAAAATCGATACTAAATTAAGGATTATAAAAAACAAAGATGGTATTTTACACGTCGTAAATATTTTATCGGTAGCTATAGAAAAAATTATTCAAAAGTGAATGTGAGAGATAAGGCAGCATCGAAAGTATCAAAAGGACGAATATCTGATGATTTTGTTCTGAATTTTATGCCCCATCTACGTTGTGCAATATTATTTTACTTCTTTATTTATCATCCTTTATTGATTTTCGCAAATTTAAATTACTTTATAAGTTTTGATTTGTCTTGGTTTTCGGCAAAATTATTAAGTTTTAGTAATTATATTTCAGAAAGTATTTTCTTTCGTACTTCAAGCCTTCAAGTTTGCTCTAAAGAATTCCCACGGGGACTTTAACCTAACTCGCTGTGAAAATTATCTCTACATTGGTAAAATTATATCAACCAATCAGAAAAAACAATTTAGTAACATTATACCAATGGATGAAGACTGGATGCGGAAGGCGGAGAGTCAGCAGCACATTAGGAGAGTCCAGCAGTGGACTACGGTGGGCTAATTGATTGATTGATTGATAAATCAATGGAAGCAACCAACAAAAATAGTGCCTGCTTAGATAGCACAAGTTGTTATTTTGTTAGGCCTGAGGGTAACGGGTGGAGCCGCCTGTCATCCTAGCAGAAGCAGGCGTTGACGGCGGGGTGAGTTACCCGGGGATTAGATGGGGACTTCATGGTCTCCACACCCGAAGAGGGCCACCTTGAAAGAGATGGCTCTGGGTTGGCCGGGGTACGAGGAATATGCCTCCAGCCAGTTCACCTCCGCTAATCTAGGACCTTAGATGGTGTGCGTTTTAGTCGGTTCAAGTCTAAGATAGCCTCACCCACCTGCTCTGGTAGGAGGATATCCGTGAGGATTTTTTGACTTTTTCAAAATAAAAGTTGCCAAAACTACTCCTTATAACATCATCTATTCGCAGTCAAAATCCTCACCCGACTGGCCACTTCAGATAACCCGAAACAGACAGACAAGAACACTGACATATAAGAAAAAATAAATCGAAAAAGTGTATTATTGTTATAAGTTACGTGTATATACACATATAAGTACATATGCAATAATAAAAAGCCTTTAGTTCAATGCTATTGTCAGACACTTCAATTTTGAATCTATACTAATATTATAAAACTGAAGAGTTTATTTGTTTATTAAACGCACTAATTTCAGAAACTACTAGGTAAGTGAAAAATATATTTTTGTGTACGTTTATCGACAAAGGTTTTAGGCTACATATCATTACGCTACTGTTTGAGAGAGTGGATCAGTAATCATAAATAACAACAAATCCGGAAAAGTTTTTACATTATATCAAGGCTAAACAGTTACGGGCTCAAAGAGGTGATATGAAGATTTAAAATATGCCACAAGCGAAGCTGGGCGGGTCAGCTAGTATTTATATAAATGCGTTGAGTTATGATTTCATTTCTGCAAATGTTTATTCAACATGATAATACTTGCTACTGTCCTTTTAAAAATAAACATGGTTTCATTTTTTTTAGGTACTGGTAGAGGGCACCTCGCCGTCTCAAATCTGTCAGATATTTTGGAGGGCAAGACCTTTGTAAAAGTTTTCCTTTAGATGTGTACAATACAAAGGAACGTAGGAAAACTATTTGCGAATAAAAATAGACATTCAACGTGGTGATCGATTCTCGGTAGGCACTTATACTTATTCAAGCACCAATTCATTCCTAAAACGTTTAGAATGGCTTAGAAATTCAGGTCCAATAAAAAAAGAATCGCTAAAATGTTGGACTTACTGTCTAAATTAATAATACTTATTATCTTTAATTAGATATAATGTTATCATTTCAAAAGCTATTAAAGTAAGTCCATACTGAAGTTAGTTGAAACAAAATCGTTTATGAAAAGGAAATGAATGAAGAAATGCCATGAATCAAACACTCACAAAGTTAGTGAAAGTATAATCTCTTTGAATGTTATTGACAGTTGAGAACTCAGACGTTTAGTAGACGTTTGATATTAGATAAGTACAGATGCAGACTTTCATCTTGTTGTCTTGCTGAACAAAGATATTTGTACTCGACTACGGGGAAGCAAAAGGAGGGTTTTGATTTTGGCAGGCTATGTATGTATATAGATTCGTCTGTTCCCTTATAGCTACTCTATAACTTGTTAGAACTAGATAAATGAGGTATCGTTAGAAGCATCTTAGTCGTCCACCGCTATATTTTTTTATTTTTTTTTTATACCACTAAGTTGGCAGACAAGCACACGGCCCACCTGATGGGAAGCGGTTACCGTGGCCTATGGACGTATGCAACACCAGGGGTGTCACACTCGTGCTGCCGACCATGAAGAAACCTTCTGATGCCCCTCTTGAAGAACCCCATATTGTAGGCGCTTGGGAAAACCGCAGCAGGGAGGTCATTCCACAGCTTGAGTGTGCGTGGGATGAAGTTTCTTTCATACCGCACAGTGCGCACCGGCTCAGGTCGCAATGTGTGGGGATGAATTCCCTGCCTATGGCGAGAGGTGCGATGATAGAATGTAGCTACGGGCATCATGTCAAACAATTCATCTGAGCACAAACCATTGTATAGGCGGTAGAACACACACAGTGAGGCAAAATCCCTCCTAAGGCTAAGAGGTTCCACTCTACCTGCGAGTATGGGATTGTCAACCAGCCTCAATGCCCGTCTTTGCAACGAGTCGAAGGGGTCAAGCTGGTATGGCTGTATTTTACCGTCTCTACCACGGTGAGTGTTCTGACGAGCTCTTCCAACTAATCCCACCATCTCCTTTCCTACATAGGACAACACGTGCAGGCCTTAGATGTCACCCTCACACTGTGCAGAATATACGTGCAAGAACCAAGCGGTTCGGAGACTCTTTTCTTTGCCGCACCACCAAGACCTGGAATTCATTACCAGCACACGTGTTTCCTTCTTCCTACAGTCCCGGGGCCTTTAAGCGGGGCGTGAAAAAGCATCTGATGAGGCCGCCAAGCTGAGTGCCACCATTGTAGCACTTAGTGTCTGTAATGGTGACCCTCTTTCCTGAGACTTTGCCTTTAGCTTACCATCAGGCGAGGTGAGGTCAAGTTGGCGTGTCGTATATAAAAAAAAAAAAAAAAAAAAAAAAAAAAGGTGACAGCAGTACTCCATGTGAGGCCGGACCTGTGCTTTATAAAGAAGGAGTTGCTGCCCCGCAGTGAAGTACTGCTTCGCCCTGTTGAGCACTCCGAGTTTTCTTGATGCCAACTTAACCTTGTCCTGCAAATGACTTCGGTATAATCTATCTAATCTAATATATAACGTGTCATTGAATCTAATGCGGCGCCCTCTAGCGGACATAAAGTACTGTATTAAAAATAACTTTGAGATAATTATGTCGTGTTTAGTATTATCATCTGAAAGGGCTTAATTTGCACATTTCAAATATGTGTAAATTATACTGATTGCTTCCCCAAAATAATATTAATAAAAAATTAAGGTTAAATCTGAAACCTGACTACCGAAAAATTATATACGCTCTAAAAAAGTATTAAACAAGAAAATATCAAGGATAGCCGTGGTCGTATGCCACTCAGTCTACCACTCAGTTACATTCAAAACGTGGAATATAAAATTTTATGCTTCTTAAACAATTACAGACTTCAACATAACCGTTCATCCTCTGGGAGTAAAATTTTGAAAATGCTTGTAGTAACAATCTGGAACAGAACAATCTTGACTACAAAGTTTCAAAATGATCATAATACCAAGGTGGGTATTAAGAGCAAATCAAACTGTTTTATTGATTAAAATTGTATTATTGCTCGAACTTAAGGTGTATGCCAAATATCAAAACATTTTTCAACAAATTAGTCCACAGGAAGGGGGAAAACCAAGGCATTAAGATCATTTTGAGTACTTTGTTCGTCAAATTCGATCTTATACTGACATACATAGTCGACCCAAGTAGGAGGTAGGACACGACGGTTTTCCCGTCCGAATTGAGCAGTCCGACTGGGGAAGTACCTCCACCCTACAGAATACCACAGCTATAATAACCTCGTGTTGTGTTCCCGACGGTGAGTAGGGTAGCCAGAGCTCACTGGAGAGTTTTTGTGCCGTCGCGTCGGTGGGAAGACCAAAGGCTTGTCCTGATTTTGTGTTCTGCACTGAAGTCACCGAAAATCTCTGTTCTTACAGGGTTGGCAGCACGGATGTGACTCCACTGGTGTTACATACGTTCATAGGTCACGGTAACCACTTTCCATCAGGTGGGCCGTGTGCTTGTCTGCCACCTAAGTTGTAAAAAAAAAACACTGAAAAAAAGCACAAAAAAAAAATGTTTGGTGTTTATGCAGTTTTAGCTTTATGGTAGTATCATAATAATTTATTTAGTTATTAGAGACTGGAGATTTGCAAAGGAACTCCTCAAAATTAAATAGAAAGTGTGAAATGAGCGAAGTATTGATCCTATACCA
Source organism: Eilema griseolum (assembly GCA_963662185.1). Classification (NCBI taxonomy): domain Eukaryota; kingdom Metazoa; phylum Arthropoda; class Insecta; order Lepidoptera; family Erebidae; genus Eilema; species Eilema griseolum. Next base: position 12,919,887 of record OY759242.1, read on the forward strand.
CAGTAAGTATGGTACGGGCAAACATGTGCGGATTGAAGTAATTGCCTGTCGTCTATACCCACATTCTACCTTGGCACCGACTTCAACAAAAGTCTTACGCGCATTTTTATCTTTTGAAGTTATCTGCAATTATTTTTTTCTTTTCGTTGTTTTTTTTTTATATAAGTCGGTTCATTTTATTTTGTTAAAAATACTTGTGCTGTTGTATTCTCATGTGCATAATAATTGTGTTCCCAAATATATCTCTTAAATTTTATTAAAGAAATAGAACTTATACCCAAATTCTTCAGAAAATAAAATAGCTTTATTATACTTATGGAACAAAACTTCATAAATTTACACAATTAATTTATAATCTTATGGTTGTTCAGTTACAACAAACTAAATTAATTTCCGGTCTGTTGATCGTAATGTATATAACATTAGAGAGTTTCACCTTTGACCTAATTTTCTCTCCAATTCCTTTTGTTCGTAATCTTGTTAACAAAATTTGAATTGTTAGATTCGCATTTATATTTCAGCTTTTACGTTTTATCTGTTATCAATTATTCAACTCTTAAGTCAATTCTTGAAATGATGAATTTGATTACTAGCTTCATTTTAAGCTTATGCTTTGTTACAAAATATACAATAGTATTAAGTCAGTGGATTATATTGCCCTGCAAACACTCCGTAGATAATATCCTCTACGGATATCTTTTTCTGGATGGTTAGTTTTTGGGTCTCATAATGAATTTACTACATTGAATTTACATAACATAACATAAACTCACGCCTATATCCCCGAAGGGGTAGGCAGAGGTGTTAGCACCTACATTTCGCCAGTTTATGTTTAGGTCCCAATATAATAGGTGGCCTGGGATCGAACCCGAGACCTCGTCTCAGCAGTCCATTATCCATACCACTAGGCTACCGCGGAAGTGAATTTGTTATAATAAATTTACCCAGCCATTAAATTATTGGACATATTGTGTCAATATTGGTTTTGACTACTTCTAAAAATAATTTAATTGCTTTTTGCATAACTTACAACGTAGTGTAAATAAAAGTTAATTAACTTAATTTCAGTTACTAATAGAATAGGTATTTAGGGTTTGCTTTTAATGTGTCATTATTCTGAATCATAACCTCACACAAACGAATCTGATAGGGGGGATTTGAGAAATATTTGTATACTAGCTGTTGCGTGCTGTATCACCCGCGAGGATTTATCCAAATTCCCCGTTCCAGTAACCTATGGGAAACTGTTCTCGGGATGAAAGACAGCCTTTGTTCTATTCCAAAACTATAATCTGTCCCTGTACCACATTTTAGCACCCCGGCCGACTCAGAGCCATCTCTTTCAAGCTGGCCCTCTTCGGGTGTGGGGATCACGGAGTCCTCGTCCAATCCCCGTTTATGAGGAGGCGCACAACTTGCGCCGCAGCAGCCAAGCAGGCCGCACTGCTTCTGCTAGGGTAACAGGCGGCTCCACCCGTTACCCCCAGGCCCGCATTCATGGTATAAAATGGTATAAAATTAGTTATAAACATTAGGAAATAAGAATAAAACTAGCACATACAGATATAGTACATTTATTTATTTATACTTTATGCACGACGTACATTGGCAGACTTAATACCGTAGGCATTCTCTGCCCGTCTACTATAGGGTTGTGCAGAGCTAGGACGAGGTAGGCATACATATAGGAAACTATGTGTAGACATATATAGGAAAATTTGGATGGCTTCATACGAGGTTCGGTGGCTCAGTGGTCAGATCATTACTTCTGTGAAGAAAAAATCGCGGGTTCGTATCCTACCTGACACGATTATTTTTTTTCTATTTTAATCGATTTACTACTAGTACAAGGTACAACCGACTGTTTCGACGTCCGTAAAGTTGCTCGTGCCTTGCTTCATCTAGAGTGATATTCCTTTGCCCTTAGTTAAACAATAGTAGCTCTTCCTAAACCTTTAAGCTGACGAATTGTATAAGTTGAAATAGTTCGAATCAAGTTGTCTACGCTGCAGATCGATAAAGCTGACATGTGACGAGAAGGTTTCCGCAATCACGCTGTTTACATAATTGTAAAAGCCTTTTGTTACTTCAAAGAGAATATTAAGGATGTTATAGTCATTACTGTTGCGGCAAAGTCTTATAATACAGTCGGTAGCTATCTGATATGTAGTTACTTATTATTATATTGTGTCTCAAAGTGCAAATTACATCATCACCTTACTTTGGTGCTTTCTCCGGTTTATGCTTCAGGGATTGGCAGGTTTGTATGTACTTATATATACTATAACTTTTCTTTTAGTTCTGCGTAATAGGGATGAGTTCAGACTTCTGCTTCTTTTTATACCGAATTCTGCATGCTCATAGAAGTACATAGGAAATAGGAGAATCCAATAAGTGCCTACGAGAATGCAATCCAAATAGCAGCACACGGGAAAGCAGATTTTAGAGTATAAGTGATGTTGATTCGACAAAAGTTTAGGCTAAGCTCGTGCCCATAAATAATAAAAAATAAGCTTGACACGACAATGGAATCTGATTCCTCATTATATACAATACAAGCAAAGTCTTTACTTAGTACCCATCTGCAAACCTACACGAAAAGTATGCTATACCTGTTAGTATGGGTACTTGTTGAAAATGAAGCCAGCAGAGCCTGGTTTACCGTATAAATTGATATGCTGACAATCAAGTACGAGAATATATAGATGATCAGACTGAATGATCAGCATTTATATTTAATATCGGATTAGTTAATCTTTATTTTAATATTTAAACTGTTCAATAAACTATTAAATTAAAACTAAAAGAGCTATTATATAACTTTTAGCTAAAAATAATTAAAATGCATCTTGAAATTTCTCCGCTTCGCATGCATTTTGTGGTAGCGTTCTCAGAAGACTGGCAGTATTACCACGTTCTATGGCAATGCTTACTCTCTGATCTAAAATGAGGCCAGCTTTCTGGTCACGAGAAGCGTCGACCATGCGCTTCACAATCTTCAAAGTTTCGACTCCAAACGGTACAAATTCATAATCTCCAATGAGATTGGAGTATTTGCGCCGCTTGAGAGCCTCTGCAGAAGCAGTACCAGCACAGCCAGCCGTGCTAGGTATATACCTATATACATATATATGCCTACATACCTACATATATGAAATCAACGCATGTTGCGTCCCACATCAGAGTCATACCTATCTTGCATGGCATTAACGACATGCCATCCGGTCTCTTGCCATCGTCGCGCGCCAGAACATTTGGTTCAAGTACAGCTGGCACACTGGCACCGCTAGAACGTATAAATGGTATTATGATGGTAGACATTACAGGTGAAATATTTAAAAAACGTGACAGTCAGATTAGTTTAATACCAGCTCAATTACATAATGGGCTTCAGAGATAATTGAGGTTGAATTAATGAGGGATTTCATAAATCGATTATTCTAGAGTTCAATATTAATTTTAAGGCTTTGTGTCTGCTTTTAGCTTGTATTGCCCGACCTATCTCTATTGCCCACAAATTCCTTACTGGTTATTTGTTATGGTTTTAAAACAGAGAAATATTTTATACTATTTGTTTTACAGAACACGAATTTTCAAAAAGTTTGCAAACATTTCGCTGGTTATTTTTTAAAAGTTACGTCTTCTTCACATAGTTACGCTCGTTGTTCACTTTGAACATTCTTCAGATATTCAGAATAAAAAAGTAAAGCGAAAACAATTACGAAGAAAAGAAACACACTTATGTATAAGTTTTCTGCCATCAAGTCGTTAACTTTCAGTAAACGCTTAAAATAATATTATCTTCACCTGTTTCACGGCGAATTACTAAACGAATGCAATTAAGAAAAATACACATAACTATGTAGTACACATGCAGTAAGTTATGATATCGGATTTTACGCGAATATGGTAATTTTCATCAACACAATAACTAAAACACGACTACTGAAAAATCACGCATTAAAAAGAATTAAACAAGAAAATATCAATGATAGCCGCGGTCGTATGCCACTTAGACTAACAAAACAACACATTCTAGCAAAAAGTGGCATACGACCTCGGCGATCCTTGATATTTTCTTGTTTAATACTTTTTTTAAAGTGATTTTTCAGTAGTCAGGTTTAATTTTAAACTTATTTTTTTCCTTGAATGTATAGTTACCGAACACGATATATTTATCTCAAGTTTATTTTTTAACACAGTATTTTATGACCGCTAGAGGGCGCTACTTAGATTCAGTGATATAGCCTATAACCAGCGGACGACCAAGACGCTTCTAATGGTACCTCATTTGTCTAGTTCTAACAAATAATTCAGGAGCTATGAGGGAACAGATGAACCTATAACAAAGCTGAACAGATGAATTCACACATAGCCTGTCAAAATCATAACCCTCCTTTAGCTTCGCCGTAGTCGGGTAAAAAGATATGGTTTTTCGATTGCCTGCGGGTAAATAAATTTTCTTATTACCTCTTAAATTATATTTTCAGTGTTCGTATTTTTAGACACAACAATATTCACAAAATAAATTAATTACTATTTTCCGCTGAAGCACAAGCGCCCATACCTCAAAGGGTACGTATTTGAATACCTAAAATTATAATACCTAAAGTTATAACCTAAGTTCAAAATACCTAAAATCTAAATACCAAATGGTTTAAAATACCTAAACCACTAATACCTAAGTACTTAATACCTAAATTTGAAATACCTATTGGACTAATTACCTAATGTTTAAAATGCCTAAAGTTAAAACAACAAAGGTTGATATACCAAAATTTAATATACCAAATGGTCAAAATACCTAAAAATAATGCACCACACACCACACACAACAATATGTGGGTAGATCAGTAAAAAATATTTTGTATTGTACGTTTACTGTTTGTGTCGTCAGTTGTTAGTCATCCATAGATAATATAATTGATACGTGCAAAGTTACGGAAAATGACATAGGCCTCTCCCATAGACTTCCAGAATGACCGATCTAAAGCAGCCCGCATCCAGCGCTTATTTTTTATTATATAGGTTATTTTTTTTATAACCACACATACAAGGATTTGGAACTTCAGGATTGGAGCAGACAATCCTTGTATGAGTGGTTATAAAAAAAAGCAGTGTCCCTTTTTCTTTAAGCCGTACCACATATTATTTCTTAAATTGTCGGTATTTTAATTTTCGGTATTTAGAACTTTCGATCATATTCGGGATTTTAATATTCGGCCTTCCGTTCGTAGGGCTTATGAAATTCGATAATTTCAAATTAGGCATTGTAATACGTACTCACTATAATATCAATTTGTCATTTAAAGCTTTGGGTATTTTAAAAGTAAGTCAAACAACCATTAGATATTTAGATTTTAGGTATTTTGAACTTAGGTTATTTAACTTTAGGTATTATAATTTTAGGTATTCAAATACACACATCAACAAAGTCTAGGGAACAAGGACATTTCTAGTTTTTATTTAAAAACCCTTTCTTGTAATAGTGAGTGTTTTATATCAATAGAAGGGTATTTTTATACCGTTTTTAATTTTAATTTTAATAAAACCATTTTCATACCATTTTTTTTTTTTTTAAGAAAGAATTGAATAGTGCCAATATTGAGTATTACAACCTTCTATGATTACGCACAAAAATAACGAGGTAGTAAGAAATACAGTAATTAACCGTACTTTAAACGTTTTTAATAATCTGTAGGACCTCCTAAAGCATTAGCAACAGCTCGACAACGGCGTGGCATACTTAGTATGAGATTGTCAATCATCGTCTGTGGAATATGGCTCCATACACTGCGAAGGTGTAAAAAAAGTTGTTCTTCAGTGTTCAGATTTTCCAAAGAATCACTGAAAGCTCTTCTCCCAAGCAAATCCCAGGCATGCTCTATGGGATTGAGGTCGGCATACTGAGCAGGCCATTCCAACGTCGTCATATTGTGCTCGCTTAACGCATTGACCACTACCCTCGCGGTGTGTGACCGTGCATTATCTTGCATGAACATAAAATCTTGACCGAACTGCTGTAGATGAGGGATTACCATGGGGTGTATAACCTCCTGAATGTATTGGTTTGCATTCAAATTGCGCCGTATCCAAACGAGGTTGGTCCTTCCACCAAGGCGAATTCCAGCCCATAACATGATTGTTCCACCTTGGTAAGGATGAACTTCTTACGGATTCTGGAGACGACTCCAACGTCCAGGAACTCGCCATAAACGCACTCTTCTCGAATCAGGATGAAAACCGAAGCGAGATTCGTCGGAAAACAGAACCCGTGCCCATTGATGGTCGGTCCACTGTAAATGTGCGTTAGCCCATAATAAGCGACGACCTCGATTTCCACGTCGAAGAGCTGGAACCCTAAGCTGTCTACGAGCATAAAGATTGGCTTCGTGTAGTCTTGTTCTGACAGTTTGATCGCTAATAACCACTTGATGCTGAGACTGGAGGCCTGCGACCAACTGACGAGCAGTAGTCGTGGGTTGCTGCCTTGCGGAATTTTGCAAGAAACGATCTTGTCGCGGGGTAGTAACCCTATTTCGTCCCCTGTGACGTTCGGCAACATCCCCTGTAGACCTGTAGCGTGCCCATAATCTGCAAATTACGCTTGGTTGGGTGTTGACAGCCTCCGCTACGTCGTGTTGAGTTCGCCCAGCTTGCAGCATACCAACAGCCCTTAACATCTCTTCGCGACTTAAATGACGACGTGATATGATGACTACAGTCACAAAAATGCACAAACCATACGTAAAAGACGTATTATTGATAATAAACGTTATTCACAATCAAAAAAAAAAATTTTTATTTTGCCTCAGAGAAACTGCACAATCAAACACTTTTAAAAGTTTTCCCTCCATATTCGAAAATCATTACTTATTTAAATTTATTTTTAAATTTCGAACAACTCTGTAATCTACTTTATTCTATTTTTATTTATTTGCTGCCAGTTATTTGCAAAACAAGATTTAAACGAAAAAAAAAAATTGGGGTCATCTTGTTCCCTAGACTTTGTTGAGGTGTTTACTTAGCCATTTTAAACTTTCGGTATTTTAAATTTAGGTTAACCCACCATTAGGTATTTAGATTTTAGGTATTTTGAACTTAGGTTATTTAACTTTAGGTATTATAATTTTAGGTATTCAAATACGTATCCACCTCAAAGGCTACGGGAGGTGTGACAAGCCGCCGTTTAAAATACACAACAGGTAAGCACTGACTGCCTCTAAAATTATATAATATTATATTCGCTTAAAAGTTCCGACATTATCATGTACCCCTGTTTTTAGGGTTCCGTACCTCAATAGGAAAAAATCGGAACCCTTATAATCCTATACCGTTGTCCGTCTACCTGTTTGTCTGTCTGTCTATCAAGACCTTTTTCTCAGGCATGTGTGGACGGATCAAGTTGAAATTTAAACCAAATATTTGAGTCTATGACCTCTCACAACTGTGAAAAATCGAACTACATCAACACAATAAAAATATATTGCCGTTTATGTATCATAAGTTCCCTCAATTAAGTTTTGTACGGAACCCTTTTGTGCGCAAGTCCGACTCGCACTTAACTGAGTTTTTTAGATGACAACGTGGGCTATTTTAGGAGTTTATTGTGACAGACGAGTCATTATTTGTCAACGTAAACAGCAGTATTTTAATAAGAAAAAGGCATAATAAGTTTAGGTAAGATTCTAAAATGAAATTTTATGAGTTAGTCTTGTAAATGGTACTTTGTATAGGTATTATATGTATCTATACTAATATAACAAAGCTGAACAGTTTTTTTTGTTTTAAATTGATAAATTTTTTATTTGTTGAATATTCCATTTATCGACTGAGGTTACAGGCAAATATATAAAATCACGCTACTTCAAAAGGGAGCGGAGCAGTGGAAGGATCATAAATGTCAACAAATCTAGCAGATTTCTAGAAGATTAGTATTTTTGTATTCGAGTAAACCCAAAAACTACTGTACCAATTACGTTTTTTTTTAACATTAGAATGCTGCATTACTGCCTAACATAAGCTATGTTATATTTAAAAGAAAATAGGGATCCTTACTAAAACTCCAACGACCCTGTAGTAGGCTGCTCGGGGCTTCCCACATGTCTTTCTGACCAGAGAGCACAGTAGAGAGCAAGCAGTTCACGTCTGCCTTCCCCCTTTCCGGGGACATCGCGCATCCCACTTCTTAAGCAGTAGATACTCAGTTTCAGCCAGGGAGCACGGGATGCTCTAGGCAGTCTTAAACCCCGCCATCTTAAGACCCGAGACGACATGTAGTTTTCATCGGTCTGAGTCCGACATAACCACTCCAGATTGCCAACGGGGCGAAAAAAGTTAGAACAGAATCCGAATTCCACGCAGATGAAGCCGCGGGTAACAGTTAGTATATGCGGTATATATAAACGAAAAAATGTTTCAAAATTGTCCAGAGTTTGTGACCGGCATAACATAAATACCAGATACTAAAACAATCTTGTGGTCTGTGGTAGTCGACTTGAAAAAATTAGTCAATCATTCCAGGGCAACTGTATACGCTTTTTTAACAAGCTTCCTAATGAAATTAGGGATTTACCAGGGAATAAATTTAAAAATACAGTTAAACGTAAATTGGAAAAGGACAGGAAAGGATAAACAGAAAATCCAAGAATACTTGGATGATAAACAAGCTTGGAAATGAGCTGTTCGCTCAACTATGCTACAAAAGTAAATTTTTGTATTTAGATTAAGTGTATGTTTGTAAATAGACCAAAAAAAATGCCCGTTGAGTTTCTTGCCGGAGTCTTCTCAGGTCGGGGCCGCGTTTCGAACCGGTGGTCCATTTACTAAACTGATTTTCATGTTCCTTTTTTATTGACGTTTTGTAAGTTCCGATATAATGGTCTATAAAATGGATTTTTGACTTTAACTTTGACTGTGTTATACATTATAACATTCTAAATTAGTGATGGGTCCTAATGAGTTCTTATTATCTCTTTTTCATTCAATGCATCTAACTACCTACTATTCATAAAACTACTGACAGTTTATTTTATATCAAAACAACGGATCGTGATGCTATGTTGACCTCTCCAATTGGCTTCATCCATTACAATCTCAGTCTTTAAGCCCGTGGGGGATTTATTCGAAACGTTTGTTTACATTGAATCCTCGGGGATTCTAAAGTCCTTACTCTCACGGAACAGCTGCGTTGGGAGTCATTAGTGACCAGTGACTTCTATGTTTCATTAGACGAGACAGTCAATACAAAATAATTAGTAACAGTTTTTGACAACAACTTTGCGCCTCTTGCTCGTTGTCAAATAGTGTAAAGTTAGACACCAAAATTTAAATTGACGGTTTCCTAAAAATGTTCATATTAAACGTTGAAACCGAGTGATAAATGTGTTGTCATAAATGTGATTTAGGTAAGTAAGTAGCTTTCTTTTACATATTTCACAACCCATTAGTGGTCAACGTAGGCATACGGTATGTCAATCAGATCGAAGACACTTAGAAGAAAGGACAAGTCAAGAGTACCTACCCGAAACCAGCGAGCATATTTGAAAACAATTATGAAAGTAGAAGAAGCGAAAGAGATAGGTATGCCAGGATCGTGGCAAGTGGAAAGGTGTAGTCTCTGCCTACCCCACTGGGAAGAAGGCTTGACTGTATGTATGTATTTTTCCATTAATCGAAAATGACATAATGGATCATTTTTAATAATCTATGGCTCTCCCCCGAATTCAAAGTGACAACTATTAAACAACTGTATTATATCATTCAATAAATAATTCTATAACTCGGCTATAAAATTTCGCGCGGTACTTAGTTATATTATTGCTATTGCAATTCTTGTTCAGACTGAGAAGTTATGCCTTGATCACACGCACCGAGTGGAGTGGTGAGACAGTGCACTCGCCCGATACTCGAAATGTCCTCGTTGAATAATAAAATAAGTACCATATCATCCTCCAATCGCTAATAAATCTGTTAAGCTATCGATTTTCATTAAGATAATACTACCACTAAGTCGTCAGCATGTTTACTTAATTACTCTACTATTATATCTGCTATTGTATTTACTGTTATTACTTTTACATCTAATGATACTATTGACAGTGTTAATGATTTTGCTAAATGAATATTTTTTTAATGGTTTTTGAATGATAATATCACATGACTCGGAAATGATTATTATATTGTTATTTTTATTGATCAATTTTATATATCTATATTGTTATTGATCAATTTTAACATAACATAAGTAACGGTTGACATTTTATATTTTTATTGATTTTCATGTATTTATTATTCTCGAATTTTTTGTCATTTTATTGATTGCCATGTATTTATACTGTTATAATTTCTACACGAATTATGTTTGTTAAGAAATCAACGTCAATGGAGGTAGGACATGACGGTATCTCCCGTCCAAAATTGAGCAGTCCGGCTGGGTAAGTACCTCCGCTCTACAGAATACCCCGGCTATAATAACCTTGTGTTGTGTTCCCGGCGGTAAGCTCACTGGAGAAGTTCTGTGCTGTCAGTGGGAAGACCAAAGGCTTAAATTGACCCCACTGACTGGTGGGGGCGTGAAATGTTGGCGCGGTGGTCAGGGAGACCCGGTGAAACGGTTATCCGCTGGCCGCCCGCAGGCTGTACAGTTCCCGAACCTGGGGATTACTTAATCTGCCCCAGGAGGCTGAACCAGCAGCCTGTGTAAAGTGCCCGGTGCTGTAGCCGTGCCGGAGGAGGAGACCGGAGTGGACTCGGCTTCAGTATCTGGGAGGGGACCGGGGGCCCTTCCGCCCATCGCGCCAGCCAGTCACACAACCCCAACTTGTCTGTGGGAGTAGGACGCCTTGCTTTGTCTTCTATACTGGTGGCACAGAATCTCTTTTTACCTCCCCCCCCCCCATCTCAAACATGAAAACTATAAAAAGCAAGAGAAATGTTACCACAGCGGCACCATCATCCACAGTGAATGTGGGTTTCTGCAACATCAGGGGCCTACATTCCAACCTTAACGTGATCCATCTTCACTTAGAGACCGCGCAGCCTACCTTGCTTTTTCTGACGGAGACGCAAATATCATGCCCGGCCGATACAGCCTACCTAATGTACCTACAACTCGAGCACAGCTTTATGAGTCGCGCCGGGGTATGCTTGTACGTCCGGGATGATATTTCCTGCCGCTGTCTCCATGGTCTTGAAGACAGGGACCTGTCAACTATATGGGTACGTATAGATCACAGTGGCCACACCCGTATCTATGCGTGCCTTTACAGGTCTCATAGCGGTGACCTGGGCACAGCTCAACTGTTTCAGCATACACACATCACACAGCAAGGCCCCGTATTGTCTCCGACGCTGTTTCTGCTGCATATCAATGACATGCTGTCTGATGGCTCCATTCATTGTTATGCGGACGACAGTACCCGGGACACGTGTTACACGGGCCGTGCAAATATTCCTCAGTCAGAGGTGGAGAAGAGTCGCGAACAACTTGTGTTTGAAATCGAGACTACTCTCTCTGGAGTATCCGATTGGAGTCGACTAAACCTAGTCCAATTCAACCCCACTAAGACACAAGTATGTGTATTCACCGCTAAGAAAATCATTGTAGCGCCGCAATTCCTGGGTACACCGCTTACCATCTTCTCGAGTATCGGGATCCTTGGTGTCGATATCTCCAGCGATGTCCAATACCGAAATCATTTGCAGGACAAGGTTAAGTTGGCGTCAAGAAAACTCGGGGTGCTCAACAGGGCGAAGCAGTAGCAGTAGTTCACTGCGGGGCAGCAACTCCTTCTTTATAAAGCACTTTTTTTTTTATACCACTTAGTTGGCAGACAAGCACACGGCCCACCTGATGGAAAGTGGTTACCGTGGTCTATGGACGTTTATAACACCAGAGGAGTCACAGTCGCACTGCCAACCCTGTAAGTACAGAGTTTCTGTGCCGTCAGTAGAAGACAAAGCAGGACAAGTCTTCCACTGACAGCACAAATTCTCCTGTGAGCTCTGGCTACCCTACTCACCGCTGGGAACACAACACGAAGTTATTGTAGCCGCGGTATTCTGTAGGGCGGAAGTACTTTCCCAGTCGGACTGCTCAATTGGGCGGAAATACCGCCGTGTCCTACCTCCTACCTTTTCGCTGGAGCACCTGCATACCAGCTTGACCCCTTCGACTCGTTGCAAAGACGGGCATTGAGGCTGGTTGACAAACCCATACTCACAGGTAGAGTGGAACCTTTTAGCCTTAGGAGGGATTTTGCCTCACTGTGTGTGTTCTACCGCCTGTACAATGGTTTGTGCTCCGATGAATTGTTTGACATGATGCCCGTAGCTACATTCTATCATCGCACCTCTCGCCACAGGCAGAGAATTCATCCTCACACATTGCGACCTGAGACGGTGCGCACTGTGCGGTATGAAAGAAACTTCATCCCACGCACACTCAAGCTGTGGAATGACCTCCCTGCTGCGGTTTTCACAAGCGCCTAATATATGGGGTTGTTCAAGAGGGGCATCAGAAGGTTTCTTCATGGTCGGCAGCGCGAGTGTGACACCCCTGGTGTTGCATACGTCCATAGGCCACGGTAACCGCTTCCCATCAGGTGGGCCGTGTGCTTCTTTGCCAACTAAGTGGTATAAAAAAAAATGAATTGAAATTGAAATTAGATTAGATTACAACTACCAGAGTCTAAACTATTACATACTTGTAAGGTCCTATTTTGAGTCAAATTCTAAGGTTTTCCAAAAGAGACGTGCCAAATATAACATTTATGTGCTATACGAAATCGTAAAGCCAGTCGTATTAAAATTGTGCAAACTTGAGTCTATTTATAAGCTTCACTATCATTTGTTTCAATTTACTCAGCATTACGCTGTACGCATCTCTGTCGATGTTTATCAATATATCCTTTTGGGATTACCAAACATGCAATTTTCTTATCTAAAGAAGAAAGCCGTACAAAAAACTTATCAATGGAATATTATACTTTCGCAATTGTTGCCCTTTTTAAATTGAAACCTTTCTACTTGGTTTCTTTTTGGAGAATGAGTTTGAATATAAAATTAATAGATAATACTGAGCTGCAGGCTGTTCGGTATATTTTGGATGTTCATTTCTTTTACTCATTTATTTCCTAAGTTTTTAATAGGAAACCCTGCCAATATATATTTTGGTTAGTGGTGAAGATTAAAGTTAAGTAGATACCTAATAATTTGTATGCAATAGGTACCTTATAGGTGTGCGTAGGTGTCTTTATTAAAACTTAAAAGCAAGAGGCCCTCAAGAGGGTAAATAAAGTGGCAATGTATACCTATAACATCTATAATACTGTTTTAATTTATTTACCCTCTTATCTATGACACTATTGTGTCAATGTCTGAGTTTTAGGTACCTTAAGTACTTAAAAGTTTCACATTTATGTTAGTGGCATACCCTTGTGTCCGTAAAAGTGAATAAACATGAGTCTTACTGTGCTCAACATAAGGACCGGAGTTAAATAAAAATTGTAACATCGTTACTAATGGACACAGTTGCGGTAAATTCTTCTTTGTTCTAATGCTTTGTGAGGCTTTTCTTGTTTGTACTGACCACAACTTACAGCCAGGCATTATAAATACGGGTACTTGTACGGTACGGGTGCGTACCTACTGACGTAATATTTAGAAGTTAGGCAAGAAAGAGTCGACGGTCTTTTTCGACAGGTACTATGTATACTAATGCAAGTGCGAACACTAAGTTTGGGACCGATTACAATGATTGGTGAAATGTGGGTGTTCATTCACCTCTGTCTGACCTGAAGTAATAGGGGGTGAGTCTATTGCCATCTTCCGGGCACTATTGTTGACTCAGGCCATTCATCTGAGCCTGAGTCTGGGCTGTATATATCTGTCTGATGTTAAACAGTCCTATTCCTTAGTCGCCTTGTACGACACCGCATGGGAAGAGATGGGGTGGTCCAAATTCTACTCTGCCGGGAACCACGCGGCATAATTTACAGAAAAAATATATATGCAATTACTTATAAAATATATACAAGAGTATGCTAAATATATAAAAACTACTAAATAGCGGCTTGATTGTTATACCGTATAAAAAAATAAAAAAAGTGTATCTATCACTATAATTTTTGTTGTTACATTTAAAATCAAAAGATAAAAAGTAAACACAGCATTTTCAGTGCTTTGATGAGTGGATGTGATAGATAACCGTGCACACCTGCTGGTTAAGTGTTATCTCCCCAATTCTTTCACGCATAATAACACAAACCCACAATGGAGGTTTTCTTACTGGACATGCAGTCATATTTTGAAGAAAGGATGGCTAAGTTCGAGGCTAAATTGCAAGACAAGCCGTCAACCACTACAGACAGCCTGCCGTAAGAGTTTGCAGCATTTAAAGGTTTCGTGTTACAAAGTCTTAAGTCACTTGCCCAGGGGCTTGACACTTTGGCTCGGGAGGTGGACAATTTGGAAACACGGAGCCGTCGAAAAATGCTTCTCTTACATGGCATCGCAGAGAGAAGAGGAGAAGACACATCCGTAGTGGTCAGTGACACTATTAAAGAACACCTACGCCTGGATTCTTTTTCTTCTAATGACGTCACGCGGAGCCATATGAAGGATGGGACGACAAACTACCAGTGAGAAGCCCAGGGCTATACTGGTTGAGCTACAGAACGTCGCAGTGAGGGACAGTATATGGTTTTCTAAAACTAAATTAAAAGGTACAGGAATCACTTTTTCCGAATTCTTAACCAGGTCGCGGCATAGTGCATTTATGGCTGCTCGTGATAAGTTCAGTGTTAATAAATGCTGGACCAGAGAAGGCTCCGTATATGTACTTGGCCCGGATGGGAACCGGCATCGAATCCATACGCTCCGTGATCTTGAGAAAATAAAGTTTTTTTTTTTTTTTTTTTTTTTTTTTTTTTATATAGGACACGCCAACTTGACCTCACCTCGCCTGATGGTAAGCTAAAGGCAAAGTCTCAGGAAAGAGGGTCACCATTACAGACACTAAGTGCTACAATGGTGGCACTCAGCTTGGCGGCCTCATCAGATGCTTTTTCACGCCCCGCTTAAAGGCCCCGGGACTGTAGGAAGAAGGAAACACGTGTGCTGGTAATGAATTCCAGGTCTTGGTGGTGCGGCAAAGAAAAGAGTCTCCGAACCGCTTGGTTCTTGCTCGTATATTCTGCACAGTGTGAGGGTGATATCTAAGGCCTGCACGTGTTGTCCTATGTAGGAAAGGAGATGGTGGGATTAGTTGGAAGAGCTCGTCAGAACACTCACCGTGGTAGAGACGGTAAAATACAGCCAAGGAAGCAATATCTCTACGCATCTGCAAAGGCTCGAGGGTGTTCGTGACCTCAGGGTTCCCAATAATTCGGACCGCGCGTCGCTGCAACCTGTCGAGAGCATCTAGTAGGTATTTCGCGGAGCCATCCCAGAGATGCGAGCAGTATTCCACGCAGGAGCGAATTTGTGTCTTATAGAGAAGACACCGCTGCTCCGGCGTGAAAAAACGTCTCACTTTGTTTAGGAGTCCGAGTTTCCGCGAGGCTGTTTTGATGATGCTCTCGATGTAATTTCTGTTATTCAGTTTGCAGCGAATATCCATGCCTAGGATATAGAGATTGTCCTGCAGTGGAAGTGGCGTGCTCTGAAGAGTGGGAAGGGGAAGGAAAGAAGATACCTTTGCTGTGAACGCACAAGCCTGCGTCTTCTTGGCATTGAACTCGACCATGTTCTCGGAGCCCCATTGAGAAATGTGATTCAAGATCCGGTCCAGTTCAGTGACAAGAAGCTGTCTTTTTTCCACGATATCAGACTGTTTGGCCGCAGGTTGTCCGTGATAACTCCCGTGTACGGTGCTATCGTCTGCATAGCAATGTATGCTGCCGGTGGACAGCATGTCGTTGATATGCAGAAGAAAGAGAGTGGGAGATAATACAGACCCCTGCGGTACGCCAGCATTTATTTGCAAGAACTCCGAAGCCCGTCCATCACAGAGGACGCGGATACGGCGCTCCTGCAGGAAACTAGCAATCCAGTTGCACAGTCTAGGAGGCAGACCAAAGGCTGGTAGCTTGGAGAGAAGCGATTTGTGCCAGACTCTATCGAAAGCTTTGGCGATATCAAGACTAATTGCCAGTGACTCGCCGTGCTTGTCCATAGCCTCACCCCAAAGATGGGTAACGTATGCTAGAAGATCACCCGTTGACCGTTTCGGCCTGAAGCCATATTGCCGGTCATTAATTAAGGAGTGATCCTCTAGGTGACGCATGAGCTGTTTGTTAATGATGTGCTCGAAGACCTTGCACAGCACTGAGGTGACGGCTATGGGTCGATAGTTGGCTGGCTCTGAGCGATCCCCCTTCTTGGGGATCGGCTGTACATTCGCCTCTTTCCAAGCCGAAGGCACTGTACCCGAGCTGTAGGACAGTCGGTACAGCCGCGTAAGCATCGGAGACAACTCCGCTGCACATTTTTGTAAGACCACCGCTGGAATACCATCCGGGCCACTGGCTTTCCGGACATCGAGTGATTGAAGCACCGCACGAACATCGCATTGCCTGATACGTATTTCAGGCATTACGTGGTCACCATTGGGTAGTGTCGGCGGCTGTATACCGCAATCATCGACTCGGGAATTGGCCGCAAAGAGATTTACTAGCATATTGGCTTTCTCTTGCGGTCCATGGGCCAGGGATCCATCAGGGTAGCGCAGCGGTGGCAGCGAAGGCTGACAGAAGTTGGCCTGCACGGCTTTGGCCAGTCGCCAGTATCCACGGCTGCCCGTGGGATGTGCCACTAGCTCTTGACCAAGCCGCGCAATGCGCAGGGCATCCGCTTTGACGTAAGCCCTCTTGCAGACCTTTGTGGCTCTGTTGTACGCCGCCTTGAAGTGGCTCACATTGGGATCGTGCGTGGCACGCGCCCTCACCCAAGCGCGATACGCGGACTGCTTTTGATCAACAGCCCCCGCACACTCGCGCCCGAACCAAGGGCGCACTCCTCGGGCACCGGTGACATCAGTGTACGGAATATAGTATTCCATACCCAGACCGATCTCACCGGCAACAGCAGTAGCACAATCCGAGGGTTTCTTACCTTCAAAGCAGCGTTCAACCCACGGGATGGACGCAAAATAGTTGCGCAGCCCATCCCAATCTGCTGACGAGTAGTGCCAGAGACGCCGCTTCCCCTGCACGGGTCGTGAAGGCGCTATAATTGGCACCTTGGAGCAGACCAGACAGTGGTCGGAATTGCCTAAAGCGGCTTGTACCGAAACACTGTACAGGTCTGGGTGACTCGTCAGCAGAAGGTCTAGCAGAGAGGGTGCTAGGCCCGACCTTCTTGGTATTCTAGTGACCTCGTGTACCAATTGGGTCAGGCCATGCGCCAGAGCAAATGCATGGGCGGCTCTTCCCGCATGGTCTGTTTTGGAGGAGCCCAACCAGGTTTCGTGGTGGGCGTTAAAGTCCCCCAAAAATACCACTTCGGCGTTCGGAAACCGTTCCTGCGCATCATCTGCCGCCTGACTCAGATATTCAAAGAGTCGAGTTGTCTCAGCATCTCCTGTATGGGAACGGTAGAGGCACACATAGATCTGACTCGTAGAGCCATGGTCTACGTGTACCCATAGGGTTGAAAAGGATGGGTCCTCAAGGCAGCGCAAACGGCGACAACAAACATCCGCCCTAACAAACACGCACACCCCGGCTTTTGCACGGAAATTTTCCTCGATAACATAGCCGGGGTAAAGCAAGTAGGTCGTGTCATCAGGGCGGCCTATTTGTGTCTCCGTGAGAAAGAGCATATCTGGTTTCGCCGTCTCAAGGTGTTGGTGGACGGCGTTGAGGTTCGCATGGAGTCCACAGATGTTAGTGGACTCCACCTCAAATAGCGAGCTTGTGGGAGTCTGTAGAGCCGCTGTGTTGCCCAATACTCTTAAATGCGCTGCCATGATGAAAAGGAGAAAAGGGCGTGAAAAAAAGAGGTGATTGTCGTCGCAGCACCGCGTGACAAAGTGCGGGATATTGGTTTTGTCTATGATTATGAGGCATGGCGTGAGCCGACACGCCGTACGGAAGGGCCCCCGTACCCCCCCGAATATGGTCGCCTGGCCCCCACTTCCGGTCACCAACCGGCACGACGAGCCATACCGGGATTATGCGCGGTCTGGTGAGGCAGCCTTCCAGGGTGGTTAGTCCCAGTTGGGCCTCTGTACTATACCGCGGGCGGCCAGCGGCACCACCGTTTCTACGGGTCTCCCTGACCGGCGCGTCGCCCCGCACCATCCTCACTAGACTACGCCAAGACCCACTGGTCCCACTAGTGCTGCAACCACCATCACCCCTACCCGGCTATGCATTTGCTGATCCCTGAACGCAATCCAACCGAAATTGAATTACTATGAAGGGTTTTTCGCAATATTGCACGGTGGTACCAACCCGGTCGAAATTTGTGACAAATTTGTGCCGTCAAATCTCTACCACCAGTAGACCGATAGTGAAAAGACTGCTGTTAAAATTACCACTGTAAAGACACGACGGGTAGTAGCGAAAAAATAAGGGCTTCACGGATAGTTATAGCTATATTGGGATCTATTGTCGGGTAGTTTGTCGGGTACTTGTCTGTCGTAGATGTCTATTATAGATGTAAACGTTTCTTGGCCATAGTGAGAGAATTATAACAGATTCTGTCGTGATTTGTTTTTAGATAGCTGTTTTTACCTTATTTATTTTTAATTATTTTTTTTGTTGATCGCCGAGGGAATCTGTAAATGTCCTTATTATTATTATTTTTTTTTGTTTTCTTTTTCCACTATGTAACATAAATTTTCAACGATTATTTCTCACAACTCTTCGATCTGGGACACTGAATGTATCATGGTATTTAAGTAATTGCAAATCAAGTACAATAACAATTGAATTGCATCTACTCTGATTAAAGTCGGAAAAGAGATCAACTTTTAGACAATAATAACAATGTACTGCCCTTGATCTGTGTTGTAGGTCAAAGTTGTCACCAAGTTGTCACAGAGGAATATCGCGTTCCATGTACTAGGTCTAAATGTAACAAGAAGTGATGCTTTTGTTTGTTTTTTTTCTTTTTATAAGTATTAGCCTTTTTAGTAGTTCATGCTTCTACTGTTAATGCTATTTTGATACCACATACTTGGAACATTTGTACGAATATTTTGTTGCCCGGCATGAATTCTGTTAGTTCCTTACTGCTTTATTTATCAGTATCCTTTTAATAACTATCTATAGATAGTATTCGATCAAACATGTTTCTCTTTCTAATTTTGTTTCTGTTTTTGTTATAAATGCTTTCCATTATTGTAACACGCAACTAGCGGGTGGACAGACTGCAGGTATTCTTGTGTATATATATATATATATTCAAGTATTATTGTAATTTATTTTTATTGTACTTACTGTATTGACACACATACACACGCACACACACACACGCACACACACACGCACACACACGCACACGCACACGCACACGCACACACACACACACACAAACACTATTAATGGTTGATTTAAATGATGATAGCTTATTTTCTACCGGAAGCTTAAACGATAGCACTGTAAGCGACCGGTCACCGTCACTCGCAGACACTCTTCGGTCTCAATTTTTGGATGTCCCGAGGAATTTCAATGTAGTGTACATAAATGCTCAAAGCATTCCTGCTCATTTCTCGGATATGCTGGCGACCTTTGACTGTGAAAATATTCACGCTATTGTGGTCACTGAGTCTTGGTTAAAACCCTGTCTTCCAACTATTTCTTACTCTCTCCCAGGTTTTCAGCTTATCAGGAATGATCGTACGAATAACACCGGTGATGGTTACGGTGGTGTGGCCATATACCTGCGGTCTCAAATTCCTTTCGTTGTTGTTGGTGCCTCACCACAACCACCGCCATCCAACTCCGGTGAATATTTACTCCTAGAGCTGAAACTCAATCATACAAAAGTTTTACTTGGTGCATTCTATTCTCCATCAAAACGCCTGAACTATTTTGAGGCTTTTGAAGATATGCTAGAAACATTTGTTTATGCTTACGAGCATGTCATCTTAATGGGAGATTTTAATACCTGCCTTCCACTTAATGACTCACGTTCTTCCTCCCTACGGCGCATTGCAGAATCATGTAATCTATCCATTCTTCCTCTGAATGCCACTCACCATTGTCCTAACTGTACCCTGTCTCTTCTCGATCTGGTCTTAGTTTTTTCACCCAATCATGTAGCTAAACATGGCCAGTGCAATGCTGACGCCTTCTCTTATCATGACTTAATCTATCTTTCTTACCGAATCCGACCGCCCAAACCAAAACCTAAAATTTTATTACAACGCAATTTCAACGCCATTAATTTAAAAAATCTCCATGAGGATGTTGTCAAGATAGACTGGGGCACTCTTTTAATGTCAAATTGTGTCGATACTAAAGTGAAGATCTTAACGTCTAAAATATCACAACTTTATGACATACACGCACCCATGCGAGCCATTAAGTTAAAACATTTGCCTGCACCCTGGCTTACCCAGGATATTAAAGATCTTCTATCTAAAAAAGCTGCAGCTAAGACCAGGTATAAGTTTCGTTCCACGCAAGTGAATTGGGATAGATATGTGACCATTAGAAATCACTGCAACAAGGTGTGTAGGAATGCACAACGCCAACACATTCATACCTCGGTTGAGAATGGAGATCCAGCTAAAATCTGGAAGTTTCTTAATACATTAGGAGTTGGAAAATCACGGTCAGATTCTATTCCTAAAGACTTCGATATAAATTCACTCAACGTACACTTTTCTGCTGCGCCCAATTTTGATGGGCCTATAAAAAAAATACATTACAACATCTTTCATCTGTTCCAACTCTTAAATACCCACCTTTTAGCTTCGATCAATTAACCGCGTGTGATGTTAAAAAGAGCATAATAGCAATTTCATCCAATGCTGTGGGCAACGATTGTGTCAGCAGGAATATAATCTTACCTATTCTTGATGAGATCGTGGACATTCTCTGCCATATCTTTAATCACTCATTATCCTGCGGCATTTTTCCGTCTGCGTAGAAAGATGCTCAAATAATTCCTTTACCAAAAAAATCCAAACCATGCTCGTTTACTGATTACCGTCCGATATCCATCCTTCCATTCCTTTCCAAAGCCTTTGAGCGACTCGTCCATACTCAACTTAGTTCTTTTCTGAATAAAAATGAACTTCTCAACCCATTTCAATCTGGTTTCCGAGGCGGACACAGTACGACCACAGCATTGGTTAAGATAACTGATGATATAAGAAAGGGCATGGATAGTGGTAGACTTACTTTATTATCTTTACTTGATTTCAGTAATGCTTTTAATACTGTAGATTTCCACATCCTGCTTGGTATACTCAGCTCTATTAACATATCTCCAACGGCTATTGAATGGTTTCGTAGTTACCTGTTCGGTCGCCGGCAACGTATACGCATCGAAGAATCTTATTCTTCTTGGTGCAGTACTACAGCTGGCGTACCGCAGGGTGGCGTTTTATCTCCCTTACTCTTCGCAATTTTTATAAATACCATCTCTGAAAAACTTGTTTCATCCTACCACCTTTACGCCGATGATCTGCAAATCTATACGCAAGCTCCCTCAAGTGACTTAACTAGAGCTATTTGTACGATCAACATGGATCTGGAGCATATTTCCGAATGGAGTAAAAATTATGGACTGACGGTGAATCCAACAAAAACACAAATAATTGTAGTAGGTGGTCAGCAGCTGATCTGTAGAATCTACTATAGAACACTAATATAAAAAATCTTCTCATATTCACTTATTATTTTATTTATCTATATTTCATATTTGTATACTATGTAATTATTCATGTAACACACTATTTTATAAATGTTGACAAATTACACCAACACTCACTTATATACTTTAATTCCTGTCCATCCTAAGGTTGCCTGGAAGAAATCACTTTAAGTGATAAGGCCGCCCATTGTGCATTTAACTGTAACTTTAATTATGTCAGTAAATTTTTTTATAATATTGGTGTGCAATAAAGAATTATCTATCTATCTATATATAATATCGTATAATAATTCTGAGTTAGAGAAATAACTTACGTTATCAGGTTCTGGAGATGCTGAACAAAGACCAATCGGCAGAAATTACGGGCATCACTAATGACCAGCTTTGCAATTCTTGAAGCACACCGCTCCGATAGCCTTGATAGAGATTGCTATTGGTCGGATTGGGCGATGTCACTGGAGATCGACCAATGACAATCTTTAGCGCTGTGCTTGACGCTGTGCTTAGACAATTGCACAGCAGGCCATTCATTATACTGACCACTGACCGCTATATCAACAAATTATCGGAAGAAACTATGTTTTTTTGGCATGACACGCCAATTTTGTAATGTTTTAGAGATTCTGGGCTGTATATATCTGTCTGATGTTAAACAGGTCTATCCCTTAATCGCCTTGTACGACACCACATGGGAAGAGATGGGGTGGCCCTAATTCTACTCTGCCGGAGACCACGCGGTACAAAAATGTACTTTCAGTTATTTAGATTATAATATTTTTGCCGTGTCTATAAATATATTGTCAAACACATTTTCATACAAAAAAAATTAAAAACTCAACGAGAATATTCTTTCGTCATATTGGCTGAAAATAAATCAAGACATTTTAATAATTTTATTAGCTTATATATATCTAATAATACTAATCTGGTAGGTAGGTATGTTATAATAAGTCTTGAGAACTCAATAAAAGGGCTTCTTTAAACTAGATATGTGGGGGTGACAGGTGGAGCCACCTGTCACCCTGGCAGAAGCAGGCCGCGGCGGTGGCGCGCCCAGCGCGCCTCCCCGTTTCCGGGGTCGAGTTGGGGACTATGTAGTCCCCACACCCGAGACGAGGGCCAGATCGCGAGAGATGGCCCTGGGTCGGCCGGGGTGCGAGGGATATGCCTGTCAACCTCACCTTCGGCAACCAAAACGACCCACAGGCGGCGTGCGTTTTAGTCGGTTCGAGTCCGACATAACCTCCTCCACCGGCTCCGGTGGGGAGGTATCCGTGGGGATTTTGCGCACGTAAAAAAAAAAAAGGCTTTACGAAGTATTTATCGAGCTGAGTTTTATTAGTTAATATATTAAAAAGGCAATAAAATATGGGTAAAAGTAATGAAACAGATTTTACTTATTGTTTAACAGTAGGTGAATTATTTTCATTTTATAAATTTAAATATATTATAAAATATACATTTACTCCCGCTCGTTTCTGGGGCAAAGAATGGCCATTGCTATTCAGCGAGGCAACGCTGCTGGTAGCACAATGGGCACCTTTACGCCGGAAACCATACTGAGCGGGTTATTTGACGTGATATAATCACGTTTGACGAAATTTTCGATTGTAAATAATATTATGACATTTGTGATTATTAATTGTATTGTTATCTATACTTATTATAAAAAAGTAACGGATTTTATTATTTACATAATGATTAACTTGAGCTCCACTCCGATTACTTTTGCTTAATTTTGATTTCCCCTGTGATTTTTCTCTTCTCGCCACAGTGTGAGATCGATGGACGGTAGTTGATCACACGATGTGAGTTGGTTGCTGCGAAAATAAAATATTTAATCTTTACTGTATCCACGATCCAGACAAGAGACGCTACCGGGTAAAATATACCACAGTCATTTCTACTTCTTACTTTTTGGTCCTAGCAAATCGTTTGACCAAACTTTTATTAATTAAAGATCAAATGCTATAATGATCCCTGATAATATTCTGCCAAATAAAAATTTGACGAAATGACTAACTGCGTGCTTAATTTATTCCAAAATTTGCATTGGTGTAAACAAAGGTAGCTAAATTTTGTTTGGGTAGTGAAATTTTGGCAAAATCTTTTCGACAAAATGGTAGGATCCCAGTCAACACACACTCAACACAACGTCCAAGCTAGATTTAGCGGATAGAAACGGTATCTTTCAGAAGCTGTGAGGAAAAGAAGGCGAATACGTCATGATACGTCGTCTGTGAATTAATTAGTTAAATTACTGTAGACTTAGTCTGAAAGACCATTGCTAGCTGGGTCTTATCCCAGAACCAGAACAGAAGTGCTTCAGGACGATATTTAGGACCAAGGAACCCCTAATTTGAAGAAATACTAGGTGCTGACAATTTATTCAAGGTTTTCATTTTGTCGCAGAGGAAACAACGCACACAATACATCATTGTATATCTGGTATTCTTTATTACAGAGTATCTTCCTGATATAATAAGGAGAATATATCCCGTCTCCTCATTTCAAGTGTTAGGTCAAAGGCGACAAAAGTAACTCACTCGACAGATATTAGTCGGAAAGCTTTGGGTTGCATGTGATGTACTCCATTAGTATTATCGCACAATAAGCGTGCCATATTCGCGCCTTTGCGTATTGTCGCTAGTTGACCTGAAAACAAATAACACCAAGATAACGTTTATTTAAGTAATGCTATTTTTCAACTGCATTAGTTGCAATTACTAAGGTATTCAGCTAGACAACGTTTGCCAAAGTTTTAATGATTTTTCTCTTTTTATTATTTCTAATTCGCATAGATCAAATTTATATTTTGCAATATTTTTGGTTTTTCGACGTAATTAATAAAAAAAATATCAACAAGCAACAAAAATGTCGTAGCTAGGTTACTATATAGACACTGAAATCACAGTAATAATATAATTCTCAAATATGTATCTCATATAAAATATGAGATACATATTTGAGATCTTCTTCATCTTTAGAATCTTTAATTTTTTTTAATGAAAAGTGCTACGCAGACGAAGTCGCAGGTACGACTAAAAATAATATCATAATAGAAATACTCACCGGGAGTAAAAGCAATATCTGGATCAGCTCTATTCTCGTAAAAATATCTGTCTCCGACTCGCGTCCTGTAGAACTGTTTTATCAATATGCATAAGAAAGTAGGCCCAGCCATTGCTCCAGGCACATTATACTCCAAAGAACCTCCGACTACAAGGTCTATATCTTCAAGTGATGCATACAAGTGTTGTAACATGGCTATGTTCTAAACAAAAGATAATTATAATCAATATGTATTGTGAATACAGGGTGTCAGTGTCTTATTAACCCTTCTGGAGATCAAACCGTACGCTTTCGGGATATAAACTAAATTAGAAGGATGAGTAGTTCGGTCCACCGGCTCTGAGGTTAGCGTTTAAGATGCAACTAGGAATAATGCTATTATGATGATAACGACTAAATCTTTTGTCGCACATTTTAATGTATTTTAGTATTTGCTAATCACATACCTCAACTGATATGTATTCCCGCATATCAGAATATGTCTTGGGAACGGATAGGTTGCAGGCGGCACGGGCGTCGAGGTAACTTCCAAGACCGTGGTCGCGACCTCTTTGAATATCAGCCGCTCGTAGGTCGTCACCAAAAGTATTGTTTCCTCTGTAAATGCAATTAATGCTAACTATCATTGTCCTGGCGTGGGAGTGGGGTCACGATCCCGAACCTGAAGAAATTCAGGCCGTGAGATCCCGGCTCCACAGGGACATGGCGGCAGAATGAAGTTACGACTTGGGCCACCAAGCGCAGGGCGCGCCGTAGTAGCGGCGGTAAGACCCATCATGGGGGAGTGGCTAGAGAGGCCACACGGCAGCCTCTCGTACTGTCTGACGTAGATGATCACCGAGCACAGGTGCTTCGGGCAGTATCAGCGTCGGGTGGACAAAGAGCCAACAACCGAGAGCCAACACTGCGATGCGAGCGAGAACTCGGGACTGCACACTCTCACCAAGTGCCCGGCATGGGAGACGACGAGACGGAAGCTAGTCCTAGGAGTGAGAGTTCTCACGCTCGCCACCTTGCTCGTGGCGATGGTTCGCTGCGCTGATGCGTGGGCGACCGGTGCCTCCTGCGAGCAAGTAATGCTCGTGAAGGAGCAGGCGGGGCGGGAGCGACGAAGGATCGCAAGCCTGTTAACCTCACCTTCAGCAGCCAAGAACGACCCACAGGCGTCGTGCCTTTTGGTCGGTTTAAGTCCGACATAACCTTTCCCCCCAGGCTTCAGTAGGAGGGGTATCCGTGGGAAGATTGCGCACGAAAAAAAAAACTATCATTGTCCTCCGATTCTTTTCCAAAATCTTTGGTGACTCCATCCAAGTATAACAACTAAATGTCCGAATTACCATTACTTGTTATTCGTAATGCAACTGCCACAGATCTCCAGAACCTACTTTTTTTTTTTTTTTTTTACGTGCGCAAAATCCCCACGGATACCTCCCCACCGGACCCGGTGGAGGAGGTTATGTCGGACTCGAACCGACTAAAACGCACGCCGCCTGTGGGTCGTTTCGGTTGCCGAAGGTGAGGTTGACAGGCATATCCCTCGCACCCCGGCCGACCCAGGGCCATCTCTCGCGATCTGGCCCTCTTCTCGGGTGTGGGGACCACAGAGTCCCCAACTCGTCCCCGGAAACGGGGAGGCGCGCCACGCGCGCCGCCGCCGCGGCCTGCTTCTGCAAGGGTGACAGGCGGCTTCACCTGTCACCCCCAGGCCGGCGCTCATGGGGGGCGGAGGTCGTTCATCGACCTCCGACGCCCGAGTTGCCTTCGTGCGCGGGCAGCTTGTCTAGCGATCCTTCGTCGCTCCCGCTGCCGCTCCCGCCCCGCCTCCTCCTTCACGAGCATTACTTGCTCGCAGAAGGAGGCGCCGGCCGCCCACGCATCCGCGCAGCGAACCATCGCCGCGAGCAAGGTGGAGAGCGTGAGAACCCTCACTCCCAGGGCCGCCACAAGCTCCCGCCTCGGCGTCTCCCACGCCGGACACTCGGTGAGCGTGTGCGGACCTGAGTCCTCGCTCACGTCGCAGTGATGGCACTCGGACGTTGGCTCTTTCTGCATCCGTCTCCAGAACCTACTCGTAAATCAACGATAATTGAACCTATTTCACTTAGGTTCACAATATTTCTATTGAAAGCTTCAAAAATTTATTCATGAAAGTCATTAGTGGTGTAAAAATTATCTCTACAAGAGATCAATCAAAATATAAAGTTAAAACATTGTAAACAGACTACGAAAAATTTATACTATTGTAACTTTTCCGTAATTGGTGCAGCTTTCCACCAATATATGGCACTTGTAGTAGTTAAAGAATTTATTTAAAAAACTTGGCTGAAAGGTATTGGTGGGTCCCACTACACAGGAGAGTAGTACCTAATTTTCCTTGTGCTAAGAGATGTACTTAATGATTCTTATGCTTTGTGCGCATGTATGATATTTTGAATACTACTTACTTGAAAAAATAGTTCGTTAATTCAGCAGACCAGTATTGATTGCTTGCGCTCATTTTTTCAAAAGTAAGACCTCTAACTAGTTTGTTCAGTCCATCGTCGATTTCCAGCAGCTGAGGTTTGTTCAGCCAGTCACTTAAACGCACCACTTGAACATGTTTATGATTTTTTGGTAACAGCCTGTACAAAACAATTTTTTTTTTATATGTGTGGCTCGTTTCGATATAAATCTAATTTCATGATATAAATATATATTTGACCAACATTATTATAGATATTATGTTGAGATAAGTGTGATAAATTTGAAATAATTACCAATTTATCACAATGTAAAAAATTGGTAATTTTAGTAAATGTGATAAATTGGTAATTATTAATAAATACCAATTTATTACATTTACCTATTCATATACATAAACACATCATATTATTATTAATAATTACCAATTTAACACATTTACCTATTCATATACATAAACACATCGTATTGTTATTAATAATTACCAATTTATCACATTTACCTATTCATATACATAAACACATCATATTATTAACCATAATTACCAATTTATCACATTTACCTATTCATATACATAAACACATCATATTATTATTAATAATTACCAATTTAACACATTTACCTATTCATATACATAAACACATCATATTGTTATTAATAATTACCAATTTATCACATTCACCTATTCATATACATAAACACATCATATTATTAACCATAATTACCAATTTAACACATTTACCTATTCATATACATAAACACATCATATTGTTATTAATAATTACCAATTTATCACATTCACCTATTCATATACATAAACACATCATATTATTAACCATAATTACCAATTTAACACATTTACCTATTCATATACATAAATACATCATATTGTTATTAATAATTACCAATTTATCACATTCACCTATTCATATACATAAACACATCATATTATTAACCATAATTACCAATTTATCACATTTACCTATTCATATACATAAACATCATATTATTATTCATAGTTACCAATTTATCACATTTACCTATTCATATACGTAAGCACATCATATACATGGAAATGCACAATTGGTGGCCTTATCGCAAAAAGCGATTTCTTCTAAGATTGTGTGGTTTGACATTATGAAGTGAAGTGTTTTTGATATTCATAGGCAAAAGTTGACCGTTATATTTTGTGATCATACTTTACTGCAGTATCATAAAAGAACACATATACATTTAAGTATAGATAATTTGGTGTAGGTACTTACTGCAGAAGTCCACGAATAAGGTTATGAAAATGCCTAAAAGCAGCAGCAGCGTGCTCATTAATAATTGAAGGGTTCACATTGGGATTATAGTCGTCTACATAACCTTTGGCTCCCGGATAGATCAATTTATTCTGCACCATATTTTCGGATCCTTACGACATATTGAATCATTATTGATTACACGTTTATATAAGAATATCGACTTTTTGACAGAAATAATATATCAGTATCAAAATAATCGGGATATTTACCATGTTGCATTGTTTTGAGTTTCTGATATTTTGGTGCTGTTGCAAGTACCATGATCAAAGAGGAACTGGAAGTATTGGCGGTGAACAGAGAAAAAGCTTTTTAGGAGAAAATATATCGATCTACCCTCTTTCGAGTTCTTTTACTACGTGTATCTGTACTTTGGCGGAAACACGAAACAATGCAACATGGTAAATATCCCGATTATTTTGATACTGATGTGAGTGACCATGATAGTTTAAATAGAAATAACATATGTTATGTATCCGGTGCACTTCATCGATATATATTTATTTTACTTATAATAATCAACAATTTAGTAAAATAAGGGAAATCTACCTATATTTTAGCAAATAATGGTATACTTACCAAGAAGAATAGGTAAATATTCATAATAGTTGATGTGTTGCATTTGTGCAATGTGAATGCGTCTTGCTTCTTGAAAAAGTGTCTCATCGTTCCAGTGTGGGTTCAGAGACGCTAGTTTATCTGCTATACGATTGTGTTCACGAAGCAAAAGAACTTGCAGTACCGTTAGTTGGGTATTTTGATTCACGCGAATATCGCCTGCAAAAGAAAATTAATTCAAAATTATAAAAAAATCTACATAGTGCTGCATTGAAATAAATAGCAGGCATATTACACAGTCGAATGGTAAAGAATCGATTAGGTATCATAGACAAAATTTAAATACCGCTCTCATTATTTGGTGATAAAACCGCCTGCTGTTATTTTGTTCTGAACGAATTATCAAGATACTCGTACTGCCTAATTTATCACTTTGGTTGACGGACAGAAATGACGGAACTTTTAAAACTTGTCCGGCATTATTTCGTCAGATTTATCCTATTCACGTTATAGTTGGACATGATTATAAAACCGTACCGTTATTTTATTGTCTATTAACCAATAAATCATCATTTACGTATAGTATTTTGGGTATTTAATTATATCTATACTATAGTTGCGGCACGCTATGATATCTCTTTTTTGGTGTGCTTAATATTGGACAACGAACTGTTAGACGAATAACTCAAGAAAAATATGGTGAGACTGGTACCGAAGCAAAAAAACATCACACACCAAAAAAGAGAAAACGAGTAAAACCAGTCGTGTCAAATCGGCCATCATAGCGTGCCGCAACTATAGCCTCTAATATTTTAAAGCTGCAGAGTTTGTTGGTTTATTTGTTTGAACATGCTAATCTTAGAATCTACTGGTACGAATTGAAAAATCTTTTTAGTGTATAGTCCGTTTATCAACGAAGGTTTTAGACTATATATCATCACGCTACTACTTAAGGGGAGGAGCAGTGATCGTAAATGTCAACAAATCCAACAGATTTCCATTCATTATTTTAAGATTTAAAAATTACGGGCGCAAGGTAAGTAAGTATGTTTAAAATATGGCACGGGCGAAGCCGGCCGATTCAGCTAGTAGGTATGTATAACTTTAGGCGTGGTTAATTATTTCGATATAAACTTACCAGCTAAATAGCAGGGTTGATTGTTTGACTGCACTGGACAAACGTAGGTGGCGTTAAGTGATTGTGGGGGCCACTCCTGACCCTTTCTGACTAGTGTCGACAACCTTCCACGTTTTCCGGCTCGAAGACGAGCGTTGTAAGCTTCACTGTTACCGTACACTATTGACAGATCCATAAAAGCTGTTACAGCTGTTAACTGCAGACAATATAGAAGTATATACCTATTGTAAGTAATCACAATCACTTATATATTTAGTCGAATGTAATAATGTCTAGCATAAATCTCTTTTAATCCCTATTGAACTGCTCCTTTTCTATAATTATATTTCTATAATAAACATACATATACAATCCACATATAATAAATTTAAAATAAAACCCTTCATAGCAATACCACTGTTTTACCACTGACACAGCAAAAAAATGACAATGGTGAAAATTAGCAGAATCGGGGCCTACTGGGCCCCGATTTTGCTAATTTTATGTCAAATACAGTATTTGACAAAATTTATGTCATGCTGAAAATTATATTGTTTACCCTACATATCCCAACCACTGCACGCATTTCAATGAATGATAACTCAAATGTAAGATATTCATCTTCCGAGTCTTATACGATCTTTACAGCAGCCGTCGTCGGTTTTAAATAATTTATGTGTTTATAAATTACATTTGAAGTGGCACTAGTGTACCTACTAATATTCAGTAACCGAACAAATCCAACCCTTAAATTTATCAATTCCTTACCTGTTGAGCGGGAGCATTGGGAGCTGTACATCCTTCGGCCCTAGTTGTTCCAGTTCTTTCAAAGTACATGCAGCGTTTACCATCCATCCAGTGTATCGGATCATTTGGTGGTAACAATATCGGAGCACAAGTATGGTTTTTATTTGTGCCAGGCTTGTCACAACATTCATCTATGGGAATTTCTCCTTCTTAAAATGTAGTGCCAGATGAGAATTTATTGTGTTATTACTATCGCAAGTGGAACAAAAGAACTAAAGAAGAAACGATGAAGCAAAAGATATAGACTTTTACGTGGGTTATACAATATAAAAAGTCAATACAAACATAAGATTTTGTGAGTCTTCAATTTAAAAACTTTCATTAAAACATAATGTTATGTAATACCTACCTTTTTGTTCGTGCACCACTCAGCGCCTTGGGTCTAAAGCGGGATGTAAGGTTACCATTATTAAGACATACTCCTCGCACCCTGGGTAACCTTGAGCCATCTATGGTTGAAAGATGGCCCCCTCGGGTGTGAGAAGTACGGTGTCCCCATCAAACCTAGGAAAGGGGAGAGCGAGCCTGCGATCGGCGTACCGCTCTCCACTGTGCCCTCTGCTAGGTATAGGGACATATGGCAAACCTCCGAGCCTAGAGGGCCGCTACCACCCTTCTGCACTTGCCATAGGTGGCAGTGTCTCTCTAGAGAAAGTGAGTAGTTACCGTGTCCGCCGCCGCCGTGGGCTTACACAACTCTCATTGTTAATACTTAAGAACTTACGTATCTGGGTAACATTGGCCGTGCGTGACATATCATGGGTGATTATTTGACCATATTGTGCCGCATTCAAGTTCCATTGTGGATCGACTACCAGTTTATTTCTGAAAAGCCGGAAACTCAGCTCACGAACATTCGGAAGCTTACTGCCGGTGACTGATCTTGGGAATGTGCTTATACCTCAAACAATTAAATATATGCTGTAATGTTTATTCAAATTAATCTATTATTTCATGTCTATAAAATCTCAGTAACTCTACCATGTAACATATATATCATGACATACACTAGCAACAACGTAGGTAGGTTTCATATTTAGGATTTGAAGATCCAAGCTTTTACAAAGTTTGAATAATTGAAATTCAAGAATTCAATTAATTTCTGTATTCTTTAGTTTGAAGTAAAATTATTTAACAGAAAAATATATATTTTTCCATAAACTCGTTTTTATTCTAGTTTTTTTAGTAAAAAAACAAAACTTAATTTAATTAAAAAATCACGAACAGTCAAACACAATGATATAAAGAACTTGACTGAATGTCATGACATAAACACGGGGTTCTTTTGCATGGGGTTAAAACTACACTTCTATGATCTTTTGACTCATATTACAAGCATTATCGAAATCTATTTTAAAAACGTTATCACTTTCGTATTTGTGGTGTGGAGGCCCTATAGAAACCAAGTAGAGTCCCCAGGTAGATCTTCAAATCTGACCTGATGCTTTGTATGTTCAAAAATATACTTTTTGCATTCAAGAACAATATATACATATTTTATTTGTACAAAATACTGTAGGTAAACTGTTCTTGTATAGTTTTTCTGCTGTATAGCTTACAGCAGAAAAACTATACAAGAAAATTTGTTCACTCGTCAGATTTTGAAAGATTCTTTTTCAAAATCTTCCTTTAAATCTGGTCTTCCAAATTATGACAGCCGCAAGCGAAATTGTTGCAATAAAATATTATTTGGTGTTAACTCATTTTAGAGTTACAGTAATGATTTTACAAAACAATAAAATACAAGTATATATACAATACAACAAAAAATTATATCAGGAATTATTTTACAAAAAAAAAACACGTTCAAGGTTATACATACCGTCAGCATAATTTGCCTTTGTCAATCGTACATAGGGCGTTTGGGCTGCACCCCAACTCGGTCTTTTAAGATTATTGCAAGAACCATCCATGGATCTATACCGAGAATTAGAGCACACTTGTGACGATGGACCGCAATTCGCATTGCCTTGATTAGTAAGGGATTCCCTTAATTCAGCAGGGCTACTAGAACTGCAAGAAACGTAACATAAATTACATATGACATCGCGCAATGGTATTACCGTGTAGATAGCATTTTTTTAAAGAATATTAGCAACCTCAATTACAAATATTCCCTCTGACCCCTCCAAATAAGCTAAATTACTAATGCCAGGAGCGGGTTCACGTCGGTAGTGTAATGGCCAGGATTCGAATCCGAGACCTTTCGATCGTATGGCCGACTCCTTAACCGCTCAGATTCGGTAGCTTAGTGGTTAAGAAGTCAAAATTTAGTTACGAGTATTATAAATAATATTTACATTTACAATACTATCCCTTACCTAGATTCATTTTGGTTAATATTCGGTGAGATTTGTTGCATCCAAGCACTTTCTATGACGCTACACACTAACAGTGTCCAAAATATCATTGATATCATCATCAGAGAGTCTCCGTTTCGAAAACGTAGCCGATATTACTTTTGTGTGTATCTATATCTATTAATAAAACATAAGAAAAATTTAACCACTGTGTATGTAAAAAAGAACATCGTAAAATCTTGAGTAGACTTACCCTAATAATAATAAAATCTAATTAAAAACACATCCGAAGACAGGTGGAGGACATGACAACCATTAAGTCAGGCGACCTGTTCTACTTCAGAGAAGATGAACAGGTCTCCCAGAGAGGTATCAGTTTTCTAGTAAAAAGGGAAATTATTAACAGCGTTGTTGAAATCGATAGTCGAACCGGGTAGCGTACCTTATACCAAAAATCACGAACAGTTGTTCGCTAAAGGTGATAAAGGTATATGCTCGGACCTCGCTTCGTGCCGAGGCCGTATATAAGGACATTGCTAAGGCAATGGATCAAACTGCTAAGGCCACTTACAACGTTGCTATGAGGGAATTCAATGGGAGTACAAGAACGCGGCGAGACGATCTTATGGAGTGGGTTACAGAAATCATAGGAGGCAAATGCTAGTCAACTTCCTTGAAGCACAGGGGTTCTTCGTAATGAATAGCTTCTTTAAGAAAAACCCCCACAGGAAGAGGACTTGGCAACGTCGGAACTCTGTGATAAGGAACTAGATAGACTTTTTCATAACGGACAGTAAGCAAATATTCAGAGACGTCTCTGTGATCAACAAATCTGGAAGCAATCACAGATTTATCCGAGGCTCTACCGAGACAATATCAACATCAAGGCTGAAAGATTCCGAACGATACGGTCTACTCTCCGACCTATGCCACTCCAAGTAGCTCTAGGGTTCGAAAAGTTCCAACTGTAGCATCAAATTCGTTTCGGAACGCTGAAAACCACTAGCGGCATGCATGAGAAAACCGACACAGTGGTCTAAATATTGCAGGAAGTGTCACGAAAGTTCTTTCCCGGAAAACACAAGCAGCGAGAATTCAAGTTCTCTCCTGAGACTCTCGAACTTATGAAAAAGAGACGTGTGTCATTGTGAAGTAATTCACACCGTCGTTTTCGTCAGATGAGAGATCCTTAAAACAACTAATTTAAAAGCTGATACGACGTGATCTCCGACGCTTCAACACTCACACCGACCAGGAGACGATTGAGCGAAATATGGGATTGAAAATGTTCAGTTGGGGAGGCCCCATCTGACGAAACTTAAAACAGCGGAGAGCAAAATGATTACCTCAAAGTTCGAGATTTTTCGAAATTGGAAACTCTATGAACAGCTAAATGCATCACGGACGAGTAAACCGACGGGGCACGATCACCGATATCGAGCAATGCGAGATATAGGCGGCTCTCAGATAACTGAAGAAGTACAGGTGTCCTGGTGATGACGGAATTACTACTGAGCTCCTTAAAACAGGCGGGGCTCCAATCCTGAAAGAGCTAGCAAGTCTCTTTAATTCCATCATCCAATTACTGTTCTTCAAAAAAGATGATAAGTATCTGCTGAAGAAATACAAGACCAATGTGCTCCATTTTATCCGATCTTCAGCCTTCCGCATCCAATCTGTCCTAACCACCATTTTCAGGTCGTCGTCAACGCACATTGGGTGGAGGCCTATGTCCAGCATTGGACTGCGGTGGCCAATTGATTGATTGATTAATTCCTTATAACTTACCGTTCTGACGTTTAGTAAAAAGTAACTAATTTGACTAGTCAGTATACCCTATTAAAAACACATAAATGACCTACACAACTTTAACTCTCAATATTTGTTTGAAAATACCTTCTCCCGCACGAGGCGTTTACAACACGGTTCAACTGCTAATGAGTTCGTTCTTATCAAACGCATTTTTATGTAAATATAATTATGTAAATCCCTTTTTTATTTGTAATGTAGAACCTATATAGACTGCTTTATCAAAGTTCAAATACAATCAATGTTACGAACGAAATAAATATAAGAAATAATATCTAGTATCCATAATAAAATTACACTGGGTTGTGAATTCGATATTTTCGAATATTAGATTGTTGTGTTACCGTCTGGTTTAAACTGTCTTTTTTCTTAGACATACGACATTTTTGTTGGTCCATTTTCCCCAAGTCATCATGAGTCAGTTTTCCGTTCTCCCCGTATATTGCCCTAGAAAATTCTATTCTGGGTAGTCTAAATATTAATCATCCTCGTCTGTCTATTTTTAATGTTGTTACACCAAGTGGCGGCAAGTTAAAATATATTTTTGTAATTCTGTTTAAATAAGGTAAGTGAGAAATATCCACAGCATAATCCGACTAAACTCTGTTGGTATCGCATCTACGCCTAATCTACGCTTGATCCCATATACGCCTTATAATATTCCTATGCCTATAATTTACGCTACATAAAAGTAAAAAAAAAGAGCGAATCAAGCAAAAATAATGTTTGCTCCTTCAGTTTATTGTAAAAGAATTTAAGTTATTCAGATCACTTTAATAAAACAGTTTACTCTGTATTAGTCTCCTGCGGGTATTTCAACCTCGTACATAGTAATCCGATCGCTCAGAAAGGAGAACGTAGATAAATTAGGTAAGTGGACATTGACAATACATACGTTTAGGGAGTAGTTGGTAAATACTTCGCAAAATGCCTATAAATAGTTGCTCAGATCTGATCTAAATTTGTACAGTCAATATCAGATCGAACTTGACGAATAAGTACTTAAAATTATCTAAATGCCTTGGTTTTCTACCCTTTTTTATTCTACTTAGGTGGCAGACAAGTTAAATCAAATCAAATCATTTATTTGCATAATACAGGTATTGGGATGATACGGTTATATGTGCATAGGTGCGCTGTACTATAACCTCTTAGTACAAGGTGTGCAAATATTTACATGCAATATGACAATTTTGGCATTCTTATTGATAATGAGAATTAATAATATAAAATTTAGTCACGTCAATATTAACAATGTCAAAATAATAAGGTTAAAAATGAATAATGTCAAAACAATCAATAATGTCAAAATTAACAATGTCAACTACATAAATTAAGAAGGATAATCACATTTATAGTCACGAGTACCTATTGCGTCTAAACGTACGACTACAAGCGCACGGCCCACCTGATGGAAAGTGGTTACCGTGGCCTATGGACGTGTGTAATACCAGAGAACGCCACACTCACGCTGCCGACCCTGTAATTCAGTCAGTGTAGAGGACAAAACAGGACAAGCCTTTAGTCATCCCACTGACACTGATTGATTGTTTTGATATTCAGTACACACCTTTTAATCAATAAGTTTGGTTTGCTTTTAATACCTTGGTTTCAAGATAGTTTTGAGACTTTTTAGTCAACAATTCAGTTAGTTCCCAGGTCATCATCAGTTCTGACGCTGGGTTGTACAATATACATGGGTTAAAATGTGAATAACGTTTTACAAATAAACGTATACGCCTTGATTTTACCACAGATAATATAATATAATTCTTTTAATAGTACCTAGGTATTGACTTAAAATAATGCAAACTTATCTCTATCTATTTTGATTACAAAAAAAAACCAATGTATTTTCAATTAAGTAGTAGGTAAAAAAAGGTGGTTGCCTGTAAGAAATTGCCGCAGAGCGATAAGGCCGCCATCTGTATGTACCACGGAATTTGTATCACTTATTCTAGTGTAATGTGTAATTGGTGTACAATAAAGACGTCATTATTATTATTATTATTAAATTACCTATGTGTACCTCGAATGAAAACTTGTCTTTATCTTTATTATATTCATGGAAATACTTTGCACAACTTTATAAAGTAAAGAAATACATAATCTAATTACTCTGAACCATACTTACTACCTTTTTTATTTTACGTGCGCAAAATCCCCACGGATACCTCCCCACCGGAGCCGGTGGAGGAGGTTATGTCGGACTCGAACCGACTAAAACGCACGCCGCCTGTGGGTCGCTTTGGTTGCCGAAGGTGAGGTTGACAGGCATATCCCTCGCACCCCGGCCGACCCAGGGCCATCTCTCACGATCTGGCCCTCTTCTCGGGTGTGGGGACTACAGAGTCCCCAACTCGTCCCCGGAAACGGGGAGGCGCGCCAGGCGCACCACCGCCGCGGCCGGCCTGCTTCTGCCAGGGTGACAGGCGGCTCCACCTGTCACCCCCAGGCCGGCGCTCATGGGGGGCGGAGGTCGTTCATCGACCTCCGACGCCCGAGTTGCCTTCGTACGCGGGCAGCTTGTCTTGCGATCCTTCATCGCTCCCGCTGCCGCTCCCGCCCCGCCTCCTCCTTCACGAGCATTACTTGCTCGCAGAAGGAGGCGCCGGCCGCCCACGCATCCGCGCAGCGAACCATCGCCGCGAGCAAGGTGGAGAGCGTGAGAACCCTCACTCCCAACAAGCTCCCGCCTCGGCGTCTCCCACGCCGGACACTCGGTGAGCGTGTGCGGACCTGAGTCCTCGCTCGCGTCGCAGTGATGGCACTCGGACGTTGGCTCTTTCTGCATCCGACGCAGATACTTTCCGAAGCATCCGTGCTCGGTGATCATCTGCGTCAGACGGTACGAGAGGCTGCCGTGTGGCCTCTCTAGCCACTCCCCCATGATGGGTCTTACCGCCGCTACTACGGCGTGCCCTGTGCCTGGTCGCCCAAGTCGTATCTCCCATTCCGCCACTATTTCCCTGTGGAGCCGGGATCTCACGGCCCGAATTTCTTCGGGCTCGGGATCGTGACCCCGCTCCCGCGCCGCCTTTCGGAACCGGTATAGCGCCGAAAGGCATCTCACTTCCAGGATCCATGGTGGCGATCCGGCGAGGAGACTCGCCGCGTTGAAAGATATCGTGCGGTACCCCCTAATGATGCGACCATACTTACTACCTAATACTTTACAGATTGAGATTTTATAACATTTTCTCAAAATTGACAGTGGTACCTACATTACTTACGTAATTTCTTTTTCATGAAAAAATTGAAACATTGAAACGAATCTACTTATACTACATATTATGTTATCTGTGACAAAACAAAATATCTCGTTTTACTCAACTGTTCTTTGAAATATGAATGTTACAAACACTGTTGGTCGTATCGATCGTGAATAATTTCAACGTATCCAACCAACTTACATTTTCGATAACAGCCCGCGGTTATAGAACTTCACATTATGAATATAAACAAATATTGAAAGGTCACTAAAAGGTGATAAAAGTTGAAGTATTATGCTTAGATTTAAAATATACAAGGGATTTTATTTCTGTTTTTTTGACTGACTGGTTGACATATGAGATTGACATACACGTTCATAGTGTAAAATTCGCCGGTATATTTGGTGTTACTGATCGATATTCGTAACAGTTTTAAGAGCCGTGAACACACGTCCACACCAGCACACGAACACACATTCCGGCTCGTACCGGTGGACAATGTATGATTTGGAATTGACATGGTCATTCACATTACATGCATTTACAAAAAAAAAGTATCTAAGTATGTTTATTCGTATTCCAGATTCCATAACACGAGCTAGTTAAACTATGCTTACCATTGGTCAAGATAGCGATGTGTAGAATGTTGTAGAATATTAAAAAACGAATTGTGTAAAACTCGCCAGGATATTTACGATGTTTTTTTATACCACTTAGGTGGCTGACAAGCACACGGCCCACCTGATGGAAAGTGGCTACCGTGGACTAAGGACTTGTGCAAAACCACACTCGCGCTGCCAACCCTGTAAGCATTGAAAGTTTCTGTGCCGTCAGTGTAAAAGACAAAGCAGAACAAGCTTTTGGTCTTCCCACGAACAGCACAAAAATTCTCCAGTGAGCTTTGGCTGCCCTACTCACCGCCGGGAACACAACACAAGGTTATCATGGCCGCGGTATTCTGTAGGGCGCAGGTACTTCCCCAGTCGGACTGCACAGTTGGACGGTAAAACCATCCTACCTCCTAACGAAAATATCCCGGCGAGTTTTACTCTATTAATATAATTCTATTGTTTTTTATGGGTTTATACTTCTCATACTTACTTAAAGAGAAATAAGATAAAATAAGTTACAATACATTTCTGGCATTAATATTTTTAGTATTCATTACCCGAGTACTTAGAAATAGGGGAATTCAGATTGCACAGTAAAATTTACCAACGTTCTTAAGTAAATGTATGAATTTAAAGAAAATCTTTTTAACATATATCATCTTCTAAATTGCCTTAGTTCTCAATTGATAGGTAGTAGATGGCTTATATATTTCTGGATGCTATTATTTGAAAAAATCATGTTGTTTACTTTGACCGAAAGACCGATATATATACTCAGAATTTTAATTCGATTCCAGATTTGACATTAGCTACTGTCATTTTGTGAAATAATGATACCACATATAATAGTGTAGTGATGAACACAAAAATCGATAAACAATCAGTGTGTGTGACATCAGTGTTCCAATTAAAGACTAAATTATTGATTTTTATTTAAATAAATACATAATTATTCATAATAATTATTTCTTAATTAATTAAGTAATCGCTGCTCTATTTTATAAAAAGTTAATATTTTTGTTTTTATATTAAAAACAAAACTTAAAATAAAAGAGCCTAGATAGTTTTCAGTATTGGCAACCCGTGCGCGCTCGTGCAGCAATCGCCATTTTGTTTATCGTGTCATTCGGCTTCATTCTCCCAGTCTGAGTGCACGAATATCTTATTTCATTGCGAATCGATATTTTGTTATTTTGTTGGGTTTTTCTTAAAGTGTTGTTACGTTGTGTTTGTTGTTACGTTTATAGTTTTTTGTGAACTTTGAGTGAATCTATTTGTTTTGGTTTTCCATCAAAATGGATCCTCAGCCAAGTACATCACAAAAAGACGTGGATGTTTTCTTGTCCCCAAGAAAAAAACGTCCACGAAAAGCTTTCACTGTTACTGAAAAAGTAATGATCCGCAACGCCTACAAATACGTGAAAAATGAAATTTCTGCGCAATTGGAGGTATGCCTTTGCAGTAGTGGAAGAAAATGAATGTATGAGCAAAGTTGCTGACATATTGGGAATAACCTCACGCTCTGTTTGTAACGTTTTGAAGGAAGTAAATAAAGGTGCGCCGCCAACTCCTCCTAAAAAAACTGGACCAAAGCGAAGTTTCAAAGATAAAATTGATGAATTTACATTCTCTGCAATAAGAAGAATTGTTCATCAGTTCTTTTACCGAAATGAACCTCCAACCATTGCAAAGGTTAGTCAAACAGTCAGACAGTATTATTTTATACCTACATCTTTTATCTACTTATATAAGTAATGATTCCAAGCTATTATAAAATTTACTATTTTAGATTTTACAAGTGATGAACGATGATTCAGAAATTCCCAAGATTTTTTTTTGCACCGTATAGACTTTGTAAGCTGTGCCTCTAAATAAGCAAAAGTTTTTTTTTATTATTATTTTTTATTTATTGGAAACTTAGCTATTTTACATAAATCATGGGTAAACTTAAGAATTACATAGGATAGAGTCCTATAATAAGACCTATAATAAACTTTCTCGACTAGTAAAATATTGCATGCTCAATTTAACAACTAGGTACACAATACTTAATTTATGCAAACATCAATACTCCAATACAACTTCATGTGGGCAAGTATGACTTTAACTTTATGCACTCTATCGATAATATGCAGTCTTGAAAAAAAATGTACTTATTTTATATACGAGTATGTTATGTGTTATTTTCTGAAGTACCTTTATATAAAATCTTCGTATTGCAGGCTAGGCCGATCAAGGCATAGCTAGAAAGAACGAATAGTAAACAGTATCTATAAAACAGTTTTCAGAATAGTGTGTATAAGGCCGCACCAAGAGCTTCGGAGCTCATGTCAACCTAACTTGGAAACTAGTACACCTTGTAATAATAAAAAAAAAAAAATATTTATTACATATTTGGGTTTGTGTGTTGTATTTTTATTATTTGTTTACTCTTGAATGGAGTTAGTTAAATATGACAAAGTAAGTGCGTAATCTCCTATTTAAAAGAAATAAATACAAAATTGGTTTGTAAGTACATTACCATAAAAGTTCGGGCGCCTTGAAGATGCACATGAAACTTTTAATCTTCCGGTGGTGAGCTAAAGGAAACCAAACTGTGAGGTTTAAGGTTTTATTGTCCACTCCAGTGTGCATTCAGAAATAGATTTAAGCATACATACCTAATATGTAATTAGCCTTAAATTAAAATTAAAGTTTTAGAAACTATGTCAATATGATCCTACATCACCAATGCATTTTAAGGTTATTTTGAAGTTAAGTTTTAAAGTAAAATTAAAGTAAGCTCACGGCATCCCTCGGCGAGTATATGTAGGTAAACCCAGCAGCGAGAAAGCTCGTAGCAGGCAAAGTTCTCAATTTAAGCCCATGCGGTACATTAATGCTTGAGGTGAAAAGCCCAAATTTTCCATAAGGAAATGCAGATGAAACCGAAGACAAAGAAAAGGCAAAAAGAAAAGGCCAAAAGTAAAGAAAAGGCAAGAAAAGGGAAAGAAAAGGCGGTTCCAATTGGAAACTTGTAACAAAATTGCATGTCATTAGAACAAACACCAATATGAACACGAGGTCCTAATTTTTTATAAATTTGTGCGACTTACCGCCTTAATTCGCTGGAACAATACTAGTACCAAACGAAATCATTATATTTTCAGGTTAAGAGCAGAAATAAACTATAATTCTACATGAGGATCATTGTGATGACACAATTTATTATCCTTCAGGCAAAAATACTCTCATCTTGATGAGATTTATTAAAATGCCATGAAAATCGACCGTCCAACCGGATCGTTAGGAAGAAAAGGTGCCTTGACAGCGTACGTCAAAATGTCATTCACTCTGCGTTTCAAAACTTTTCGTTCAGAAATTAGAATTAAAACCGGTGTGACGACGTTCGAAAAGTTCGTCGTTACAACCTGCTAAATGACGAACGAGGTTTGTGTAAGTATATTATGTGTATCATGTATCTGATGTTAGGTACTGTTTCACTATCAATTATCTATGTAGTATGTTATATAATAAGTCATGTATCTATAGCCTTATAAATATCTATTATATAAAAGTTATATCTAAGTATGGACCTCAATAAAAGAGACAATTGTTAGGAAACCACCCCTTTCATTTGCCTTATCTGACTCAAAACGTAGTGTTTATATTCTCTTTGATTCACTCCGTCCTATGGTTGCCTGGAAGAGATCAGGAGAGTCGCACACACGTTGCCGCCCCTATAAGTACAGAAAGCTTCTGTGCCGTCAGCGTAGAAGAGAAAACAGTAAAAGTCTTTGGTCTTCCCATTGACAGCACAAAAACTCATATTAATAAGTTCATCAAAAGCAATAATAAAACTGTAGGAAAGCTTTATATGC
Organism: Eilema griseolum; assembly: GCA_963662185.1. Taxonomy (NCBI): domain Eukaryota; kingdom Metazoa; phylum Arthropoda; class Insecta; order Lepidoptera; family Erebidae; genus Eilema; species Eilema griseolum. Next base: position 12,962,831 of record OY759242.1, read on the forward strand.
AAACAGAGTTGGCAAAAATTAACCGTTTTCAACGCAAATTTTTTTTAACCAGGCGTTAAAATCTTTCAATAAAAATATTCAGCTATAGCCAGTGGTTCGTCTTTGCCAAACAAACTGAAATTTGATATCCCTCTGCTTTTACGACCAAACCAATACTTGGACGTTGCGTCTTGAATATTAAGTAAGTATATGAAGACCGGTACAACTTGTGAAATAACAGACGAAAAAAATATTATGAGCGATAAACAACTCAGTTCTAACATGTACATTCGCCAAATGAGATACGATTGCACGTTTTCATATAAAATAGTGTGTAAGGGTGCAACCGTATCTCCTTTGTCGACTATACATCTTGTTCCTACTAATATTATAAATGTGAAAATTGCTTGAAAGGATTGAACGGACCTAGCTGAAAGTAGCATATTATAGTGAATTGTGACTTTTCGTCTTGGTTCCAAATTTCACAAGGGAGTATAAAATAAACGGGATATTTACCATGTTTCATTGTTTTGAATTTACAATATTTCAGCGCTGTTGCAAGCACCATGATCACGGAAGAACTGGAGTAGTGGTGATGAACAGAGAAAAAGTTTTTTCCTAGGAGTAATTTTATCGATTCACCCTCTTTCTAGTTCTTTTACTACGCGTATCTACACTACTATTGGTTTCACTCTCACTATAAACTCGAACTTGATCTTGATCATGTTCACGACACACGATGGATGCCAGACGTTCGGCAGTTGAAACCCATCCTCATGATTAAAAATTTTATTCCTTTTGATTTCAATCGCTTCCCTAACCAGTCTTGTGTAGTATATAGTGGCCAGTTCCTCCTTGATCATGATGCTTGCAACAGCGCCGAAATATCGGAAACTCAAAACAATGAAACATGGTAAATATCCCGTTTATTTTGATACTGATGTGAGTGACCATGATAGTTTAAATACCTATATTCACAAGAGAGCTTCTAGTAAAGTCCTAATAACTTTACTAAGGCAGGAATCATCTCATTGACCGTCATCATCATCAACAAAAAATCTACTAAGATATTAATATAATCCAAAATAAAACTTGAAATAAAGGTCCTAGTTACCATATCATAAAATCCCAGAAAAAGTCATGTAACAATCTCTTATTATACATATAATATAAACAAATTAGGGTGAGTGGGGTCGAAAGTGAATGGTTTTTTGATGAGATGAGTAGTCTTGAATTTGAACCCTTGCAGAACAATAAATATTGACTTAAGCTAAAAATGTAAATATTGTAAGTGAAGAACTAAGAGTATATATTTCTACGGTATTATGTAAAATTCAGCTAGGATTGCCCCAAAATATGAAATATTTTATTTTTATTTTGGGACAGTCATATTAGGATTTTGCAATTGTTCTATAACGGTTCAAAGTCAAGACTACTCATCTCATCAAAAAACACGTTCAGTCTTGCTCCCACTCACCCTATAAAGTAAACTATTATTAGAATGCTATTGAAATTATTTATTTCAGAACTGTTCCCTTTGCGAATATTTATTTATATTTATCACCTTTGTTTAAACTGAAACCCTTATACCTAAATAGGAGATATTTGAAATAAAAAGCAGTACTTGAGCAGAATACTTTGCCACAAGAGACTTTCACAAAAACCTCTAACCTTATCCTTCTCGGTATATTTGAAAGTTCATTTTCTGATGCTACTTTTTATGTTGTGCCTTGGGGCGTATTTACAAATAAGACGGTTTTCGGACGTGACGTGCTTATAGGTGGCTATTACTCTTGTAAATCACCAACTTATTTGCGTACCAGTATACGATAACTTTATATTTTTGTACCTTTCGCAGATAAACCCCAGAGAATAATAATCAAAATTCAGACATTTCTAGCACTTGAACTTTATTATAGAAGTGTGGTTTGGGATAAAATATTTTATGCAAACGAAGTGACGGGCGAAATACTTTCTGAGTCAATCGCCCGGAAAATCGGTTGGAAAATTATCTTGTTAAACGTAATTGACATTTCTCAAAAGATAAGATAGCTCTCATTGTTCGTGGTTCGAATCAGCCTTCAATTATATTCAATATTACCTACATTACATTGTATTGAATATTTTATTTCTATTATTTCTTAACATTATTATTACACCAGGTTTTTTTTTCAATTTTTTTTTTCATTCCAAAGGTTGCCTGGAAAAGATTGTTTGTTTTAAATAATTGTATTTTAGAATGTATAAAATATCAGTACACTTGTCAGTGTAATAGTCAGTAAATAATAGTGATTATTATTTCCATACAGGTTCATATTTATAAGAGACCATTTGGTATGTGCTTAGGATACAAATAAATTATTCGGCTATAATCTTTGCCTATGGACTGTACCTGCTTAAATTTCTTCGCAACTAATAGATAAATCCACAATTAGAAAAACAGCAAAAGAAAAATAACTTGTGTACTAAACTTTACAATATTTTTCTTCTTAGCGTTAATCCCAGTGGCATCCAAAACTTTCACTTCATAGTCTAGGGTTCACTTTGCTAGCTGATGATGATTGTCATCAGACCTCCACAACCCAATAACGATATCGGAGCAGTGTAGTTGTTGAACTTTTTAGGCCTTCCTGTTCTGATGGACTGATGGCCTAACGTGCTCTCCGAAGCACGACCAGACCAATGCCCATATTCATGCACACAAATATTTGCACTGTGCGGGAACCGAACCCGTGCTTGCTGCACAGCGGCCATGTTCACTACCGCCACCCCATAGACACAGCCTCTATCTGACTCTGACTAAACTTTGCAGTGTAACTTGTTTACTGTATGTAATTAGATATAGTTGGCTTTGTCAGTAATACTACCTTTTTTAATGTACCTTTGTTGTTATTGCTTGCATCATATATCGTAGAAAATGCTCAGATAATTTGTATGTATAATATTTTAATAAACACATATACACATAAAAGATGACATGTTTAATTGCCTTTCATGTAAGTCCCATCTCTTCCAATAAGTATGTACATTATTATTAAGGCGGCGTTAAGGCGTTATGCACTTCACCCGTTCTTTAACAATCTGTTATTGTTGAATGATGCCTTCGGCTCAGAAAATTTTCTTTGAGACTTACATACAAATAATCACGCCTTTATCTCCGAAAAGTTAGGCAGAGGTGAATTACCTAGAGGCGAAGTCCCTTCTAAGGCTAAGAGGTTCCACATCACCTACGAGTAAGGGTTTGTCAACGAGCCTGAATTGCCGTCTTTGCCGAAGGGGTCAAGCAGGTATGCAGATGCTCTAGCAAAAAGGTGACAGCAGTACTCCATGTGGAGCCGGAAGACCTAAAGGATGCCTTATAAAGGAGGAGTCGCTGCCCCGCAGTGAGGTTCTGCTTCGATCTGTAAAGCACTCCAAGTTTCTTTGATACCAACTTAACCTTGTCCTCCAAATGACTGCGGTACTGGACGTCGCCGAAGATATCGACACCGAGGATACTCGATACTCGAGGAAATGGTAAGCGATGTGGTAATGCTGCTCTTTGAAGTAGATTCTGTTAATAATTGGTTTTCATGACATTCTAAACCTGAAAAAAATTTTTTCCTAGCGTAATCAAAAATATCTTTTATGTACTGAATTAAATAAGTAAAAAATCTTAAATAAAAAGTCTATAATAATTATTCATCTATCCCTTTCCATATTGAATTATTTTTTTATGCGACACTATCGCGATGTTTTGCGGTTTATGATATAATAATCATATTCGGAAAACCAGCAATAGCCATAGCAGGCTTGGAGTAATAACAAAGGAAATGGTGGCCATTACGCATACACACACGGCTATTAATGCGATAGCAAGATTACTATGTATGTTTTCTATTTTCTGTGAAAATGCTGTTTTAGTATCGTTCTAAAGTAAACATACTGGAGTAATAGTAGGATAATGTTATAAGATTTGTTTTTTTTATATATAGGACACGTCAATTAGACTTCATCTCGCCTGTTGGTAAGCTGAAGACAAAGTCTCAGAAAACCACCATTACATAAATATACCATGTTACAATGGTGACACTCAGTTTGACTGCCATCATATCATAGTGACAGTCAATCAGACGGTTCAAATAATGATGCATGAATAGATTACTCACTTTAGCTCTCATAATCATCTGCGTAACCATATCAAATAATACGGAGCTCACTGACAAACGTCTGTCAGTAACTATAACGGGAGTTGTGACTCCATTTGCTGCTTACACAGTAAATTATGCTTTCGTACGCTGGTGGCGCGATTCTCACGCCACGTGAGCTAGTGGACTGTATTCTGCGGGGGATGAAGCTAAATATTTCAGATGACACTTTACACAACAAACAAGATAGGTGATCGGGTTGCCGCGGAGGTGGTTTAGGCAGTGAATGCAACCCAAGAAATTAGGAGAGGATGCACTAACCTTTATGACGCCACGTGCTGGCTCAGGAGCTGCTGCCCACCTCACTAAATCACTTGAGGGACACGAGAGGCACAATCCGATCGGTAAAGGTCTATGAAAGCGGTTAAAATCCAACAAATATTATTAATTTCTGAGAGTCGCGCGCGCCGCCGCCATTGATGATTTTAGTTCAATGCGTAAGTGAAGATGCGGCCCTTTCAACAATTGGGCGGGGCGAAAACTATTGCTATCTCACTTTAAAGGTAGTGCGGAAGGGAGATGGGTATAGGAAGCGTGTGTTCAGTGTCAATCAATTGAGAGATGATTTGAATTATTCGATATACTACTACTATTGAGCGGGAAAATACAAATTTTACTATCGGCGCAACCATTTCCCCCGGCTTGAAGGGTTACCTTCAAAACGAAAAATGCGGTACAAATCTAAAGTCTAATCTAAATCTAGGTTTGGGAAATAACAACTAAAATATAAAACTAGGTTTGAACTCGTGCCTACTGCTGGTTAGGCAGAGGGCAGAGGCGAACAACCGGGCGCAGATACGATCCGGTTGCGGTTTTAACCCGTACAACACGAGTTATCCCGCGGGAATTGGGAAAAACTTCCTCTACTACTCCTAGAGGCCAATGTATAGGAGGCGCATTCTCAGTCATAAGGACTACCACCGTACCTATGGTCATTGGGTTGAATGGAGTATTCCATTTTAGACGCGACTGCAGCGTGTGCAAATAATCGGTTCTCCAACGATTCCAAAACGATTGAACTAATTTATCTAAAAGAGCGTGACGAGTTAGAAGGTGCATTCTATCGTCATCAACATCCATTGCGGGCAAATATTTTAGAGGAGTCGTATTTAAGAAGTGAGCTGGCGTTAACGCTAATGGCTCTGACGGATCGCTAGATAGAGTCCGACACAGCGGCCGCGTGTTCATCACCGCCTCTACTTGAGCGAGTACGGTACTCAACTCCTCGAACGAGAGAATCTGTTCGCCTATGACGCGAAACAGATGCGACTTAAGGCTTTTAATATTCGCTTCCCAATTACCACCAAAATGACTAGCTGCAGGCGTGTTAAAGTACCATTCAATGCGATTTTCGGCTAAGATGTGAGCGAATTCACTTTGGTAGTACTTAGACCGTAAGAATGCGTGCAATTCCTAAATACTACGTCGGGCCCCTACATAGTTTGTACCGTTGTCCGAATACATGCGCTTAACCGGACCACGACGCGACAAAAAACGTTTAAAAGCGGACATAAAATTTTGCGTACTTAAATCACCGGTCAACTCTATATGAACCGCGCGAGTTGTCATACAAATGAACAAACAAACATAAGCTTTCGTGGAGCGAATGCCACGACCACGAGCAATAGTGACTTTGAAAGGCCCAGCAAAGTCTGTGCCGGTGTGTACGAAAGGTTTTGCGGATTGAACAATACGACAAGAGCGATGATCGGCCATTTCAGGCGCGATAAAACGCGGGCGGAGTTTAAAACAAGGTACACATCTGTGTACTCTAGCGCGAATCAAATTACGAGCGGAAATTATCCAGTATTTCTGTCTCAAAATAGACATTAACAAATCGGGACCAGCGTGACAATTCACCTTATGATGATAATCTACTAACAAATCTAATATGTGGTCCTTACGCGGGAGAACTACTGGATGCCTTTGTTCAAATCCTAAACTTGAATTTCTCAAACGACCACCTACTCGAATGAGTCCATCTTCCAAAAATGGTTTCAAGTGTCGGAAAGAACGACTACAAGGTTTGTTAAATTCTAAATTTTTAAATTCAGAAGCAAAATAAAATTTCTGCAACTCGCGAAGTATGACCAATTCAGCTTTATCTAAATCAGCGGCGGTTATATGACCGCGCGTAGATAAAATTCTCAAAAATCGGCCTACATAAACAACACAACGCAACAGTCTCGACCAAGACGAGACGCGATTAGCCAACAACAAAATAAGGGACTCTTCACGCGGGACCGATACAACAAGCGAGTGCTTCTTCTCCTCGGGTGGTTCGGAAACCGTAGTGGGATTGAATTGACTAACTGGCCACTTATCTAACGCGGCATGAATCCAGGACGGTCCACTAAACCATAACGGGTGATCTAAAATTTGCGAAGGAAACAATCCACGAGAGAGACAATCGGCTGGGTTGTCGGTGCCAGCAACGTGAGAGAGATTTTGTGGCACTAATTCAGATTGAATTTTTGCCACTCTATTAGCGACGAATGTGTCCCAACGATGGGGCGAAGAGTGGGCCCAACACAAAGCGACTGTTGAGTCCGAAAAAGCTAAAATTCTACTAATATTAATGCGACTACTACAAGCATTGACGATAGAGGTGATCAATCTAACTAACAATAGTAAAGCGCATAGCTCGAGGCGCGCCAGAGAGACGACCTTACGGGGAGAGACCCTTGATTTCGCGCTTATAAGGCTAATTGAAACCTTACCTGCATTCGAGACATGAAAATAAACTACTCCTCCATACGCCTTCTCACTAGCGTCCGCGAAGCCTACTACAGTAACAACACTATGTTGCGATATACCTACATGACGCGGAATTTGTATTTGGTCAAGCACAGAAAGTTCTTTTCTAAAGCGAGCCCACAACTTAGCAATGTTGTCGGGCGCGGTGTCGTCCCAATCACAATTGGAAAGCCAAAGCTCTTTTATAAGTAGCTTGGCGTACAAAACGACAGGAGATACGAATCCCATTACGTCCCATATCCGTGCCACACACGATAGGATAATGCGTTTAGTACAAGTTTGCGGGGTCGAACTAATTTTCAAACTAAACATATCAGATGCGGGCGACCAGCTTAAACCAAGCACCTTGTGCGTATCACTTTCATCGAATTCCTTAACCGAAGACAATCGGTGCGACGGTGGAATCGACTCTAACGCAGTTTGCGAGTTGCTCGTCCATTTCACGAGATCAAATTGACCAGCCTTCATGAGACTTATAACTTGAGCAGCCGTCTCGACAGCCTCTGCCTCGCTATCTACACTATACACGAAGTCATCCATGTATAAGCTAGTCTCAATGGTGGCTCTCGCTTTCGGAAATGCATCGCCCTCGTCAGCGGCCAACTGCTTGACGGTGCGAAGTGCGTGAAAAGGACTAGATTTAAGCCCGAAGCAAACACGATTAAATTCGTAAACCATTAAAGGTTCTTGCGGTGAAAATCTATACAAAAATCGTTGAAACCTACGATCGGATTTGCGCACTTCAAGGCACAAAAACATTTGTCGAATATCTGCAGAGAGTGCAACAGCGAATAAGCGAAAATTTACAATTATGTCAAATAAATTACCTTGAAGATTTTGACCACAATACAAAATGTCATTAAGCGACACGGAAGTGCTAGTCTTAGCACTGCCATCCAAAACTACGCGGAGTTTAGTAGTAAGCTTATCTTCTCTAATAACTCCGTGGTGCGGGATAATGTACGAAGGTTGGGTCTCGTCAGTGTCCGCAGGCGCAGGTGAGATGTAACCATTATCTAAATATTCGTTAACAACCTCATCATAGGCTTGCTTTAACTTTGGAGACGCCTGCATCTTTCGTTCTAAACAAAGAAAGCGTTTTTCAGCGGATACACGGGAGTCACCGAGCGAAAAAATATCTCCCTTGAAAGGGAGCGCGACAACATAACGACCCTGCTCATCCCGAGTAGTCGTGCGACAATAAATCTCCTCAGCCATCTTGTCATCAGGGCTTAGGATAGGTGGGACATTGACCTCTTCAATTTCCCAAAACTTGCGGATGGTAGACTCCAGTGGCGGCTCGACGGTGCAACAGAATGAAGCAGTCGAGTGACTAAAACTATCTATAGAAGCGGGTGCGGAACCAATTATAACAAAACCAAGAACTGTTTCCAGTGCGTGCGGAGCGGGGTACGTCGGTCCCCCTTGAACCTTACGTGATAACTGGAGGTGCGGGAGAATCGAAGCGCCGATCAATATATCGACGACTCCAGGAACAGCGTAAGTCTCATCTGCTAAAGGCAAGTCTTTAAATTTCGTTAATAAAGACGTGTCCACCGGGACGGTAGGCAACTGTTCAGTTATTTTATCTGTAACGAGCGAATCCATGTCAAACCAAATATTATTATTAAAACGAGATCCAAACCTTGTTTTAACGGTGCCATGAACAGCTGCCTGTAAACCTCCAAAACCCTTCACCACTGAGCGGATTGAACGCTTATTAACATTGAAACCAAGACGTTGACAACAATCTTGAGTAATAAAATTACTTTGCGAAGCGCCATCTAATAGCGCTCGAACAATGTGCGGTTTACCTAATGCATCAACAATAATAACGCGAGCAGTCGCGAGAGCAACAGTAGTGAGCGCAGCACTAGCGGACAACGAACACAAGGTGACGTCTTAGCAGCGGTCTCCGTGCGGGCCGGACCGCGCGCGAGCGCGGGCTGCGGCTGTGGCGCAGGCGTCACCGACGCGGGCGAGCTATGCGACGGTGTGCCACCGCTTGACGAACCAACTGTGCTCACATTGGATGCGGCGTTACTATTTTCAAAATGGAGTAAAGTGTGGTGTCTCGCTGGACATTTGCGACAACTATTGCTACTATTACATAAAACAACACGGTGTTTAGTACCGAGACAATTAAAACAATAATTATTAGCGCGAACAAATTTATAACGATCATTAGGCGATAATTTTAGGAAACCCGGAGACTTGTACAATTGCGAATGATGAGCATTACACAAAGAGCAAACAGGTGATTGTACATGTGCTGGTGCGGTATTAACATAAGTATGAGTTGACCTCAGTGACTTCGATGACGCATCTATTTTACGTTCGGAACTAACAACTTTCTTCGCGCCTTCATGTTTCGATGAAGAGCGTTGCAATATTTTTATATGCTCGCGAACAAAACTTTCTAAGTCTTCGAACTTAGGAATTTTATTACCGCGATGATCCGACTCAAATAAACGAATGGTTTCGGAATCTAATTTCTTTAAACCCATATACAAAAATAAGAAGTCGCAGAGGTCTTCGATCTTTAGGTTCTTTACGGCGCGAACAGATGATGCGAAAGTATCTAGAAACTTCTCTAAGTTTTGATCGTTACATGCCGTAATGGATTTCAAGTCAAACATCTGATTCAAATATGCGTTAGCTACCGATCTTTTATCCTCATACTTAGCTTTCAAAGTATTTAAAATTAAATTATAATTTTCGGCACTAAACGTAATTCCAGCGCAAACGGTTATAGCTTTACCAGTTAATTTTTCAACGAGATAATGCAATTTTTCGTGATCTGTCAACGAAACGTTCTTATTTATTGTATTCTCAAAACTATCTATAAATAAACACCAATTGCGGATGTTACCATCAAATTCGGGTATTTGAATTGGTGGCAACTTAGGTCGGTCGCGAGTGGGATTGGGTCGGTCAGACGGTTTCTCCAAACTCCTAGCGACGCGTTTGATACGACAATACAAATCGTCAAACGACGACAAGGCCTGATAACTCACTGAGTAATCGGGATTTAAATCTAACTCTAAAACGTTGATGTCATGTACTAAGGATTCGAAGTCCGCGCGTAAACTATCTAAGTTTTCTATAGAACATAAGAACGAATCTCTAATAGCCAAATCAGAGGTTTTAAGTGCATTATCACAAATCGATTGTACGCGAGAGTAAAGCATTTCTCTTTTAGCGTATAAAAGTTTCAATTGAACTTTACTATCGGTACTACCAACCTTTGGGGACATTTTTACAACTAAATATCAAACTAAAGTGCGGTAAACAACAAATGAAATAACTTAATCTTAGCGGTATAGAACAGCGACGCGGCGCGAACGATATATTCCGTAGGTAGGTAGGTACTTATAACTGCGAGTGCAAGTTTGAACAAAACGCGAATAACAACAACCAGATCGTACCTACGCGAGCTAGATCGCTGTCTAGGTTCAACTATTATTTCAGGGATTAAGTATTGCGTAATATCTATTCAAATTAAAATACTTTCGTATGAATTTGAATGAAATGCGAGCGAGGTATAACCGCGTACCTACCTATGTAGGTATTAGGTAAATACGATGCGAACTAGCGGCGAACGGACAACTTAGAAATTGAAATAGCCAAATGCGTTAGGTATTACACTGTGCCTATGCACTAGGGTGTCTAGGATACCTAAGATCTAAACCTAAATGCCTAGATGCGAGGTTTTCTACTAAAATAACTAGGTATTTAGGTGCGGTGCATTTATTCCCTATGGAATAAATAACAAAATGCGAACTACGACTAAGGATCCGGTGAGATGGACCAAAAAGAATGGTGGCGCGATTCTCACGCCACGTGAGCTAGTGGACTGTATTCTGCGGGGGATGAAGCTAAATATTTCAGATGACACTTTACACAACAAACAAGATAGGTGATCGGGTTGCCTTAACTGATAAGGCAGGAATACAAATAGTTCATGAATTTCAATGTTACAGTTTTATATATGAGTATGTATAATTATACATATCGTATAAATGTTTTATGTTATTGATAAAACAGAACTCCTGCCTTATCAGTACCACTTAGGTACTGATAAGGCAGGAATACAAATAGTTAGATAGATTGTTAGTAGATTCACAATCTGTAGGTAACACAAAAACATTTCGTACTATTCTATTTATTTTTATCTTAATGTCATGTTATCAAATTTATTGCCCTTAGTTGAAATAAAACTGTAACACTATTTTAATATATGTATATTCAACCACAACCAGTACTGTGATAGTCCTTTCTCTTCTCTGTTTCACCATTTCCTCTATTTATACAAACCCCGTGAGGCTGATATAGTAATGGTACACATTGGTTTATCATTTTAAGCAGTTGTTCGCGGACACATGTAGAATCACATCATAACGATTGTATAAATTAAATAGTAGATTATACAGATTTGACTAACTCATAATGACAATCAGTTATATGTCTATGTACTGAAATACCCTCGATACTCAAACTAATATAAATAATGATAAAGAACAGCTTTTTTATTAGATCGTAGAGTGAAAAATCTTTAAAAAGTATATATTTGTACCCACTTATAACATAACTTATTCATAGATATTATTAGTAATATAGCTTCTCACAATAATACTTATACTTTATGCCAGATTATAACATTAAGCGACATAAAAAACACTTCAGAAATGCAAATATTTAATGATTATTTCATAATGATATTACTGCCGAGCCCTGCGAGGCATGATAAGGATACATTTCTCCACGTCAGGGACTGTCAAAGTAATGGTTAGATACGCATTCTCCGTAGTGTTTATCCCCTCGGGGTAATTTTCTAGATCATTATATGATGTAAATATTTGATTTATGAGAAAACACGTACTATTTTTAATATTACTAAAACTTATTTCAGGCAAGTTAATTGTAGTTTTTAAAATTTGTTTTTAATTATTTTTTCAAGATATATAGCTTTATAGAATAGAGTAGAATAATCTAATCTTTTTCAAACAAATCGTATAAATTATTTTACATACTGATAGAAATGCCCAAAAAAATCAATTAATAAATTCGATTAGTATAAAAGTTTACTAGCATTATTTTACTACGTAATTAAAACGTCACTATCATTTTATTACTCTACAATCAATAAAATTGATTAATTTTATTACCTACATACATTTGCAATATTATTTGTAAATGTAAGATATGAGTACAAATTAGGTTTCCTTGTAAGCAACACTGTAGACAATGTTTTTAGCCCTTTTTATATGCAGTGAGTACATTTGTTTGAGTATTGTTTAAGAAATTAAATTGACATAATCATAACTGTTCATTATTTTAGTGGGTTTACTAACATATTATGGCGCAAATGGCAAAAGCATAAATATTAAAATGGAAACAGAGGACATAGTCGCATTAGTCAAAAGTTTTATGAATACCGATATTCTGAAAAATTTTGCTACACACGTTTATAAAAGAAATTCAGGTACAGAACAGGGTTTTAATAACCCTTTTCATCCAGAAGATGAGCTCACGTCCTTTTTTGATGCAGCTATAATAAAAAATAATGAAGAGAGAACAAAAAAGCAGTTCGTTTCCAAAAAACCTGTTACAGATAATTTCGATAGCGTGAAAGAACATGTCAGAGAAGTTAAATTACCAGATAATGAATTGGAAGATATTGCTCAAGTACCAGTAGCGGCAGTAGCAACCGATAGACATATTATATCAAGTACTGCAATGATACCTGTTGATTTTAAAAACTTTAGTTTGCGGTTTAATAATGGTACTACAAAATATGTTAAGCCAATTTAATTTAATTTTGAAGGCAGGGCAGAGGAGGGAAATTTATTGATAAAATTTTCAACTGTAAACCTAATAAAAATATGATATTCAATAAAATATGACGTAATATTGTAACAAACTCTTTATTTATATTCACACTTTTTCAAAATTTGTCCATAACAATCCCGTCGTTTTTGTTAATTCTTTAGTGTTTACAATTGCAAAATTAACTATTCCTTTTTAATCATATTAACAGATTCATTCAGAAAACATTCGATTCCTATTAAATATTCCAGTTTCTTATAAATTTATGTAAAAATAGTACAAGCAACTTCAACTTACTTAATAATTGCTAAACACAAATATAATAACTTATTAAAATATGAAAGTATATTATTGTAATTGGTTATATTTATAACATTTTGGTACAATCTAGTTATGAGCATAACTATAAAATATACAAGTAGTTAATAAACATTGTCTACACATTTATAAAATTAGCTTTGTGGACCTATATATACTCCTGCAGTTTTTCTTTATAGCTCCTTCGAACTGCTTATCACTCTTCTACCCAATAACATGGCATGGCTCATTTACTTTTCATGCATTAAGTTTATAGAATTCACTATAACTATTCTCTGTACACAATAGTTTTCCTAGAAAGATTCAAGACAAAAGTACAAGAACTTTTCCTTTCTCAGATATTATATAAAATATGTTTTACATTACCGATCGTCATATCATGGATTACTTGTTGTATATTTTGTATAAATGAGCATTTATACATTGTACATTGTACAATATGTATTTCTCGTCAAAGTATTTTGTAGTAAATTTTGTTTGTACACACGTCATTTACTCTTTCATTGACTTCATTATCCCACAATGGTTGCTTGGAAAATATACTAGGTTAAGCTCGCTCTTATACATAAAATTTTATTTGTACTTTATAATGTACTATTATTTACTGTATACAATTAAAAATGAAGAATAATATATTAACTAAGATTACAAATGACTGTTAAAAATACGGACATACGAAAATATGATCATGAAATCGGTTACTTAAATTAAAAATTAACGCACCTGATTCACTGGTAACTGACCAATAATCGGAGTAGGTTGAGCCACAGTATTACTATATACAGCTGTTTTTGGTACTTATAATTTAGGGCGTTTTTCAAAGGGTGCCCAAAATCATTATGACATTCTAGACATGATAAATGGTGTATAAATAATGACAAAATTAAAATCATTATTAATTGATAAATTACTTGTTATTAATTATTTAAAAAGGTATCTGATTTATTGACAACGCTGTCAAATCGCCACTATAGCCGACACGCTATGTAATACTTGTAACTAGTGTGGGAAGAGGGGCAGGGGACGAGCTGAGTGGCAGCTTATGACGCCTGCATTATCATAAAGTTCTGTGTTTATGGGAATAAAATGGTATTGTTGTATATGGTTGTCTTTTTCTTTAATAAAATAATATTACCTATTTTAAACCTTTTATGTAAACGGGGTTGGTTAACTGTTCATGGACTAGTGGCGTCATTTCTTTTTTTCAGCGGCCATCAATAATTTTGATCACATTACATTTATCATTATTTTCATTGCAAGTTATATCGTAGCTGCGATATACAGGGTGGAAGATTTCGACTTTATCTGGATTCTTGCCACACCCGGTAATCGAACCGATTAAAATTCAAAACATAATATTCTGTATTTGTATTGTATCGATTAAGAGAAGATTTTAGTTTAGGTAAGTCGGTTCGGCAACCAGGCGTGACATTATCGGATATATCTGAATGCTGTTTTGTATCTTTTAAAAATATGTGAATATTTTGGAGCACTTTTCTTTTTCGAAAAATTCCACCATGTATAGCTCAAAGAAGTTTGTGCATAGTAACTTTTGGCTACTGTATACTGTACTTACATATTATACTTTTCATTATTGACTGCTCAATTTCACCACGACGCCAACTTTACCCAAGCCCCAAGGGTAGTCTTAGAAAAAAATAATAATGTCCGTACATTATGTATGCTATGTCCTGCAGTGGACTGCGCCAGGCTAATTGATTAATTAATACATTATGCATAGTTGGCCGGTGTAAGATCCATATTCTACCTTACTATTACTTTTTTTCTAGTTTTTAAATAGGTAAACTATTTATTTATCAAAAAAAAACTTTAAAAAAAGTATGAATAGTTGTACAAATATTACACATATACATTTATATTACTTACAATAACATAATATATAAACTTATTTTGTCCTCATTCACAAAACAATATTTGTCGTCTATTTTAGTTAAGTAGGTATATAATGTAATTGCCTTATAATAATACTAACTTATATTGTATTCACTGTAATCACAAAATTCATCATACGGTAAAACAAAGTCAGCTCTAAAACTGTATTAAAACAAGCGAATAAGTTAATCCATACAAACAAGTGGAACAAGCTCCCAGAACATGTAGTCTCAGCTGACAGTATCAACCAGTTCAAATCAAATCGATTTATTGAACCTAACTTATCCCTCATTAATATGCGCCTACCACGTACTAGCTCTGCACCATCCAATGGTAGACTGGTAGAGAATGCCTACGGCATTAAGTCCGCCAATGTACATCGTGCATAAAGAATAAATAAATAAATAAATAAATAGAAAGAAAGAAAATGGAAACTGGATACAGGCATTATCAGTTGTCTACGACTGCCTGCCTGTTTTGTTTGAGTGACTGACTAATAAAATACCGAAAATTAGGGAATTGACAGGTTTCTTCAATGAGCTATGTAAGCGCTGCGAAAGGCTCATCACACACACACATCACAGGATCATGTGTCCACATTTAGCAATGTTCTCCCAACACCTTAAAACACATATGAAAAGCGTGCTGAAAATTGCTTCAGGAAAAGCTAGAGCTCTGCCTAAAGAATTGGAGCATTGGTCCTCTCCTTTACCGAGTAAATGGCTGATTGTACCGGTTTTATGTTCTTATTGATTGTGCAGCACTGAAAAATTTGTTAGGAAATTTCTATCTCCTTCACTGATTAATTACAATGTGCCAGGTACGGCCAAAGCTGTAAATGCTTGAAAAATGACTTGCCCAAATGTCGCTGTGTTGGTGTTAGAAAACATTTACTCAGTACTGCTACCAGTGCTGCTGAGCGTGCTCGCCTATTGGCTGTGGCCCCTACGTTCATTTATTTATGAACCGATTTCAATAAAACACACACTAAATGTTTAGTGAAGCTTACCACAATCAATTAATGAACATCACAATCAAATCGGTTCAGATGTTTCTGAGATTAGCGTGCACACACGCACAGATGAACATATAAACAGACAAAGATTCCAACAAACGTTGTTTCGACTTCTATTGCGTTTATAAAGACCCCTAATCAAAGTTTGTCTTGTATCCTTTCCATGTACAGACATCGATCGGTTACAGATTTATTTTATGTATAGATAGATAAAAATATGGATATACAAGAAGATAGTACTAAATTTACAACTGGGATAGTGTGAACACAACTTTACACTATTTAGGTTTGATAGTTATTTATTATATATTAATCTTTCCACAGCGTTAAATCGATGAACGGCAGGTTTTCACACGGTTCTATGTTATTTCTGTAAAATAAAATAAATTTAAAAGTTAATGTATGAACTCATTTTATAATTTATAATATTACCAAGCATAGTTCTTAGGCAAACCAAGTCTAGTTAAACATAATTTTAGGTTTCTGAATGAAATATTTTCTTACGGAAACCAGAAAATAGGTATTATTATGTGAATAAGTTTGACACGCCCATTGCCTTTATTGCTTGTATAGTCACATTGACTAACAAGTTTTCCGCAAAAACAGAAATTCCTAAATACAAAACGGGCTATTATCCCCTACATGTGAAACTCTGTTGAGTTGCACAGTATACCATATTATCCATACATGTTGTATGACATGATCCAAGTTCAGTCGTTACTTTTTTCTCTGAAATGTGCTTCAAATCGTCATGTTCTAAAGGAACTCATACGTTTACTAGTTCTGTTAGGAAGATACGAATATATAGGGAATGAATATCAACATAACAACCACCTACGATAATCTAACTAATTTTATAAAGCTGAAGAGTAGGTTTCTTTATTTGGTGGAACGCATCAATCTCAGGAGCTACCGGCAAGAATTGAAAAAATATTTTTGTGTTATTGAACAATGCAATTATCGAGAAAGGTTACAAGCTATATATCATCACGCTAGTAATCAAGAGATCCGATCAGTAATAATGTCAACACAATCCGGCAGATTTCCATACGTTATTTGAAAATGAATAAATTTTGGGCGAATATGTGGGGTTTTGAAGTATGCCAGGGGCAAAGTCGGGGCAGGTCTGCTAATATCTATATCATTTCGCAGCAACATGTGTATTATATTAACTTATTACCATAATAATTTGTATTGCAGTTCTGGAAATAAATGCGGCTAATCTTCTGTTATCAAATTTCGTAATACTTTGTACAGTTTTTCAATGCGTTACGGTGAATTATTTATGGACATTTGCAGTACATTGATTTTTTTTCTAATCACGTGGCCATTACTATGATGACATGACTGATTGATAGATTGATCGACTGACTGAATGACTCATCCCCGCAGAGTTGGTGCTACAAACATTACATTTATGCAGCTGATGCCTTTCATGCTATACGCATCAACTGGGAAATTTCACCTGATGTAAAAGTTGGTGTTTTTTTTTTTGTTTTATACAACTTAGGTGGCAGACAAGCACACGGCCCAAATTGGCAGTGATCGCATTTGCCGCAGCAAGTGCCGCAACTTACAGCAATCGGATTGCCGACGCCACTTCATTTTTACCGGACTTCTAGTTGTTGCGCATACAGAAAATTGTTAGGAAAATGTTTCTTGGCAAGAGCTGTCAAGGTAAATGTAAGGCCACCGAAGCAGCAATTTGCTATGTGTGCAGCAAATGCTGTTTTGGTATGTGCTTACCCTAAAAGAACGTTCTAAATAAATATTACATCAATGTATATCTAGTGATACTTACTTGTGAGACACCAATACGAAAGCATTGCGCTGCATTAGCTGTATATCATCAACGTTATCACAAAGGACGCGCGCCATATTTGCGCCCTTGCGTATCTCATTTAGCTGACCTGGTTGTGAAACACACACATGAATGTTTAAAGTTATATATTTGAAATGGATTAATAAGATAACTAAGGAGTGAAACGTCACGATGGCATTATGAAAATATTGCTTAGTTTAAGTGAGTAAAATATAAATAAATTGAAGAAAGATAGGCAAAGGCAAAAAACTACTGACAACAAAAGTAAGAACAAATCTTTCTGTATGATTTATTCAATTCATTTCATTAAATGAAATATTTATTATCATCATTATTTCAGGAGCTCATATAAGGTTGAATTCGACATAAATAACTATAATTATAATTTAGACAATCTTCAAGTACCTACACAATTTAAATTGTATGATCTCTTATTTCTAAAGAAGATGAAGAAGAAAAGAAAAATAAACTGTATAAATTATCTTTTTTCTTTGATAAATTATCGGTGACATACAGAATTTTTAAATTCGAAGCAAAATGTAAAAACGCTTGGGCACCATAAGAGACAGGACTAAAAATGAAGTCATTTGTAATGGAATCGTTGAGTACGTGCTGGAAATCGGTTGAGTGATTGCCATTATCCACAATTTATAGCCTGCTTTACAAAAAACATGTCGAAGTTGGAAAGCTATTTATTTCTGGATCGGAGCACCCTTATTTATACGAAAGTTATCAAAAGATGTGAAAGAATAGGTTTCTAATATTTTTCACAAGGCAATTTTGTGAATTGAACTTCGACATAAGTTCAATTTGACACCCTTTCAACAATATTGACACCCTTGACATGGAATAACTGTAACTTTCTTGTTTCTCTGCTGTCACTCCCAGTGGAATCAAAAGCTAGCATTTTACTTACATTTAGCTTACTCCGTCTGACCTCTTAATGGCAAAAGGAAAGCTTACATCACAAGCTCGTCTGTCAATCAGCCAGTACGACTTGCAGGTGAGGTTGGGTAGGATTCCACATTATACACCCCATAATGGGATATAATAAATATCATATTGCTTTTGCTATTTCATAATTGTTCAGGAAACTGATACTTACGAGGAGTAAAGGCTATTTGCGGATCAGCACTATTTTCGTAGAAATACCTATCCCCAACTCGCGTCCTGTAGAACTGTTCGGTTAAGATGCATAGGAAAGTAGGCCCAACCAGCGCTCCTGGTACGTTACGCTCCAGTGACCCAGCCACTACTAAATCCACATCTTCAGGTGATGCGTACATACTTCCCAGAACAGCAACATTCTAATTAAAAAAAAAGAAAACAATATTACTCACATAATACCAACATGTTGTCTCATTCAAAGAAAATACATACATAATAAGGAGCAAGATGGTTAATATAGAGTTTACCGTTGACGTATATATATATAAGAACGAAGTATTTCAATTTCTTTTCATACCTTACTTCTTGAAAATTTCAGAGCCGATGTTCAGATTAATGGGGTATTATATACTTGTTTTATATTTCAAAAGATGTAAGGCAAGCAAATATTTAGTTACGCCTTGGTTGTTGCCATATGTGTATATATGAGATAAAGTGAATATGGGCTAAATAAGAAGGGCTGATTATTATCCACGTTATTGCGTTATAAGCCGACGCGGCAACGATCAAATCATACTAATAACCCTGCTTTGGTCTTTAGCTAAAATGAAAAAGTCCTGTAATTGTTTTTCTTTGTAGTACCAGCGAAATGTATGAATGTGAAATAAATAATGGCTACGCAGGACGCGCGGGTTTGATCACTGCTCAGTGCAAATATTTGTATGGATGAATATGGGTATTTGCATTGGTCTGGTTGTGCCTCAGAGAGCACGTTAAGCCATCTGTGCCGGTTGGTATACGAACATCTATGGCAATCGTTACGGGTAGTTGGAGCCCTTAAAAGTACTTCTAGTCTAATTACAGAACTTCGATATCGCCAATTGGTTGTGGAGGTCAGATGCCAGTCGCTATACGGAAAGTATCGAAGTTCAACCGTATCTCAGTTAGATTAGAATGCCAACCGCAAATGAGTTGGGAAAAGGCTCAGATAATGATGATAAATGAAAGAATTTATTTCCATTCGCCTAAGATTTGGTTTTGTTCCCTTTCAAATATCATGTGCGTTTAGTGTGTTTCACTCTTCCCTGCTGCAGTTTGTGTGTCCCACTCTTACTCACTGCGATTAGTGTGTTCCTCTCTTCCACATCATGTTAACTATCAACAACGTTTTTTATTTCATTTAAATTTTACTTGAAATTTATAAGTATTTCACGTACTTCTTCAGAGATGAAGTCAAGCATGTCGTGAAAGCTTTTCGGTATAGGTAGGTCGCAAGCAGCACGGGTTTCAATGTAGCTACCGAGACCATGATCGCGGCCACGTTGAATGTCCGTTGCTCGCAGATCGCCACCGAAAGTGTGATTGAATCTGTTATTAAAGAAATGTGAAAAAATGTATACAGACAATGTGCGAATTGCGGAACTGATTAGCTTTTATTTCTTTGGACGATTTATTTGCGGTTGGATGACGTATCGTCTCTTCGCATACATTATTTGTTAAACTTTGATATGGAAAAACGGCACCATTCAGAAGCCACAATGAATTAAACAATGAACAAAATTATCATATTCAAGTCTACTTCATGATTGTACTGCGTCCGCTGCTGCTGTCTGCAGTTGACCTCAGAATCATACCTTAGAAAACCGTTTGAGGTATACAAAGTATGTCCGATATGTCCTGATTTTTAGGAAAAAAAATTTTATAAATTCAATATAGCGGATAAAGTACTAAAACACACCAAATTCCCTATTATGCCTCAGTATCAAAATAAACGATATATTTACCATGTTTCATTGATTGAATAACCATGATAATTTAAATACCTATATTCCCTATTATGCGCCTGAAATAGGTACTATTATAAGTGCATAGTTACTACCTGGACCTTACATACTTCGGAAAGCCCTGTATTATTAGGAGAAATTTTCGTATGCCATTTGCTAGGATTTCAAGGACACAGACATCATAGAATAGTAAGGAAACTAACGTAAGGTAACCAGCAACTATGACATTGTGTATTGCGGCTACCATCAGTGTAGGAAAATTACTCCAACTATTTATATTTTGGTACGTTGAAGAGTCATAACAACAAACGATATGATCTTTCAAAGTTTCTATTACTTTGAAGATTGTGATTTGTAACACTATCGCTAGTGTGGTTCATTTGTAATCCTGTACTATGGAAATTATTCTCCTTTGCCAATAAGTAGCGATATTAAAATAGGCTGTTTGACAGATAACATGTGAACTTAACACGCACAATGGCCCAAAAAAGGAGCCTAAGTTTGGACAAAAGAGTTCCATTCTCAGTTTCGTCCCTCATCAGTTTTTAAGTAAGTTTCTTCTCAATATGCATTGAGTTATTGAAAAACCAAGTAACACAACAAATCTTTTAACTTCAAAGTTATAAACAATTAGGAAGTGTATAAAAATAATCAAATTATAGGAAACAGAAATGTTACTTACTTGAAGAGATATTGTGTTATTTCTTTATCCCAGTATTGATCGCTCAAATCCATTTCTTGCGTAGTAAGACCCCTGGTTAATTCACTGAAGGTGTTGCCTATTTCAAGCAACAGAGGTCTTTCAAACCAATCACTCAAGCGTACGCTTCCAGCAAACTCACGACTTTCTGTCACAAGCCTGTTAAAACAATTAAGAACTTAAATGTGGGTACTAGCACTATTCTGGATATAATTACAAATAATTTCAAATGTGTAAATCTAGATTAGATAAACAGTTCATCATAAAATCTATCCCATCTAATTTTATATGAAAAAGTTTTTATTACAAATACTACGAATTTGCAGTGTAAATAAGTAGGTATATTATCAAAACTTTATAGACAATGCAAAAAATTATTATTATAAACTTAGGTGCTGATATTTTAAGGTCCTTCGGGAAAATATGAATAGTATACCTACTAATATTGTTTAACTGTATTATGGTTAAATATTTTAATCTACTGTATTATAATATAATAATTTCCTTCATTTCGTATGAACTCACCCAAAAACATACAAAAGAAAATAAGAGGACATCGTATTTAATAAATATTTTGATTATTGATTGAATTCGTTACATTAGTTGTTATTACATACAATTGGAACTTCACTTTGTAAAGCAGCTATATTATGATTCTCCAGGATTTTATAAGATATGCTACTAATTACACTTTTACAAAAAACCAAGTATAGGAAGGAACCAACTCTTGTAAAATTGATATGCGAAAATGAACCAAATGGGTTAGCAAATTAGACTGACGATTAGATTTCAGTCTAAGGTAAAATGATGATATGTACGAATGTAAACATGTAAATATGGGAACATCACATGAATTTACTACTACAATTATAATTGAATCCTAGTGTCAAATAATAATACATCGTGGAATCGTACCTACAAACTTTACATGTAATTTCGAAAATCACATACGTAGTTAATAACTTTGTATTAAAAAACGCATGAAATATGAATCTAGTCAAATTTCCATTAATTCTTATGGAGATACTGCTGAAAAAAAAATTACTATATAGTGTACGTACTTCAAGTATCCACGTATAAGAGTATGGAAATGCCTGAAGGCAGCTGTAGCATGCTCATTGAGTACTGAAGGGTCTACATCAGCATTATAGTCGTTCACATAGCTATGAGCGTGCGGGTATATAAGTTTATTTTGTACCATGTTTTCGAAACCTAAAGATAAAAAAATTAATCAATCAGTTGCAAAAACATAAAAAGAGAATTTTCATGTTTGATCTATTCTGTAAACGAAACTATTGTTTTTTTTAATGTTATTTTATACTTATATCTGCTTCAACAATATTATAAGTCAAATTGATGCGGGAATCAAACTAGTGACCTTTGACGTAGCAGTCTAAAGTTCTACCAGAATGATAAACATTTTGGAAAGTTTTAATGCTTAGAGAAAATAGTTCATTCATAGATGAACACTACAAATACTTCATTTAAAGCACCAATCCAGATTTAATGTTACAAGGAGAATTTCATTGAACAATATACAAATTTGAGTTGAATAATTTCAAAATTATGATTAAACCATTTTATACATACCAAGAAGGATGGGTAAATACTCATAATAGTTGATATGTTGGAATTCTGCGATATTGATGCGTCTTGCTTCTTGAAAAAGGGTCTCGTCATCCCAGTGGGGGTTCAGATGTTTTAATACGTCGGCGATACGATTGTGTTCTCGAAGCAAAATTATTTGTAGTACCGTCAGTTGTGGATTTTGGTTTGCACGAATATCACCTGTATAATTTGGTTAATGAATATTAATCAATGTGAAATTAACCTACAATAAAAAAGGGGACGATTTAATTTCATATTCAAATCAAATCAAACCAATTAGTCCACCGCAGTCCACTGCTGGACATAATAATAATAATTTCATATTAAGTATACATATTATTTTTAATTTATTTATGACTGGCTAGTTGGCTTGGGGCAAATTGTGACATTGGGAATTGAAAACCTGTATTATATATTATAGAGATTTATTTTTTATATTCGGCATAATAGACTTAAGAAACGCTAAAACAGGTTTAGAATTTTATATTTTATTCTTAATCTAATAGAAAAATATTCAAAAATAAACAAATAACATGTTCTTTCTTTACGTTAATTCACTGGCGTAGCCCACTCAGGCAAGGCGGTGTTGTTCATAGGGGGCCCCCGAGTCTGGCCAATGAGCCCAAAGGGGTGGGGTGACTCTGGGAAAGATGGAGATACAGCCGTTTCCACAATTGAGCGGACCATCTTTAAGCTATATATGGACCAGGCTCAGTCGGAGTAGGAAAAAATTGTCTATTTGATCCAGCTTACAACTCGACAATTGAGACAGACCTTCGCCGAGTAACCAAGGCCGATCGGGGTCTAAAAATGACCACGTCATCGTTTACTCCGCTAAGTGAAGCCTTAGGGAGTTTGCATAACCAAAAAATAATTATTACATGGTGCCCGTGTTTCTTCCTGCACCTGGACCCTTGGTCATTTAGCTACGCCATAGTTTCAACTATGAAGGAATTTTGGGCTTACATACATTTTTAATCTTAATTACTTCAGTAATCAGACTATCAAAAATATCCATTTGATTGCTTTATAGGAGCGCTTGCTATCCGGCGGGATAATAATCATAATAATCGCTCTAATATGATAGAATGGGTATTACGTACGTAGGTTGAAAATCAAACGAATATTCTCTATTACGCAGGTAAAAGCCTTGTTACTACAAATATTTCAATCCACGAAGACGCGCCCCTCCAATTCTCCGATCAGTTTACAGTACATGTGTGCACGCTTAAGTCAATGTCTGAGTGTTATCCGTACACACTAATAATCTATGTGTGCACGCACACACTATAATTAATAGACTAATCAGGAGAGAGCGCCATAGTCAAAAAGAAAGATGCTCTACTTCAATTTTAAATTTTATACCCGACTGCGAGAAAAGGGTTGTTTTATTTTTAGGTGTAGATATTTTATGTGATTCTTTAATATAATGATAATATTACCATTTTTATTATAGGGGTAATTATAGACATACGTGAAATTTATTATAGAACTTTATTAAGAAATAAAATAGGTAGTCAATCACTCGTTTCAGAATTATCTAATTCAGAGTCTGATGTATCGCCGACATTTATAATAAAACTAAAATCAAGATCACAGTGTCTCAGGTATTCGTCTTCTATTTTTTCCACGTGCTTACAAGTATTGAACCAGACATCTTTATTTACGCGATCAAATGCTTCATTTAAAATGGGCATAATCGAAGTGTAATTTTGACTGATATTGCGACTAGCAACGTCGTTTTTTATAATACCCCAAATATTTTCGATTGGGTTCAATTCTGGATGATAAGAAGGCAGCCGAAGCACCGTGAATCCATGCTCTTTCAATAAATCGTCCACTTTGTACTTGCGAAAGTTTTCTTTGTTTTTTAATATAAGGTTATAAAGTTCAGGTTTTTTGTAGCTTGGTTCAAAATGGATATTTTTTGCATTCAGCCAAGTCTGCATGTCTGATTTGTTGGAGTTGGATGTTGGAATTTTTTCCGAACTCGTATTGTGATAAGCTGCATTATCCAAGATTACCACGGCATTAATTGGGAGATTTGGTATTAGTTTCTCCTTAAGCCACTTTAAGTAATTTTCTGTGTTCATGTTATCGTGGTAGTCTCCAGATTTGATCTCTGCTCTATATGTCAACAATGCATTTGGAACGAAACCCTCTGCACTTCCACCATGTACTATAATTATGCGCACTCCTTTTGATAAATTTTGTTTTATTGCTGTATTAGAATCTTTTTCGGCCCAAGATTTTTTTTGCACGTGATTGGTATGAATATATGATTCGTCTGTGTAGACTATAGGTCTACCTGCATTACGAAAAGACTTTACTTGTTTTAAATATTTCAATCTTAACATCTGCATATCATGTTTTTCGGTTAGCACCTTCCTGTTATTCTCAGTTTTTCTCCATTTATAACCAAGTTTAAGTAACAATGTCCTTAGGGTTGTTAAACATCCATCAAATTGTATGCGGTCTTTTAAAACAATATTAAGTCGTGATAATGTTGGAAATTGACGATGTTCTATATGATAATTGTGAATGGTCCTTCGGATTACACCTATATCAAATTCGTCAAAATTAATTTTTCGTGGTCTTACCCTTCTCTTCTTCATAGGTGATGTAAAAATAGTAGCACTTCTGCCCACTAAATTAGAATGCGACGTGCTCGTTTCATTTTCACACTCAGTATCCACTTCCGTAGTCAGCTCTGTTGTACGCTCCACACTTGGGACTATGGGAACTATACCATCCGTCTCCATAGTTATATTGGATTCTATAGTAGGAGCTGTAATAGGCTGCATTGTATCAGTATATTCCTTTCTTTCGCGTAGAATTCTAGTCACTGTGCTTTCAGAAACTCCAGCAGCCTGTGCGGTTCTCCATCGTGCATCAGTGAGTTTTTCTGCATATTTGTTACTTGCTTCTTTTTTCATAAAATCATAAACTTTAGAAATAATTTCTCTCGCCTAAAATTAAAAAAAAATATATATTTTTACTTATTTATAAAAAAATCCTTTATTTATTTCATGTGTTTTAATAACTATAAAATTATAAACAGTCATTTACATACCTGGCTTTTAAGTACAATACGCTGAGATTTTTTCGACATTTCAAAAAAAAATTAAGTGGAGCAACTTTCGTAATGAGTCTGGAATTTCGCAACATAGATTTTACTACCCGTCTGCATCGAACCGCTGACGGTTCGCGACTGAGGCCGGAGCAAACTCCCCGCACCCCGCAATCCCCTCAACCGAAAAGAAGTGGGGCGCGTCTTCGTGGATTGAAATATCTGTATTTATTTGTCCATGTTACAACTAGTCTCCGCTCCCCAAAATAGATCATAAGTAACTAGTTCAAGAAGAAAATATATCGATCCAAATCCCTATCAAATTAGGAATTTCAGCTTTTCGTACTTCAGTTTGTCATGAAAACACCTACGTAATTTAATTTCTTTAACTTCTTTCATTCCATTTTTCAAAGTCCTCAGAAATTTTCATATTAGTATTCAAAAAGTGTATACCCCAAAATTGTTCACACATGATTATTGTAACGACGGCGAGACATCACAAGGCCAAATACTTTAGCCTGAAGCAATTGCTACTGGAATATGTAAATAACAGGTAACTTTTTGTTACGATCAAAATGAACGCCGCGCCAGTTGCAAGTCTAACACTGTGCATATACCTACGAATTTATCCTCGATAAAAATTATGTCACCAACATCATTAATTGTTTCTGTATTTCGTTAGAAGAATAGAATCTCAGTAAATGGCGTCTACGTTACCCTGAGAATATTAACTACCTAGGACGGGAACTCATTTGGAAGAGTAATTCCTTTAGAAATTGAGGTTAATTATTTGCGCTTTACGAGTAAATTAGTGCAAAATACCGTTTTTTGTCTTACGTGAACTCTTAACTGCCCAATGTAACTCTTAAGTTATGATTTAAGCCAGGTCTAGATGTACGATACCTTAATACTATTGAGTTTCCACGAGTTGAATAAATTATAATGGTTTATCTAATATGGATAATCTATTATCAGTAAACCTATACTAATGATTATACTTAATTAGCCATTGTCATAATAATGAAATATTCAATATAGTATAGTGTCAATGCAATAGATAATTATTTTGTTCTTTCTTTTGACGTGCGCAAAATCCCCACGGATATCTAAGTTAAGTAAATTACAGAATCTAGTATTATTATATCTACATACCAGTTTGATAACAAGGTTCATTCTCCGATTGAGCAGCGTTACAAGCGAGTGTTACATTAGGATCTTGAGGAGGCCATTCCTGGCCATTTCTGAATAATGTTCGCATCCTTCCGCCAGTGCCCGCCCGAAGAGGACCTGCTTGAATAGTGGTGTGGCCGTAGACGTGCGATAGATCCATATATGCCGTTGCAGAGGTTATCTGCAGATAAGAATGTTTGCATTTTTAAATATCTTTTCTAACTTGTGATGACCTGTGTGGATGTTGATGATCGCGTCAAACATTCTGTCCTAAATAACATTTACCATCCATCTCTGTACCAAATTTTATCAAGATTAGTTTAGTTGTTGGGTGTGAAGGCGAAACAGACAAAAAGAGTTATTTTTGTATTGCTTATATTAGTATGGAAGTATGAATCAAAGAATTATTATTATATGATGTCACAGAGATGTTACATATCATCGACACAATCGGTGTTTTTTGTTTGAATAAAAGTATTTTGGGATTCAAAATGCAACAATTACAAGTATAAATAAACATTATAATATATTTTAGAATTACCAAATCCACTTCTTACCGGTTCTGCAGGAGCATTGGGAGCTGTACATCCTCTGTCTCTACTGTTTCCAGTCCTCACGAAGTTTAGGCACTGTCTCCTCTCAGCTGCGTGTGTTGGATCATTAGGGGGTAGTATAATCGGTGCGCAGACAGGATTGGTGTTTGCATCTGGAGCCAACTGTCCGTTGTCATCACAGCAGACAATTGGTAACTCACCTGTAAAATATTGCCTACTATATTAGTAAATAAAAAAGCAGATTATATTTGCTAAATACTGAAAGAAGGAATGAAGAACGCCTTATGAATCACACGTACAGGACAAAATAAATATATGGCAGGCAAGAACGTGATTTCTATAAAGAAATATATAAAGTATAAATAAAGTCATAATACAATACGACTCGAATTTCGAATATTGGTTTAAAATTCTAATATAGATGGAGTGCTGAATAATTGATATTTCATTTTAGACAGATTGGGTCATTACACTCATTACCCCAGAATCACAATAGAAATATTATAGAACATTGCTACGACCTGGTATGGCAATAACTTTTGTGTATTGTTTTGGGGAAGTTAAAGAAAGACGCCCACGATGCACAATAATCCTACCTCACGACAGCGTCCCAAACCACTCCACAGAAAAGTCTTACAGTTATTCAGTAAAATACTGAGTAAAGTAGTAGTTTCAAACGACTCCTGGCTGTAGAAAAGATGCCTAAACGGTAAACTGAACACAGAATAAAATAATTATATTGACCCTCTCAATAGCGACCCTTTTTTCTGAGACTGCCTTCAGCTTACCATCAAGCGAGGTAACGTATAATTGACGTGTCCTACGAGTATGTATATAAAAAACATGATTCTCATTAAAGTATGAGTATGCATGCCGAATCAAATCCTTCGCAACTCTCATAAACTAATATAAATTTGTGACAACAAACGTTTTCCTTGCCAGATAGGTATAACTTTCCTTAGCTGCAAAAGAAAACTTTTTATTTACCCTCGTCAATTGATATTTATATGGCTGCTTAGATACGAACATGTGGGTATTTTGGTACTTTCAACTCCATTCATGTTCTTGATTTTCTAAATGGTTCTTAAAGAGGGGCTGTTCTTTGAAGCTGTTCTACAAATATTTATTATGCTATTATTTACGGCACATGTTTTGGTACAAACTCAAGAAGGTATTTAATTTTATTTTATTATTCTCTGCATTGTGATTGTGGTTTACGTTTAGCGTACATTATAAGAGCATCATTTTAAATTATAACAAAGTTCTCTCTTTCTTTCGGAATAATTTTCGCGCTATTCAATTTTTTTAGTATAATATGTTAACCCAGCCTTACAGGCAGTTCTCAGACGCAGTAAGTATTGATGCTTAACTAGTCAGTGGGGATCACATATTGAAAAAATAGCCAGTAGATTAAGTTTGGAAATGAGCTGTTCATTCAACTATTCTTACAAATTGAAAACCTTCCTCCTTTTTGAAGCCGGTTAAAAAGGTATATGTCAACAATACACCCCTTCTGATTAGTGAACGCGAACTATGTGAGTTTGTGCTCGTACCAAGTCGAATAACTGTAAAAAATAATAAAACTGCCCGAACTAACCAACAACAATAGCAGTAAAGGCCTAAATCTGAACCCCGAGAAAACCAAACTAGTACTCATTACAGGGGAAAAAAATTGGACGGGCTGAACCAATACGACTACCAATACGAATACATACATAAACCTCAAAGTGGTGAAAGAGGTCAAATATATGGGTGTAATAATGGACAGCAAACTAACATTCATGGCACACAAGCAACGCATGCTCAATGGCCAAAATGCTCAACACCACAGGGTAAGTTTGCAAGTATATTCCAAGCAGAAATCTTCGCCATCATGGAGTGCACGGAAATGGCAAAACACCTGATAGCCAGGTGGCGCTGACCCTGATTAGATTGGATTCTAAAAACATCGAAAATATGAAGATGGAACAGATCATAAGTTTTGGCAAGGAAACAAGTAGGTTTGACAAAACGCCGTGATTGCTGGACATCCCACAGGAGAACAAAAATAGGGGACAAGGGTGAAATGACCCGCATCGACGAGTGGATTAACCGTGCGACAGCGGCGTTCTCTGCTGATATTAAATAAGTAACCAACAACAACAGGGTATGACTTTTTTGGTGGCGTGGACTCAGCTTAATGCTCTTCATAGTAAAGCAGCTATGCAGGCAATGCACTCAAACAAATTAAAACAGCCACTATAATATTAACACCCATCTCAAATCTCTCAAGCTTGGAGCTTTGCGTTTTGGGCCTTGGGCTTTGCGCTTCTTCCAATCAATTAAACAAGTAGGTAATTAAATAAGTGAAACCAAAATAATTATTTAAAATATTTCTGCATGATATTCCGTAGTAGTTTAAAAAAATCATTGGCAAGTACTTACTTGACGCTGGAACACCAGCCGACAGTGACATGTCATGAGTGATAATTTGGCCCCATTGTTGCGTGTTTAGGGTCCATATTGGATCAACAAGGTTTTTGTTTGGAAAGAGCCGAAGACTAAGTTCTCGGGGGTTCGGAAGTTTACGGCCGGTGACAGATCTCTTCATTTGACTTATGCCTGAAAACATACCACTAATAAATTTATGTAATAGTTTTTAAGAAAAAAATTAAGATGTTGATGAAATACAACTACACGACATTATGAAACCTTTATACCACTTTCATTCGGTTATATCCTCTCGCCAACAAGTGCCAAAACTTCACCCAAACCAATTTATTAAGAACCGACTAATCCTGACTAGTGGAAGCTCCCTGTAGGTCTTTGATATCTCTATGAATGTCTACTAATACTAACGATGTTATAGAATTGCTGGATTTTCTCCGCAATATAGTTTGCGAAAAATTCAATTTGAAGGCAGTCTGTTCCTCTGAGACTATTTCTGTAGTAACTTCTTATACTCTTAATAATATATATTTTTTGTGTAGTAAGTGAATTTTTGCTCTTTCCAAATTTACAGAAATTCCATAAGTGAATAAGGATATAAATAACTAAATAAAGACTTAGTTTTACTATGTTAAGGTCTTTAATAACACCTGTGATCCACAATATAGTACATAGATAAACCAAAATGTATAAACATTTGTTATATATATGGCATATATGTTCTCAATGGGGCAAGCAGATACCATTATGAATCTAACACTTAAAGTTTCTTAGTTAGGTCCACAACATTTTTAATTGGTAATTATGATTAAGTTAGGTACATGGTGCGCATGTACGTAACTTAATCATAATATATAAATTATAAACAATACATGATAGTACGGTTGACTTGGCTTGATGCTAAATACAGTAAAAAATAAAGAAAACGTATGCAAACCATACTTTTTCTTTTTTCTCATAAAATTTTGTGAAATTTTTCAATGACCATGATGAATATTGGGAAATTGATGTTAATTTAGTGAAGTAAAGAAGAATGGATGCAGAAGGAGGAGGATTGGACACAAAATGACGCACATTGGGAAAAGCCGATGTCCAGCAGTGGAATGTGGTGGGATAATTGTTGTATAATATAATGAACTAAAGGAGATCCTAAAAAAAACATAACGTAAAGAAAAGGCCATGTTCCGCCAGAAGGTTTAGGCATAGAATTAACTTCAAATGATTTTGTACAATCTACTGAAGAGATTAGGGAATAGAATAGTACAATAGAGCAATAGCAATCGAAACCAAATAAACTTAATAGCTCTTTGTGGTTTAATAATTTTGGAAGAAACAAATATTATGTTGTGGTTGTTGAAAAGATGACTTCATAGGTATTTATCAATAGGTATATTAATAGTGAAGTGTCAATATATCATAATAACATGTATAGTTACCGGCATATATCTTGAGCCCTTGTCGTGAGAAAAAAGAGAGAGAGTGTGTAGAGAGTGCGCGGATTGGTTTAATATAATCTATGATTAGTGGATTTGAGCTCCTTCCTCGCCATTCTGACGTAATTGGGGTAAAGATAAATTCCGATACTTATATACCGTTACTGATTAATAACCGATATTTATCAAAGTGTTGACTGTAACTTACATACATACATATAATCACGCCATTATCCCCGAATGATTAGGCAGAGGTGAATTAACACACACATTTCACCAATATTTGTATTCGGTCCCACCTAATAAAAGAGTGAGCCTATTGCCGTATTCCGGGCACTATTGTCGACTCGGGCCATGCATCTGAGGCTGAGTCTGGGCTATACAGGGTGTATTTTTGAAACGGGGCAGTAAGGGCAAGTACCTTAACCGTTGCAGTTACAGCAAAACGTTCTTAAAAGACCTTCCCTAACTTTTTGGGACATTTTGAACTGCATTCACAGATTTTGTAAAAAACTTACAGTTAGCAAAAAAAATGCAAAAAGTTCAAAATTTTTTTTTTATGCCAATCGATTCTATTTCATGTGGGGATCAAAAAACTCTATGGGACCATTTTAGCTTTCAGTACTAGAAAAGATAGAAATCTCCAAAAACGTTTCCCATACATTTCGTACGGAAATATGATAAATCAACTCGAAACTCATTGGTCAGGTAAAATTTTGAACTTTTTTAAATAAAAAAAATCATTTAAACATTTAAGAAATTGGTTTATGAAATAAATTGCTCAAAATGATTTCCATTTTCACGAATACATAATCCTATCTTTTTTTGCACTGAACGAATGGCGGCTAATAATGTTCTGGGATGAATATTACGTAAAATGGTCATTAATGCATCCTTGAGCTCTTGAACACTAGTACGTCGTCTTATACACCTAGTTTTTCACGAAGCCCCATAAAAAAAAATCAAGTGGTGTTAGATCGGGGCTACGAGGTGGCCACTGTGTTGGACCATGTGTACCTATCCACTGTGTACCGAATAGGCGGCTCAAATTGGAACGTGAAAAGTGACTGTTATGTGGCGGAGCACCATCTTATTGAAAATGAACTTTTCGCAATTCCGACAGGGGCCTTTTGTCCATCTCGTTTTCAAGATGGTGTAAAATGACTTCATTATACATGGCAGAATTCAGTTTCCCTTCATAAAATTCCACCATTATGACTCGATTGGACATTATACCACACCAACAGTTGAATGAGAAGCGAACCTGATTATGACTTGCCGTAACTCTTAGTGGATTTTCTTTGGACCAATAGTGGTGATTTTTTCTGTTGTACATACCGTTATTGAAAAAATTCGTTTCGTCTGACCACAGTATGTAATTTAAAAATTCATGATCTCTGCTTATTTTTCCTCTTAGCCATCTGCAAAAAGTAAGCCTTCGAACATCATCACCCGGATGTAACACTTGAACTATGCGCCCATATCGATAGCACTTGTAGCCGTATTTCTTCCATATCCATACTTTACAGTCAATTCTACCCACTTCCTGGCCATAACAAAAAGTTAGACCATCGTAGAAATTTGTTTCTGTTGCCGAAATGTATGGGAAACGTTTTTGGCGATTTCTGTCTTTCCTAGTACTGAAAGCTAAAATGGTCTCATAGAGTTTTTTGATCCCCACTTGAAATAGAATCGATTGGCATAAAAAAAAATTTTTTGGACATATTGCATTTTTTTTGCCAACTGTAAGTTTTTTACAAAATCTGTGAATGCAGTTCAAAATATGTCAAAAAGTTAGGGAAGGTCTTCTAAGAACGTTTTGCTGTAACTGCAACGGTTAAGGTACTTGCCCTTACTGCCCCGTTTCAAAAATACACCCTGTATATAGAGATATATATATATCTGATGTTAAACAGCCCTATCCCTTAGTCGCCTTGCACGATACCACATGGAAAGAGATGGGATGGCCCAAATT
Organism: Eilema griseolum; assembly: GCA_963662185.1. Lineage (NCBI taxonomy): Eukaryota > Metazoa > Arthropoda > Insecta > Lepidoptera > Erebidae > Eilema > Eilema griseolum. The sequence goes on from OY759242.1 coordinate 12,996,459, forward strand.
CGACTCTACTGGGAACCACGCGGCTCTGTTACTTACCGTCCTCATAATTATACGGCGTCAACCGTCCGTAAGGCGTCTCAGGCATTCCCCAACTTGGTCTCAGTAGATTATTGCAGGAACCATCATAGGTACGGTAACGGGAATTTGTGCAGAACCCTTGTGTCAGACCACATGTCTGAGTGGCCGGGCTGCCGGGAGCTCCCTCCGGTGGTGGTGGATTTCTGAAACTGTATAAACAAGCCAGCTTTAAGACTATTTTTTCGACACCTATGAATATCATGCTGATGAAATCTAGTGGTCTACAAAAGGTTTTAATGCAAAAAGTAGATGCTAATGCTAAATACCTAGTAGGCACCAATATCAGGGCACGCCGTAGTAACGGCGGTAAGACCCATCATGGGGGAGTGGCTAGAGAGGCCACACGGCAGCCTCTCGTACCGTCTGACGCAGATGATCACCGAGCACGGATGCTTCGGAAAGTATCTGCGTCGGATGCAGAAAGAGCCAACGTCCGAGTGCCATCACTGCGACGCGAGCGAGGACTCAGGTCCGCACACGCTCACCGAGTGTCCGGCGTGGGAGACGCCGAGGCGGGAGCTTGTGGCGGCCCTGGGAGTGAGGGTTCTCACGCTCTCCACCTTGCTCGCGGCGATGGTTCGCTGCGCGGATGCGTGGGCGGCCGGCGCCTCCTTCTGCGAGCAAGTAATGCTCGTGAAGGAGGAGGCGGGGCGGGAGCGGCAGCGGGAGCGACGAAGGATCGCTAGACAAGCTGCCCGCGCACGAAGGCAACTCGGGCGTCGGAGGTCGATGAACGACCTCCGCCCCCCATGAGCGCCGGCCTGGGGGTGACAGGTGAAGCCGCCTGTCACCCTGGCAGAAGCAGGCCGCGGCGGCGGCGCGCGTGGCGCGCCTCCCCGTTTCCGGGGACGAGTTGGGGACTCTGTGGTCCCCACACCCGAGAAGAGGGCCAGATCGTGAGAGATGGCCCTGGGTCGGCCGGGGTGCGAGGGATATGCCTGTCAACCTCACCTTCGGCAACCGAAACGACCCACAGGCGGCGTGCGTTTTAGTCGGTTCGATTCCGACATAACCACCTCCACCGGCTCCGGTGGGGAGGTATCCGTGGGGATTTTGCGCACGTTAAAAAAAAAAAAAAAAAAAAAAGTAGGCACCAATATCAGAATACTAATGTCTAATACGTTAATGATAGTATGATGTTACTTTGTCATGATGTGTTTAATATAAACAATATAAAAAGGGATCAAACGATCACTTTTTGTATTTATGAGAACTCAAAATATATGGTGATGATACTGAAATTGTAAAAAATATGAAATAAATTTAAGTACACATTATTGAATATCAAAATAACAATAAAACTATACAATTATAATTATGTTTACTTACAACAAATAAATTTTAATTTCTAAGTATACCATAAAAGCTCTTCATAAGCATTACTGTTAACCACTTCCAAAACAAGAGTTAGATTCACAAGCATATTAACATATTGTAAACTAGTTATTTCTATTCTGGCAGTTAATAGCAAAATTTAACAGTTAAACATAAGATTATACATTAATAGCTACAAGTATTTTTTTCTATTGACAAGCGTTGGAAAAATAATTTTAGTCAGGTTAATACAATAAGAGGTGCAATACAATAAATACCACTTATTTAAATATTGTCTCCGTAATAAAGTGAACAGGTTCAACTTAAACTAGTTTCATCGGTCACTGATGTAGCAAGGCGTCTCAAGCAAGTATGATGGATATTATTGAAAATATATTCATCGAAAATTTTAGTTTAAAATTTTGAATACTACTGTTGCACAGTAAAATAAGACAAATGCTTTTCCCCTAAGTACAGATAACGTTAACGGGTTTCACATTGGTATGCAAAATGTACTTATTTTAATTTGATTTATATCGAAAATTTCCAGGTATATATAATCCACACGATGTTGGTTTACTGTATACGCCAACACACAAATAACAATAAACACAAACAATATTTTTCTATTTACATACTAACTATCCGAGTCCTGTGAACACTTCGCATTATTTTTACGAAGACTAGTTTTATAATATAGAAAGAAGAATTAAAAAGTAATTCTGGATACTTATTATAGCTTTATTAATAAATCCTTATGTAAAACCGAATATCGAAACAAAACAAATAATAAATAAAATATTCGTAATAGAATAAACTTCATTTGATGACCAAAATAAAATTAAATAATGATTCATGAAAGCATCATGACGTGAACATTTACTAAATGAATAATGAACATGTAAATGGTGCATGATATGATGATTTAATTACAAACAGAACTGATAATTAACCTTGTCGCCGATGCATACGTAGACCTTACAGATTTCTTTGCGCCTGAATGTTTGGAATACGTTGCGCTGTTGTCAGAATCGCTGTATTCACATGAAAATACAAACAACACAAATAACTGATCAGTAACAATTGTATCACCATGTGTGAATTCATGTTAAAAAAAAAAATTCCTCGAGGCGTTCATTGATGTTTGTATTGAGCCAGTACCAAGATTTTATTTTTAAACTATCGCGGTGTGTATTCATAATTATATAACAGTTTGGGACTATTCGTGATTAAATCATGGAACTTACTATTTTTGCCAATGCGGCAAAATTTCGGATGCGTTGCAGCACCGTAGTTCCATGATTTAATCTCGAAAAGTTCTGAATCGTTATAAAATTATGAGTGTAAAGATTTTTAGACAGCAGAATAAAAAGTATAGGCAGTGAAATACTATCTCATTTCAATACAACCTGCCTACCTCAGTGAATGGAATAATACAGTAATCATATTATATTATAGTTGCGTCTATAAAACAAATTTGTGTAGGCGGAGAAGCTCTAAACGGGATGCACATATTCGGTAAAAATCTAAGAGACATCCTTGAATACTCCACATAACATCAAACGGAACTACTAGAAGAACGCATTTGTCTCACAATGTCGACGACTGCGTTATTACGACATGTTTATACGAATAGTTTTGTAGGTTATTATTTGTACATGATATTTACAGTAACTTCTTCAATAAAGCTAACCTGTATGTAGTTGTCAGTAAGTAGTCATAATAATTTTAAAACTTAACATTAGAACTGCAATTAAAATAGTGCAAATATATGGTTAATTGTTATGTGCATTTTTATTCTAATAAGAAAACATTGAATAGTGTGTGCTAAGACAGCAAGAAAAGTGCTCCTAAACATATATGTGTATGTACAATAATTGATTCATTTCTTTGTCTCACCCGAATCCGTTAACACCAAGTCTTTCCGCGGGTGGAGTGAAAGGAAGGATTTTCACAAACGATGTCGCTGCAGCATTGGGTTGGAATCCGGATAAACTCAGTTGGGACAGAGAAGGACCAAACTGATAGGCATGATGAAAGCATTCAATGGCACCATATAATGCTAGTGTGAAGAATAGAGTTGATAGGGCCATTGTACCTGGAAAGAAAAAAATATAACGTTTAGTTTGGATATAACTACTTAGTTAGGTATGTGAGTAATTTTTCGTCTTCGGTAAGAGGATACTTATTTGTAAGACTAGCATAATTTAAAAAAAAAATAAGCTGAAATCTTTTATCAAAGCTCTTCAAAGAGCTTTTCTATTCTCTAACGACGTTTATATGGATATGCCTGGAAGAAATCACTTCCAACGATAAGGCCGCCCATTATATATTAAACTGTAAACATGTTACTTACTAGTTCTTCTGTAAATCTATTGGTGTACAATGAAGAATTATATATCTATATTTATATTTAAGTTACCTCCCAACCCCGAGAGGAAATAGGTAAGGTAGGCTTGGGCTCGAAAAACCATGATAGGTTTAACCTTATAAAGCACTCTAATATATACAATTATCTACATTATATTCATAGAAAATATGATGTTTTAACGTCGTTAACTTCCTTCCCTTTTTTTCGATAATTCGGTGTCGGTGCATAATGTTGTTTGATAGCACAAACATATCATTACCTTATAAAAGCTTGTTCGGCTCTACACGAGCCTCAATAATGCCAAGCTTATACGATAAAGCCTACGCTTCTTTTTATAACTTTTTGTTGAAGAGATAATTTGAGATGTATGAAATCTGAAAGAGATCTGAATTTTGTGAAATCTTAGCAAAATTTTAGTGGTTGGGATTTCACAATCTTGATTCTGTAACAATTGATTTTGTAACAATTCGATATGTCTACACATATTCTATTTAGTTTTATCATAAAATCTAATAAATAATTGGTTCTAGACTTTGAATCTGTAGTAGTGGACACAGTATTGCGAAAGTGTAATAACCATATATGCCAAATATTTTGTTACTTGTTTCCACTTTCAACAATTTGCAGTCAGACATAAATGGCAATGGCTATTTTCCAAATTAATAAAAAAGAAAATCTATTAGCAGATTCACAAATAGATGTCAAAATTTCAATAAAGATACATAATCTAAAAATAATGTTCCCAAATCCGGTTCAATATACAAATTTGGTAAATGTTAATGATTATTTCGTTTAGCTCCAATATTTGTAAGAGGAAAAATGAATGGCACTTCTCACGCGATATAATAAACGTTTTACGGTCGATGTGGCTGCCACAGATATGTTAATTGTTATGCTAGATGAAGAAAATCTCAGGCTCAGTTTTGGGTACATTTGGGTAGATTTTTGATAAACCAACATTCAAAGTAAAGCCATAAGGAAAATAATTATTAAGTCACAATAGTAACGTAGTCATTTAAATTATGCGTACAAGCATCAAAAATAACAACATTCGAATTGCGAACATCCCTTTTTAGAGTCGGTTAAAATTAGTCTTCCCAAAGCCTGTAAACTTTTTCTTATATAGGAAACGTCAATTAGAATTCTCCTGGCCTGATGGTAGGCTGAAGGCCAAGTCTTAGAATAGAGGGTCACCATTACTTACACATACCATGTGACAAAGGTGACACTCAGCTTGTCGGCCTCATCATGTGGCGTGAAAAAGTTCACGCCCTGCTTAAAGAACCCGGGATTGTAGGAAGAAGGAAACACGTGAGCTAAGAGTAATTCCAGGCCTAAATGGTGCGACAAAGCAAAGAGTCTCCGAATCACTTCGTTCTTGATCAGATATTCTGTACCGTGTGCGGGTGACATCTAAGATCTGCACGTGATGTCCTGTGTAGGAAAGGTGAGGGTGGGACTAATTGAAAGAGCTCATCAGAACATTCACCATTCAAGCTATATAACACATAATATGGACGTGCCTCCTTATGGCATCATAACACACATAGACGAAGTTCCTTGCGGCAACATAACACGTATGAACGTGGCTGCTTGTGGCAACATAAATCATAGTGGCTCTATCTCAAGCATGCTTCACTTGACAATAGTTTCCCATACATAGTGAACTGCGAAGGGCTAATTGATTAATTGACACAGAATAAAACTACTATGTTCCAGTACTTTGCCACATCTTCCTTATTAAACACCTAAAGGAGGTAGGACACCTCGGTATATCCGCCCGATTGAGCAGTCCGACTGGGGAAGTACCTCCGCCCTACAGAATACCGCGGTTATAATAACTTCGTGTTGTGTTCCCAGCGGTGAGTAGGGTAGCCAGAGCTCACTGGAGAATTTGTGCCGTCAGTGGGAAGACTAAAGGCTTGTCCTGATTTGTCTTCTACTGACGGCACAGAAACTCTGTATTTACAGGGTTGGCAGCGCGACTGTGACTCCTCTGGTGTTACAGACGTCCATAGGCCACGGTAACTACTTTCCATCAGGTGGGCCGTGTGCTTGTCTGCCAACTAAGTGGTATAAAAAAAAAAAAATACGGACGTCAAGTAACAATTTTTAAGATTAGAATACATTTAACATACGTGCTGTATATATTATTATATTATAATGTTGTAGTTATTTTACAGAATTAAATGAATTACTACTGTGATAGACAACGAAAATCAATCATTTAATAAAATTAGTCAAAAGGTCTTTCTCAATTGTAAACTAATTTTCTCATTCCATTCTGCTCATAAAAAGTACAATCTCATTTATTGGCATGATTTTAGTTTAATCACAATATTCAGTCAATATTCAGTATATTCAGTCTCACTTCAGTATCAGTTCAAAATAACTTCGCAATACAATATCAATCACAAAGTCTAGCAAAATTCGTGTTGTGTTCCCAGCGGTGAGTAGGGTAGCCAGAGCTCACTGGAGAATTTGTGCTGTCAGTGGGGAGACTAAAGACTAAAGGTGTCCTGCTTTGTCTTCTACACTGACGGCACAGAAGCTCTATACTTACCGGGTTGGCAGCGCGACTGTGACTTCTCTGGTGTTACAAACGTCCATAGGCTACAGTAACCACTTTCCATCAGGTGGGCCGTGTGCTTGTCTGCCACCACTTAGGGTATTTAAAAAAGTAGAGATTTACACATGTTTAACCTTCAGTCGCAATTCGATATAAACAGAGATGGTGGGATTGAGATTCACCGGGACTTAATTCTCACCATATTTTTATTTCGGCAATAGGCCTTCGAACAATAACGTTATACTATAGTTATACAAAATACAGTATTCTGTATTCACGATTAATATGGCAGTTATTTGAACAGATAAACAAATAACATTGAAGTAAACAATGCACCGTTTGTATTAAAACACGTGAATCAAATAATCCAGATGAGCTTGTATTGCCTTGAAATTTGAAAGTAAATAAAGATGAAATTTAATGTGTCGAGTATATAAAAGGAAGTTAAATGTATTCGTTTTTGGTTTTGGTTTAAGATGTTTTTTTCTACCACTTAGGTGGCAGACAAGCGCACGGCCCACTTGATGGAAAGTGGTTACCGTGGCCTATGGACGTGTGTAACACCAGAGAAGCCACACTCGCGCTGCCGACCCTGTAGGCACAGTCTCTGTGCCGCCAGTGCAGAGGACAAAGCAGGACAAGCCTTTAGTCATCCCACTGACAGCACAAATTGTCCAGCGAACTCTGGCTACCCTACTCACCGCTGGGAACACAACACGAAGTTATTATAACCGCGGTATTCTGTAGGGCGGAAGTACTTCCCCATTCGGACTGCTCAATTGGGCGGAAACATCGCCGTGTCCTACCTCCTATATTTTTTCATGAGTGTTTAAAAATAACAATTTATATAAAAATATGAAGTTTTTAAATATTTATTTATCCAATCTATCTATAAGATCTAGCTGAAATTTGCAACAGAAATAATAATAATAATTTTTTTATACAACTTAGGTGGCAGACAAGCACACGGCCCACCTGCTGGAAAGTGGTTACCGTGACCTATGAACGTGTGCAACACCAGTGTAGTCACATACGTGCTGCCGACCCTGTAAGAACAGAGATTTTGTGCCTCCAGTGCAGAACACAAAGTCAGGACAAGCCCTTGCTCTTCCCACTGACAGCACAAAAACTCTCCAGTGAGCTCTGACTACCCTACTCACCGCCGGGAACACAACACAAGGTTATTATAGCCGTAGTATTCTGTAGGGTGGAGGTACTTCCCCAGTCGGACTGCTCAATTCGGACGGGAATACCGTCATGTTACTTTTTATCCCGGGAATAGGTTCCCATAATTCGAAGGAACGAGATCAAAATTCCACGCGGGTAGAAATGCGGGCAACAGCTAGTGTTGTAAATTTACAATAAATACTCATTTATAATATCACGTAACTTATTGGTTACGTGACCCAAACGTAGTTATTATTGTTAGGACAATTATAAAATTTCCATCCAAAGGTTGCCTGTAAGAGATCTCTTGTAGCGATAAGGGCAACATTTGTACATTTTTCATAATGTTGTCCGCACAAGTACTATAATTTATTGGTGTACAACTAAGATTATCGTATCTTATCTTAAATTCATTGAAAACTCTTTACAAGACAATTTAAATGTTGCTTACATTGTACACCTGTGGACACTGTATCAATAGTTCCACATTATATACGTAGTCATTTTATTTCGTTGATGTTTCTAAAAAGTTTTCAAAATTCAAATTCAATTCAAAATTCAAAATTCAAAATTCAAAATTCAAAATTCAAAATTCAAAATTCAAAATTCAAAATTCAAAATTCAAAATTCAAAATTCAAAATTCAAAATTCAAAATTCAAAATTCAAAATTCAAAATTCAAAATTCAAAATTCAAAATTCAAAATTCAAAATTCAAAATTCAAAATTCAAAATTCAAAATTCAAAATTCAAAATTCAAAATTCAAAATTCAAAATTCAAAATTCAAAATTCAAAATTCAAATTCAATTCAAAAGCGCTCGCAACCTCTTCCGTGAGATTGCGAAGCGTATGGTCGACGCTTCTCGTGACCAGAAGGCTGGCCTCTTTTTAGGTCAGAGAATAAGCATTGCCATACAACGTGGCAATGCTGCCAGTCTTCTGGGAACGCTGCCACAAGAGGCATGCGATGCGGAGGAATTCTACGACGCATTTTAATTGTTCTTAGCTATAAGTTGTATAATAGTTATTTTATTTTTATTGTATTTAATATTTATAAATTATTTAATATTATTTCTGTATAGATTACTTAGAATTGAAAAAAAAAATTCAAAATTCAAATTCGAATTCATGAATCAAATTCATTTATTGTTTGTCACAGGTATTACTTCGTCGTAACACGAAACAGTTTAGTAAATATACGTAAATAGGTACTTATACGCAGTTTAACTTTGACAAACAAAAATATGAATTAGCAAATAACTATAAGACTATTTACGTATTTGCTATATTTCGTTGCCCATGGTAAGCACGTGATTACCCTGGGTGGCAAACTATGTAAAGATACCTCATCATCATAATTTTTACGTTCATCCAGGTTACATACGAGTACGAGACTTTGACCTCGAAGCTCTGGGTCCGCTTTTTAACTTCATATTATACGGTGTATTACATAAATGACTACCGTCTCGACCCATAACGTATACCCATATAATTCATGTATACGTCTGTAAATTATTTTAGCAAATCAAGAATACCTACTATGATTTTATTGAGAAACCATTCCAGGAATTTTACAAGCGTCTACTGTAACAACTTGTAATACGAGTACATTGAACTATCCATAGTTAAAAGGTAACCATTTTAAGTTGATAACTATGCCTCATAATTATCAACTTAAAATGAAAAGAATTAATATGAGAAATATAGGTACAGTAAAAATCCCGCCGAAATTAGGCCAACCGTCTTGGAGGCTATCCAATAGATTTTTTTTTTGTATTTTTGTTATGGTTACCGTTAAACTACACAAATCGATCAATTAATTAATTAGCCCACCGCAGTCCACTGCTGGACAAACAACAAACAAACAATAACAATGTTACAAACAGACACCTCAATTTATTTATTTATATAGATTTGCGTCGAGCTTAATATCGAGAGAGCGGTTTCAAACTACGCAATGTAATCAAGGAACTACGATTACTTACAATTCCATTAAGAATTCCAACAAAGAACTTGAATATGTATTCAGAATTGAAATTCTATTCAGATGTTATCCTTTAAATGAACCGTTGTAATGCCTGTAAATAGTCACCCACTAATTCAGAAATTGCTTTAGTGATGAAGCTCGACAAATTACAACGAAGAACATTTGCTATTCTGTATTATTACTAATAATTTTTGAACTATCGCGTTCCAGTTCGCGTTTACGAGTACAATAATGTTGACAGGAATTAACGCGATTATGGTATATGTACACTGGCCGAAACGTCAGACAAATCAAAGGTATGATGTAACTATAACTGACGAGGCCGCTGAACTGAGTGCCACCATTGTTACATTACTAATTGTCTGTAATGGTGATCCTCTTTCCTGAGACTTAGCACTTAGCTTACCATCAGGCGAGGTGAAATCAAATTAGCGTGTCCTAGATAAAAAAAAGATCGCGTTAATTCCAGTTAACATTGCTATATTATTAGGTTTCTAATTCGAATTTCGAATTCCAACAATTAAAAGACAATGTATGCAGACAAATAGTGCCACTAGTACAGACCATAGGTGCATAAAATTTACACAAGCTCCTAATGTTGTTTATTAATGTACATATATTATACTGAAGCCGCAGTATCGTTGTTATTACTTCGGGATAGTAGTGGTGAGATTGTAGCTTACTGCCGTAAGTGCCATTAAAATTAAATAGACAACTTCCAAGTCCGATAGTCGTGAACTTTGCCAGAACTATCGCATTTCTCGTGAATTGCTTCAACTCAAATCGGTGTTTTGTTAACATCTGGATTACAGTCAGCTATATTAAGTAGGCATTAAGGTCTTTTTGAGTACTTTTCTCGTCGAGATCGATCAAAGTACTCACAATGACCTTAGTTTCTAGGTCTTCCCCCCTCCTGTTGAATGATTATTTAGTGTTGGTGCACACCTTTAGTTCGGACGATAATACAAAAATTATATAAATAAAACAGTTTGAATTACTCTTGATACCTCGTTATTACGATTATTTTGAGACTTTGTAGTCAAGATCGATCTGATGGTGACCTTACATTATATCGATTGAACTTGCTTAGGCATGGAAGGGTCTTATCATATTCTAGCGTCAATATTTTGGTTCCTGGATATTACGATAATTCTACGCTGCTTGGGAAAATTTTCTAGCAATCAAAACTGTTTTTAAAAATTAATGTAATAGCGTTCTTTGTTGTGGATAGTTCGTATAAATATCGGTAAATGACTCCACAATCGCCCTAGGATGGTCAAATATCAGGAGAATTTCAAATGCTTTTTTTAGAAAACAATCTATATCAGCTATCATTTTCTGGTCTCTAATGCATCCAGCTGAGGTACACCCTACTTTCCTTTTGCCAATTCACGTAGTCTTTTTATACCACTTAGGTGGCAGACAAGCACACGACACACCTGATGGAAATTGGTTACCGTGGCTTAAAGATGAGTGCAACACTAAGGCCGTCACACTCGTACTGCTGACCCTGGTAACAAGTAAGACATTTGGCCAATTTCGGCAATAAAATTTTGGATCTTGACCTAATATCTAACTTAGGAAAACAGAATCTGAAGAAGGCTTCACCTCAGTTTGAACCTTATTTGAACGTAATCTCATTGTCATATTTTATCTTAATACCTTGATATAAGTTGGATATACAACAATATAACGCGAAATCACCGCACATATGTTAGCAACCGTAAATAGTGTTTACCAGCTCGTTGGGGCAGAGCCTGTAGTCGCTTTAGATAGACATTACATAAGGCTATAAGCTTTCTCGTTCGTCGGCAACGAGCTTGTGTTGGGGTCTAAAAACAATATTATTAAAGCATTTGGATTGTAAGAATAAATTGTGAATTTTGTCACTTAACTTTTGTGTATCGTGGAAATACAACCGTTTTTATCGTAGAATTCATAACGAAGAGTTTTACCTCGAAGTACATTTCGCTAGAAGCTTTTGAAAGCTATCATTTTACGTTTTTATATTTTAAATAGTGTTTCCTTTTCTTTCAGAGAAGTGTAGCTTTATATTAAGAAAAATCAAGGTTGCTTATGGAGAGTCTAGCAGTGAAATAAGGAGTAAAACTTTTACGCAAACGTGCTGCCGACCCTGTAAAAACAGGGAATTTCCGTACCGTCAGTGCAGAAGATACAGCAGGACAAGTTTTTTGTCTTTCCAAAGAAGAAAGAAGAAGAAAGAAGAAACTCTCCACTGAGCTCTGGCCAGAGCCTCTGGCTACCCTACTCACCATCGGGGGCACACACCAATTGCTGTTTTATCAAATGTTTTTTTCATAATCTACTCAGCTGACATATATATTACATACAATACTGAAAACTCCAAAAAAGTATTCCTTTTATGCAATTGATATAACGGAAGTATGTATAAAAATATATTCAAACTTGTCTATCTGCCATTGATTCTATTATCTATCTAGTGTGCCATAACACTGTATACACTTAATTTATTATGTCATAATATTATAACCAGCTACCGAGCCACGTTGGATCTTGTTGTTTATGTCCTCTGCAAACGTTTATGACGGATACGTGCGAGAGCAGTATATATCTGGTTCACTTTTACGGGCATATAAGTGGACCATCGTGAAAGTATAAAATAATAATATCTATCTGTTACTGCACTATACTTCACAACACTTCAGTAGTAGTAAATAATATTGTATACTTAGGTATTATTTATATGTGTGTGTTTATCAATAAATGGGATCTAACTTACATTTTACAAAGAGTAACCCGCAATGCGTACTACTTTTAAGTTTCAGAATAAGCATTTTATATTTTTAAGAACATTTTGTTCATCGTTAATGGCGATGAGTTATGCTATTGAGGCTTTTTATTGCCGATGAAAACTTTGCTGAAGAATTTGCATCACTGAACATTACAGTCGACTTTTAAAAGTAATTGATGACTAGCGTGCGTCAATTTTACATAAAAAAGCTGTTGCCTGCAGCTCCACCCTTGTAGAATTTTGCTCCTGTTCCCGCAATGCATGTGAACCTATTCCAGGAATAAAAAGTAGCGTATAGATTATACCAGACCATACCATCTATTCCTGTACCAAATTTTGAACTAGATCCGTTCAACCATTTGAGAATAACTGAGTAATAATCATCCAAAAACGCAAAACATTTTCAGAAATTTTAACATTAATGAAAATTATTTTGCCCCCAGATTTGCCTGCTGCAATTTTGCGTTAATGGAACTTTGTGTAATGACAAACATCAGCCCATACGTACTTTCTAAAATGAACTCATCTCCATTTAGCAAACATAGACTTAACCGTAATTAATTTGAACTGACTAATCCTGCATCGCGCTTGTACAATTTACATGCCTGAGTTACTTTCAAATGCTAAGGGTGAGGCCAAACGAGCGTATTTGTTTAAGTTATGAGTCGCATAACGCGTTTATTAAATGGCGCCATTTACGCTACGTTCGGTTACATATTTCAGTTAATTTTGAGCCACACGACAAAGTGAAATTAGTCTGTCAACTCACACGTTATTATAAATGAATTTCATGACAAATGAGGTAAAATCTTATACAATAATACCTCACAGGTTGAAACATCGTTGAATTTTGTCCGCATTTATTGGCCTATTTAGTACAGTTAATTATAACTATCTTCCTTTTCTAACATTATCTTTTACCCTACTTCCTACTAGTATAGGTATATAAACTATCATGGTCACTTACACCAGTATCAAAATAAACGGAATATTTACCATGTTTCAATGTTTTGAGTTTCCGATATTTCGGCGCTGTTGCAAGCACCATGATCACGGAGGAACTGCAGTAGTCGCGGTGAACAGAGACAAAGTTTTTTCCTAGGAGTAATTATATCGATCTACCCTCTTTCGAGTTCTTTTACTACACGTATCTGCACTACTACTGGTTTCACTCTCACTACATGATGGTGCTTGCAACATCGCCGTAATATCGGAAACTATAAACAATGAAACATGGTAAATATCCCGTTTATTTTGATACTGACGTTCTTACTAGTATTATAAATGTGGATGTTTGAGATGTTTAGACTCTTTTATTTTTTTTATCTCGGACATATATTGGTTAATCAAACATGCTGAAAAAACAGCTGAACTGCTGTAATTAAATACAAGGACGATAGTGTATGATGATAGTCTAACAACACATAATATATGTTATCTTGTTATCTTTTATCCCTGAAATAGGTTCCCCTTAGTAGCGGGAACGTGATCCGATGTCCACGTGGGTGAACAGCGGACCACAGCTAATTGCTGCATAAATATATAATATTTTCATGAGTCACGCTCCCATTCAAACAAAAAAAATCAACTGGCGGGAGGTTCAACGAAATTTCAGTTGAACATAAATTACTTCACTCATAAAACTCATAATATTACGCCCGTTTGGTCCCCCCATTAGTCATTCAACTTCCTTAATCATATTAATGATCTCTTCTGTGCTACATTTTGTAAAGATAACAATATTATAGCTATTTATACTTTATTTATTTATTATTTATTGTACAGGTAAATAGTACACCATAAAGATAAGATAAAGAAAGAGCATGTACAAAGTGAGTACATTTACTGATTGCAATTCTGAGTTTCCTTTAGGGGGAAATTAACGCGAAGTTTAAGGCAAAGTCATATGTACATAAAATTAGAAGTAATGTGTGCCTACCAAGATCATCAGGGTCCCAAACCAACCTTATCTGCTAGCCGGTACACCTACTGACTAACAGACGAGGTTTTGGTACAGTTTTTCTTTTGAGTATGGGAGGTCAGACGTAGTTGCTCTTCCAATTTAAACCAAATCAAGAGGTCTGGAACCGGTGCTCCAGAGTGCGACCGGTACTAACGCTGCGCTAAACTGATTCTCTTCTGATGATCTTCTTACATAAAACATTATTAAATACTTCGCTACCTATATGTATAAACACTGAAAATAATTGTATTGATTTTTCTTACAAACATTCACCTTGACATCTTAATCGTGGTAAAAAGTTACAAAATAACAAAACCCAGTGACAAATTTTATCATCCCACTATAATCCCTGTAGGTACTCTACCGCCATAAACTCACCCATTCAAATTTATTTTAAGAGCTAACTAGAATACTAATAAAATGTGATGTGTATGTGACTTTATTATACACATAAACATTTTACTGCAAGACAGTGATACGGTTTGAAAGCACAGAAATAATCATAATTACCAGTTCTGTGTTTGTAAAAACAGGTCAAAAATTTTCTGGTTTGAGGTCATTCGCTGCCTTGTTTGTGCACGCCTATTGGTGCCTGTTTCGTATAAATAATATTGAGGAAGTTACGTGCAACAAATACAAAGATTTGCTCAAATAAAAGCACTCACGTGCATGCACGAGGCAGCCGACTCCCTGATTGTCAACCATGATTTATGAAATTTGAATAAATACCTTTTATTTGTAGGTATATAGTTCTCTGAGTTCGGTTTTATGGGTGACCCTTGGTTACCTGAAACAAAGTTTAGCAATATGCCCTAACTCATTACAGGATTGTTGACTGTTTACGTTCATAAAATCGTAATGAATGGTACACCATTCGGGTGAAGTTTGCACGACTTCCGCATTGTAGAAAGTTGTATAATTATATACCTTTAATATTGGACTTTCAAATAAAGGCACGGTCACACATAAATTAAATTGATTAATATTCCATCTCAAAAGGTTTTAGATGAGAATTATATTTTTGGTACTTAAAATGGTGGATCTGCTGCCAAATATATTGATTATATTGTCGCAGAATATGATACCGTACGACCAGAGATAGATATAAGTAGGTTTTTTTTTTACATGCGCAAAATCCCCACCGGAGCCGGCGGAAGAGGTTATGTCGGACTCGAACCGGTTGTGGGTCGTTTTTGGTTGCTGAAGGTGAGGTTAACAGGCATATTCGTCGCACCCCGGTCGACCCATCTCGCGATATAAGTAGGTTAGAAGTTCATGTTAGGCGGCTTGTGATATTAAATGGAAATAGGAGCTTCACGAATCGGGGTCTCGTCGACATCACTCAAGACCACATAGAGTGTCAGCTAAATAGTAGTCAAAATGACAAATGTTTTTTTGAGTTAGCATTCTAGTTAACTCTTCAAATTAATTTGAATGAGTGAGCTTACTGCAATAGAGTACCGGAACTATAGTTTTTTTTTTAATTCCTTGCATGTTTATGACTTGTGACTTTTCTGCTTTCGTACGTATAATATGAATCAGGGCAAGCGAAGCGAGGCTTAACGCTATCCCAGATTTGTCGCATTTTTTGTGGTACACTTTACTTAAACGTAAAATTATCATGCCTGTAGATTTCCGCTTTGATATTGTAATTTTAACTTCATAATAATTACTATCTAGATATGTTATCTCTAAAAAAAAACTGTATTCATTAGATAGAAAAAAAAACTATGCGAGTCCAAACTAAGCTCAGATTTTTGCTAGTACGTTGGGCGCACTATAAGTTTCCGGAATGAATATGAAAAAATACTATTAAAGGTACAAAATTAATTTATTGTTTTTCAAAATAATCTCCCTTGGCGTCTATGCACTTTTTCATTCGATCAAACCAGTTTTGAAAACTTTTGTGCCACTCCTCTGTGGTGACCTCTGAAACGTGTTTTTCATACTCCTCGACAGCCTCTTCTGGTGATGATAATCGTTGGCCGCGTAATTGGTTCTTAATTTTTGGGAACAGATAAAAGTCACAAGGTGCCAGGTCGGGACTGTATGCAGGATGACTCATGAGTTCTACATTTTTCGCCTTCAAAAAGTCGTTTGTCTGTCTGGCCGTGTGAGAACTAGCATTGTCGTGGTGCAGGATGATACGGCGTTTACGGTTATTTTTACGGAGTTCGTCAATAACTTCCGGCAAACAAATGGTCGTGTACCAGTCACTATTCACAGTACGACGATTTTCTAAAGCAACAGTAGCCACGTGTCCAGTTTTATTAAAAAAAGAAGCAATCATCCGCTTAGATGCACTTTTCACGCGCGCCACTTTGGTTGGTTTCGGCTCATCTTGAAAGACCCATACGCTCGATTGCTGCTTTGTTTTGGGATCGTAGCAATAAATCCATGTTTCGTCACCTGTTACTATGTCCCACACCAAATTTGACGCACCTTCGTTGAATCTGGTAAGCATGGCACTGCACCAAGTGACGCGGTCCGTTTTTTGATCCTCGGTCAAGTTATGTGGGATCCACCGCGAGCATAGCTTTCTCACACCCAAATGTTTGTGTAGGATTGATTGTATTTGACTCATGCCTATTTTTAAGGATGCGCGAATTTCATGGTAGGTCACATGCCTGTCTGTTTCAATCATACGGCGCACAGCATCGATGTTTTTGTTGGTCACAGCGGTGGACGGCCGACCATCGCGAGATTCGTCACTGAGATTGATACGACCACGCTTGAATTCTGCAAACCAGCTAGAAACAGTCGTCTTGCATGGAGCTCCATCGCCAAAAGCTGTTTCAAGCCGAGCGATGCTCTGTTGAGCCGTCAAATTACACTTAAAATCGTAGAAAATCATACTACGAAAATTTTCCCGAGTTAAATCCATGTTGATGCAGACACACAATTTTTTAAATGGCGCCACATGGTAAAAACAAAAGACAGTCAGATGAAACAAACTGTATTCTACAGCCAAAGAGTTCTATTTTCAAATGTTGTAATAAATTTTTAAATATTGTTTATGTAAGTGGCCAGTTCCGGAAACTTTTAGTGTAACCTATGTATTTTAATTTTTCATGGAAACTCGTTCACAACAACAAGTAACATTTCTCTTCTGATGAGGAAAGTTTTACTGAAAACTAAATCATAAATTCATACTAACTCTGCTCAAAATGTAATATAATGTAAATGTATGAAAGTACGTAGTTCCACAGGTGTGCTCAATTGTTGTTAACACTAATACAATTTCCGTTGCCGTTTTTGTATACAAGATAAAAAGGCTTTTATTTCAAATAGATACTTAAAAGAAATATGCAAGGCTAACCTATGATACTAGTTTAGATATTTCAGTTTTAGAATAGGTACTTTCACGTTTCTATTTCATTTGTTTTTTTTTTATTATCTCGTTTAGAATAACATGCGTGATAATAACACCTATTTAGCAAGTACGTTTATATTTGCTCGTGAAGGAGGAGGCGGGGCGGGAGCGGCAGCGGGTGCGACGAAGGATCGCAAGCCAAGCTGCCCGCGTACGAAGGCAACTCGGGCGTCGGAGGTCGATGAACGACCTCCGCCCCCCATGAGGGCAGGCCTGAGGGTGACAGGTGGAGCCGCCTGTCACCCTGACAGAAGCAGGCCGCGGCGGTGGCGCGCCTGGCGCGCCTCCTCGTTTCCGGGGACGAGTTGGGGACTCTGTAGTCCCCACACCCGAGAAGAGGGCCAGATCGTGAGAGATGGCCTTGGGTCGGCCGGGGTGCGAGGGATATCAACCTCACCTTCGGCAACCAAAACGACCCACAGGCAGCGTGCGTTTTAGTCGGTTCGAGTCCGACATAACCTCTTCCACCGGCTCCGGTGGGGAGGTATCCGTGGGGATTTTGCGCACGTAAAAAAAAAAGTACGTTTATATTATAGTTATAATTTTGTAGAGCTAACGTTATAGGGTAGTGTCCTGATTCATCGAATTCTTACCAATACTACTTAGTATTTTATCAAAAAATATGCCTAATAAACTAAGATATTGCCTAACTAAACTGAAACTATGACTTTTCATTATTTTAAATTCCCAAAATAGGTCAAAATATAAACAACCGAAATACAGCAAAATTTACAACTTTTTAGATTCCTTATTAAATTTTAAATCAATGTTATTAAGCACTGTATACGTGTAAACGCAACGTAGACTGAGATAAATGCGATATTCGCGCTGTGACGTGAACACGTGCCACGATTTTGTATAGTGCGTTATCGTGCGGGTCGAGAAATTGAATTTTCAAAATCAAATATCTTTAAAACTATTTGTGGTAAGTAAGTTTCACTTTCACAGTTCATTATATTATTGTGAAATGTACAGTTTACGATAATAATAAAAATATATGAAACAACCCTATTGTACAACTAAATTAGGTGTTACTCGTACCTTATTCAAATTCTAGATAGGAATGCCGTTACGCTGTACCTTGTTCAAACATAATCTGACTTACCTATTCCTAAGATGATTCTGAATACAGAAAATGGTTATGTCGATTTAAAAGTATTCTTATTTCAATAAGCTTACCTCTAAAATAATCTAACCTCTATGTTTTATCGTAATCGTCACTAATGAAACATGAAAACCTAAAGTTGTATCATCTATAAAATGTAAGCAATGATAGGTACTATCAATATCAGTGAAGATCTATTCCCGCCCGGCCCGCTCCGTTTCCTCAAATACTTTTATTGTGATCGACAGATATGATAGAGGACATTTTTTTATATTTCTATTCACTCCATTGGTTCCTTTCTCTGTGTCCAAACATATATTGAAGTATTTCTTGTACATGAAGAACGTTTTGTATTACCATCGAAACCGGAAACAAAAAATAATAAGTTTTCCAAAATACAATCATGATACTCAAAACAAAAATTTAATGTGTATTGGCATCTCAAATAATATACCTACATAACGGTCTATATGAGGTACAACAAAATTTTCAACTCTCAACAAACAGCTCTACAAAAAAATTAAGAAAATATGATCACACAAAGGGAATAGTAATGTTCCAATCACCGGATTATAGGGTTACGAACCCTCCTCGTGAAGCAACCAGGGTGATGCTGTGCAGTCAACATGTTTAGGCACTGTCTTAAAGAGAGAACTATAAAAATCTCCTAAGTGAGCTGATTGTAATGGTAGCCCATCGCTTAATCGTCCATTACGCCAGAGGATATGACGTGCTCGCATCTCTCGTGCGGGGAGTTTGTGCTCCTCCAAAGAGGTGGGATTGCCATAAACATTTAGAGGTTTATCTGAGTATCATTTAAGTGCTCACGGATATTAAATAGATCCTTATCTAGGTATATTCTAAATTATTTGATTGGCAAAATCTGTCATTAACTACCTACTTGTCTTGTGAGGTACCATCCGTGTTAATAGGATGTAATGCAGTGAAATGGAATATCATCATTTAAGCCGTAGGTCAGTTATTTTATAGATTTGCTTGTTTTTAAATGTTGAATAGCATTCAGAGGTTACGGAAGTAGTCAAGGTACCAAATAACCTAACCTAACCTAACTTTCAATGTCCTTCACGTTAAACATTTGAAAGCCTCCATTTAAGAAATGTTTCTTTTAGAGGACCGTACCCTCTTTTCCATCATCATATTAAAGTAGGCCATTGCACTCAATATACACTCGACCCACATCACTATCAATTTGTCTCAACACTCTTTGGTAGAACATTGTAACTTAAATATCAGTATAAATGTTTCTACTAGTAAAATCGAACTTTTGTTCCACATCTGAAACAGAGTGTGGTTTGAGTAAATACTTTTATGAAGAAAGTTTCCTCCTTTATCTCGATTCAAGAAGACTAGTAGATGAAAGAAACTGAAACCATACACAAGTGGGAGTGAGATAAGTGACAGTATCTAAGATTAGATACTGTCACTTATCTCTAGAAGAAGACTTAAGATAATAAGACTTTTTGAAGTATTTAACTGAGAATATGCCTGAACAAAAAGTTAATCCTACTGATAATAAGATCACAATATTTTTTGTCATTCGCATCTAAAACTTTTTTAACAAAATAGCTATCGATCTAAGTATTACAATTTGAACTACGTTTCATTTGAATAAATTCGATAATACTCGGAATATGAATGAAAATGGACCCCAGACTCAATGGAAAGTAACCATAGTAACTAAAAATAAGTTTAAAACTAAAACCCGACTACTGAAAAAGTAATAAACAAGAAAATATATAGGATAACCGTGGTTGTATGCTACATTTCCCTACAATGTTGAGTTTGTTAGACTAAGTGGCATACGACCACGGCTATCCTAGATATTTTCTTGTTTATTACTTTTTCAGAAGTCGTGTTTTAGTTTTAAACTTATTTTTTTATTTATATTACTTTAGGAAGAAAAAGGTATAATTTATACATATTTGAAATGTGCTAATTAAGCCCTTTCAGTTGATACCAAACACGATCAAACGACATATTTATATGAATTTTCTTTTTCATCGCAGTACTTTATGACGTCACATTGGATTCAGTGACACGTTATATAGCCTATAAACTGCGGACAACTAAGATGCTTGTAACGATCTCATTTGTCCAGTATTAATAAGTGGTTGAGGAGCTATGAGGGAACAAATGAACCTAAATACATTCATAGCCTGTCAAAATCATAACTCTCCTTTTGCTTCCCCGTAGTCGGGTGAAAAGTTGCAGGTAAAATAGCTCGGATACATGGATGATAGACATTATGTCCTTCGGATATAACCAGAGGTGTGTGAAGCTGGTAGTACTTAACCAATATACAATATATCCTGTGGTGTTATTCTTGAAACAAGTTATTATGACATCTATATTAATAATTGCAATTATATTTCATTACTCACGTGGTTCCCAGTAGAGTAGAATTTGGACCACCCCATCTCTTCCCATGCGGTGTCGAACAAGGCGACTAATGGATAGGGTTGTTTAACATCAGACAGTTATATACAGTACAGACTCGGCTTCCGGTGACTGACTTGATTCAACAAAAGTGCCCGGAAGACGACAATAGGCTCACCCCCTATTATGTGGGACCGAATTTTATGATAGGTGAAATGTGGGTGTTAATTCACCTCTGCCTAACCCTCTGGAAATAAAGGCCTGAAAATGTTTCTATGTATAATTTATTACTAAAAACAATTTCGAAATTGGAAGGCACTTTAGATAAAACTGAATGAGAATTTAAAATTAACCCACTTCATAGTTAAATTGCGTATCTACTTAAAAATGTTGAAGTATGTTTTTGGAAAAGACTGGGTAAAGAGCACACAACCGTAGGCCGTATATGAAAACAATAATTAAATAAGAAGAAGCTATAAGTAAATATTAACACTAAGGTTTTGCCATACACCGTGCAGACATCTCTTGACTTGTTACTTGGGTTACAAGTCACAAAATCCTTTAGAAATGAGAAAGAATCGTGACTGTGACAGTATATTATGGTACAAGTGTGTAACGTTGGTGATGAAAAATCTTTATAAACTTTTTTTTAAGAAATTTTATAATATGGACATAAAATGATGGTATCTGTTAGTATTGAAAACAAACAATTCTCAATAGGCACATAATTTATTTTAAAACTTCCTCAATTGAATTCGGGAACAACAATAACACAGAAAATATTCTTCAGGTAAAGGCAATTTCACAAGTTGATATTACAAGTCAAACATTTTTGCTTTCTTTAGTAATCTGTGTCACTTCATTTTCGTGGAAGTTGATTTTAACTTAATTCGATAAAATAATATAATATATCTCTCTAGATATATCTCTCTCCCAGTGTACTTTTATAATAACAACTAGCTGATGCCCGCGAATCCGACCGGGTGAATATTGATTATCGCTTATCGCAACTTTTGTTCATATCTCTACCTCTACCTAACTAATTGCTATGAACAAAATTACGTTATATTTTAACATAAGACCGAAACTTTTGAAAACAAAACCGCATTAAAATCCGTTCAGCAGTTTTTGCATCCATTGCGAACAACTGGCAATACAACCACTCGTTACACTTCCACAAGTTTGTGTTTGAGATGGAGTCAAAATATTCTAATATAAATAAATCTGATATAATATTAAACTGTAAGTGATTCTGAAGTTTTCATAAACTTACAAAATATTATATAGGTTTTATCTTGACAGAGAGAAAAATCTAAGAAAAGACTGTCGTACTCTATGTGATATAGAGTACGACAGTCTTTTCTTAGATTTTTCTTTTAATTCGAATTTAAATCACCCGTTTTGAAAATATTGCTTTACTGCGTGGATCAGCAGAAATTGTAATAAATTTAGATCGGAAATAATTGTATACCTACCAAAAAAGAGAACAAAATAAACAAACAACCAAATACTTTCTAAATATTCATTAATTTCACAAAACACTTGAAGTCCTTACCTACTAACTTCGTGAACTTAACCTATTTTCTTATCAATGTCCCTTACAAAGTAAATCATTTCATACTGATTCAAAGAGCCCAATCTGAAAAAAATAGAATATTAAATGATGTTATCTTCATTTACAATTCTATTTTCAATTTCTCAAGACATTTCTACAGTCAATACCTACTTATATGTACAGAATTGTTGAGAATCAAGAGATTATCAAATTGAAAATGTGAGTGGACAATTTACCTGATGGTATTTGGCAAAGAATAGGGTAGATAGTGATGTATTACTGTGTATGTGTATACCTGTCGAGATTACCCTGAAAACTGAGCATGCTGTATAAAGCCAATCAACTGCAATCTGCATCAGATGAAAGGTTTGTTTCATATTCTGTAAATAATAATACTGAAACTTTTACTAAAAAACATTCTGCTGTTGAACGTTTTTTGATTTACATTTTCAGACATGCCACACACGTATTTCATGCTTTATTTCTCTTCAGCAAATATAGGTGTAGCTTCGTTCGGTTGTCAAAGATGACTGTATATGACCGCCAGATAATATTTAGATTGCATATTGATGCCTTTCTCGGAAAAAAGTTTAACATTACTGATGAATAGGCCCCTGGTAGCTAATTTGCATTATGACGTGGTGTGTTGTGTTCGCAGCGGTGAGTAGGGTAGCCAGAGCTCACTGGAGAATTTGTGCTGTCAGTGGGAGGACTAAAGGCATGTCCTGCTTTGTCTTCTACACTGACGGCACAGCTGTACTTACAGGGTTGGCAGCGCGAGTGTGACTCCTATGGTGTTACAAACGGCCATAGGCCACGGTAACCAGTTTCCATCAGGTGGACCGTGTGCTTGTCTGACACCTAAGTGGTATAAATAAAAATGACATATCGTAAAGATTACTCGCGGTAAACCAAGTCAGCAAAGTACGTAGTGTAAACACATACCACAGATCATCATCTACCTGCCCTTATCCTCATATTTAAGGTCGGTGCAACTCATATTATTCTCCTCCATATATTGCTGTCTCTTCCTCAGGGTAGTGTGCTGGGACCACTTTTATTTAACATTTATGTTAACGATTTACCAAATATAACAAAACATCCCACTATCTTGTTCGCTGACGATAGCACAGTTATATTTAGCGGGAAGGATGTGACATTTCTTGAATCTGACATATATAATACATTAAATGACATGGTACATTGGTTGACATCGAACAATTTAAAAATTAATTTAAGTAAGACACATTTAATGACATTCAAAAACATAATTCCTTTAATTGACAAGATATTGACATTAATTATGCTGGTAACACTATCCAAGAAGTGGAAACCACTAAATTATTAGGTCTGACGATAGACGCAAATTTAAATTGGAAAAAGCATGTAGAGAACCTTTGCTCAAAATTAAACTCACAGTCTTACGCGCTTTATGTGCGGATGAAAAATTTGAACCAACCGGCAGTATTGGCAGCTTATCATGGTTACGTGGGATCCATACTGAGGTACGGTGTTATTTTCTGGGGTAATTGTACTGAAAAGGAACAAGTCTTAAATCACAGAAGAGATGTATAAGGGCAATGTGCAACCTCAAACAAACAGACAGCTGTAAGCCTCGCTTCAAGAGCCTCAACATATTGGCAATGCCGTGTTTGTATATTTATGAAATAGTGGTATTTGTTAGAGCCAATTTGGGTTTATTTGAGCGTTATTTAAGTAAGCGCCACAATCACAAAATTTGTTGCCCTCAGCATAAAACTACATTAATGGATAGTAGCGTTTTCTGTATGGCGCCTAGGATCTATAATAACCTACCTAAAGCTATTCTAGATATCAGTGTTTTAGACAGATTTAAATATAAATTCAAATTATTTATCTCGCACAGAACATATTATAGTGTGACTGAGTTTCTAGACGATGAAAGCCTTTAATGATTGTATCTACTGCAAATACTGACATCTCTAATTTTGACATGTAAACTCTGACATTTATAAAATTTTGACATGGAAATTCTGACATTTATAATTGTAATGTAAAGTCTTAATAATTATTATTCATTTCGATTTAAATTACTAAATTACTTTCTCTATTATAATAATACTCGTCTAATGACGTTATTGCATGACAATCTGGCTGAAATATGGTGGAACTTAATTGTATATATTTTATTGTAACAACATTTGTACCCATATATCGTAATAAATGACTTTGACTTTGACTTCCTTCTTTGCCATATTCTCTTTCACGCAATTCATTCATCTTTTCTTAAGCCTATCTCTACTGCTAAAATCACTACATTTTTTATACTTTGGACCTTTTTACAACATTACTTTTATCTTTCTCATAGTTATAGACACAGACGTAGTACCCACATACCCACAGATATAAGATTAAATTTCATTATGATTTCATCTTGCTACCATTGTCCCAATTATTTGGTTTATACCTAACCTGACCCGATATTCTGACCCGGTTAAGGTTTCCGCAACATGTCATTTTCTTCCATGGTGTTATATTTTAATGTCGTTATTAGTCAATATTATAGCTCAGATTTGTTATTTATATCACCATTAATTATTCTACAGTTCAAAACTGGTCATAGACCCATCTTAAAGTATGCCATAGCATCGGGATCTCCGCCTTCATCGATAAAAGATATTTATCAGATTTTCGAATTGTACTGGGATGGGGCATGAACCAGTAACCTCACTCTCACACCAAGTTCGTTACCTTGCACGTTATTTGTAAGAAACACTCAATCGCGAGACGTACTCGTACTGTAATTGAAATTTGAATTAGAATAGTAAACATCCGATACTAGATAATGGTGTTGTCGGAACGCAGGAGGAGATTAAAGTTATGTATTTCCCTATACTATCCCTTAAAGGGTTGATGTGTTATCACCTCATTACACAAGACCGTAATTAATAATCGTTAAAACGACAACGTCTCCGTCGAATGAGACATAATGTGATGTAACATGAGTGAGGCATCCAGTATTTTTCTTTTCGTATTTTTAAATATAACAAGATATATTCTATATACACGTGAAACCTGATTAAGTTCAAATTCTAGGATTGAATAAACAACGCGCTTTGTATTAAAATCGGCAATACTTTGTGTGATAAATGAATGGGAATCCTAACTAATATTATGAATGATAAAACGATTGTATTTATTGTGTGTTATCTACCCAATCTTTTTGTTATTGTGTTTACTATGTTACATCATTTTTTTATATTCATTTACTATTTTATAACAGGTAATCCTACTTTTGGAATTTGTATACAGTTTGGTAAATTTTAGACAAATATATCACTGCTAAGGTATTTACTAAAATTACGTTTCAAAATCTTAACCTATAACCTTATATTATGTGCTGCTCTTTGCGTATATAATTGTTTCACATAAATGCCTATAATTTGTATCTACCAGTAGCAACATCAGTATGAGTGGCAATATACGATATCGCTTATTTATTACCCAAAGAAATTGGTCATAATTTGTTAGATATACGTTAACATTTACAAAATATTGTTAGATTTACGGTTAAAGAGGCTTTTTATATTTTAGAAACCAATATTCACAAACGATCTTTACATTGAAATAAATTAATAAATAATAATTAATATTATTATCATTTTTAAAACCTTCAGAGGTCAAATTTACTATTTTTAATTTTGTCACTACCTAACCACTCAAGTTACTATCTACAAGTAGGCATGTCTATAAAATAATCGTTCTCGTGTTTTAGCAATTAGGAGGGTCGCAAATGCCACCCAAGGAATTATCATCGATCCACTAAACTTCTCAATATTGCGAAGTATATCTAGGTCAAGGTTTTGGTCAAAATATTCTTAAGGATAAAACTCCTCAACTGTAAGCTCAATAGCTAAGAAACCCATTACAAGTATTGAAATATACATTCTAAAGGAAGAAGAGAAGATAAACGATATACGGTCTTATGAAATCGGTCTGAAGATGCACACTAAATCATAGAATAGAAAGAAAAATCCAGGATGGCATAACTCAACAAGTTTACTCTAGCTTTCAGTTGGGATAGTGTTCGCTGAAAAATTGTTCTTTGGTTTTGATCTTCAATAATATTATAACCTTGATTCGATATTCAATCGCAATGATAGAAAGTGAATGTCAAAATAAACCGAAAACTGAAGTGATGGTTAGGTAATCAGTGTTATATTCATGGAACAGATAAAATAATTTTCAGTGCCGTGAATAAAATTAAAAGGATCGAAAGATTATATGCCTGGTTTGTAGAAGGTGGAAACATGTAGCCTTTGCCTATCCCACTGGGATAGAGGCGACAATAATACATATTGTATGTTTTATCGTTAAACGTACTTCAACAATGATTCAGCAAGAACGAGACTAAGCTAATATGGATTCTAATTCTAGTCCTAAGTATACATTTATATTTTCGGCATCTACATTGTTTTATCATCGTAAAACAGTACAATCCAATGTGTCTGTGTATTAAAGGAAAATAATAATTCGAAAAGAATTAACCATTACACCATTAAACAAGTTGACATATTATCACATGAACAATAGAGCAAGGAAGATGGCAATAGGCTCACCCCCTATTACGTGGGATCGAATACAATGATTGGTGAAATGTGTTTAATTCACACAATATGTACTCGTAAGTATGGAAGATTATATTCTACTGGTTAATAATTACACGTTATATCAAAAGAAAGTATCTACGTGTAAAACTTTTCATAAGTTCCTATAGTAAGCATCTATCTCTATAGTGTCTATCGTTTTAACAATTCAGAGGGTTGAAAATGCTACCTCGTTCGGGTGACATTTTCGACCGATCATCACCGATAGCTTAAACTTTCACTTGATATTAATAGATATATATGTCAAGGTTTTGTTGACATATTTGGAATGTTTGTCTCGATAGCTAAAAATATAATATTCTTGTTTTTTCCTAGTTTGTTTGGTTCTGATCTTTTAATAGGAATAAGTAAATACAACTATTTTAAGCGTATTCGGGTGCATTAAAATGTCCATTCAATCTTATTATTGTTGTAAACTGTGGATTTCAATGATAATATAACACTTACTATTGAATTAGACATGAATAGTCCTTACTAGTTGCAGTATCAATTTGTTCAATGGGACTGGTCGGAAATTGACCATTGATTGATTGGTTTTTAATAGGTTCTTATTTTATTTTGAAATAATATATGAAACAGTCATATTAATTGAAAACATTTTCTATTTCAATTTATATAACATTTTGTAGATTGGAGATATTATGTTCGCAGAGGACGCAAAGACTACTAAACGGATTTTTATGCAGTTATTTTTGTAAGATAGGTCTTGTTCAAACATTTGTCTTATGTTTGTTTGATTGAAAATGGATGAGTAGAACTGGAGATAAGAGATCCACACTGATGGAGCCACCTGCGTAAGACTAGTTTCTTATAAAATAAGTACTTAAATTGCAGAATGAGCGTTGTAGAAATAATATGAGGACTGTTTAATAATACAGTTTTTAATCAACATCCCATATGATTTATGAGATATATAATAAATTTTGATTCTCTCTCATTTTCATTTCAAACAAAGAAGTCGATCTTTTTTTGTTAGGAGCTTAATTAAGCCCTCTTAAAATTTAGGCGATAAATAAGGAAATGCATATTGATTTATGCTTCATTTTATCTGGATTAATAATTTTTCATTGAAGTTCTCTAAGGGAAAATAAGAAATCTTTTAGTTACGATCTTCAGCATTGAGCGTGATTTGGCTCTGAAGATGTATGATTATTATTTATTCTTTGTCTGAGATGGCCATATAATAATTTTATTGGTAATGAACCATGGATTCAATACATCTAGGGATATATTTTTTAAATCAGAGAACGTTTAAATATTTTGCAGCAACCCACGGCGTAATTCATGACTCATCTCTCTGAAGCATTTAACGAGTTTTTTTAAACACGTCAATTAGACTTCGCTTATTTTAAAGAGGAAATTAATGATGTAAATTTGTTACTGGCCGCGGGACAAGCAAAGAGTGTTAAAATAAAACAACCTTTAAGCAGGTGTCAGACGGTTCACTGATTTGATGTTCACTCGGGCAATTGCTTAATTTTTTTTTCAATCTATGTTCACACGGCTGAAGCTGATATCAGACA
This sequence comes from Eilema griseolum, assembly GCA_963662185.1. Classification (NCBI taxonomy): domain Eukaryota; kingdom Metazoa; phylum Arthropoda; class Insecta; order Lepidoptera; family Erebidae; genus Eilema; species Eilema griseolum. Next base: position 13,025,279 of record OY759242.1, read on the forward strand.
GAATTCAACATTAATTTTTCACTTCTTTCAATATGTCGTCGAAGGAAGTCATGCGTCGCCATGGAATTAGTTTTAAACGCAACACAGAGAAAAATCTCGAGAAATAACAAACCCGAAAATGTTCAATCACTATTCGAATATTTCATTTCAATTCAATCGGAGCGAGAGTGAAAGACACTACATGCCAAAAGTGAACCGATCAAACAGTGTTGAATCTTTTTATTTGTGAATTCAATCGGCATTCAGGATTCATTTCATGTTCAGGTGTGATACTTTGAATGAAAAATCATAAATGAAGGTCGAAATAGAACAAAAAGTGAACTGTCTGATATCTGCTTTAGATCACTTTCATTATGTGACTAAATTCTTGTGAAACGATCAAGGTTAAACTGAAACATTATTTATACAATGTGAAACCCAGACGGTTGCTCCTCTTTGCCGTCCCAAAAGTATAATAAATTTATCTAAGCTAAGTTACTCTCTATTTGACTCTGTGGCTGATTTTATTAAATACGATAAAATCAATTTAGTTTTTTATTTTGTCTATATTATTATTTTTGTAAAACCTTATGTTATTTATACTACTACAATAATATGTATATAGTTCGCAAGTAACATTCGATTTCACATAGTCCCAACTAACGCATATCATAATGCAATATTCTCACTCCATAATCCTTTTGGTGATTCTGGTCAAATTCATTATTTTATGAATGAATTTTAAAGCATTTATAATTAACAATATTTCAAATATTTATTTATATTTGTAAATGTTAATTTGCTAGTAAAATAAGTCTGCTAACTAACTGCTAACTAACTCTTACGAATTCTTGAAGTTAATTTCTGCAACATTGCAACAAATTCAGAAATATCCAAATTATCACAACATGCACATATGTCCTGGATGATGGCTCAAACTCTTCGGTAGATGTGCGACAATGCTACACATACCCATATAATTTAGTTAATTAAATACTACCATAAAGTAGGCCGTACCAGAATGCCGTATCATTGTCGCGGACAAAATGAGCTCGTGGCCCACAAAGGTCGCCGCTCACCGAGCTCTAAGCCTTTGTTACTACACAATCTAACAAAAAACTCTTAACAACCGTCTCACTTTTAATTAACGAATAAATACCAGTTAATTAACTTTCAAAAGGTACTTTTAAACAGTATTTATACATGAAAGGGTTTTCCAAGTGGGCTACCTAATTTCTTTATGTGAAATATTATGGCTATCTATATGCGGTTCAATTAATATTAGTACTTTAGTACTTATATTTAGAATTTAAATTTTACCGTCATCATCTGCGTATGACATATTACAAGAAAATTCTAGTCAAATTAATATGGAGAGACCATTCATAAAATACAATCTCAGAGCATTTCAATATAAAAGTTTTCATAAAAAAATTTAAAACATACATTCTATATTGTGGATAGATATCCTTCTCCTGAATATCAAGCGCAATGTTTTATGGATTACACACGCTACGAGAAATATTTACAATCGCTCTGTACAGTGTAATTGTCAACTGGATCGATAAATAGATGCATATGTGCTTGTATGCTATGGCTATGTGAAAAAATCTGAGAATTTTAGTTTTTATCACCGTAGCCATTTTAGTTCCCAGTGGAGTAGTAAGAATCACCTCATCTCTTTACGTAGGTGTCGTTAAAGGCGAGAAGGGATAGAGCTATTCTCTCTCCGACAGTAAACGTACAGGCTATGACAAAGCCTCTGCTTGACGGCAATATCCACCCCGATTATTATAAAGATACGACGGCCCAGTATTAGGTGGGACTCAAAATCTTATAATAACAGTTCGTTTCTCAGATAAATTCAAACTTTGAATTTACCTTCTGCATTCGGTTTAACAAAAAGAAACGTGATTTGTCCCAGTCTTTGTGTATGTACGTGGCCCAAAAAACTTGAACTAAATTTACCTAAGCATATACCCATGTTTTGTTGCAATCTAGTCACTCGTTACAATGATTTAATTCGCTTTGATATCTGATAAATGTAATGTACTTTAGGTAAACTTATTTCAATGACTTATTTTGTATAGTTTGGCCATATAAATGGCTCTTACTAAAAAAGTACAGTGTTAAAAAAGTTGTTATTTAAAAAAAATTAACGGAAATTTTAACGTATCAGTTGTATTCACCCTCATTTTATAATCGTTTCGGATAAAAAGAATTTAGACACAGTTTCGATAGCAAATTCGTAGTAAGTAGTAATTTGGCGAAAATGGTTCTTTTATCAATCCCCATACATTATTCTTTTTCACCTGTACATTATTTCCATTGTTCATTATAAAAAAAACTCGGAAAATTGCATGTCCAAACACCGATCTCCCAAGGAACCTTTTCAAAATTATACAAAAATACAAATAAAGTAGATTAATGAAAGTCAAAATAATTCTGAAATCGCCATGAAAATTAACACGACGTAAAAAAAATCACAAAATCAATGTCAACTGTCAGTGTCAATTTAAACTAATAAAAAAGTTACAAACTTTGCTGAATATTTTTTCATTGTCCATATCCAAACTCGAATAAACCGATTAAACATTATTTTAATGATATTACCGAAACGGACCTTCATTACGCGAACCGAGAGTCTGTTAGTGAACAATTATTAACGTTCAATATTATAATTGGATAAAAGTTGTGAATCATCGGTCTTTACAAATTCGATTTCAAAACTCTATTGAAAAGAAAATCCATTTTTTACCGCGGTATAATATTATCTGTCTTTTCCGAAGATCAATGTAAAAAAATACCTTTTATTCGTGATCTTGCAACAGTATGAGACCACTTCCTCGCACCTCGGTAGGAAAAACAAGTACCTAACACTAAATCATGAATCTTATCTGAATACATTTTTTGTTCTTTGTTTCAGTTCTGCATACTCAGGTAGGTGTTTCTCTCTACATTTTATCAGGCGCATTTTTTTTATACCACTTAGTTGGCAGACAAGCACACGGCCCACCTGATGGGAAGCGGTTACCGTGGCCTATGGACGTATGCAACACCAGGGGTGTCACACTCGCGCTGCCGACCATGAAGAAACCTTCTGATGCCCCTCTTGAAGAACCCCACATTGTAGGCGCTTGGGAAAACCGCAGCAGGGTGGTCATTCCACAGCTTGAGTGTGCGTGGGATGAAGTTTCTTTCATACCGCACAGTGCGCACCATCTCAGGTCGCAATGTGTGAGGATGAATTCCCTGCCTATGGCGAGAGGTGCGATGATAGAATGTAGCTACAGGCATCATACGCGCATTTCATAGCAGCGTTCAATGCTTTGTTTTTTTTTTATATATAGAATTTTTAACACTTCTGTACGGTTGTCCGATCGCATAATGAAATTATGATCAATATCAGAGACGAATTGTATCTGAGAGTATCAAATGCGCTCGAATAGATTTTCTAATCGAGTCCTCCGGTAAAAGGATTTATCAATTTACGATTTTTTCATCCATGTATGGTCTTCAAAATCAAATAGCTTTCTATAACGCTCACCGATATCGCTATTTTACTACGTGCTACATTTTTTTTTATGAAATGTCCAGTGACAAGTTAGATAGTCCCTTCACAATAGTTCACTTTACATACACATACAGAACATTTCCATCAACTATATTTTCGGTCCCATAAGAATATATTGCCATCAACCGGGCAATTTTTCATTGCCTGTAATGTTGTAGGAACAGACCTGCCTGTCCTTTAGTTACCTTAAACGATGCCCACGGGAAGAGAAGGGATGGCCCTTGTGTTCATTTTACCGGAAACCACTCAGCTTAAACATGTACAAGTACCTATTTAGTTTGTTTTTATGGGGTTTTAGAAACTGACAAGTTTTTTCAATATAGAAAACGCTATCTTTATTAAACTTTCTCATGATTGATTTCATTATTACGATACTTTTTATGTTCATCTAGATACTAAGCGTGATGCCGGCGAGAATATCTTATTTTCGATACAGTTTTCCCTTTAGGGAATCCACTATAATACAAAAGTCTTTAGAATTTAAAGGTTTTTTGAAGAGAATCTCGTTTCAGATTCGTTCTTTTGTAGCTGTAGATTGCTGCTATTATTGTTTGTACAAGTGTATAATAAAAACACTTAAATGCGACATTTTCTTTGTTATTTTATTATCCAGCCTTTCTTATTTTACCTTCCACATTATTACGCTAAGTAGCGTAAACAAACGTAAAAATTAAATACGTATCTACTCATGTGCTTCAATAGCTTCGTGCTTAAGGAGACGCCTTATGATTAAGGTCCCGGAATCGAATCCTGGCCATTACACTACCAACTTGAACCTACCTACTTCTAAAGCAAGTTAGGTTAGTTTACACTCTAAAAGTATTAAACAAGAAAATATCAATGATAGCCGTGGTCATATGCCACTTTTAGTCTAACAAAACATTCTAGGGAAAACGATACCTCATTTGTGCAGTTCTAATAAGTGGTTCAGGAGTTATGAGGGAAAAGATGAACCTACATACATACATAGCCTGTCAAAATCATAACTCTCCTTTTGCTTCGCCGTATGCGGGTAATTTAATTAATGCTACAAATCCATCATAACAATTAATCATTCAAGTAATTATAATAGGTATATATTATGTTACAATCTATAAAAAAAATATTATCACCTTTTTACTATCAATAAATCATAATAAAAACAATATTAATTACTACCTACTAAGCTTATTGTTTTTCATATAACAATAAAATTATTACAACATCCTTCTTTACGCGAGTTCCAGGTTGCAAAACTTGCTCTTTGGAGCCTGCCATCTGACCACCCAACATCGAGAGGAAAAACTACACCAGAGCCTGGTCCGTGTACAATTATTAGCAGAGCAACCTTTCCCGTTTCATTTTTTTAAGTTCTAAACAAGGCACTCTAATCCTTACCTTTTATAAAACAAAAGTAGCTAGTGCAGAGAACGCCGCCGGCCGGCCGATTTTAAAGGGATTTTTATTGAAAATCTCTCCCAAAATCGGTTTTACCACTTCGCAGATTAGGCAGAACGGAACAAACAGGCATAATTTTTTTTCAAATGTTGTATTGAAACAACACAAACAGACACTTTAATTGTATTTATATGTTTAAATTAATCTAAATAAAGTATAATATTAATATAACAATGACATACCAGTTGATACGATACTTACATTATTATACCTATTTATCATTTCAATTGTAAAAGCCTGGGTTTTATTAACAGATGCGAGTACCTACATGACTAATTTATTACCAAAAGAAAGAAACTTATATTTCTGCAATCTGTCACAACAATGCTCGGATGAATTATGTTAATAAGCAATATTTAGCAGACGTAAGTCATAAGGTTAGATCTGGATGTAATGGATCTGTCCAATTAATTATCAGCTCCTTGTATCAACGAATTTTCTGTAGCCCTACCATGAATCGTCCGCGGTTGCAGATCGAAGTTTCGGACAATCGGTTACATAAAACACATTTATCCCGAAACGAATGGGAGGCATCGTTATCGTTTAGATAGATAGATAGATAGATAATTATTTATTGTACACCAATAGATTACAGTAAAATTTGTAGTTAGCATGCATACAGTTTAATGTACAATGGGCGGCCTTATCGCTGGAAGCGATTTCTTCCAGGCAACCTTGGGATAGACAGTAATGTAATAAACCAAAAGATTTGGTGTAGTTAGCAAATAAACTAGAAACAAGGTGTATTAAAAAAAACAAAAAGAAAGATAGATATGAGAGAAGTTCAAATAAAGTAAAATAAATATACAATTTTAGCACATAAATAGATATACGAAGTAAATAGTACATACTAATAAGAAGGGAAAATAGTGAGCATATTAATTGTGAGCTGTCACAGTGTTCACAATGATAGGTAGTAGTCCTTTCCCCGATCATCCCTGAGGTAGTAGTCATTTATCCCGAAATCATATCCGAAGACGGTACGTGACTACAAGACACTTCGGCTCGATTTAAACTCTAATGTAAGAAAACAGAACTGACTTGATTGTACCGACCTACACGGCTAAATGCTACTACCTGAAATTTCAGGTGTTTCATGGTAGCCCTCCTGATAGATCCTACATTTCTTTTTATTAAGAGTTGATCATATCACTCACCTACAAACCAAATGTGCACAGAAATAAATATGTACTCGTTCCTGACATATGAATATCTCCTTTACATATTTGAAAAAGAACAGTGTTTACGTGAATTGCTATTATCTATATAAAACCTATATTCAATTTACATGTTTCTTGTTAGTAGCTCTTACTTTTCTGTACCAAACTCTTTCAGAACCTCATTTACTTTCTATTGTACTATTATTATAATGCTATGTATTTATACGAGACGTATTGGTCTAAATATATAATCATTACGTTACCAAATTTAAATTACGGTACCATATCTGATACTAAGGATAAGTTAATCCGTACTTATCCTCTTCTATTGCAAATACCAATATCGTTTATCTAAATATTTTTTTCAACACAAATTCTCATAAAGTGGCTCTAATTTCGCCACAATTAGGCACATAATGGTATCTATGATCAAACTGTGATGTGTTCCTTGCTATAATTGCACGAGTGAGTTACTAATTTAAAAAAAATTGGTTAAGATGCTTTCTTAATAAAGTTTCGATACAAAAAAATCGTGTTCAAAATAAATACAAAGAAAATAAGTGAAAATAATTCTTAATTTGTTTTCACTGAAATTATAGTTAATTATTAATTGAATTGTGTCTTTGACTCTCTTAAGACCCTCGCCTGTCGGCTCGAGTCTCAATAGCGCCTTAATGGTAATCACCAACGTTACACACTCGTACTATAATATACTAAAATAGCAATTTTCATTAATCTTTGTGACTGCACGGTGCACAAGTTGAATGTTAGTACTTGAATGTCCCACACAAAACCCAATATTTCTTACCGTGACACAAAAGCTTCAATATATCTTGTTACTAAATCATTAAGTATCCCTCTCCAGTGGGTTGTTTACACAAAGGATAGATTAATTATTTGCTCTTGCTCTATACAAGACCATTTTGCAGTCTGCTTTATAGAAAGGGCTACTAACATTACAATTTCTAATCTTATTAACTTGTATCACAATTAGATTTACTAGTAAGCTAACAACGATTGCATGTTTTATGAACAGAAAATGCTTACAAAAATTTCCTTATTGATAGATTGATCAATTTTATTGTAATAATAAAGTGTGGGACAGTACATGTGGTTCATTTTATAGACGACATCTCTATTATACTTTAATATAAGGTCGTTGATTCTGTACTATTCAATCACACGTTAAAACTGTTAAGCCTTCTATTTGGTTTGAAAATTTCGTTTTAAAAAGTAGTACCTAGTATTGAATAACATAATTAGTCTTCCACTTAACGGTGACAGGGACACGCAAATTAAGTATACTGGCTATTAATTACAATTAATAGCTCTAATTAATTCTGGTTGACTATCAATGATAATTATCTAAGAAATTTAATTAGAACAAATTACGCGTTTACTTAGGTAATTTGCACTGTTTGTGGAAGCAATTCTTCGGTTCCGACATTGTGTTTTTTATTTCATTTATACAGTAGTATTTATAGTAGGTACAAATCTACCACTAAAATAAATCATTTTCAATCCAGTTCAATAATTCAGTTGATATCTATGGATGATCTTAAATAAGTACGTCATATAACATAGACACGCGAATCCAGTATAATAAATTTGTCCATCAGTAATAATACTAGCTATTAATAATAATTTATAGCTGGCATTATTTCTGATGAACTGACATTATAAAGCATTGATAAATTTAATAATTGATAACTATCATAGAGGTTTAAAAACAAATTACTAATTTACGTAATTCCCACCATTTGTGGAAGTAATACGTCGGTATTACGTCGATTACAAACAACAAAGAACTAATTAGACACCTATATGCTCTTGAGTGGTTTAATTCATCTTATTTAAATAAATTATTATTCTATATCATTCAATTATTCATTGAAATGGATGATCTCAAATAAGTAGGTAGTTAGCTAGGTAGGTATGAGCCGCATGGTCTCCGGCATAGTAGAATTTGAGCCACCCTATCTATTCCCATACGGTGTCGTATAAAACGACTAAGAGATAGGACTGTTTAACATCAGATAGATATATATATATATATATAGCCCAGGCTCAGCCGCAGATGCATGGTTCGAGTAAACAATAGTGTCCGGAATATAACTCACCTAACAAATAGACTCATCCCCTATTACGTGGGACCGAATACAATTATTTGATGTTAAGTATAAAATAGCGGTAGCCTAGTGGTATGGGTAATGGACTGCTGAGACGAGGTTTCGGGTTCGATCCCAGGGCTTACCATGGCACACACCAATGACTTTTCGATGCTTTTCGAAGTTACGTGTGTATTTATCGCAGGTTTATAAGTGCCCGGTTAATGGCAATAGGCTCGCCACCTATTACATTGGGACCTAAAGATAAACTGGCGAAATGTGGGTGCTAGCACCTCTGCCTACCCCTTCGGGGATATAGGCGTGAGTTTATGTTATGTTATGTTAAGTATAAAGTTGCAAATACTAATAAAATTGCTTTATACTATTATTTACATTAAATTTCCAATCGAAAATTATGAGTACATACGTATTATATATATCATATTTTACGGCTCTTGAAAGTAGGACAGTTATTTCTCCGGTTTCACTTTTTTTGCTATATGTCACAATCCTAATATAACAACAGAATTTAAGGTAGGTAAATGACCGATCGTACGTGACTAGCTTTGACCTCCTGTTGTCGAGCCGACCCTCGTAGTAGGCTGCTACAGAATTCCTGATTCAAAACTTACAGATTTTCCTAACAACCACGTCACGTCCCGTCGTGCTTACCACTCATAAATAAAGATATCACGAACTTCCCCTTTACACCCTTTCAGGAATATTCTTAGCTGTCTGAATCTCGGGAGAATCGGTCAGTAAAGTATTTAGTTAAACAAATTAGCTTCCCGAAGTTTATTACGACTAATGAATGCCCTGAAGAATATCATTCGATCGCTTCGTTTGCCCCTTTTCCATTAGTCAGTATTTATATTTGAGCTTGGACTAAGGCATATTCTAAGTAATAGCCATAGTTTTGAAACTACCTAAAGATGGTAATAAGTTCGCCTCTCACGATGTGAATCCAAAGGTATCTATTACTGATATAACTGGTGAAATTAAGATTACGTTCTACGTAGACTGTGTGGCGTAGGCGGCAGAGTTTTCGAGCAACATCAGAGGTTGTGAGTTCTATTCCCGCTCACTACCAATATTCTTACGCATTTATTATGTCTATTAGCATATATCTTGACGTTTCTATTATTACTATTCACGTTCTAGAAACTACAATTACTCTATATCTAGAGTATGTGCCAAAACGTTATTATCATTTTGTTGAATAAGAATAGAAAAGATTTTACACTGTCTCTCAAGTAGTACAGAAAAATTATTAGGCCCTAGAGCATTAGAAACGATTTAGGCACCGGTATTTTTCATTAAAATGTCAAGTAACCAATTGTACTCAGCCTCTTGTAGGTATTTACATTTTAAGGTATTTACTAACATGTAGGTGGATGTAACATGAACATGATAATTTTGGGTACAAACCTCAGGCATCTACAGTTACAATCTGCGTTAATAAAATTATAAAACGAAAATAAGTATGTGTATTATACCGGTGAACAGCTATATGTAGCGTAAGCGTCGGTAGCTTAGTGGTTTAGAAATCGGTCTTCCGATCGAGACGTCCCGAGTTTGAATTTGTAGTCGATCTTATAATCGGTAAGGTCCTGAATTGAACGGTTTCTGCAACATAAGCAATTGAATTTAGCAGGAGTGGTTTGCGGGGATATTAGTAATTTCATATTCTAGATTTTAAGAAAGCCTGCTTATTTGTTTTTGTTCGAAATAAGAACGCGTGCAAATTTAAAAAATAATAGAATACACTCATGAATTCACAAAGATACGTGATTGGTTTTGACGGAAGACCCTCCTCCTTTCCTTTAATTCTCACGAAATTATGACTAATTTGCATAACAAATCAATTTATGTAATTATTTTGCAGATTTGCATAATGCATACATAATATATGCACATAGGATACATGACAGCTCAAGCACATTTCTAGACACAATCGTTAAAGCTGTAAACATCGATACACACTTTGCGTTTTCCACCATCTTTAATTTAAGGACGTATTTTTGTTTAAATTAATTACGAAACCCAAAATGTAGGAAATTTAATGCCAAACAATTTGGTAATTACGATTTTTCGTGTAAAATTAACAATAAACGACTTCTCCAGTAAGCAAAAATTCATCCTTAAATTCTAGATAGCGGTGAACGCAACAAAGCGAATGCCACGCAAAACGAAATTTAGACGGCCTCCACACAACGAATTTTAGGGTAACTTATTGGGGTATAAAATGAAAATATCGGTCCTAGGAAAAATTATGAAGACCAAAATTGAATAAAATTTAATTCTGAACAAGGAGGAAGACATGTTTCGTGAAAAATTAAAAATAAATGATTTATTCATTCATTCTTGCAATTAATAATAATATAGAATACCACGCAAATCAAAATTTAAACAACAAAGTGACCTCAACAAATTCCGAAAGAAAATTGCTACTAGGATTTTTTCTAAGTTTGCCCCTTAACTCAGCTAATTCTGTTGTATTATACGTACAGTATATTCTAATTAATTTTCATAATTTTGAAGTCATAATACCTACTTACTTTACTTTTGCTATTAAGTTATTTAACAAAAATCGTCACAAGTCCTTTGTACAATACTAGCGTTACCCGCGACTCCGTACACGTCGGTTATCGCGACTGAATATTTGCTTATGTCCTTCTCCAAAATCAAATCCAACCCTGTACCAAATTTGCAGACAAACATACTTTCGTATTAATAATATTAGTGCAGATATAGATAAAGTGCCTACAAGTCCTTCAAATCTACGTTCTACATTTTACATACAGAACATTTTGAAAATAAAATGTATAATTGCAATCCGTAACATATTTCAACGACTGTGGCAGGAACAAGGAGAAGTATATTTGTTATGCTTTCAGTCTTGTGTCAAATGTTATCCTATACTATCCTACTAATATAATAGATGTGAAAGTTTGTGGAGAATATGGAAGTTTTTATTCAATCACGCTCAAACGACTGCATGAATCTGGCTACATTTTGTACATAGACCACGTTCAATCCCTGAATAAACAATAAAACTTTAACAGATTGTATTATTGCAGTAATAAGAGTATAAGGTAATAAGAAGTTTTTATTCAATCACGCTCAAACGACTGCATGAATCTGGCTACATTTTGTACATAGACCACGTTCAATCCCTGAATAAACAATAAAACTTTAACAGATTGTATTATTGCAGTAATAAGAGTATAAGGTAATAAGAAGTTTTTATTCAATCACGCTCAAACGACTGCATGGATCTGGCTACATTTTGTACATAGACCACGTTCAATCCCTGAATAAACAATAAAACTTTAACAGATTGTATTATTGCAGTAATAAGAGTATAAGGTAATAAGAAGTCTAACATTTAAATAGGTCTACAATCTACATCAACCGGTAAATACCTGAACCCTTAGATTTTAATAAAACCGCACATTCATTAGCGTAAGTTTGCACTTGTGTAATAATGTCTATTGCTTTCTCCTACCTTGTGTTGTAACTTTTAACAAAGGCTAACAGTGACAAAAGCCATGTCATACTGGGAACGTATTGTTCGCACGCCCCAAACGTAATCGATACTATCTGAATTGAACTTATCTGTTCAAATGGAAAATTTCAAGACTGCCTTGTCTGTTATTAAGCAACAGCTACCTTCCAGAGTAATATTTATACGATGTACGAACGAAAAATATTACTGTAAACCGTAATGGAATGGTACCTACTGTAATTAGTATAAACTAACATTATGAAGTATTGTAAACTATTCGCAATTAATTTAATGTAATCAAAGAGTGAACAGAAATGAAATTTTCAGAGAAATTTATAGTGTTATTCTTTTAAGTGAACATATGAACTATTTAAAAACAATATTGAACACAACCACCAAGTATTGTGTTAAGTATCTTTCCCAGAAGGCGTATTATTTCACATACGTTTCACCATTTATGTATAATATTATTATTTTCAAACCTATCTAGACCTATACTAAGCACTGCTTAACTAGCTTGTGTTATGGAATCTAGAATGCGAATAAACATACTTTCTTTATAAATACATTAGAAAACATATTTCATCTCATGTAAGGGAATAACATAATTTAAAAATTAGCATTATTAATATTATTAATTAATATGAATAGCACTCCTATAATAGCTCGATTAATTACTTGGTATTTTGATACCAATTTAGGTAGGTACCAAAATATAACTGTTTACTGTGTCATTAAGTAGATAATAGTTATGTCACACAAATATGTAAATCTAAGCCTACATGTTTAGTCCCCCGCATCAGTATCTTTTAGACCCGAATTATATAAAGACTTCACTGATACGACAGACTTTCAATTATCATGAGACGATACCATATATGGTGGCGGATCGAGAGCAATGGGGCATACTGAGAGTGGCATATGTTCAGCAGTTGACTGCGATTGACTGTTTGACCGATTAAAACGACATTTAACCAGCAAGACAAACTACCGAGCAGTACCATTATCTATTCTGTACTCCGGGCCCCATCCTGCATCGCGAAAGTGAAGTTCTCGCGCTGATACAGTAATATACAAGAGGCCAAGGATGACAATTAGCACGCGACTCCCCAGGCAACTTCCCTGGTTGGAGGATCCTCCCTTTGTATCGAAGGAACATCCCTCCTTGTTCCTCCACAATGATATAGAATAAGCCAGGACACGGTACAATAAGCTATAATTTACTACGTTTCTCAATACTTCTTTTGCAGTTGCCCACAATGTGTATAAATCGGTAGATTTTAATTGGTTAATAGGTAAAAAGGAATTGATACGAAACTGGAACCACCTCAAATGTGTCAATTAACTCACTAACATGAACGTGCGTGTTTTAAGTACCTACGTTCTCATCATTTTTGAATAATCCGAATAAGGTAGTAGTTATGTGGACACAGATGACTGGACGTCTGTTATTGTAGGTGACAGAATCAATTAAACCATTTTCAGCTGAATTGTTAACTGCCTTATAGACTGCAATATTTAATTTCCAATACTGGTCAGCAGGCACATGCTGTAACGTTTCGATAGATCGAATGGACTTGACAGCTGAATTCGAGGTGGAATTCCAATTGCGCATGCTCTAACGTGACGTCACCAAATTTAGAGCATGCGCAATTGAAATCTCACCGCGAATTCAGCAGTCAAATCTGTTCGATCGTTCGAAAAGTTTTTAGAGCATGTGTTGCAGGTCGTCATACGTGACCGAATCGCTAGGCATAATACTATACCAGTCCACTTTTTCCCCAGTTAACTAAAACAACAAACCTTTCAAAACGTTTAGTTACTTTTTGTACTATTGTTATACACAATACGAGGCCGAGTGAAGTAATCTTATTCAATTCAATGTAAGACCTGAGCATTTTAATTGTTACAACTTTTCCTGTACGTATCGAACTTTATGTACTAAGAATAACTTACTGCAGTATCATTACGCATTAATTGTCTAAAGGACATCATTCACACTCCATACAAATTTGGCTATACTAGTGTTTTTTATTAGTGCGTCAAAGTCGAGGGACCACTGCCCTCGGTTTAATTAGAGTTTAAAAGTCTTGGAAATGACTTTGACGCGATAATAAAAGATTCTAGTGAGAATAAGCTCTATCGGAATTTCCCTTTTTTTAACCATTTTCCTGAAAGAATGTGCTTTAAAATGAATTACTCACTGTCTTCGTAATTAGTAATTTTATCTTTACTTGAAATTACGCACAAATATGCTCAAGACGTGGCTTAGTAGCTCAGTGGTCAGAGCATTCCCTCTGTAAGAGACTGGTTGCGGGTTCAAGTTCCGACTGAGCATTCACTTTTCCCTCTATAAATCGATATAAAAGACATGTCTAGATTCTTTATCTTTAATTAGTGCCTAAGCAGACGGAATATAGGTATTTACTACTGGGTTATTCGAGCAAAAAGATATTGTCAAATACACTTGTTCACGCTTCGAGTCCATTATTACTCCATGAATAATGTCAACTGAATAAATCCTAGCGTTCTCAGCACTTACAGATTTGCTTCGTTTGATTTATATAAATATACCAATTTTAGGTTTTCAGCTTCTAAGTACGTCTTTGTTTGTAAGTATTGAGTGCCCTCTATTTTGTATTCACTCGCTTGAAAGCTTAATCAGAATGTTCAACAAACTGCCTCTACTCTTAAAAATGATCATGTACAAAAGAGAGTTCCAAGTCAAATTGATTTTTTTTCTATTAACAGAGTGTTATTACTCCATCGATGAGATGAGAAATAAATAGTATCTAAACTGACTACAAGTGTAAGCAATTTCATTGTTAATTTTATGTGTCATAATATTTCGAATGCTTTTCATTGTAATTTTGTTCATTATTTTTAAATACAATGTTCAAACCATGTTCAAACACAACGTAATTTTTTTATGAATAAATACTGTATAGGCACTGAGCACTATTAACTATTATTAATTGATTCAGTAAGATTGATAACTGGGCTTATTCAATGGGGAGGCATAGGCAAAACAACTCATATGGCGTCACCTCCGCTGGTACTTGTCTTTGTCTATAATCCTGTTTCCTACGTCAAAGGTGCTTATCAATCTTGTTATTGACATTTGCATAGAAAGAATAGAAATTTATTTGTGAATTTATCAATAAAAATGTGTTTCTACATGATAATGGTGAGTTAAGAGAAAAAGTTGAAGGAAAGAAATGCTTCCCTACATAATAATCATCAGGTTTAAAATGATCGCTACACATTCTAGCTGGCGAATTTGGTATCCAGTTTTTGAAGCGCGGGGGTTAAATCTACAGCACCCGTCTTTTTTTATCAGTAGGGAAACAATGAATGCACTACACGCCGTCATGATTTATTCCACAGAAGACTTTTTCCTTTATTTACCAACAATTTGTATGAAATTTGACAGCAATACATTACCAGCGATAATGACATATCGAGATAAATAAGTAGTGTGTTTCCTAATTTTATTGTGCCTCTAGCCATTACTCGCACTTCTACTGGGGTAACAGACGATTTTGAAATAAAATCTTTGTTTTATTTAGGAAACGTCAATATAACTTCATCTTACCTGATGGTAAGCCGAAGGCAAAGACACGATTACAGTCACAAACATCATAAAACACAATCATCATGCACAAAACAATAATGCTGAATTCTAATTGGTACCAGCAGTTTTCGGTTGGTACCCACATTTCACAAAGTTCCCAACTAAATTAATCGAAACCAAGTCGTCAAAGGAGATACGTCTTCACCTTTTCATACAACTTTATATGAGAATATATAATATTTAGATATATCTATCTCCTTTGCCAACCGTTTTTTTATACTACTGAGGTGGCAGACAAGCATACGGCCCACCTGATGGGAAGTGGTTATCGTGGCCTATGGACGTATGCAACACCATAGAGGAGTTACACTCGTGCTGCCGACTCGAAAAAACTTCCTAATGCCCTTCTTGAAGGACCACATATTGTATCACTTCGGAAAACCGCAACAGGGAGTTCATTCCACAGCTTGAGCGTGTGTGGGATGAAGTTCCTTTCATAGCGCACAGCGCAGGCCCTTTCCGGTCGCAATATGTGGGGATGAATTCGCTGTCTCTAGGAAGTGGTGCGATGATAGAACGTAGCTGTAAGCATCACTTGACAACTTAAACAACTTAGCTGAGCGCAAACCATTGTTAGAACACACAAAGCGAGGCGAAGTCAAGTGAGTCTAGAAAACTTTTAACAGAATCTTTAGTGCAAAAGCGATACGCAATTGTACAATTCTCAATGATACAATACTCAACATGTAGCTACTTAAATTTTCGAACAATATTATATAAATGTAAACAGTTAAAAAAATGTTTACATTTTATGTAATATCTAGGTTATTATAGAGATTGAATCGCAGTTGACAGAGTAATAAATTAATCTTCTGCTAGCTTGTATATGTGTGAATGCTTGTGCGCAACGCAAACACACATGATTGAGATTAATTAGACAAACTTGAATATTTCCGAGATGTCTGTTTAAATATTCGTATATGATTTTGATATACGGACATGTTTCATTTCAACATACCAAGTGGCGCCAACATTTCTAACCACGATTCTAAGTGTGTTTGCGTTATAACTAATAATAATAATATGTAACAGGAACAGGTCCATAGGCCGCGGTAGCCTAGTGGTATGGGTAATGGACTGCTGAGACGAGGTCTCGGGTTCGATCCCAGGTTTTACCATGGCACACACCAATGACTTTTCGATGCTTTTGGAAGATATGGCCCACCTGATGAAAAGTGGTTACCGTGGCCTATGGAGTCACACATCAAGGGAGTCACACTCGCGTTGCCAACCCTGTAAGCACATGGGTTTCTGTGCCGTCAGTGTAAAAGACAAAGCAGGACAAGTTTTTGATCTTCCCACTGACAGTACAAAAACTCTCCAGTGAGCTCTGACTACCCTACTGACCGCCGGGAACACAACACGAGGCTATTATGGCCGCGGTATTCTGTAGGGTGGAAGTATTTCTCCATCTGGACTGCTCATTTGGACGGACACGACAATACCGTCGTGTCCTACCTCCTAGTCTGTTATATATCCTAATCTGTTTATGACATACACTTGCATACACATACATACATATAATCACTCCTTTATCCCTGGAGGGTTAGGCAGAGGTGAATTAACACCCACATTTCACCAATAATTGTATACGGTCCCACGTAATAGGGGGTGAGCCTATTGTCGTATTCCGGGCACTGTAGTTGACTCGAGCCATGCATCTGAGGCTGAGTCTGGGCTGTATATATCTGTCTGATGTTAAACAGCCCTATCCCTTAGTCGCCTTGTACGACACCGCATGAATATTATAGGCATCGTTATTGAACGTGATATTTAGCTCATAAAAAGCAGTAGCTGTTGCCAGCGGCTCCGTTCTCGTGGAATTCTGATCCCGTTCACGTTGCACTTTTTGTTCAGTCGACCCCCCTTACCCAGCTTCACTTGTGACAAATTTTGAACCCTCGTTGCACCCCTTTAACGAATATAATACATACATACGTATAATCACGCCTCTATCCCAGGAGGGTTAGGCAGATGTGAATTAACACCCACATTTCACCAATAATTAAATTCGGTCCCACGTTATAGGAGGTGAGCCTATTGCCATCTTCCGAGCACTATTGTTGACTCAAGCCATTCATCTGAGGCTGAGTCTGGGCTGTTTATATCTGTCTGATGTTAAGCAGCATATAATGTGCCCGTATTTAATAGATTTCAAATAATGTATTTAATCATTAATCAAATCATTATATTCAAGGAGGTAGGACACGGCGGTATTACCGCCCAATTGAGCAGTCCAACTGGGGAAGTACCTCCGCCCTACAGAATACCGCGGCTATAATAACTTCGTGTTGTGTTCCCAGCGGTGAGTAGGGTAGCCAGAGCTCACTGGAGAATTTGTGCTGTCAGTGGAAGACTATAGGCTTATCCTGCTTTGTCTTCTACTGACGGCACAGAAACTCTGTACATACCGGGTTGGCAGCGCGACTGTGACTCCTCTGGTGTTACAAACGTCCATAGGCCACGGTAACCACTTTCCATCAGGTGGGCTGTAGGCTTGTCTGCCAAGTGGTATAAAAAAACAGTAATCAAAAAAATTTTCGATGCTTTTCGAAGTTATGTGTGTATTTATCGCATGTTTATAGTGCCCGGTTAATGGCAATAGGCTCGCCACCTATTACATTGGGACCTAGGCCATAGACTGGCAAGATGTGGGTGCTAACACCTCTGTCTACCCCTTCCGAGATATAGGCGTGAGTTTATGTTATGTTATGTAAATAATGTATGAGAATCTAACGGGTTTTTTGACATGTATGATTACTACTCCACTCCCTTCATAGCCTTAGTACCTACATAGTTCATAGTGGCTTGATGGTATAAGCCTACATTAGGTACAAAGCGATAATGTAGCTATCTTATATCAAAAGAATTTTAAAATCGGAAACAACAAATATAAACAATAAATCGGAACGGATTTAGATACAAAAATACCTATTACATTGGGACCTAAACATAAACTGGCGAAATGTGGGTGCTAGCATCTCTGCCTGCCCCTTCGGGGATATAGGCGTGAGTTTATGTTTTATGTTTTTTTATTCTGTATTAGTTGTATACGAATACCGCACTGGACTAAGTAGAGATTTCAAAGTGACATTATCATTAAAGCATTTACATCAAAGTAATTATCTCTTTCCCAGTCAAACTTTTAAGCGTTCATTTGACTAATTTACACTTTCATAAACCTGTAACTCTAAATTACACAATGATAACTCTTTTTGACACTTTGAAGAGTTGATGATTGACTTACATCATTTATTTCATTGCCTATTTAATATTTCTTGAAACACAAACCGTTATTTGTCACAGATCTCTAAACTCTGCAGCTGTTGAATAGCATTTATGCCAATCTTCATTTAATGGGATGACAACTGATATAGCTAGGCTACATTCTACCACAGATAATATATTATAAATTCTACGTAGTGTAATTTTAAAAATCACTGTTAGTCATCATATTTCAGAGTTTCATGGTGAGAAAACACAACTATAAATATTAATTAATTCATATTTAAATCAGGCTAACATAGTTATTCCATTATTAAAAGATATATCGCAGATCATTTTACATAAGGCAGTGTTTTCTTACGTGCGAGTAATCCCCACGGATATATCCCGACAGAACCTCTCCCCCCGCCGGAGCCGGTGGAAGAGGTTCTGTCGGATTCCAACCGACTAAAACACACGGTGCCTGTGGGTCGTTGTTGGTTGCCAAAGGTGGGGTTGACAGGCATAACCCTCGCACCCCGGCTGACCCAGGGCCATCTCTCTCGATCTGCCCCTCCTCGGGTATGGGGACCACGTACCACTGCCATGGCCTGCTTATGTTATGGTGACAGGTGGCTCCACGCGTCACCCCCAGGCCTACGCTCATGGGGGGCGGAGGTCAGTCATCGACCTCTGAGTTGCCACAGTACGCGGGCAGCGCAGCTTGCGACCCTCCTTCGCTCCCCGTTATTAGGTAGTACTTATAGTGATTAAGGGGTAGGCATTACGATCACGAATTTCGAATTCGGATCCTACACGACTGGACGTACACCACTACTAACTCAATTTTTATTCTATATAGTTCGTCTACTGCTGACGTGACAAATAAGCACTTGATAGTAAGCGGTTACCGGTGCCTGCAAGTAATCTTATCAACGGAAGTAGTACTCAAACCGCTTATTACATATATGCCAATGACATTATCTCGAGAGATAATGTCATTGGCATATTTCACCTCTGGCAACTGAAGATCTCTTGGATGATATCGGTGTGCGGTTGTACTCGGTTCAAGTCCGGCATAACCATGGGGGTATCTGAGGTTATTTCCGCTCTATAAAAATTTAAAAAAAATAAGTACTCACGATTTGTCGCCGCTATCAAGTAGATCACTATCACTACTAAAATCTGAAATTATTAAGAGTTGACCTAAATTGTGAAAAAAATACTAATTATTTATTAATTAATTAAAGGTAAAATTACTAGTAGTCTCTTACTTCTGATGTAGCACAGAGCAACACAACGATTGCGACTTATCGATTCTAGTGATGTAATTAATATTAGGTAAGTACGTATTAACTAATGTCGTTTTTATATATACAACAGTGGTTAATAAATAAATACGCTTCTGTATATAAAACTGTGTGTATCCTCAGCAAATTATATCGCAAAAGATTTTGCTGATGTCATAGTTGTTTCAGATGGGAACTGAATTCCACACTATTTACTCTTAGAATTATTGTATTGCCTCAAGGTCAAGAGCTCATATCGTTAACACGCACCGGTGACCGCCTACTATTAAGTGGGTATTTATCACTATAACACTATGAAAGATAAGCTTGGTACACATCAAGCTGACTCGTAAGCTGTTTAGAATAAAAATTATAAAAAATATGTACTTAACACTTTGAGGGTGGGGAGAGAGGTGTGGGGATGAAGTGATGCAAAAAAACAAATGAGAAATGAAATATATAGTATATGTCTGTAAATGTTAATAATGCATTCTTCTGTACGTGTGATTGTTATCTAACTCCTCCTAAACGGTTGAATTTGATTTTGAAGGTATTGCTTTGGGTTCCTGGAGGTGGAAAGGTGCTGGTCTGGAAAGTTGTGTGGTCAGAGGGCAGTTACTTCACAGAAAATATCAAAGTTCAACCGCACCACAGTTAGACTGATCCCCGACCCCAGCTAAATTGCGAAAAGATTCAAAGAATGATGATTGCAATGGATTCCTGGATAGTTTGAAAACAGTAAGTAAGTAGTGTTTGTTCCGGGAAGAACGAACTTCTGACGGAACCGCTAAATAAATCATACATATGACAGAGACCACATGGTTCCGCCTGTTACAATCCTGGCATATATCTTTTGCTTATTTTACTGTTATACGAGTAAATGTTTTTATACATGCTAATCGGTTTTATGTACTCTTGACATGTCCATTCTTCAAAATGTCTTCGATATGATTGATATACGTATGTCTAGGTTAACTTCCTACCGGGTAGCACCCTCGCTTCATAAATCGTCAGTCTTTTTTTGCCCATTCTCTCTACGTGTCTTTTCTCGATTGCTTGTTCATACTCATAATATAAATGCGAACATAACTCTGTCTGTCTGTATGTATGTTACGCTTTCACGCCAAAACCACTGAATCAATTTTGATGAAATTTGGTACAGACGTAGATTAGATTTAGGGAAAGGACATAGGCTATGTTTGGTTGCGATAATCGACATCTACGCGGGGAAAGCCGTGCGCAAAAGCTAGTTAGGTAATATAATTTGCTAGTCACGACAAATGGCTGCTAAATAAAGTAACTGATCAATTTTTTTCCATACAACAGGTCTT
Source organism: Eilema griseolum (assembly GCA_963662185.1). Classification (NCBI taxonomy): domain Eukaryota; kingdom Metazoa; phylum Arthropoda; class Insecta; order Lepidoptera; family Erebidae; genus Eilema; species Eilema griseolum. The sequence goes on from OY759242.1 coordinate 13,046,503, forward strand.
TAGCCGCGTGTAACTCTGGATTTATGGAATTTCATATACCTAATGATAAAAAATGTAAGTAAGTTTGAGAATGGAACATAATTGTTATTAAAATCTCTCGGTTTACTGGAAGAACTTTGTTTTCTACATATTTTATATAGTACTTTATTAGAATATTTGACTAAATATTTGTTCAGCTTGATTGTTTCTTTTTAAAATCTCTATAATATTCAGTAAGAATAACGACGCTAGCGTCATATCTACACATACTATAAAGTATGTAGTATTCTTTAGAAGTTTAAATATGAATTATACTTAGTAAGAAAAATATTTTCCACATTATTTGATTTACTTTGACTTACACCGTACATAAAAATAGTATACAGGTCCTTAACGAGTCCCGAGGGGGCCTTCTATGGCGCTGGGTCAGTCAGAGTGCGGATATGCCAAAGGCTTCCTCATCCCCGGCAACTGATGCCCTGAGGCAGCCGGGCGCTTTTATTCGGTTCGAGTCCGACATAACCACCCCCGCCGGCTCCAGCTGGGTGGTATCCGAGGAGATTTCCGCAAGTTAAAAAAAAGCCAACTTTGAACTAAGTAAATTTGTCTGACCTTTGAGGTTCAAGCCAATCTCACATGATAGTTGGTTCATCTCCTACAATAGGCGAGGCTCTGGCGGATATTTTTCACTCAGTAGTCGTTCCTCGAAAAACTGAGCTACGGTTAAAAAATAATAAGCGAGCCTTGGACTCCATAGTGCGAACCAATTGTGGAGATACCTAAGTGGGAAATCGCTATGAACATGATAAAGATGGTGAAGAATAAACGATTATATTTCATTGAATTATATAATGTGTTGTGGTTCTCGGCAGAGTAGAATTTGGACCACCCTATCTCTTTTTTTTTTTTTACGTGCGCAAAATCCCCACGGATACCTCCCCACCGGATCCGGTGGAGGAGGTTATGTCGGACTCGAACCGACTAAAACGCACGCCGCCTGTGGGTCACTTTGGTTGCCGAAGGTGGGGTTGACAGGCATATCCCTCGCACCCCGGCCGACCCAGGGCCATCTCTCACGATCTGGCCCTCTTCTCGGGTGTGGGGACTACAGAGTCCCCAACTCTCGTCCAGGGAAACGGGGAGGCGCGCTACGCGCGCCACCACCGCGGCGGACCGCCCTATCTCTTAACATGCGGTGTCGTACAAGGCGACTAAGGGATAGGACTGTTTAACATCAGAAAGGTATATACAGCCCAGACTCAGCCTCAGATGCGTGACTCGAGACAAAAATAGTGCCCGGAAGACGGCAATAGGCTCATCCCCTATTACGTGGGACCGAATTTAATGATTGGTGGAATGTGGGTGTTAATTCACCTCTGCCTAACCCCCCGGGGATAAAGGCGTGATTATATGTATGTATTGATTTTTTTAAAGAATTTTACGGAATACTAAATCAAAAATCAATAGCCTCTGTGGTGTGGAGGTAGTGAACACGGCCGCTACGCAGGAGGTGCGGTTTCGATCCCCATTCAGTGCAAATATTTAGATGAATATGGGAATGTGCATTGGTCTGGTCGTCCCTTGGTCGGTTGCCATACGGACATCTGAGGCAGTTGTTACGGGTACTGGTCTAACTGGAATGCTTCAATATCGCCATTTGGCTGTGGAGAATGGTAGTCACTTCACGGAAAATATCGAAGTACAGTCAAATCCTCAGTTGGGCTGATAAAGCGGACCCCCAGACTCCGAGGTTAAAGCTTCAAATACGACAGTGATTAACTCTAGGATAAAGAAGACTGAGTTAATAAATACATCCCCGTTCTCAATTTTTCTGAAATTGTTTTAAATATAAAAGTGAGAAAAAACGATATTCAAAATTGCGTTTTTCAACCGCAAATTTTTCGGCGGGAATCTAGTTTCAATCAATCAATTAACCCACCACAGTCTTCTGCTGGACATAGGCCTCTCTCAATGTGCGCCATTTTATCCGATCCTCTGCCTTCCGCATCCAGTCTGTCCCAGCCACCTTTCTCTGGTCGTCTATCCATCTGGCTAGGGGGCGTCCTACCTTCCGTTTACCTTCTCGTGGTCTCCATTCTAGGACTCGTTTGCTCCAACAGCCATCGGTCCTTCGATAAACGTGGCCAGCCAACTGCCACTTTATCTTGCTTATTCTGCGACCTATGTCTAGATTAACCTTTAAAAATATTCTTTAGGACTGTTTAAAACAAGTGCGGGAAGGAAGCCTGTTTCTTTTAGCCTCGTACCTACTGGATTATCTATAAAAGAATACCAATATATCACCGATTTACGATTATGAGCTAACCGTGTACGGTGTAAGGTTTTCGAATAATATATTCTCAGTAGAACAGGGGGATTTGCCGTTGGGTTGAATTTATTACGGGCTTACTTTTATCACAACAATTTTAATTCATATCACTTAACGCCAAATTAGACCTCTCCTCTTTTGGGATTAAAACTTGAAGTAATTCATCTGGAGAAATACAAGTAAATCTTAAGGCGGAGTACCTACTATTATATAAAAAACTTTACAATTGAGAGGTAGCGGTTTTGAATTCTATGGCCGGGATTTGTACGTCAGTCTTAATCAATTTTATCGCGATCTTCTCAACCTATAGTGAACTTTCTTTTTATAATCATCATCATCATCTGTATATGTATAAGTCCTGGGCCCCGACTTTATTAAGTTTTGTCATACCACTGACACTGCTTAAAGTGCAAAACTAAATGAAAAAATCATAATATTTTTCCATGCACTCTACAAAATGCCATTTAATTTACACAATTTAATTTTAGAATTTAACAACATGATGGTAAAGTCTAAAATGAAATGTCACTTTTTGCAATGTCTGTGGCATGACAGTGGTTTTGCTATGACATAAAATTAGCGGAATCGGGGCTCAAGTCGCATCCGAGACCTTTTCCTTGTAGTTCGAGTCCGCTCACGATTTTCTTTATTCCTACAATCCAGGTTTTATAACCATACAAATAACGAAATTTGACGAAGCCACTAAGGTAGAGGCCACTATTCAAGAGGCATTAGTAATGGCCACAATATTTTGGAATTCACCACAGATTACCATAAGGTTAGTAGCGGTCAAATTGTTGGATCAAACAAAAAAATTCTTCCACATGATGTATGCTTGTTAAATTTAGAGATTTATAATAAATAATAATAATAATAATTTATTACCAAAAAACACACATACAGTTACTTTTTTGTTACAGGGGTTCATTACTATGTCTAATTTTTTAACGATAATATTAGGTTCTTACTTATGAAATTGCCGAAATTTTCTTACAGATTTATGAGTTCGTTATTCCTGTAATTTAATAGCTATTTCCATTATTTATATTTTGTTTCATAGTTGATTTCAAGATTTTACAACTCTGTATTAAATTTTGTTTTTATTAGCTGTTTGATAAATTAAATTCGATCTTCAAAAATTAAAAATTTATAAAACCCCATCACAAAAAACAACCCCCAAAAAGTCGAAAATAAGTTGTGTTAGTTAGCCCCGTTGTGACGGGGGTTTCTAACACTTTTAAATTTGTAATTAATTTTCTATTTTACACTTTTTAAATTGATCTACTCGTCAAGCACTTTGATTTGATACCCATATTGAGGGAGTTGTGAAATAAAATGTAATGCACCATTTTGTGGTGGAGGCCATGTTGGATTTTAAATTTGTCATATTGTATGGTATTACATATTGTATATTGTATGGTATATTACACACATACATATTGCATTGTATGGTATATTATATTATGTTTCAAACACAATGTAAGAATTGTTCATGAATAAATAAATATATGAATATTCTACTAGTCAAGCCCTTTCATTTGATACTCATATTGAGGGAGTTGAGAAAAAATATATAAAAATATGTAGGTACTCCGTAATTTTGTAGCGGCGGGCGGCCAGCTTGTACCGATTTTTTTCAAACATAGCTAAGAACACTCTCGACTAATAGGTATACCTTTCAAACAAAAAAAACTTAATCCAAATCAGTTCGTCCGTTCAGGAGCTACGATGCCACACACACACACACACATAGACACGTCAAACTTTGAACACCCCGTCGTTTTTGCATCGGGGGTTAAAAACAGTACTTCCTAAATGCTATCCATTTTGATGATAAATTTCGTATTACTTTTTTACAGCTGTCACTTTTCTAAAATGTAATAAAAGCGCTTGTTAGCTCAAGCTTAACATTAATGTTGTCTCATTCATACACAAAAAGAAATCATAAAATTTGGATTCAATTAAAATTAGTCATTCCTAAAAAAAATGCAAAAATGTTAGTACCTACTGAAAATTAAGGTACCTGCAATTTCTTCAAAAAAAACGGCAATTTCATATGTATCTTGTAATTGTCCTATTGTTTTGTTTTGTTTATTATTTTTGGTTTTCGATTATTATTTTTATTGTATCACTTAATGCACGCTTTTTAATTGTGTCATGCTAAGTACACATGTTTTGGAACTCAATCTGGAACCGAACCTTAAAATTGTATTGTGTAAAATTTCTAATGGTTTCCTGTTTTGTGTGCCAAATAAAAAGAAAAATCGAACGGTATAATGTTACTTTTGTAGAATATATGTACAACATATGCCCCTTAATTTCAAACGGAAGTATAGCCATACAGACACGCTACTCTCGGTGCTAAAACTGTTCTAAACGCCTTATACAAGATAATACACGCGTGACTGATTTCGTGTATATAATATATGTACACGATTATAAATGTTCAAGACTAAACAGGGAATGCTTATTAAAACTTTACGACAATACACTTATAATAATTATTATATATTTTTTTCCGCCATTTTTTTTACCGGCATTTGGTTCCCGGCAGAGTAGAATTTGTGCCACCCCATCACTTCCCATGCGGTGTCGTACAAGTCGACAAAGGAATAGGGCTGTTTAACACCAGACAGATATATACAGTCCAGACTCAGCTTTAGATGCTTTGCTTGAGTCAACAATAGTGCGCGGAAGACGGCAATAGGCTCACCCCCTATTACGTGGGACTGAATTCAATGATTGGTGAAATGTGGGGGTTTATTCACCTCTGCCTCTGGGGATAAAGGCCTGATTATAATGTATGTATGTGTGTATTTTATTTTTTTATAATTTTAGTAGGAATAGCATTTTTAGTATCCATACAGACTACTTACCTTACTAGACTAGTCACGGTAACAATTTTTTTTACATCACTTAGGTGGCAGACGAGCACACGCCCCACATGAAGCGGTTACTGTGGCCTATGAACGTTTGCAACACCAGGAACGTTACACTCGTTCTGCCAGAAGACACCTTCTAGTGCCCTTCTTCAAGAATCCAATATTGTAGTCGCTTGCGAAAACCACAGCAAGAAGTTCATTCCACAGCTCGAGCGTGCGTGGGATGAAATTCCTTTCATACTGCACAGTGCGCACCGTTTCCAGTCGCAATCTGTGAGGATGAATTTCCTGCCTATGGCAAGCGGTGCCATAAAAGAATTTGGCTGTGAGCATCATGTCAAACAGTTGATATGAGCACAAATCCGCATAATCGAGCCTCCACTGTTCAAAATGATCCAGCCAATAACATCTTTTTTTCAACTGTTAAGTAAGTACTCCAACACTGTTAAAGAAACAATAAACGGAAAATTGATATGTTTATTTCCTGTTTATGGTAAAGTCGGAAACTAGTCTATCTTGTCTTAAATTATAGCTGACGCTAACTTTCTCTGAATCTTACATTGAACAGGTGGCTATAATTAAGCCAAGCCAACAGGAAAATCATAACCACGCAACCATAATCGCCACTGGATAAGACAAAATGATATATTAGAATATGAATGAATAGACAGAAGATTAAGAGGGTTAGGTTGTTTAAAAGTAGCTGCTAATTTTTTTTCTTGTAAATAGGTATTGGAAAAGTCAACATCTATGACTTATTTTAATGTTCCAGCCTTTCTTATAGGTAACACATATGCTACGAAACAATCGCTATGATCGCACTGTACCGTTCAAACTAGGAAAAAAATCAACACGTGTTAATTTTTATGTATTAAGAATTATTAATTGTGTAAGAATATTGTCAAAAATCAAATATACATTAGAATACACTAGCTGTAATATTGACCCTATACTGTAGGTATACTAAGGATAGATATTAGTTACATGCATACATATATATAGTCATGCATCTCTTCTATTATGGGTAGGCAGGAAACAACACCTTTCCATTTACTTCGATCCTGGGTATAGGTATACGTTTTGCAACCATTCGCAAATTATACTTTCATAGTTTATTCATTCGTGTTTGTCATTTGCTGGTACTTTTGATCTGAAAACATCCTTCATCTTACAACATACGTACAACAACATAAACTCGGGTAGGCAGAGGTGCTAGCACCCACAATTCGCCAGTTTATGAATAGGTCCCAATGTAATAGGTGGCGAGCATATTGCCATTAACCGGGCACTTATAAAACTGCGATAAATACACACATAACTTCGAAAAGCATCTAAAGTCATTGGTGTGTGCCATGGTAAAACCTGGGATCGAACCCGATACCTCATCTCAGCAGTCCATTACCCATACCACTAGGCTACCTCCTACCTCCTCGGTCCTCCATCTTATTGATCATAATAACCCCAATTACCCTCATTAGTTACATAACAGTCGTTTTACGCCATAGCACTCATAACAAAATAAGCAACGCATCAACAATGAGGGTTAGTCTACAGAACAATTTAACCCGCATTTCCATGAAACAGTTTCAACTTGACCGGGTTTTACGGTGTTCGTTACACGTGGCGGCGCAATAAACCGGTACAGTGCTAACACAGGCATTGTGTAAATTGCTTCATAATATGCCGTACCAGAATCGACGAATGACCCAAACGGTCCCTGAACTTGCCTCGTTGAGAAATAGACTTCTCCATTTCCTACTAGTTTGGCACTTGCACAGACATTCTAAAAGACATATATAACATTTTTTATTTTACACTACTTAGGTGGCAGACAAGCACACGGCCCACCTGATGGAAAGTGGTTACCGTGGCCTATGGACGTTTGTAACACCAGAGGAGTCAAAGTCGCGCTGCCAACCCTGTAGGTACATAGTTTCTGTGCCGTCAGTATAGAAGACAAAGCAGGACAAGCCTTTAGTCTTCCCACTGACAGCACAAATTCTCCAGTGAGTTTTGGCTAACCTACTCACCGCTGAGAACACAACAAGAAGTTATTATAGCCGCGGTATTCTATAGGGTGGAGGTACTTCCCCAGTCGGACTGCTCAATTGGGCGGAAATACCGCCGTGTCCTACCTCCTTATTTATTTCAACATTAAAGGTCTTTTTATATTAGTATGCTTGTATATTTTTGTTACTTTTTATAAAATTAATGTGGAGCAACCTGTTGTAGTCCCAATACAACAGTTAGAGCCTGCGTAGACTAAAGCCTAGAGCGGAGTCAATTAGCCTATCGTAGTCCACAGCTGGACATAGGTCTCTCCCAATATTGAGAGTCTTTGGCCTACTGTTTCCACTCTAGATGACATAAGGTTTTATTTCGATTTTTCTTCTCTTCTTCTTCTCTATATTTTTTATATCGCCTCTTACGACATCCTTCGAAGCATATGGGGTGGCTATACTATTCTTTCTTCGTCACCACACGAATGTAAGTATAACTTAATATCCCCCCATGAGCGCCGGCCTGGGGGTGACAGGTGGAGCCGCCTATCACCCTAGCAGAAGCAGGCCGCGGCGGCGGTGCGACTGGCGCGCCACCCCGTTTACCGGGAACGAGTTGGGGACTCTGTAGTCCCCACACACCCGAGAAGAGGGCCAGATCGTCAGAGATGGCCCTGGGTCGGCCGGGGTGCGAGGGATATGCCTGTCAACCTCACCTTCGGCAACCAAAGCGACCCGCAGGCGGCGTGCGTTTTAGTCGGTTCGAGTCCGACATAACCTCTCCCACCGGCTCCGGTGGGGAGGTATCCGTGGGGATTTTGCGCACGTAAAAAAAAAAAAAGTATAACTTAATATTATGAAAGTAAAGTCTGTTTTTTTTTTATACCACTTAGGTGGCAGACAAGCGCACGGCCCACCTGATGGAAAGTGGTTATCGTGGTCTATGGACGTGTGTAACACCAGAGAAGCCACACTCGCGCTGCCGACCCTGTAAGCACAGAGTTTCTGTGCCGTCAGTGTAGAAGACAAAGCAGGACAAGCCTTTAGTCATCCCACTGACAGCACAAATTCTCTAGTGAGCTCTGGCTACCCTACTCACCGCTGGGAACACAACACGAAGTTATTATAACCGCGGTATTCTGTATTTTCACTATGGTTATCGTAGGTATACACGCACTTTTGTTTGTTATTCGACGGAAGAACGGTTGGGTGGAGTTTAGAACAACAAACAAACCAGCACGGTGTACGTCTTAAGGAGTGACATGAGCAAACATACTATGAACGAGGTTTCAGTGTACTTTGTGCTATAAGGATACAGATACTAACCTTAAAGGAACAAGGTGTGTAGTCAAAATTTTATAACTAGACTGGCCACCAAACACTTAAATCGACCAAATATAAATCTTTTTTAAATTTATTTATTTAATGGACTGCTGAGACGAGGTGTCGGGTTCGATTCCAGGTTTTACCATGGCACACACCAATGACTTTTCGAAGTTATGTGTGTATTTATCGCAGGTTTATAAGTGCCCGGTTAATGGCAATAGGCTTGCCACCTATTACATTGGGACCTAAACATAAACTGGCGAAATATGGGTGGCAGCACCTCTGTCTACCCCTTCGGGGATAAAGGCGTGAGTTTATGTTATGTTTTATGTACACTATGTTAAACATATTGCTAATTACAAGCCTACACATATAAATATTTATTTATTACGTTCGCCTGTACAATAAAAAAAAAAATACGAAACATATTGCAACAGAAGGAAAGAAAATATATAAGAAGATACAAAATACAAAAGCACAAGAATAGTCTGCAGTAGGTGTCACTACACTGACTGAGTTCTGCGACAGTGGCTAACACCTTCCCCAAAGAACTCGTCACTCATGCGTCTTTTAATAACATTCGAGCTTTTACAGAACAAATCTATGTCAAGAGGTATCGAGACCTCATTAAACTTTTTTAGACTGCGACTAAGAAACCCACTGCCTCTGTAATTAGTTGAAGCTACAGGGACACTCAATACTGGCCGCTTTCTGAAGCCCAGTAGGTTGGTACGAAGCCCTATATTGGCGAGCAGTTCTGGGCAGTCAACAGAGCCTTTTGCTATGCTAGCCAAGTAACAGACATCACTTACATTACGCCTAAATTCAAGCGGGAGAAAAATAAAGAAATCTTCAGTTACCTACGTAACATCATCAAGTCGATGTTAGTACAGAGAAATCAGGTTTCACCTTTGACACAGAGAACCCCGGTGAGGTGTCAACGGTCACCCTGTAGGGCGATTGGCATAATTATAATTGACATAAGATTGGTTAAGATATTCATAATCGATTTCTGCCTAGGTAGCCACCGATTACTCATCAATCTTGAACCTCCCGATATTATTGCAATAAGATGAACTAAGGTTAATATAGTCAGTAACTTTACATTTATTGTTCAGTTATCTAATCGCGGTACCCTACGAACTTCAAATGTAAACGTCTGAAATTATCGTAGTAATTATTTAAGATTAGAGGCTACAACATTACATAACCTGAAAGCTGAGGGATTGAGAACAGTAAGTAATTATCACAAACAAGTAATGAACTCGACCTTCGCAGCTTAAGGACTCCAATCACGTGTTCTCATTTGTAAAGCCCAGTCGTAAATTAAGTATTAATGAACTGAATACAGTACATTGTTGCAAGTTAGCATACCTATATAAAATGAGTGAAGTTAATCCAGAATTAATGATGGTATACATCAGAAAAAATATTCGCACCTTTTCTATCAATCATTCATTGCCACCTTTGTATATATATCAATCATTGATTGCCATGATGGCCCTATTTGTTATAATGGTTAATGATGATGGTCTAAGATGAAACTCAATTGTCTAGAAAGTATCCATTCAAATGAGACTTAAAGATTCCTAGGTTATAGTTTTACAGAAACACTGATTCAGACTCAGCAAAACATCATTTGTTGTACATTCAGCAAATTTTACATTGGTGCCCTACATTTACGCGGCAAATGCTTCCAGACACCTCTTGTATGAAGTGTTTTTCTTAGAAATTTCATGAGTACGCAGAAAAATGCTGCCCTTACAACTTTGCGCATAATGAACGAGTTGCAAAGAGCATCCCCTTGGAATGCATAATTTTTTTGCGACACACACTCAGGCAGTTCACAAGAAAATAGTTTTTCAGTAAAATGTTTATATCGTCGTTTGGAACCGTTTCCCTTTGAGCGTTAGATGTCAGTTACACCCTTTTGCCTTTCAATGGTCGATATGAAATGGTTTAGCAGTCTAGTAACGTTAACAAGAAGAATTACGCACACGTATGGAAGGGGACGAATTACGTCATAGGGAATAACGTATGTACGCACAAAACTCATAAATCATTAGCTAAACACAACAAAGTGTTACTTATAAATTATAATAAACTTATTCGATAGATAACAATAGTTTGATATTTCCCGGGACTTCACCCACGTAGTAAATTGATCTGATGCCCGCGATCCACAGAAACCTATTCACGAATTTGAAAAAATATTGTGCTAATATAAACTTCTACCTTTGAGCCAATTGGTCCTTGGGACCAATTCTTGTAATAAAAATATGTTCAAGATTCAGCCTCAATCTGATTAGATCGAGATTAGATAGACTTTGACACCCTATGTGGCGTGGCGGTAGTGAACGCGCCCACTACGCAAGAGGCGCAGGTCTTATCCCTGCTCAGTGTAAATGTTTGTATGCATGATATGGATATTTGCATTGATTTATGGAGCACGTTAAGTCATCGGTCCCGGCTGCCATTCGAACATTTATTACTTTTACAGTGTGTTAGTTTAATACATAAATATAAAACAATTTAAAATATAAAAAGCTTATTCGAAGTGGTCTCCATTGTCTGCAATACAGTCCTTTAAACGTTGAGGCCAGTTATCAATAGAAGCACGCACTCTTTCCATGGGAAAATTCTTCACTGCCAATCGTATGGATTGTTTTAGGGACTTCAAATTATCATGGCGTTTAGAGCAAGCCATACTCTCTAAAACTGACCATAAATCATAATCCAGCGGATTAAGATCGGGACTAGACGACGGCCAGTCTTCAGCTCTGATGAAGTCCAAAACGTTCATTTCCAACCAAGACTGCGTGGACCGAGCTTTATGACCCGGCGCTGAGTCTTGTTGGAAGGACCATACTTGGTTATTGAACATGGTGTTGTTAAGGGGAAATGACGCGTACGCTGGTGGTGCCAGTGGTCAAAAATAAGACGGGAGACGTATCAGACCGGTCGAACTATAGGCCTATTTCGCTGGCAACCATAATTGCAAAGGTGCTTGACGGTGTGCTTAATTCACATCTGGACAAGTACATCAAGCCTCATGATGGCCAGTTCGGGTTTAGACCTGGCTTATCGACTGAGAGCGCAATCGCCTGTCTTAAGCATACCGTCAGGCACTATGCTGATAGGAAGACGCCAGTATATGCGGCTTTCCTTGACCTTTCTAAAGCATTCGACATGGTATCCTACGATATCCTATGGGATAAACTGCAAGAAACGGAAATCCCTGGGGAACTGTTGAGTGTTTTTCGCTACTGGTACCAACATCAAAGTAATGTGGTCAGATGGGGGGTAAATATATCATCACCATATGTCATGGAATGTGGGGTACGACAAGGTGGGCTAACCTCACCAAAACTTTTTAATTGTTATATAAATGCACTGATAGAGGAGCTCAGCAGCACGCGTGCAGGCTGTTTTATTGATGGAATTTCTTTTAATAATATAAGTTATGCAGACGATATGGTGCTGCTGGTCCCCTCTATCAGTGCATTAAGAAAGCTACTTGTCATATGTGAGAAGTATGCGGACAAACATGGGCTGGTATACAACACCAAAAAGTCCGAATTCATGGTCTTTGGGGCCGTGGGCACCAAGCGTCCGGATATCATACCGGTGGTGACTATGTGTGGAGTACCACTTCGTCAGGTTGATAACTTCAAATATCTTGGACACTATGTTGCTCACGACCTCAGGGACGATGCAGATATTGAGCGGGAACGTAGGGCATTGGCAGTAAGGGCGAATATGCTGGCCCGCAGGTTCGCTCGGTGCACGGACAGTGTAAAAGTAATGCTTTTTAAGGCGTACTGCACATCCCTGTACTCGAGTGCGATGTGGGTCAGCTATACCCAGCGCTCCCTTATGGCCCTACGTATACAATACAATAAAGCTTTCAGAGCGCTGTTGCGGCTGCCGCGCTTCTGTAGTGCGTCGGCTATGTTCGCTCACGCACGTACCGATGGTTTCGCAGCGTTGTGGCGAAAAAAAATGACGTCGATGCTGTATGGAATGCGCGGCAGTGGCAACAGTATGCTCAATGTACTTGTGGACAGGGGCTATGAGTGCCACATATTAAGGCACGTCTATAAAATGCACCAATCTTTTGTAATATATAAATACTAACATAGATTTAAATATTTACTAACAAAAAATGAATTTTAATTATCTGGAAAATAAATGAATTATTATTATTATTATTATTAACTACCTTCTCAAGAATGGTATCTTGATACACTTGTGCCGATATTTTGATACCTTTTTCACAAAAATATGGCTCAGTCACTCCTTCATAGCTAACACCCCACCAAACCATCACTGAAGTCGGATAATGCCCACGTTGCACTCTGTCGACTAATTGGGCAGCTTCCTTAGAGCTTTGAGCATTAATACGGTCATTTTGTTTGTTAAAATGTTGCTCAATTGTAAAGATTTTCTCATCCGTAAACAAAATTTTTCTGTGACCTCCCTTTGCGTACCGTTTCAGTAGTTGCTTCGATTTTACCACCCTATTCTTTTTTAAATTATCAGTAAAAAAATGACCAGTGCGTCTCTTATAGGCTGCAAGTCCTAAGTCATCTTTTAAAATGCGCGACATGGTTCTGGGTGCTATCTTCATCTCCCGAGATAAAATCTTTTGCTTTCGGACAGGATTTCTTCGAATTCTTTCCCTTACTGCTTTGACCACCTTTTTCGTACGAACACTACGTGGACGGCCAGATCTTTTTCTGTCACAAACAGAGGAGGTCTCATTTTTCCTATTAATAGCCCGGTACACAAACATTTGACTAATACCAAGCGTATGGAGAGTTTTAAAAATTACATTCGCCTCCATACCAACTTTGTGTAATGCAATCACAGCGATTCGGTTTTCTTTATCACCCCACTCCATTTTAAAATAGCAAAATATTGTACAATGTATTGGCGCCAAAATTAGAAAACACAATGAACAATCGTATAAAAATGACAGATTCCAAATTCAAATGTAACATCTTTCTTATTTTAATTGTAACAGTATTTATGGCCAGACTAAGTATAAAGTATTTTTTATTAATCTGAAATCCATATAAATAATAGAAAAAATATATATAAAAAAGCTTACGAAAAGCCACATCAAGTTTATGTCTAATCCAGTTGGATAGGAGTGCAAGACTAATAGACAGTATCCGTCGTATCCCCGAGGTATAACAAGGCTCCGTTGTCATCCTCCGAGACCAGCAGCATCCGTAACACTATAACCGGTTGCACCTTTGCCTTAGTTTGAGTTTCGTAATTATTTGTAATCGGATTTTATTGAGATTTGTTATTGTTACGTTTGGAAACCCAGGTGCCATGTTAATGCGCACGAGTCATAACTTGCTTATTTTATTAATGACTGCAACCATCACTTATTATGCCTTTCATTATATTTTGTATAATGCTTTAAAAGGCTTATAATAAATAACACTTAACTTTGAGTATGTGTAATTTGTGCCCCACCGTCTGACAACCACCAAGTCAATAAAAATGACGCAAGTATGATCTTGGTAAAAATGTATGAATAACCGAATCAACATGAATGTAGTACCGAACGCGTTTTACATAACTGGTGACAAGGTCAAAGAAAGTGAGTTGTGTGACAACTGCGTGTGACAAAAACCCGTGTCACTTACAAGGTCTCGATAGCCGTATAGTATTGTAAAAGTTACTGGGTTACTTAATACAAATCTTATCCTGTCAATGCACCATTTCATCGTTAATATAAACCCTTTCAAGGGCAATACTTACTAATCCGTCATACAAACGCGTCTATGCTCGTCGCCTTTACATACGTCACCGCATTGATAGATAATGTTACTAAATGCATCACACAGAATGGGGTCACCGTGCTTCCCATACCCAAGTCTGGGAGGTTAGTGCATTTTTTATTTATACACAACAAAAGAGTAGTATTACATAAATTATTACATTAAAGCCGCGCTGGTTAATATTGAGAGTTATTGTCAAATCCGTAGACGTCCTTGGCACAGCCAGGTTGCAAAGAAAATGCGTTTTTGGGTAACGTTACATCTCGATAATTGAGACCGGTTATAAACGATAAGGCAGAGATTATTTAGGGCTGATATTGAGTGTGCCAAAAGATGTCTAATCTTCTTGATTATGTTGGTTTTTTTTAATTAAAATGCACGAATAATTGCGTGGGTTTGGTAATGAGTTATGTTTACCAATCTATTGAATTACAATTATTTAGGTATTTTACCACGTTAACTTGTATCTCTTTGTTGTTCCAATTAAACTTTAATTATTGGCAGGCTAATCATCTTACGGATTTTCCGTTCCACAATGCACATACGCGTATCACGCACAAATAGTACAGTGCATCGGACTCATGAAGCATAAAAAGAACAATGTGTTTCACTTACATTCATAATCACGTGTACGCATTACATACGACATACAAAACTATCTAATAATCTTACCACATGCCATAATAACCTCGTGTTGTGTACTCGGCGGTGAGTAAGGTAGCCAGAGCTCACTGGAGGGTTTTTATGCTGTCAGTGGAAAGACCAAAAGCTTATCCTGCTTTGTCTTTTACATTGACAGCACAGAAACTCTCAATGTTTACAGGGTTGGTAGCGCGAGTGTGACTCTCCTGGTTTTACACGCGTCCAATGGCCACGGTGACCACTTTCCATCAGGTGGGCCGTGTGCTTGTCTACCACCACAAGTGGTATAAAAAATACCTAAATGAACACGTCTATCAAACAATTATTCTATTACATTCCATTGCTGGACATAGGCCTCTACCAATATTGGAAGGCTTTGGCCCACTGTTTGCACAAGCCAGTCGAGTTGGTAGGATTTTATTTTGAGTTTTCCTTCTCTCGTAGTAATATCGTCTGCGTATATTCCCGCTAGTCGCCTCTGACGACACCCTTCGGAACAGATGAGGTAGTGAAATTATCATATGTGATCCGCAATAAAAACGATTTACTTTCTATCTTTCTAGGTACAGATAGCAATTACATACATACAAACATATAATCGCGCCTTTATCCCTGGAGATTTAGACAGAGGTGAATTAACACCCACATTTCACCAATCATTGAATTCGGCCACACCTAATAGGGGGTGAGTCTATTGCCGTCTTGCAATTGCGTAGACTGTTAAGCAAATATACTGACTTGGTATTTTGCATACTCATTTAGGCCTACCTATAGCACCAGATCCAGTTTAGTTTTAATTTTCAAAGATGATTACCTACAGATGTATGAAAAATAAGTGCGACTATAACAATATTGAACACAACAATTTTGAAATTTTCGTTTGATTATCTGTTTGTATGCAATGAATACAAACTATACTGAGTGCAGTTCCACTTGGTCAAAGCTACCATCAGGCTATAAGTCATCGTTGTGGTATGGAAAATTGTTACGTTCATTCCTAAGACCTCACCTTCGACATACCATCAAGCTATGTGACGTCATGTTAACACACTACATCATAATAATAAAATAAAAAGAAACAAAATAAAACGACTATAAAAATAAAAATATTATCAAAGCTATTTTATTTCCCCTTCACGTTCAATGACAATGTCACAATTGTGAATTACCATAACGTGAGATATTTCATTATAGTTCGCTTTATTAGTGCTCATGCTATTGGCTGTATAACTATCAGGTTCATGATTAATCTATTTTGTATCCGAAACTGAGTCACTCTGAATTATTCACATGGAGGTCAGCCTAGTCGTTTAACACATGCAAATTCACTGTGCGTATTTGCATTAAAACCTGACTTCCATTTGACACAAGAAAGGTATATTAAACCCATTTCACAGTTGATGATAAATGAATACCTATTAACTATTAACCATCCTAAAGTTTGATGTAGGTTGTGGTTCCCGGAAGAGCAGAATTTGTATCTCCCCATTTCTTCCCTTGCGGTGTCGTACAAGGCGCCTAAGGGATAGGGCTGTTTAACATTATACAGATACATACAGCCCTGACTCAGCCTCAGATCCTCAGATGTATGGCTTGAGTCAACAATAGTACCCAGAATACGGCAATAGGCTCACCCCCTATTACGTGGGACAGAATACCTGATTGTGGTGTTAATTCAACCTATGCCTAACCCTGGTGTAAATGCGTGATTATATGTATGTTTGTATATGCATTTAATGACTAGTATTTATTATATACCTGCCTCAAAAACCTAATTATTACGT
Organism: Eilema griseolum; assembly: GCA_963662185.1. Taxonomy (NCBI): domain Eukaryota; kingdom Metazoa; phylum Arthropoda; class Insecta; order Lepidoptera; family Erebidae; genus Eilema; species Eilema griseolum. The sequence continues at coordinate 13,063,243 of OY759242.1, forward strand.
AGAATATTCTTTTTTTTATACCACTTAGTTGGCAGACAAGCACACGGCCCACCTGATGGAAAGTGGTTACCGTGACCTATGGACGTCTGTAACACCAGAGAAGTCACAGTCGCGCTGCCAACCCTGTAAGTACAGAGTTTCTGTGCCGTCAGCAGAAGACAAAGCAAGATAAGCCTTTAGTCTTCCCACCGATAGCACAAATTCTCCAGTGAGCTTTGGCTACCCTACTCACCGCTGGGAACACAACACGAAGTTATTATAGCCGCGGTATTCTGTAGGGCGGAGGTACTACCCCAGTCGGACTGCTCAATCGGGCGGAAACACCGCCGTGTCCTACCTACTTGAGCTCAATCGGGCGGAAATACCGCCGTGTCCTACCTCCTTGATTCCTTGATTCCCGAGTTAAGTTACTGAATTATTTTCAGTAACCCGAAACGACTAGTGTCTACCGGTATACGTGATGATGACTCCCTGTGTTGAACTTCAGGATTATTGTTTCTACATTTATATTTATAACCAGATACGCAATATGGGAATATGACATGTATAAGCTGGGATTTCGATTGTTGATTTTACCTTACATATTGCCGCGTGGTTCCCGGCAGAGCAGAATTTAGACAACCCCATCTCTTCCCATGCGGTTTCGTAAAAGGCGACTATGGAATAGGGCTGTTTAACATTAGACAGATATACACACAGCCCTGACTCAGCCTCAAAGCCTCAGTAAATAAAACACAAGAGATACATGGCTTGAGTCAACAATAGTGCCCGGAAGACGGTAATAGACTCACTCCCTATTACGTGGGACCGAATTAAATGATTGGTGAAATGTGGGTGTTAATTCACCTCAGCCTTACCCTCCGGGGATAAAGGATGAATGTATGAATAAGAAATAGAAAAAAGAAATGTGCTCCAAGGACTTAGGGCGTCAAAGAACTCAGACGTCAAACGAATGCAACATGAACACGTATTTAATTTTAATTTCAATATAAAATATTTTCACTTAAATTGAATTCTTCTGCAGAACTGTTATAATGTGTGTGATAAATAATCACGGAGTACATGGACTTCTTTTTTATACAAATTGATGTCTATTCTTCGTTTGCAATTATCGTTATCATGGCGACTAATCAGAGCTTAACCATTAAGTAATCTGTCGTCTGGCGACACCTCCGGCACAGTACAGCACCGGATTTGGTAATTACTATCCCCATTTATTTAGCGTAGCGTAATATCTACACTTGAATCGGTATTTCGATTGTCAACACTAAGGACTTCCCGACAATTCCAGAGTGATGATTACATTTGCTAATGATGAATACCAAGAAGTCAACTCAGTTCTGGATATCAGCAGACACAAAGGAAAACATAATTATATATTATTATTTGTTTCAGTCATTGATATATAGTACACCACCATCTTCCACCGAGAAAGTATCAATAGGAGACAATGTCGCATCGAATTGTTTTCAGTATTAATAATGGTTATTATTCGTTTTTTTTTAGATATGCTGTAGGCCGGGAGCCAATGCACCACTATTATCACTGCTAGGCCCGGTTTATAAATAAATAAATAAATATTCAACCTTTTCTCCCCCATCTGCGGGCATCTTTTTTAGTGGTATGAAAGTGCGGTTTTTGACGGTTTTTTTTATATCACTTAGGTGGCAGACAAACACACGGCCCACCTGATGGAAAGTGGTTACCGTGGCCTATGGACGTTTGTAACACCAGAGGAGTCACAGTCGCGGTGCCAACCCTGTAAGTACAGAGTTTCTGTGCCGTCAGTGTAGAAGACAAAGCAGGACAAGCCTTTAGTCTTCCCAATGACAGCACAAATTCTTCAATGAGCTCTGGCTAACCTACTCACCGCTGGGAACACAACACGAAGTTATTATAGCCGCGGTGTTCTGTAGGACAGAGGTACTTCCCCAGTCGGACTGCTCAACTGGGCGAAAATACCGCCGTGTCCTACCTCCTAACAAACGGTTGGTGTTAAGTGGAACATTTATGTGTGTATGTTAAACATAATTTAAAAAATATAGTAGGTACTTACAATATTTATAGCTTCTCGCCACCGAATGTTACATGCAACCTGTAATAAATTGTTAATATAATTTAAATGAATTAGGTAAAACAGAAATAAAAGTTAACAGTATTCAGTATATTCTGTAGAAAACAAACCTACATATTCGTGAGGTTATTAAATCGTGAGAATTACTAATCGTTTTCGTAAACATAGTAAGAACATCATACTTAGATCGATACATCCTGCTGAATATAAAAGAACCTTTTTCGGGTCTCGCACCACATTAGGAAAATATTAAACCCTTATTTGAAATCGGTTCAAATAAATGTCTCAACGAAATTAAAACAGGTTTTAGTGATAAACGAAAATTCAATTATAATTTTTGTCTCGTTAGCAATAAGGACCTTGGCCTACTATAAGTACACTCGATTTCAGAAAACGAATTGCGAAACTGACTGTTGTAATTGTTAAATTTATAATTTTATTGATAATTACACGTACCAACATATATTACGATGTAGAGGTCCTTAGTTTGAATCCTGGCGATTGTAGCACTGATGTGAACTCAATCGTAACAAAAAATTTACCTGCATTAATTAGTTATTGAGGTCTTGTCAGAAATTAAATAATGTCAATAAGAAATAAGGAGTTTGTTAAAATTATGGTAAATGTCAACTAGGTCAATTTAAATAATAATATCAATTAGTTTATTATGTCATATGTTCATGTCAAAGAATTTAAATATTGTATTGAATTTGAATTAATAAATTACAATTTATCTTGGAGGAAGTACTTTACATCATAATAACATTTTACGTTCAGTAGCTTTCTTAGTGCCTGTTTAAAAGTAGTTACGTTTGCCTCTTTTATGTTTTTGGGTAGTTTGTTTTATACCTACCATTCTTATATCTAATACATGTTATATGAGAAGTACTCAGGATTATTTAAAGTTTACTCACACTCAAAAACACATAGCCAACATAAGATTGAGTGTTGGAAAAAACGTATAATCTAGACATATTGTTACGCATACTGTATCACGTGGGAAGCTACATAGTTACGTAGGACTCTCTCTGCTCTAAACACGTGACATAAACGATCCGAGATACATACAAACATTTTTAGAGAGGAAATCTCATGAATGGATGTCTAAAACAGACTGTTATCTACACGGAGGGTATTGTTGAACTTCTACTTTATTAAGCCGTCACGTTTTTACTGATTAGGGTGAGGCTCCATTTGTGCGCAACGGAGCACAAATTTATTAGAAATTGTTTGACTGGTAAAATTCTCATTGGTTTTAAATTGTTAAGAGTGACCCTGCTTCGTTGCGGAGACACAACTCAACGCAAACGTACTAATGGAACCTTACCCTTAGTCAGTAAAGTAGAGTAGAGTCACAGCATAGATAATATTTAGATTACTTATCACTTTATACTCTGAAGACTGGCGAAGGTAAATAATTACCAACGCCTATGAACAGTAAAATGCGAATAAGAAAAAGAAGATAAAGTAGTCTGACAAAAGTCACAAACAACAAACGCGCGATGTGCGAGCAGTGCCAATATTAATTAAGATGACGGTACAGACGCCATTAGTGTCAACTTAATACATCATAATACAAGTTATCGACCATTTTAGTTCTAAAACTTTACATTAAGTAATAAATCCAAATATAACAATGTTAAACTTGATCCCTGAAGATTTTAGAAATAAATTAAGTTTTTTTTTTCAATGCAAGAGATTTGTTTGTGGTCAGCAATTCGTGAGGGCATTTATAGGAGGTAGGACACGGCGGTATTTCCGCTCAACTGAGCAGTCCGACTGAGGAAGTACCTCCGCCCTACAGAATACCGCGGCTATAATAACTTCGTGTTGTGTTCCCAGCGGTGAGTAGGGTAGCCAGAGCTCACCGGAGAATTTGTGCTGTCTGTGGGAAGACTAAAGGCTTGTCCTGCTTTGTCTTCTACTGACGGCACAGAAACTCTGTAATTACAGGGTTGGCAGCGCAACTGTGGCTCCTCTGGTGTTACAAACGTCCATAGACCACGGTAACCACTTTCCATCAGGTGGGCCGTGTGCTTGTCTGCCAATTAAGTGGTATAAAAAAAAAGGGCAAAGCAGAGATTTGTTTGTACTTACTTGCTCATGCCTATTAGGGCTGGCAAAAGTATGATTTACAAGAAAACATGCGGAACCACCCGCAAAATACTTTCGGTTAAAATTAAATAAAAGTAAAATTTAAGAAAAGGAGAGTTCGGATAATTCGCTGTTCTTTATTTCTCAATTTATTTACTTAAGTATAACATTGTTATTTCTTATTGAGGTCAATTCTACTTAACCTAACTTTACCACAACTTACTAAACGCTAATGGTGAAGAAGCAAGGTAACAACCTCCAATGTAGATTTTTTTTCCAAAACGTCAAGTTTACAATAAATAATTCTTCAAGACCAAGTCACCCTAACCTAATTATAATAAAGAAGCTGAGGTTTTTTGCTATAAGAACTAGAATGCAAATTCATAACCTTTCCTGCTCGATCATTGTTTTGAAACGTTTTAGTACCTACCAATTATCTACATTGTAAACCATTAGAACAATCGAACAGTTATAACTGGCTCTGAATAGCAATGGCAGGGTCAAAGCGCTAAAGAAGGAAAGGTCATGGTGCCCGATCTAGAAAATCCGGATCTACTTATTGATTCCAAGTAATTATAAGTTTTATAGGATCCATGACAACGGAACTACGTCAAACAATTAGCGGAATTGTGGCAAGACATGCAAGGACTTCAGACAGTCAATGTCTACAGCCTGTTTACTTTAAGTTTTGGACCTGTCATTTATGTAACGTCATCGGTGCCAGGTCCAAAGTAAACGGGTAATAAATATCAAAGGGTTTCTGATACTGATTTCTACCTCGCTGTCAAATATAGGTTCTAGGAAAACTATTGGTGTAGGTAACTAATTTAATTATATTATTAAGAGGTCAAATCCAAAATCTAAACCGACCAAGTTAGGTATTTCACTGTCGCTCAACGATGCGTACGCAAGTCAACTCGGCGGCGTCGCGTAGATAAAACAATTTTGATCGTTTCATATTTATTACGTGTCTTTTACTTTTATCGTTTTTACCCGACTGTGCCAGAAGGTTTGTTCGAGAGTGTATAAGTATGTAAATAGAATAGATTGATATGTTTTTTATATTAAAAAATTACCTTTTTATAGTAATATAATGAAAGATAAATGAAATAGATTGCGTGTAACACCAAGTTCTTGCTAGGACCTAAACCTAGCTGTCCTGCTGATTGAAGGAGTGAGAAGTGGCGTAGGCTTCCCTCCCTAGTTTTGGCCAGTCCCTACTATGAATTCGCAATAAGCTAAATAATGGAGTAAGAAGAAAGCGGAACTAAGACTCCAAAGTGGAAATTGATGCAATCTGAGTGATTGGTAGACGGGTTCTGAACTTAGATTGCATGTATTGTTAAAATAATAGATATTATTTTACTGAAAGATTAAGTTCCATAGGTTTTACACCATGTGACCAATCATGGTCACAATTCCAATTCATGATCATGACCGACAAACGTCTTTTCAATTCAGTCTTTTCAATTTGAATTTGTATGTAATCAGTAGTGAAAAAATACAATTGAAGTGTCTAAAAAATCATAGACTAGTCACGTGTGTCGTTAGCACGCGAGTCCTTTGTTTTAAATCACACGCCAAAAAGCCTCTGTAGGACATTTTTGAATCACATGCTGAAGCGTCTTTTGTTCGACTGCCAGCTTCAGACTGTATATTGCTATTTGTATTTTGATAATAGCTTCTATTTAATAGAATTCCGGTTTTGAAGTCTACACAAAGTCAGTTACAGTACCTACAGTACAGTCAGCGTCAAAACGATCTTAACTACAAAGTCTCAAAATGATCTAAAATTGAAATTAAGAGTATATCAAACTATTTTATTGGATTACATTGTATTAAACCAATAAAATAGTTTGATTTGGTCTTCTTGCTCTCCTAATACCTAGGTACCGAGTACCGAGGTATTAGGAGCAAATCAAACTATTTTATTGGTTTAAAATCTATTATTATCCGAGCTAAAGGTCTACCCAAATATCAGAACAAACGGTCAACAGGAAAGGGAAAAATTCAAGGTATTTAGTTAATTTCGAGTATTTTTATCGTCAATGAAATGAAATGAAATAAAATTTATTCACGGAAAACAAGCATTATTAAAATATTTTTTCTTCTGCCAAACTGTATAACAGTTTGTTGGCAGATGAAGCTCCCTGATTTATTCACTAAATTTTCCATTATTTATTTACCAAAACCAAAACATTAAATAAATTAGATATAAAAAATTAGACACATTATCATATGTATTATTATTATGCTTATTCATATGCCTGAATAAACAGCGTATTACATTATTGTTAATATTTATAATTTATCCTGTATTAATTTATAAGTATCGATCTGATGCTGACTGTACACACCTACTTAAGAAATAACAAAGTGAACGGTTTTCCCGCCATAATCAGAACTCATAATGAATTGTAAATTTCACATACCGCGGTAGCCTAGTGGTTTAGGTAATGAACTGCTGAGACGAGGTCTCGGGTTCGATCCAAGGTTCTACCATGGCACACACCAATGACTTTTCGATGCTTTTCGAAGTTATGTGTGTATTTATCGCAGGTTTATAAGTGCCCGGTTAATAGTAATAGGCTCGACACCTATGACATTGGGACCTAAACATAAACTGGTGAAATGTGGGTGCTAACACCTCTGCCTACCCCTTCGGGGATATAGGCGTGAGTTTATGTTATGAGAGTTTATGTTAAATTTCACCAATCTACATTAGACATTCTTATTCATATAATCAGCATATAAATATTATCAAAGCAATCACTTATTATATTTATTCATTATTTTGTTAAATTCCTAATGCTACTTTCTATAAACTGTTGTTTATAGCTTTTTTATTGAGTTAAGTAATCCAATGTATCTGGCAGTTCCATGAGAAGGTATTATTTTATGGAGAAAAGAAAAAAAATCTTGTGGTGAGGTTACCATTTAACTACTCCGCCATTCATGACGGGAGTCATTGTTCAGTAGTGTCAGTAGTTAGTTACAAATCTATTTCACCTCCCTCGAAATACCTTGACATGCAATTACATGTGTGATAGGGTTACCACCCGTATTTTATTGAACAGTATTGCTCTGTAATAAACATACATACATTTAATCACGCCTTTATCCTCGGAGGGTTAAGTAGAGGTGAATTAACACCCACATTTCACCAATCATTGAATTCGGCCCCACATAATATGGGGTGAGACTATTGTTGACTCGAGTCATGCATCTGGGGCTGAGTATGGGCTGTATACATCTGTCTGATGTTAAATATGTAGTCACCTTGTACGACACCGCATGGGAAGAGATGGGGTGGTCCAAATTCTACTCTGTCTGGAACCACGCGGCGGAATGTACTTTATGATGAGAATAAAGTACATACTCGAAAATACTTTATTTTGAAAGTGCCTCGTCAATTAATCAGTAGGTGGGTACCTACCGTTACTGGTTAGTACCGGTTCGCAAGATAGGTAGACTTCCAAAGACCTTCGTGGGGCTCCATACACTCTCCTTAAAAGTAAAGTAAAAAAAGTAAAAATGTTTTAGTAACAAGATGAAACGTGGTCCCTCACTATAGGTCTCCTAAAAAGCTCAAAGTCGCTCAACTAGCTATGGAGGGGGTTATGCTCGGTATTTCCTTACGTGATTGCGTCAGAAATGATGATATCCGTCGGAGAACAAAGGTAACCGACGACGTAGCCCAGCGGATTAGCTCATTGAAGTGGCAATATGGGGGACACATAGCGCGCAGAACAGATGTCCGATGAAGCAAAAAAGTTCTGGAATGGCGACCGCGTACGGGCAAACGTAGCGTAGGACGCCCAACGGCCAGGTGGAAGGACGACCTCATGAAATCGCCGGGAAGCGCTGGATGCGGGCTGCTTTAGATCGGTCATTCTGGAAGTCAGTGGGAGAGGCCTATGTTCAGCAGTGGACTTTGTGTGGCTGACATGATGATGATGAGTAACAAGATGGAGTGATAGAAATTGTACTTTAATTTGATACGTTTTACTTTTATCTACCTTTACTTACCAGTGTAAGTATTTTATGTGCACTAAGAAAGGGGCCACCCTATATGTTATCGTACCTATATTATAACTCAATCATAAATACAAAGGAGTCATTACCGTCAGTTCAACAAATCGGCAGTAGCAGAACATCTTGAGTCGGGTACCAATCACTGGATCGAGCTTCATAAACCCATAGTCCTCTCCACTGATCGCCACTACTATTCACGGATTGTGCGTGAAGCCATTGAACTCAAAAAATAAAAATTCATAGGGAAAATGGATTCAAACTATCCGGAACGTGGAATCCAGTGATTACGATACTAAATCCAAAAAACACAGTGCCGTTAAAAACTGACATAGTGAGTGTGGTGTGTCGCCAGCCTAACCGTTCATAAAAAGTGTAATGGCGGGTAGGAGCTCAAAAAAAAAAAATTTCCCCGCATACCTCTCGACGCTCCAAGACTAGTCAAGTCGTGACCACGGGTGCTGGAACGCATTCGAAACGTCGTCAGAAATAATAAGTTCCAAGATATAATTCGCGAGAAGTCCCGATATCTTGTTTAATTATGAAATAAAAAACACTTTTGTGCTATGTTATTCAATGTTAACAGCTACACATACCTACTAGATAACTTGTTAGTTATTTCATAAATCTTACGCCAATTTAGATATCCTCGGTTCACGCCAATAAAACTCTCTAAGTACTAAGTAATTCAGTGTTTATTTCATTAAAAGGCCATTCTCAGTTCACTGTAATTAAACTGAGATATGTTTATGTGCGTGCGAGCTGAAGTTATATTTAGGTATTTGTGGAACCGCTGTAGCCTAGTGGTATGGATTGCTGAAATGAGGGGTAGAGGTTCGATCCCAAGTTTCACCATGGCACACACCAATGACTTTTCGATACTTTTCGAAGTTATGCGTATATTTATCGCGAGTTTATAAGTGCCCGGTTAATGGCAATAGGCTCGCCACCTATTACATTGGGACCTAAACATAAATTGGCGAAATGTGGGTGCTAGCACCTCTGCCTACCTCTTCGGGGATTTTGGCGTGAGTTTATGTTATGTTATTTGTGAATAATCGCTGATTCTGTAAGTATAATTCATCTAAACAAACTAATACACATATATCGCTAATATAAATGCTAACCAACTACAAACGCAATTATTGTCATAAATTATTCAATCAATTGTAGTACTCAATCACTTGAGTATAATCTACATAAGTAAATGCAATTGAAATGTTTGTTTACGAATAACTATTTAATGAATGTCTGTATGCCTGTCTCCCTTTATGACTTAGCTAATTCTGAAGTGTTTTTTTTTATAAACTTAGGTTTAGGTCGTCATTTATTGATTTGACCGTGGTGTAGCTGCAGGCGGACATGATGGTAAGCTAAGGTACGGTCCAGGGAATAGTGGCCGCGTTTATTTTACGTCTGAAAAATCCCCACGGATTACAGACGCTGTAACTGGAATGACTGAAACGAATTTAACGTGACTTTCAATGACAAACATAATTTAATCTACCTTTATTTTAGAAAAATATCAGATACCGCGCAACGAAACCAGACGTCGACGAAGGGCACAGTGTACGTTACTTCGCAAGCGCAGATAATTAATTTACGCACTGATTTTGTTATTACTGTACTGTTTTGATCGAGTACTGAGTAGGTACTCGATCAAAACAGTACGTACAGGCGTACCTACACATAAGTAACAAAAGACAGTATGTAGACATACGAGACAAGGAAAGACAAGACGTTACTTCGGTTACTTTAGGATACACAATCTCAATTATTAAATTACTTGGCGGATATTATGGTTGTATAATGTATGTCGAAATATATTTAGTCCTAAGTGTCTGTATTCATCATCCGTCTTCCTACTAATTTTGTTGTTTGTAAATGTGATAGTAGTCACGACCTCCGTGGCGTAGCGGTAGAGCATTCGACTGCTGTGCAGGGGGCGCGGGTTCGATTCCCGCTCAGTGCAAATATTTGTATGCATGAATATGTATATTTGCATTGGTCTAATATGTATGTACTTACAAAAAAAAAGTATCTAAGTATGTTTATCCGCATTCTAGATCCCATAACACAAGCTAGTTAAGCTATGCTTACCATGGGTCTAAATAGCGTTGTGTAGAATGTCGTGGAATATTTATTATTTATAGTTTGTAAAGATGTTTGGTTTGGATGTTTGTAATTCAATCACGCTCTAACAGCTGAACAAATATAGTACAGGTATAAATTATATTCTTGAGAACAACACATGTGCTTTTTTATCCCGGAATTATTAAACTTTCACGCGGACTGGACCGCGGTTTTCAACTAATTACGTTATACTTTAAAATTGTATTATCATAGTATTTCAGTAAAAATTTACAACAAAATAATAACGTAATTTTAAACTCGTATTGTATATATATAATAATATTTACGGGAATTAACGTGACACCGGCCGTAGTTAGTGTGTAAAGTTCGTATTGTATATAGTCAATATTTTTCATTTTTTTTTCATACGCGGATTTCCGCAGGCGATTATTGTAAATCATTGTGCTCGTTTGACCAACAGCCATAACCTTCGTCGTACTGTGGAATGCTTGTAGCTAACTACCATAAACGTATAAAAGTATTTATTGTACCATAAACAATAATCAAACGTGGTATCATTACTTTGGGGTAGTAATAGAATGTTGAACGTTCTGCTACGGATGTCGCGGGTTCGTTTTCCATTCAATGCAAATATTTGTATGCACGAATATGTATATTTATATTGGTCTGGGCTGGGTGTCCATAGTAATATTAATAATAATAATAATAATTTATTGCTCGAAACATTAATAATAGTGCGAACTAATTACGTAGGTACATAAGTGGGAAATCGCAATTAGAATGATGATGATGGTGAAGAATAAATGATTATATTTCATTGAAGTTTTTTTAACGAATTTTACTGAGTGAATAAATCAAAAATCAACAGCCTCCGTGGCTTGGGCTAGTGAACGCGGCCGCTACGCAGAAGGTGTGGGTTCGATCGCCGCTCAGTGCTAATATTTCATTGCATGAATATAGGTCTTTGCATTGGCCTGGTCGTACCTCAGAGAGCAAGTTAAGCCGTCATTCCCGGTTGCTATACCAACATCTATACGAATAGTTGAAGCCCTAAAAAGTTCAACAACTCGTCTAGCTGCAATGCTTTGATATCAGCTTTGAATTGTGGAGGTATGCAAAATACCACCAAAGTAAGCATAAGTATGTATGTATTCTTGAAGCCATATAAGGTATGCTTACTTTGGATCTAGATAGCGTTGTGTAGGTTTTTTTTTTATACCACTTACTTAGTTGGCAGACAAGCACACGGCCAACCTGATAGAAAGTGGTTACCGTGACCTATGGACGTCTGTAAAACCAGAGGAGTCACAGTCGCGCTGCCAGCCCCGTAAGTACAGAGTTTCTGTGCCGTTAGTAGAAGACAAAGCAGGACAAGCCTTTAGTCTTCCCACTGACAGCACAAATTCTCCAGTGAGCTCTGGCTACCCTACTCACTGCTGGGAACACAACACGAAGTTATTATAGACGCGGTATTCTGTAGGGCGGAGGTACTACCCCAGTCGGACTGCTCAATCGGGCGGAAATACCGCCGTGTCCTACCTCCTTAGGTTGTCCTAGTGCTTTTATTTATATTATGTAGTAGTATTATACATGGTTCAAAAGTCATCACCTTATCGGCAGATACTCTATAATTTTTGTAAATGACGGAAATACACTCGAGAGCAATGAATCCGGGTCACTTAAAGAATCCTAAAAATCTCGGAAACTAAAAATGCTAGGTTAATGCAATAAATTGTATTTAATAGACAATGTAATACTCCTTAAATGAAGGTATTAAAACTTCTTAGTTATTGTAAAGTTATATCATAAAAAAATCAAATTTGAAAAAGGGCCACTTTCGAAGATGGAACTACGAAATTACAGCATTTGGTGTTGCTTTTGTTTGTAATCTGTCATTTATCTGGGTACATAAACCATGTTGATAGTGCTCTATATTCATTAATCAAGCTGAAATTATGTCGCTTACGCCTGAAGAATGCACCAGAATACTTACAATGCTGGAAACCGGCCGGAGTCAGCGCGATACAGCCAGGACTGTCGGTGTGTCGCTGTCAACAGTACAAAGAGTTCTCCGACGTTACGAAGAAACTGGTTCTAACCTACGCAGACCAGGAACGGGCAGAACCAGGTGTACCACAGCACGAGAAGACCGATACTTGGTGAACACCATGCTTCGAAATCGCTTTCTCACAGGAACTGAACTCACCAATCAGTTTCGACGCCTCGGAGGAAGTAACCCAAGTGCATGGACAGTAAGACGTCGGCTTGCTGAATCTAACTTAAAACCCCTTAGACCTGCAAACGGCCCTAAACTGGAGCGTGGGCATCGTATTTCGAGACTAAGTTATGCCCAGAGCCACGTAAATTGGAGTATTGAAGATTGGTCAAAAGTTATGTTCTCCGACGAATCAAAATTTATGCTCTACAAGCACGATGGAAGACACAGAGTGTATCGAAGACCAGGGGAAAGATTCAAGCAAGCATGCATCGAAGAAAAAGTAGCCTACGGTGGTGGGTCTGTACTTGTGTGGGCCGGAATTTCTTCTGAAAGTCGCACAGAGCTGGTGATCATAGAAAACGGCTCTTTAACTAGCGTAAGATATGTGGAAGAAATCCTCAATGATCACGTTGGTCCATTTATGGTCAATTTAGGTGAGGATGCTATATTTATGCATGACAATGCCAGACCTCATACAGGTAGGATTGTGAATGACTACCTTCAAGAGATGAACATTACTCGTATGGAGTGGCCAGCGCGCAGCCCGGATATCAACCGGGTTTGAACGGGTTTGAAGTGCATTGTTTAATTTTATTGCCGCAGTCTCGGACGATGAATTGGTACTGTCATCCTGTAACAATGCTCGATATTTACTATCAGAACGTCGGTGGCACTCGAACCAAGGTCAACGATATCTATAGGAATATTTCAATAAATAATTATTCCGTCATCGTTCTAACTGAATCTTGGCTTCGCGAGAGCGTACACAACCGCGAATTGTTTGACTCAAGATATGTAGTATATAGGAGAGACCGATGCTTGGTAAGTGGAGGCAAGCAAGATGGTGGTGGAGTTTTAGTTGCGGTGTTACGTAGCATTCCTTCTGCTCGTATAGTCTCATGGGAAAGTGAATGCGAGGATATATGGGTTACACTTCATATGAAAATGAACAATGCTCTAAAAAAAATAGCCATATGCGCTGTCTACTTGCCGCCTCCAGTGAATTCCTTATTACTCAATAAGTACCTTATAAATACCACTGACGTTATTAACCACGTTAGTGACATAATAATACTGGGCGATTTTAACATGCGTTTTATCACATGGAGTCAGCATCCTACGGAAAGTTATTTAATCCCTTCAAACTATAACTGTGCTCTGGGTTGTTCTCTTGTCGACTTCATGTCCCTGAATGGCTTAAAGCAGGTTAACAGCGTGAGCAATATAGATAATAATTTTCTTGACCTTATTCTTACAAATTGTTCAAGCTGCACCATAGGTGCACTCTCCGATCCGATTAGTAAAGTCGATAAGAGGCATCCTCCTTTGCTTCTTCAGGTTCCTGTCGAGGTTGCCTACGAATGCCTTAAGTCGAATCCAAGAAATGACTTCAACTTCTTTAGGGCGGATTATGCGAATATTTTAGGGAGACTGAATGCGACCAATTGGAATGAGGTGTTTTCAACATCTCTGACAGTGAATGACATGACAGCAACATTTTATGAGCTGTTGAGGGAGGCAATAATGCTATATGTACCACTCCGCAGAGCGCGATCGTCAGAATTTCCACCTTGGTTTGATGTGGTACTGATTCGACTTATCTTGGAAAAAAATAAAATTCGACGTAGATTCAATAAATATAAAAACCCACGTGACAAAATTGAATTTAACATTTTGAGAAAGCGTTGTCACAAACAAAATAAAATTTGCTATAGTAAATATATATCACAAGTGGAAGCAAATATCGCAAATAATCCGAAATCTCTCTGGAAATTTATCAAAGATAAGCGTAAGGGTGAACAAGCACTACCGGCGACAATGCATTCGGGCGACATGTCTGAAGGTACTGGCACTGGTATTGCAGATCTCTTTGCAAGGCACTTTGCATCCGTCTACATCACTACCCCTTTCGATCAACTAAAGTGCACTGTTCCACATTCAAGACTGACCAACACATTGTCCCGCGTTAGTTTCACCGAAAGCGAAGTTTTAAAAAAGATTAAACAGCTGAATGTTCTGAAGGGTGCTGGTCCGGACATGATACCTCCTGTCTTTGTCAAACGCTGTGGCCCAGCTATTGCGTTGCCGCTTGCTATGATTATCAATCGTTCCCTTGAGGATGGTGTATTTCCTGACGAATGGAAAAAAGCTCGCATTGTTCCCATACATAAGAAAGGCGACCATAGCAACGTAAAAAATTACCGCCCAATTTCGATCCTCTCTTGTTTCTCGAAGCTGTGTGAGTCCCTTTTATGTCCCGTTATCACAAATCAAGTGAGTGCCATTATTACCAGGGCTCAACACGGTTTCAAGACTGGCCGTTCCGTGCACACAAACTTGGTTTCCTTTGTGTCCGATCTATCTGCAAGTGTTGATGGAGGGGGACAGGTTGATGCCATTTACACCGACTTTTCCAGTGCTTTCGATAAAGTAAGTCACCCGTTGCTATTGATCAAACTCAAAGCCCACGGTATTTGTGGTAATCTTTTAGAATGGTTTCGTTCCTACCTTCTCAAAAGGCCGCAGTCTGTGTCGGTTAAGGGATATGACTCTAAGGAATACCTCGCCGACTCTGGCGTTCCACAGGGGTCTCATCTCGGACCAGTGTTGTTTTCTCTGTTTATCAATGATATTTCGGACCAAGTCGAACACTCAAAACTTTCCCTGTTTGCCGATGACCTTAAAATATATCGCACAGTCAAATCCCAGTCAGACACTGAACTGATCCAGCACGATCTCAATAAGATTCACGACTGGTGTCGTGGCAACGGTATGATCCTCAATGCAGATAAGTGTTACCATATAAAATACACCAAAAGAAAACACCCTATCCACTCAACCTACAGCATCGACGGTAAAGCGTTAAAGGAGGTCGATGAAATCAGAGACCTTGGGGTTATATTGGACAGCAAGTTGAGTTTCACCTCCCACGTGGATGCAGTTGCTAAAAAGGGAGCTCAAATGCTGGGGTTTATTAGAAGGAATACAAAAGAATTCCGTCATGCCAAGACAAAGATCCTGCTCTACAATGCACTGGTTAGAAGTCATCTGGAGTATGCGTGTGTGGTCTGGAGTCCCATATATGCAGTTCACTCTCAAAGAATAGAAAGTATCCAGCGAGTGTTCACTAGGGAACTGGCATACTTCATGCCTGGCATCTCACATAGGGCCCCTTATGACCAACGACTTGCCTTCCTCAAAATGAAGTCACTCCATCTGCGTCGCAAAGTCCATGACCTGGTGTTCCTGCATAAACTCCTTAATGCTGATATAGACTGTGACCAGCTGCTCTCTAGCATCAGTCTCAATGTGCCCGGACGAACACCGAGGTACCCAAACAAGAGAACTTTCCATATTCCGCTCTGCAGAACCAATGTTGGCAAAAATTCCCCCATGGTCCGAGTCTGTTCCGAGTACAACTCCCTATGTTCCCACATAGGGAGTTGTACTCGGAACAGACTCGGACCATGGGGGAATTTTTTTTGAATTTGCTCGGAGAGTTTCGATATATTCGCTGATTCCATTATCAAATTCAAGGGGAATCTCTTAAAACCCTCCAGTGTCGCTTTCAGTCATTGATAAAGAAAAATAAAAAAAAAATAAAAAAATAATTTAATTTGTAAATTAATTTAAAAATTGTATAGGTATTTTTAATTGTATTTTTTATTAATTGAATGTAATGTGATGTGATGAAATGTGAGATTAATTTCAATTTTATTTTTTTGTATTTTTAATTTTATTTTATATATATAATTTTATTGTAATAATTTAATTTAAATTGTATTTATTTCGTTTTAATTTCAATTTGTAATCCTGAATTGTTAAAATGTATTTTTTTTATTGTTGATAATTTAATCATTGTTTAATCTGTCTAATCTGTTCAATGTTCAAGTTGTGTACGTCAGTAATAGGGATGCATATTAGAAAAATTACCACAATCCAAATTATGAATCAGAAGTGTACAATATGTATTCTGTAGATGTACCATTTTAAATAAATAAATAAATCAACCCGATCGAGCATGCTTGGGACGAGCTAGGCAGATGCGTAAAACAACGAAACCCTCCCCCAATCACGCTTCGTGAGCTCAAAATTGCTCTCACAGAGGAATGGGAGAATATTCCCCAAAATCGTATAAGGAACTTGGTGTACAGCATGCCAAACCGCGTAAACGCAGTAATGGAAGCACGAGGAGGCAATACGAAGTATTAAAATTCAAGAAAATCGTAATAAAGTTCAAAAATTTCATGTTTCCTATTTTTGTTTTAAGGAGAGATCAGCAGTTTTTTTCTTTATGTAATTTTGTGTTAATAAAATGTATGGTGACTCATATTTTTTTTACTTTCATTTAAGGAGTATTACATTGTCTATTAAATACAATTTATTGCATTAACCTATCATTTTTAGTTTCCGAGATTTTTAACATTCTTTAAGTGACCCGGATTCATTGCTCTCGAGTGTATCAGTGCTACTAAGACATTTGTGAAGTAAACTGATATAAAAAAATACAAGACAATAAGATATGGTGTAACTTCTGTTCCTGTAACTTTTAAAATATTCAGGTATCTTACAGCATAGAACAATCGTTAGGTAAGGCAATAGGTAATACATTATTGACTAAGCTTACATACATACAATTAAAGTTTTATTATACAGCGTAACTCCTCAGCTGCTCAGTGCAACAATTAAACACATAATTACTTAACAGCCATAAATACTGAAGAATATACGATATATGACATCGTGTGTAGGTCACGTTACGTAACGTATGTTTGGTGTGATAATACGTTATCTTGTCATCATAGGTTGATGATGGAAATGGCTTGCAGTTTTAGTCGGTTCCTTAAACGCCCTGCCGGCCGGCAGGGCGTTTAAGGAACCGACTAAAACTGCCGTAGTTAAATAAAGTTGATTATTCTTAGATTGGTACTAATAAATGGAACCAGAACTGATAACGGTAGCAGAGTCTCTTGGCAAAGCCTGCCATACACAGTGTATTGCGGGATTGCCGGGAGCCGTAGTTAAATAAAGTTGATTATTCTTAGATTGGTACTAATAAATGGAACCAGAACTGATTACGGTAGCAGAGTCTCTTGGCAAAGCCTGCCATACACAATGTATTTCGGGATTGCCGGGAGCCGTAGTTAAATAAAGTTGATTATTCTTAGATTGGTGCTAATAAATGGAACCAGAACTGATTACGGTAGCAGAGTCTCTTGGCAAAGCCTGCCATACACAGTGTATGGGGGACCTTGCCAAGATCGTCGGAGTCCAAACCAACATCAACCTGTACAGCTGCTGGTAACAGTCGAAGATCTGCTGAAGGAGCACAAGTACCTTTTCTTTTCGACGGCCTCTGTGGCGTAGTGGTAGAACGTTCGACTACTGTGGAGGAAGCGCGGGTTCGATTCCCGCTCAGTGCAAATTTTTGTATGCATGAATATGTATATTTGCATTGATCTGGGTGTTTCTACGAGTATGTATAATATATATTAGAGATGCGCCGAGTAACAGTTTTGCAGAGTAACGAGTACCGAGTTTTACTCGGTTCTATTTTTTTTCGACCGAGTACTCGGCCGAGTAACAAACAGGGTCGTGCCTGTCGAGCGGCCGGCAGGTGTTGATGCAACCCTCACCCCGCCACCAGTCAGTTTCAACTACCAGTCGCTTGATAGCATCTCATACTTTATTAAATATGAGAATAATAATCCTTGATAGTTTGCAAACAAATACTTCATGTTGCGCGTCATAGGAGATAAATAATTGAAAAAGATTGTCAATTAACTTTTGACTGTGTGTAAGTACGTGATCAGTGATTGTTGACAATGATTTCACGTAAAAGATCCCGAATTTGTGTGTTTTACGACGAGGTTATAGAAGATAAAGCAAAACTAAAATGTACTTTAAGTAATTCTCTTCTGATTTCACATAGTATACATGTAATTTACTACTCATTCATTAGCATAATTTTGATTTCGATTATATTAATTGAGATTGACGTAGATATCCTAAATTAGTAAGACATACTTTTTGATTAACACTGTTGTTTTAATTATATTTACTTAAATATATTGCTTTTCTTAAACCGAGTATACTCTGCATTCAAACCGAGTTACTCGGGCCGAGTACGAGTATTTAATACCCGCCGAGTACGCCGAGTACTCGGCCCATCTCTAATATATATATATATTTACAAAAAAAAAGTATCAAAGTATGTTTATCCGCATTCTAGATTCCATAACAAAAGCTAGTTAAGCTATGCTTACCATGGGTCTAGATAGCGTTGTGTGGAAAGTTGTAGAATATTTATTTTTATATTTTATCATACTTTATCTTCTACACTATTACAATGTCAGTCCCAGAGAGAGAGTCAGGAGACTGCCTGACTGATATTGAACAGATTCTTAACGCGAGATGTTGCCTTGTGACGTCGCTTTTTTGGGTGCTAATTGATGGTGGAGTCGTATACTCAACCACCGTCAACCCATCTTACATAATCTACCCGTATCATCTCGCATCATTGGATTCTGTGGCGGAATACGATGAATTAGTTTACTTATTTCCCTGCTGCTTACATATAAAATCTGAGGTTAGGTTCTGTAGTAAGAAAGTAAATTGGTAGCTTTTTTGGTAGCAGTTAGAAAGTTTTCACAATACTTCTAATTTATGTATTATTTTCTAAAAATGTGAAGTCTCTCTGTCTCAGTTTTTAACATGATTTATACAACCTGTTTTCTTTTTCTTTTCCTGACGGTAATATATAATCATAAAATCACGCCTCTATCCCTGGAGGTGAAATAACACCCACATTTCACAAATAATTGTATTCGGTCCCACGTAATAGTGGCCTATTGCCGTATGCCGGGCACTATTGTTGACTCGAGCCATGCATCTGAGGCTGAGTCTGAGCTGTATATATCTGTCTGATGTTAAGCAGCCCTATCCCTTAGTCGCCTTGTACGACAACGCATGGGAAGATATGGGGTGGCCTTAATTCTAGTCTGCCGGAAACCACGCGGCAGACCTGACGGTAAATGGCACTGAAATTGTGTTATAGGCCTCTTTCGCTAATATAATCCCGGTTGAAACTGGCTCTATTATTATTAAATATTATCATATAATAGTTTATATAAACTAACCATATTTTTTCTCCTTTGCCAAACAATTTACGGAGCGCGCAGTTAGCTGTTCGCTCCGTAATATATTTATTTGATAAAGTACCTTATGAAACTAAAGACATACAGTTTGTTTAACATTGTAAGGATGATTATCATAATGGGCATGAAAAGGTGAGAAACGTGATATTTAAACATCCATAAACACTGAAACACTTGTATCAATCCACGTAGATTGATTCAAGTGTTCAATCACAGTACACATATGTATGTATGTAGTATCAAAGAATAAAATTAGCATTTTGTTAATTACCTATTGATATACATAAACTATTAAACTGCCGTGTCAAAAAAATTGGAGAAAATGAAAGGTAATTGAAAAACAAACTTGAAATTTTCAAGTTGAAAATTTTATATTATATATTTAAAAAGAAAGAAAGAAAGAAAGAAAGAAAGAAAGAAAAAAATATTTGCGGTCACACACAGTGCAATTTAGTAAATTTATATTCTTCTGTACGACGATAAACTACTATAACAAGCATACTATACCTGAAGATAGATAAATAAATAAATAAATAAATAAATAAATAAATAAATAAAAAAATTCTGAGCCCAAGCTGGAAAATTCGAGCAAGTGCAGGTACTAAACAGACCAACCAAAACATATGAAATAAAATCTATGATACGGTTTTTTGTAAGAAAGATCTTGGTTACACTTTAAATATTAGGACGGTTTATACGAAATTCGTAGGTATCAGTTAGAAATATAAAATCACCATTTTCGATTTATTTCCTTTTGACCAACAAAAAATTTCACTTGCTTCTCTTCTTTTTCTTGTACAAAAAAGACCTTGTTTCTGGTCAAAATTTCATGATTCTTTTAAAACTTCAACTTTCATGATTTTAAGGCTTCGAGTAGATATTTAATATATGAATGCGTAAACTTGAAGATTTTCTTATTCTTCCAAGTCACTAGGAACTTTTTTAAGTATTTAATATGAATACAAGTTGATTTCCATACCTGGACAAAAATAACATTCTCACAGTTAGACGAACAGTTACGTTTTCTGCCTTTAGTGGTAAGTAACCGTACAAATTTATACAAGACGGTAGTGGACCAACAAGCTATGCATCGTTTGTTATTACCGCATGTGAATTTTATAAGCTGCATAAGCAAAAATTATTGCACTGAGAGGCTGATTAGAAAGGATGAATTTGAAATAATATATTAAGAAATAATATATTTGATATCTGTATTGTAACATGAAAATAAATCGCGTTTTTTCCAATGATTTTATTCCAAAGATTGATTTTAGCGTAAACTTCCGACAGTCTCGTGTATTATAACACTGGATTTACGTACAATTACATTGTTATGCTATTTATAAATAATTATTATCGTAAGTTACATATCCCTTAAGTTATTATATCCGACTTCGAGAACAAAAAAATGTGAAAAGAAATTAATTCACGCTGTAATCACGTCATATTAAGCGGTTGGTCATTATAGATGGAATCATAGTAAACGTTTAGAAACCGACTTAGAAACTGCATATCTAATTAAGAAATAGGCTCAATCAATAAAGTCCTAGATGTCAACCAATAAGGTCCTATGACTTTTTTGATTGAGCCCTTTCTATTGATAACAGATTTTTGTGTCTGACAACAATAGAAATTCGTATTCATAGCATTTTGTACTTTAAATACATTTCAAGATAACAAAAGCCGTCTACTTCTTTGATATACCTAGTTGGTTTGCAAACTATTGAAACAACATTAATTATCGCACGTTATCCCCTTAAAAAGTCGTGTGAACAGCTCTCAGGCATTGTCTGAAAGAGCAGCTAACTCGAAGTGGATTCTTACAAAAAACATCGTTTAACAATACATATCAAAATATTTTATTTTTTGTACGAAATGATTTCTCAATAGCAGTCACAGCTACAGATACATTTATGACAATTGCTATTATAATCGGTAAAACAATAAAACATAGGTACCATATAAAAATTGCGTCAAATATTCCATTGAGATGTACCTAACATTTTTATCGAGATTTGCATATCAGAGGACTCAATTTTATTTTACCGATATTGAAGGGGTTCCAGTTAGAGTTAAACTATTTTTGTGGGGTTTCAACCTTTCTCCTAGGGCCACCGTCTTGAAAAAAGGGGTACAAATGGTTTGAATGGATTATCTGACGAATTTTAAGTCTCCCAAAAAAAATTGTTTACATTTTTTATTGCAAATAAATTTGTTTACAACTAATTTAAATTAATGCCACAATTCTTCTTCATCAAAGTTTTAATCCCAGTTGCATCCGAAGATTTCACCTCGTTATCTGGGGTGCGCTGTACTAGTCTAAGTGCAGATTTGGCTGAACCTCGATATTTTCCTTGAAGCTCTTCCAATTAGTCCCACCCTCCCCTTTCCTACACAGGACAACACGTGCAGGTCTTAGATGTCATCCGCACACGGTAAAGAACATCCGATCAAAAACCAAGCGGTTCGGTGACTCTTTCCTCTGTCGCACCATTAAGGCCTGGAAATCATAACCAGCTCACGTGTTTCCTTCTTCCTACAGTCCCGGGTCCTTTAAGCGAGGCGTGAAAAAGCATATGATGAGGCCGTCAAGCTGAGTGTCACCATTGTCACACGGTATGTGTAAGTAATGGTGACCCTCTTTTCTGAGACTTTGCCTTCAGCTTACCATCAGGCAAGGCGATGTCTAATTGACGTGTTGTATATAAAAAAAAAAGTGACTGCCATCTGACTGCCGTAGACCAGTTTGTTGTTCGACATTTTAGGGCTCCAACTATCCATGACGACTGTCATAGATGTTCGTATGGCAACCGGGGCCGACGGCTTAACCTGTTCTCCGAGGCACGACCAGACCAATGTAAATACCCATATTCATGCTTACAAATATTTTCACTGAGCGGGAATCGAAGCCGTACCTTCTCCGTAGCGGCCGCGTTCACTACCGTCACGTCACAGAGGCTGTCAAATTAATAGTATGTGCTGTTGAATTAATACCACAATAATTGTGTAATAATGATGTCCTCTAGGTAAAATCTAAATATGATATTTTTAAAATTTAAAGAAACGTAGAAAAATGTAGGTACCAGAGTTTCTTTCAACTGTGTTTACTTAATCCGCATGGATACCGACCACATGTTATTATGTCATTATTTCTTGGAGCATAAAAATGTTTCAAACGTATAAGCAGATAAACATGCCTTAGGCTTTATTTTGTCTCCGTATTTGTGTAGTAAGGCACGCTTATTTGTTATGGGCATAAAACGTTTTGTGTATTTTAATAAGCAAATGGAAGCAAATAAAAACAAAGACTTTGTACAAACGTACACTCCTTTCTTATTGACTATGTATATTTATGTAAGAAATACATCAATACAAATTATTTATATGTCCAAGAGTGCTTTTTTGTGCGTAAAAATTTGCCGTAAAATCGCTTATAACTGCGAGCTTGAGTAAAAGTAATTCGAATTTCAAACACATAACAATAACCTTTCAAAATTATTCGGCGCTGCTAAATGTGGTAGGACACGACGGTATTGCCGTCCAATTGAGCAGTCCGACTGGGGAAGTACCTCCGCCCTAGAGAATATCGCGGCCATAATAACTTCGTGTTGTGTTCCCATCGGTGAGTAGGGCAGCCAGAGCTCACTGGAGTGTCTGTGCTTTCAGTGGGAAGACTAAAAGCTTGTCATGCTTTGTATTCTACACTGACGGTACAGGAACTCTGTGCTTACAGAGTCGGCAGCGCGAGTGTGACTCTTTTTGTGTTACACACGTCTATAGGCCACGGTAGCCACTTTCTATCAGATGGGCCGTGTGCTTGTCTGCCACCTAAGTGGAAGGGTTAGGCAGAGGTGAATTAACACCCACATTTCCCAATTATTAAATTCGGTCCCATGTAATAGCGGGTGAGCCTATTACCGTCATTCGACTCAAGAATCTGAGGCCGAGTCAACAATAGTGACACTTTTAAGGTTGAAAATTTTAATATGAAGTAATTACAGCGTTAACACCCAAACTATAAACACTTTTTTTTAGGAATAATAGAACCTAAATTACTAAAATTTCCTCTAATCTCTCCAGCTAAGCTAAATTGCTTGTGTTAGGAGTGGGTTCACGTCGGTAGAGTAATGGCCAAGAATCGAACCCGGGACCTCTCGATCGTAAGACCGACTCCTTAAACACTAACCCTGACCCTGATGGATCCCTGGCCCATGAGCCGCAAGAGAAGGCAAATCTGCTGGCTAATCTCTTTGCGGCCAACTCCCGAATCGATGATTGTGGTACGCAGCCACCAACACTACCCGACAGTGACCACGCGATGCCTGATATCCATATCAGGCAACGCGATGTCCGTGCAGTGCTGCAATCACTCGATGTCCGGAAAGCCAGTGGTCCAGATGGTATTCCAGCGGTAGTTTTGAAAAAATGTGCGGCGGAGTTGTCTCCAATGCTTACGCGCCTGTACCGGCTATCCTACAGTTCGGGTACAGTGCCTTTGCCTTGGAAAGAGGCGAATGTTCAGCCGATTCCCAAGAAGGGGGATAAAAGGCAGCTTCTTGTCACTGAGCTTGACGGGATCCTGAATCACATTTCTCAATGGGGCTCTGAGAACCTGGTTGAGTTCAATGCCAAGAAGACGCAGGCATGTGCGTTTACAGCAAAAGTATCTTCTTTCCTTCCCCTCCCCACTCTTCAGAGCACGCCACTGCCACTGCAGGACAATCTCAATATCCTAGGTATGGATGTTCGCTGCAACCTGAATAACAAAAACTACATCGAAAGCATCATCAAAACAGCCTCACGAAAACTCGGAGTCCTGAACAGAGTGAAACGATTTTTCACGCCGGAGCAGCGGTGTCTTCTATACAAGACACAAATTCGCTCCTGTGTGGAGTACTGCTCGCATCTCTGGGATGGTTCAGCAAAGTACTTACTAGATGCTCTCGACAGGTTGCAGCGACGTGCGGTCCGCATCATTGGGAATCCCGAGATCACGAACACCCTAGAACCTTTACAGCTGCATAGAGATGTTGCGTCCATGGCTGTATTTTACCGTCTGTACCATGGGGAGTGTTCTGATGAGCTCTTCCAATTAGTCCCACCCTCCCCTTTCCTACACAGGACAACACGTGCAGGTCTTAGATGTCATCCGCACACGGTGCAAAACATCCGATCAAGAACCAAGCGGTTCGGAGACTCTTTCCTCTGTCGCACCATTAAGGCCTGGAATTCATTACCAGCTCACGTGTTTCCTTCTTCCTACAGTCCCGGGTCCTTTAAGCGGGGCGTGAAAAAGCATATGATAAGGCCCTCAAGCTGAGTGTCACCATTGTCACACGGTATGTGTAAGTAATGGTGACCCTCTTTTCTGGGACTTTGCCTTCAGCTTACCATCAGGCAAGGCGAAGTCCAATTGACGTGTCCTATATAAAAAAATATAAAAAATAAACTAAGCTACCGACGTTAAACAATAAAGACACGTTTACTTCTTCACTTATTCATGCTTGGTGAAATTCTAAAGTAATTTGTAATATAATGAGCAATTCTCTATATTAACAAGTAACCTTATTGCCAGAACCATTCAAGTATTTCATTTAAAGTACTTATGACAATGCCCTCTATTTTATATGTTACGTAATTATTTCAGTTCATATTCATGAACGTAATGTACGAAACAAGCTTTATTTTGTTATGTAACAAACACAAACAACTAATATTTTAAATTACCTACCTTGTTTGACAGTACATTGCTAATAGCATAATGAAGTAAATATTTATCACGTACTTTTAAAGCTATTAACTGTAACAACACGTTTCTTTTCATGAGTAAATAAAGGTTTTCAGTGACAGTGAAAAATTTAACCAAACCATAAGCATAAATGCCAAAACACCCATACATTTCATAATAATATATGTGAGAATCCGGGAAAATGCATAAATTCTGGCGGTTTGAAAAATGATTCTATCAAAAAAAGAATCAAACAGACAATTTCATTTATTCAGTTTAAGCACGTAAAGAGCACATATGAACGTCAAAATACAATTATGACAAGAAATATTAAATACCGTATTAATAAACCATTGGAAAATGATTCTTTCGCTGGTTCGGTAGATTAGTTTATTTATTAGCTACTGAGAAGATACCAGCAAGATACTGAGGGAACTATATTAGAACAAGATTATCTTTTTATTTATTTTGCTTTAGTTTACAATTTATCGTGTGTGAGCAAGCAAGAGACTTATGTTAACCAAGCATTTACATCATGAAGATACTCATCTACTTTATAGTAACCTTTTTTCATCAAAAAATTTTTCACATCAAATTATTTTTTTTTAAATTATAGAGCACGTTCACTAAACCTTATGGTAAGCTCATGGAACTAATATGTACTACGTACAACCGGAATGTGCACTGATCTAAGAAAGCGGTCCGAAAGAGATAGCAACTAGGAGGTGCTTGTATCTCACTCTGCTAGGGTGACCAAATATTTTGCAAGAAATAGACTAGAATTGACATCTCTCTTAATTTGCGTTTTTATTTCTTGAAGATTCGATTACTAGTTTTCGAGATATCGACGACAGTCGTAACATTACCCCCCTTTTAGTCATGCTTGTCCCGAGCATCATTTGTTCCATGATGACGCGTCAACCTATCTACATGGACTACCTTTGGTTTTCCCCTAATCCCCTTTCTAATGCGGTAGGTTATATCATTGATTCTTGTATTAACTGTATAGGGCCCTTCCCAACGAGCTTGGAGTTTTTGAGATTTCCCCTTCCTGCGTAACGGATTGTGAAACCAAACCAGTGTTCCTTCTTCAAAACCGTCGGTGTTTTTATTTCTATCGTAACGGGTTTTCATCCTTTCACCTGTCTTCAGATTGTTTTCCCGTACTATTCTGTGCACCTCGTCCAGTCGGTTTCGAAGTCTATCAGGTGGCGTACCGGTTATTGCATCCACTGCTAGCCTAATCTCTCGTCCAAAATTCACTTTCGCTGGGGTGTGTCCCATACTGTCATGTACCGCAGATCGATAGGACATCAGGAACAATGGGATGTACTGGTCCCAATCTCTTTGGTGTTCATTGACAACTTTAGCCAAGTGATTTTCCAACGCCTGGATAAACCTCTCGACCATTCCGTCTGACTGCGGATGCGCTGGAGTTGTACGGGCCTTGTTCATTCCAAGGAGTTTGCACATTTCTTGAAATAGAGCAGTCTCGAAGTTCCGTCCTTGGTCAGAGTGGATCTCCATAGGTGCGCCGTACCGGCAGACCACTTCCTGAACCAGTTTCCTTGCCACAGTGACTTCTTCCTGGTTGGGTGTCGCAAATGCTTCCGACCACTTAGTGAAGTAATCTTGCACAACTACGATGTATTTGTTACCTTCTTCAGTCATTGGAAAAGGTCCAGCAACATCAATGGCGATACGTCCATTGTAACAATATATTACATCCTTTAAATGTTTCACTGCTGCAACCTTTAATACAATACCTTTTCACCATGATAGCAATACAAATTGGTATTAAAATTATTTTCAGACTACGAACAAGTCAGCGCATACAACCTATGCCATTAAGGATAGCTGATTGCGACGTTAATGTTCAAAATCCTACCATTGTACTACCAAAAGAATTACATGTTTACAGTTTAGAACCTTGCGATGTTTTAATAATCATAAAATGTTACGTTTTTATTTTTACTTCATGACTGAAACGTGTCAAGAGCACACATTTTTTTAACTATAATATATAATAATAGTTTCATAAATATCATAAACTACTAAAAATTATTTTCATGTGTACTGGCAATAATAGAAAGGGACACATTGACCTCGTGCTTGCTGTCTCTATCGGCTCGCTTCCCCCGTTCGTTTTAAATACAATTTTCAACCATTTCATTAAAGTCTTATATTGTGTACACGCTTATAGTGAGTGCACATTCCAGTTGTACGTAGTACTTATTAATTCCATGGGTAAGCTATAAACGAAGTGTCTAATGTCAGTAAGTGTCAAGTAGACCCCAATAATGCCTTCATCTTTATGGTCTCATTAGATGCTTTTAAAAGTTAGATAGAAACACGTGTGTTGCTGAAGAATCCCAAGGGTTTATCGTGTTACAAAAAAAAATCATACTTCAGTGAGCTACACAACATAAACATGTATACAAAACAGGATCTACAGTGCTGTGACAAGATTAGGTAAAAACCGTAACAAGTAATGAAAATACCGACAAATTATTACACCAAAACCAGTCACAGTACAAAAGTTCTTTCACAACAGGCAATACTTAAACCGTAACCGTGACAAGGAAAAACGTGCGATAGTGGAAAATAATAAGTCATTGTAGCAAACAATACTAGGTAGGTACACAGATATACTCTACTATGACATTGTTTTACCGATGCTGATAATGCAACCGGCGAATCAGAGGCAGTTCGAGGTGACTGAACCAAACTATTTACGTATTACATGACAGCATGTACTGTTGCTGCTGCTGCTTCTGTAGAGGCTATTAAACGACGCAAATACTAGAATCTCATTGGAGATTATGAATTTGTGGTCGGAGCGTATGAAATGTCTTCAGAGAAATTTCGAAGAGTAGGTATAGTCGACGCTTCTCGTGTCCAATAAGGCTGACTTCTTTTTAGGACAGTTGAGTACTGTACATTCTTGTACATTTTATTTACTTACATAATATATAATTACTCGTTTATTTGAAAGTTATTGCATTATGTTATTATATTTTATTTGTATTAGATATTTTAATAAAGAAAGAAAATATAAAGTCAGTTTGTTGTAAACATAGTTATTAAATTAATTATCGAACAAATTATATTAACGTAGCGCAGTAATAGTTTCAACTGCAATCCATTATTTGATACATTTCACATGAAAAGCAACTTTATCACAAAAAAAAATGTAATTGAAATATAACAATATACGATTTCACGTTAGCTGTAAATTAGAGTTAGACGAGATAGGTACCTACGTGATAATCTACCTCGTTTTTTCCTATTCGCGCGTAAATATGCGTTACGCGGACAAATGACACATAACGAAGTGTGGTTCCGCCTTTTCAATTTTTTGTTCCAAAACTCACTTTTATATTTTGTTAAACAAGGTATTTTGTTCGCGTTGAAATATATAGTATCAACAAATATACAAACTGGTATAAATGTACGCCATTTTTTATATTCCTTTTGTCCTATCATACTAATATTTAAAATGTGAAAGTTTGTGATAATGTTTTAATGTTTGTTATTCTATCATGGCTGTAATTTATTACAAGGATAAATTTTAATCGGAAATAACACTTCTTATCCCGGGAATAGGTTCCCAATTCCACGCGAGCTAAGCCGCGGTTAACAGCAAGTTTTTAATAAAATAACATTACGAAATGAAAAGGACTTTTTGTCTGTTTCAATTTTGTATTCATGTACAGAAGACAACTTTAATAAATAATAAATAATACAATGAATTCATTATCTCATTATCTATGCAACGAAATACAGCCGCGTATTTCCCGGCAGAGTAGAATTTAGACCACCCCATCTCTTCCCATGTGGTGTAATAGGGCTGTTTAATATCAGACAGATATATACGGCACAGACTCAGCCTCAGATACAAGGCTTGAGTCAAAAGTAGTGCCCGGAAGAAGGCAATGGGCTCACCCCCTATTACGTGGGACCGAATTTAATTATTGGTGTAATGTGGGTGTTATTTTACCTCTGCCTAACCCTCCGGGAATAAAGGCGTGATTATATATTATGTATGTACGTACGAAATTTCTTACGTTCTTGACCCGTAATCCAAGTTCAGATTATAGAAAAACTGTCTGTTGATTATGAGAAAATTACCACAATGTTAATTAATAATAGCGTAGTGATTCTTTTTACATAACGTGTATGCTGTTTAATATTTCTCCACTTTCCAATTATCGTACAACACAGTGTAAAAGGCGGAATACAAAGATGGCGTAATGTTTGCATTGCAACAATGTTTACGTTAAATATAACTGAAAAAACATCGACTTATAAAAAAAACCGCGTGAACTAAAGATCATAATTGCCAGTACAAAAGAAATAGTGCTACGAGATTTGGCAAGTCAATTTTTTTCTTTTTGTCTTGCCAAATTAAAATAGGTTGAATTTTTTTCCGTAAAAGCGATGAGCCATTACCCCATTTATTTCTTGTTGAATCACCGGCTTCCGTCATCGTAATGAGAAAAAAAAGGGGCATCAAAATTAGAAGACACTTTTTATATAACGCTCAAACAAAATCAATTTATTGTAGTCTCCTAATATTTTCATCACGTAAGGCTTGTCCTGCTTTGTCTTCTACACTGACGGCATAGAAACTCTCTATTCTTACATAGTCGGCGGCACGAGTGTGATTCCCCTTGTGTTGGTTGCAAACGTCCATAGTCCACGGTAACCACTTTCCATCAGGAGGGCCGTGTGCTTGTTTGCCACCTAAGTTGTATAAAAACACCTGTTACTGTTAACCCCGTTACTAAGCTGTACTTCGTAGCCAAGGGTCCCCTTTCATTCGTTTTTTCCTTCTGATGACAATCCATATAAGTCGAGATATCACAAGATCATCTCGACTTATATGGAAACGACTACCGACTGCCATCTGACTTCCCAATCTCAAATGAATAAACTGTGCCAGAGCCTTTCAATAGTAGTTATATTGGTTCACAGGAGAGATTGACTTAGGTCCAGGAGATCTTGATGAAATCCCAGACACACATTATAACTTGGATTATAATACATACACATAATCACGCCTTCATCCCCGAAGGGTCAGGCAGAGGTGAATTAACACTCACATTTCAGCAATATTGTTTTTGGTCCCACGTAATAGGGGGTGAGCCTATTGCCGTCTTCCGGACACTATTGTTGACTCGAGCCATGTGTCTGTTGTGTTTTATTTACCACTTCATTTTGAGTTTAACAAGCATTGAACTATTTTTGAACAAAATGCACAAGATTTCTTTTAGGTTGCATTGTTACGGTATCATTACATTATTGTTACTACGCAATACAACAGTTATCGGACATTTGAAATGTCTCGTGGTCTTGAACGCTACTCTCTACATTGAGCAATGTGTAAATTATTAACATTGTATTAGTAAGTTCTACATTTTTTCTTTCTTTTTATACCACATAAGTGTAAAAAAAAATAATCAGAGAACGATGATGGTAAGCTGAGTTACAGTCCAAAATGTAGTGGCCACTTTGCCTCTTACCGTTAGCCTCCATTGACGAACCTCTGGAGTAGGCCATCCCAGTAACCAAATCAAGTCATGAACAGAAGGAGCATGAAAGCGACTGTGGGGTAGTTCGATTCCGACATAGATATTTGGCCGTGGGCTCTGGTAAGGTACCTACCTACCTGTAAATTTTTTACACGTAAAATATACCTAATAGACGAAGGCACAGTGATATAATAAGTATACTGATAGTTATAACGCATCTAACCCGATTTTACTTTGTTTGCTTAGATGACTAAGGAAAAGCCCGAAAAACAATGATAAGCGCAAGCGATCAGCAAAATCAATCATTGGAAACTTTAATGGATTACTACAAAAACATTAAACGCCTATGCACGTCCTGGTATACTTCTGTAGTAAAATAAAAAGTGGAACGTTTCAAATTGTGGAATCAAAATTCTAATTTTTGAAATTCGGAATAATTCGAAATTCAAAAACTAGAAATTCTATGTACCTATCATAAATCCTCTTAAAAACTGAATTTAAAAAAAATCCAATGCTTACGATTACAATTGTCAGAATAAATACCTACTTACTAATTTCAAGATGCCGAACCATAAAAATTCCGAATCACTAATACGATAGCCAGTGCTCACTGAAGAGTTTTTTTACTGTCAGTGGGAAGACCAAAAGCTTGTCCTGATTTATCTTTTACACTGCCAGTACAAAAACTCTCTGAGTTTACAGGGTTGGCAGTGCGAGTGTGTGCCTCCATTGGTGTTGCACACGTTTATAGGCCATGGTATCCACTTTCCATCAGGTGGGCAGTGTGCTTGTCTGCCACCTAAGAGGTATAAAAAAACCAAAAATACTAATTACGATTATCAAAAAGCCGATAAAACAAGGTAAGTAAACAAACAAGTTGTTGCTCGTGTTTGTTTTGGTTGGCAGTGAGCTATGTCATTCAAATCTGAAGATATCTATCCTTATCGGGATACGTGTTGTCCACAAGCTCACCATATTGTAAATAAAGCTCTTCCTGCATGCCATGGATCCAGCTCGGGGCCTCCATTTTTTCCATAGCTCCGATGCTTATGTATATACCTAAGCCAATAGTTGTGATGATCTTCAGGCCATGTCTAATGGTCAGAGTTTGATTCCCTTGAACATGCATTGTAAGATGCATACCTACATATTTTCTCCTGCACTATCACTTTCGATACCGTGTATTCTGTTTCGAGGGTTACACGTTCAACAATGCAAGCAATTATTTAAATTTTCTCACAGGAAGATCATTATCTCTGTCTCCGTCTCCGAGAATATCAATTGCAAGCAATTGCAACATACATTACGTGTGATTAAGTAGGCAATATATTATAATTTGTCAAAAGACTATTAAATATTGGTTATACATAATTAAACTAGTTGATATTATTGTTACCCCTATCAATTAACCAGTTATCTTTCAGTTAAGTTTTCTTCCTGTTGAATAGTTTAGTAAAACAGGAAAATGAACAGAAATATATCCTAGTCCGTATGAGTGTAAATTTAGATAAAAGAAAATTACAATGTAAACTTACCAATAGTTTAAAGTATCAATAAATAATCAATTCACTTCACTTATCACTTGACCCTTTTAAAGTTGAATTTCGCGCCGCGAATTGCGCTTGCGCAGATCGACCGGTTGAAAGTACTGCCACCGAGCCAACGTCAGTTAACTAAACCGCGGGAAGGGCGCACTTGCAAATATATAGCCAACAAGCGGGGATAAGATCTATCGAAATCTTGAACCACTTAAATTATATTCAGATTTACATTATTCACATTATTTATACAATAATGTTAATGCGATCATGGTATAGGTACACACTTACTTTTGGTTTGCCTGACGTTTCCATGATCGCGTTAATTCCCGTTAACATTTTTGTATATCATGGAATGCGATAGTTTAAAAGTTATTTTCACTTTATTTAATTTACTGTCTAATCGCAGTCGATGGAGAAAAGGTCCACAGTAGTTCCGTTATGAATGAAACCTTACTTTTTTTATTTTACTCTATAGGATCGCGGTAGCCTAGTGGTATGGGTAATGAACTGCTGAGACGAGGTCTCGGGTTCGATCCCAGGTTTTACCATGGCACACACCAATGACTTTTCGAAGTTATGTGTGTATTTATCGCAGGTTTATAAGTGCCCGGTTAATGGCAATGGGCTCGCCACCTATCACATTGGGACCTAAACATAAACTGGCGAAATGTGGGTGCTAGCACCTCTGCCTACCCCTTCGGAGATATAGGCGTGAGTTTATTTTATGTTATGTATGATTTGCATTATAATCTATTTTCCTTTATTTGTAACAGTAAATAACAATAAAAAAACAATTACACGCCATAAAACATAAAGATACATCGGTGAAAAAAGAGGAGCTGTTTCATTATTTTAAGTGATCTCTCCAAGCATGTCTGCGAGATGAGAGTGTGGAAAGTATAAAAATAGCGAAAGTATGTAAGAAAATAAATACCAGAATAAGGGGAAAGAGTAATCATAACGGTATTCTACCTCATAATGTAAATACAACGCTATCTAGACCCGAAATAAGCATAACTTCCTTGTAACATAAGTTTTAGAGTGCGGGTAAACATACTTAGATACATGTATGCTATACATAACCACCATAACATAGAAACACCCAGATCAATGCAAATAGATATATTCGTATATTGAAATACTAGGACTGAAGGGGAATCGAACTCGTACGATACTTATATGATATGTTAGATCCAAACGCTTCACAGCACCACCGCGCCCCGGAGGCCATCGTAGTCAGTAAGTAACAAGATTAGTGTATATGCTTTAGATATATAATACAATAACTGGTGTTATAAGATTGAGGCTACTTTTACTACGAAAAAGTATTACCTACGAGATCTAGCTCAGATCGTAGTTCATGCAAATGAAGTCGCGAGCACAGCATAATTGCATCAAGCAATAAATAATGTTAAATAATATTCTTATAGTATATTAAACTGTGTAACATTATCTTATAAATTATTATATTGTGAATAATGTTATTTGTTATTTACAATATTAAATTGTAACATAAATGTCAATTAGCCAAGCTTTTGTCATATAAATAACCCGCCTCGGGTCGTGATCGGTGCAAAGGAGTCCAGAACACTGGCCGCATTTCCGCGTTGGATTTCAATGGCTAGCCTTTGCACCAGGTACGATACGGAGCGAGTGTCACCAGATTTTTCGCTTAGTCGTCGACCTATGTCCGTCAACAGTTTCTTTGCTTCCATGCCCCAACTGCCCATGGTCTCGACCGTAAATCGCACCACGATATATTGTATATTAAATTATTATTTTTTTCTTTATTTAATTTTAATTTTAATTAAAACATAAATACACGACACAAACTCGCGATCATGTCGCGTCAAACAACCCACTCCGCATCGTTCCCGGCGCAAAGGTGCCCATAATGCTGGCCGCATTGCCCCGCTGAATCGCAATAGCCAACCTTTGCCCCAGGAACGAGCGAATTAATTATATCAAATAAATTATATTATCTTATCCTATTGTGTAAACAGTAATGAAACCTTCAGTTTCACTTTCTAAGGATATATTCCCTACTGTACAAACTACCCATCTAAGGAACATCATTCTACCAAGGACAATGCCAATATGTTGTTGACAGTTTTGTATTATTAAAAAAGTTTGGAGCACAAGCTGAACTCCACACTCCTCAGTCATTGGTTTTGATACCTATGTACTATATACCTACTCCATTTGGTAAGATACTTAACTCTAGGTAAACAATCTTGATATAGAGTTGAACTTATGACCTAACAGTGGGTTATTAAGAATAAAAATTAAAAAAAAAATGTTTTATCTTGGCATGTTTTAATGTCAAAATAAACACCTTGCAAATTGATGCTATTTCCTGACACTTTCATCATCAATTGGTGATGCTATTTCCTGACACTTTCATCATCAAACGAGGTGAAGTCATATTGATGTGTCCTATATAAAAAAGGGCTCATTATGAGTATTCGAGTCACGACGAAAGTGTTTAGGGTTCGGGAATTCGTGAGAGAATGATGTATGTTTGGTTGTACTTGTTTATATTAAATGTAATATAGTTAATGTTAATGTTGAGTACACCCGGTCGCGACGAATTCGACAACGGTGCAATTGTACCTATGCTAATTGTTTCTAGATTTTAATTAAGTGTTGCGCGTCACGTGTTCGATGTCAGCATTTACACCGAACAATGAGTGTAACAAATCATAGGTCCAGTCTCAGATTTTGATTTCTTTTTTGTGTACGCCTTGAAATGGTGCATAGTATCACAATATTATGCGTGTTGTAAATAAATACCCGCCGTGTATCAACCTTGTAAAGGTAGCTAACCCTACAAGAAAAAAGGATGTGAATTATTTTAATAATTATTTTCTCACACGATTAGAATCTGTTTTGCAATTATTTGCGATTTTTACTCATAGTGTTTAGACTTTATTGCACGGATATTGCAAAGTTGCAGATTAGATACACGAGGCCGCCATATTGGTCGTTCTGAATAACAAAACCCATAAAATAAGTATATTACGTAACATTGAATTATCACATCCGTGTATCTGATAGCAATAACCATTTAAAGACAAAAAGGAAGAAATTGTCAACGAAGCAATATTGGGCGAACCGTCCACCCATCACTGTACCGTAGGTACGTAACTACTTGTTGATGTAGCAATTTTCGCGTTATTTGACTTTTACCAGTTTTGGTGAAAAGATAATATAGGATTACTTCTTATTCCACTATGTTAGAAGATTCCTAACTAGTCACATACTGTGAATTCTTAATTCTAAATTCTTTATTGCACACAAACAGTACACAGGTCATACACAAAATAAATATATAAGAAATATTTACAAAGGTGAGCTTAACTCAATTTCAGTTCTTTACTAGCAAACCTTTGAGTAGCAGAGAAGCAGTTAAAGTTATAAGGGGATGTGAAGTGTAAATTAAATTTCAAATAAAGGAAAGGTACCTAAACAGGTACATATATATATACACATAAACATACATACACAGCATACATATTACACCTACGTACATATATACAAATATATACATACATTTTGTCTTGTCATAATACTGTTATTTTTTAGATTATTCAAAGTGCACAGTGGTATTATTGTAAATAAGGACAAGGATTACGTACCTAACATTTTTGTGCTGCCGGCCGACGAGGGAGCCACGTAAGGATGATCTCCACTTTGGCAGCTTCATCTTCTCTCCTTTATCTTCATAGTTCAGGGTGACATAATATAAACAAAACATAATGCATACATATAGATACATAAATATATTCAGACTACATTACTGTGAGAGAAAATGTTACCTTGCTCCAATCCTAAAGACGTCCAGGGTATTACTACCGCGAATGGTGTGAAGTAGTGCGTTCCAAAGACGTACAGTCTGCACCGTGAACGATCCATCGTAGCAGCAAGGAGTGTGTGCAGGTGTGCGAATCAGAAGAGAGGAAGAAAGACGACAGGGTTTGCCCCTGGGTACAAGATACTCAAAGCGTTCCCGCAAAAAAGTTGGAGCATTAGGATTATGAAATATGGTATAGGGAAGAGTTAGAATGTGAAGGTTACGACGCTGTCGAATAGGGAGCCATTTCAGTCTTTTGTGATATTGCGTGAAGGAGATTTAGTAAACGTCTTTACGTAAACGTGTGACCTTATCACCTTTGCCCTTTTTTTAACGTGCGGAAATCCACTCGTATACCCCCCGCCGAGGCCAGCGGGGTAGCTATGTCCGGCTCGAGCCGACTAAAACCGCACGGCCGTCTTGGGCCAATGATGGGCTCTGCTACCTTCACTAGGATGAACCTGTTACATAGATTAGTTGCCATACGCAGTTTGTCCGGATGCGTAACTTGAAAGAAACTTTACTAGCTGATGACTCTGGTTTAAGATATTCAGGGAAGTTCTTAAGACTTTAACACAGTGACATGAGAAGATTCAAGAGTTTATTCTAGTGCGCCAATTAATAAAATATGGTTGTTGATATAATAAAATCGCGTGGGTCCCGGCAGAGTAGAATTTGGACCACCCCATCTCTTTCTATGCGGTGTCGTACAAGGCGACTAAGGGATTGGGCTTAACATCAGACAGATAATACAGCCCAGACTCAGCCTCAGATGTATGGCTTGAGTCAATAATAGTGCCCGAAAGACGGCAATAGGCGCACCCCCTATTACGTGGGACGGAATTCAATGATTGGTGAAATGTGGGTGTTAGTTCACCTCTGCCTAACCATCCGGGGATAAAGGCGTGATTATATGTATGTATGTATGTATGTTGACATAATAAACTTCCTATTGTTTCATGTCATTGAGTAATATAAGTCAATTGATGGTCCTTTGTGATACTTTTTATAAGTAATAAATTTTATAACATAGTAAATATAGATACGACAAAGACGTTGGCAAACGCATACCATGGGTGTTCGATTCCACTCGCTCCAAATATGTGCGTGCTTGAATCATGTCTATTTGCAATGAATGAAATGGCAGTAGATATAATTAGTGTTAAGCGTGTTCTAGAACCCATAGTTCTAACTATGCGTAACTTCAGTTTAATTAACACTGTCTAATATTTAGTAGAGTACAATTATACTCTCTCTGCATTTGCCTTTTTTTTTAACGTGTGCAAAATCCCAACGGATACGGAGCCAGTGGAAGAGGCTATGTCGGAATCGAACCGACCAAAACGCACGCCGCCTGTGGGTCGTTTTTGGTTGCCGAAGGTGAGGTTGACAGGCATATCCCTCGCACCCCAGCCGACCCAGGGCCATCTCTCACGATCTGGCCCTCTCCTCGGGTGTGGGGACTACAGAGTACCCAACTCGTCCCCGACATTTGCCTAATATGTACGGAAGTTACTGAAACAACATTTTCCTACAGGATGGTCCAAACCAAATCGTTAAACGCAATGTAAGACAGTAATAAAAGTAAAGAAACCGAGACGGTTCAAACTACAAAGACCCTTTGCGTACATAAACTAAGATGAGTACTTTTATTTATAACGTCAGCTGCTCTTGAAAACAGTATTCGGCCCTCCGAATAAACTATCCGCCGGATTCGCCCCGCAAAATGACAACTGGTACTTGCTTGGGTTACAGCTGGAGACACTCAAAGAATCAATTTCATTAATTCAGTTTAGGTACACAAACAGCACAAATTAACGTCAAAATTTTACAATTATGTCAAGAAATAATACAAAAATATTAGATAATGTAAAAATTAATCATTAGAAAATAATTCTTTCGCTGGTTCGGTAGGTTAGTTCTGCTTAGAAGATACTAGCAAGAAACTCAGAGAACTATATTAGAACTAGTTTATCTTTTTTAAATTTGATTTAGTTTACAATTTATTTTGTGCGAACCAGCAAGAGACTTATGTTGACCACGCATTTATATCAACAAGATACTCATCTACTTTATAGTAACCTTAATACATTAAAGTTTTTTTCACTTCTATTTTAAATTTATTTATTGGCATGTTAATCAAATCCTGAGGAATTTTATTAAATATTTTTATATGGTTGTTTACAAACGAATCACCAACTTTGTGAAGCCTGAGTTTTGGTACACTGCCGATTCTAAAACGACCCTGTCTAAATAGCTCATCATATTGTCTTATAAAACCTTACACTGGACTGTCACTTCATATCACTGCAATTAATATAATTTATTCATTCATTCAATATCTTTTATTCGTGTACTTAGTCCAAATAATGATTGCTACTCGGTACTCCACCGGAGTGCAAACATTATTAAACATAAAACATTATTTTCATAATCGAATTGGAACTTATTAATTCAGCTGTCTAGGTATGAAAAGCTGACACCACAGATAGATTTATTGCACTTATAATTTTATAATTAATTTATTAGTCTCATTAAATGATTTACAATTCGTTTTTCCACTGTTTAACTTAAGTATACAGGTATAATTTGTTGCGAGTTTTTTGCAGTAGAAAAGATCTGCATCCTTTACTAGTTAAAAACTGTATCACAGGATGCTTGTTATACGATTATACAATTTTGTTATTAGTGTGGATATTGTGTTAAGTGGATGTTCTGAAACCTTCAGATGTAGAAGTACTTACATAGATTTAATTTAAAAATATAGGAGGTAGGACACGACGGTATTCCCGTCCAAATTGAGCATTCCGACTGGGGAATTACCTCCACCGTATAGAATACCACGGTTATAATAACCTCGGGTTGTGTTCCCGGTGGTAAGTAGGGTAGCCAGAACTCACTGGAGAGTTTTTGTGCTGTCAGTGGGAAGACCAAAGGCTTGTCCTGATTTTGTGTTCTGCACTGAAGGCACAGAAAATCTCTGTTCTTACAGGGTGTGACTCCACTGGTGTTGCACACGTTCATAGGTTACGTTAACCACTTTCCATCAGGTGGGCCGTGTGCTTGTCTGCCACCTAAGTTGTATAAAAAAACAATTTAATTTAGAGTTAAGGTTAGTAATTCAATTTATTATTCATAGGTATATGTATATAGTTAACCCAAACACGATTTAAGCACAGACAACATACCAACCTAAAAGTTGTAATGCTTAAACTATGTAGTGCTCATAACACATTTCGTTTTGCCTACATTAAATATTCTACTTAGGTTATCTAGAGGTTTATACAAGATTGTAGTTGTTTAGGCATTGTATAACTCAGTGTGTTTAGGTATCATAAAATAGTGTCTGGCGTAGCTTGTACATTAAGCAGATTACCTGGAGCTATTTTTGTTCCCAATTCATTTTATAAATTTTTTCAACTTACCTTAGAGAGTAAAGTCTCTAAAGTCTTGTAATAACCTACCCAAGTTTTTGTTACTCCGCAATTGTTAGTGAACAAATCACTTTCGATGTATTTATTTGAAGGTACTCTGTGGACTTCATCGTGACACATTTTATATACGTACTTAAAGGCAATAAATAATATTTTTAACGTATAAGATGTTGGACCCTGGAATCAAGAAATTGCAGATCAGATTGGCGGAATAGGCTATTGTACTATATTTTATTTTACTCTTTGTAAATTATTACTTTGTAATAAGATAATGAACTTTTAAAGTGAAATATTCTTCAAATAATTAGTTTTAAAGATATTCTATTTTGAAAATTCAATTTATAGCGCCACTCGAAAACGCCCCATACAAAATCGTTCATGCTTGTGACGTCACACCTCTCGCCACAGACGGGGAATCCACGCCCACACATTGCGACTTGAAACGGTACGCACAGTTAGGTATGATAGGAACTTCATCCCCCGCATGCTTAAGCTGTGGAATAAACCCCCTGCCGTGGTTTTCCCAAGCGATTACAATATGGGGTTCTTCGAGAAGGGCATTAGAAGCTTCTAACAGGATTGGCGGCGCGAGTGTAACCCCCCTGGTTTTGCACACGTTCATAGGTCACGGTAACCACTTTCCTTCAGGTGGGCCGTGCTTGTCTGCCACCCAAGTGGTATAAAAAAATATTTTTTTTTAAAAACACATCGGTTGCGCGTTATGTAAATATACATTTACATTTCAGCAATTATTACAAGTTCAACAGAATATCGCATTTATCTCGGTCTATGTTGTGTTTACTACACACAAATTATAAATTTGAACCACAGATATTATAATATAATTCTTATAATTTGAACTGAATTTGATTGTTTGGGAACTTATTTGGGGAATTAAAAATAATGATAAGTCACTTTTTTTTCAGAACAAGCTAACATATCAAGCGGTATTGGAAAGAATCGACGACCTATATACTAAAAGAACAATCAATTCGAAGAAGTGGTGAATTTAATTTTGCAACTACGATTTCAAATACTCTTTTTTATATACAACTTAGGTGACAGACAAGCACACGGCCCATCTGATGGAAAGTGGTTACCATGGCCTATGAACGTGTGTAACACCAGTGAAGTCACATCCGTGCTGCTGACCCTGTGAGATTTAAGTGCAATCACTGGAGAACACCA
Source organism: Eilema griseolum (assembly GCA_963662185.1). Taxonomy (NCBI): domain Eukaryota; kingdom Metazoa; phylum Arthropoda; class Insecta; order Lepidoptera; family Erebidae; genus Eilema; species Eilema griseolum. The sequence goes on from OY759242.1 coordinate 13,104,190, forward strand.
AATCAGGACAAGCCATTGGTCTTCCCACTGATAGCACAAAAACTCTCCAGTGAAATCTGGCTACCCTACTCACCGCCAGAAACACAACACGAGGTTATTATAGGTTATTATATCCTTATAACTCTTATAGAAACTAAGGCCCCTATTTCTTACTAGTGCTCGTACTAACACTACGTAACGTAACGTCAAATCTACACACATATAATCACGCCTTTATCCCTGGAGGGTTAGGCAGAGGTGAATTAACACCCACATTTCACCAATAATTGTATTTGGTCCCACATAATAGGGGGTAGGCCTATTGCCGTATTCCAGGCACTATTGTGGACTAGAGCCATGCATCTGAGGCTGAGTCTGGGCTGTATATATCTGTCTGATGTTAAACAGCCCTATCCCTTAGTCGCCTAGTACGACACCGCATGGGAAAAGATGGGGTGGCCCTAATTCTACTCTGCCGGAACCCACCACCACAAAATCTGTCAATGAAAGTCAAGATTCAGGATTGAGTACGTATCCTTCTGGAATACGGGCCTAAGTTAACTGATGGTAGTGTCATTAATAGGAATGTCTGCTGGTAACCCAATCGAAAATAATATGAACACATTTGGACACTAAAGTAAATAATGTGACAGTCGGTCGAAGTGCAAGGTTTTGAATAATATAAAAATAAAAGGCTTCATGAAGTCATACCTATATCACAATAAGGAACTCCATATTGTTCTGCAAATATTACCATTTATGACCTTATCTTACGTACATAAGTAATTATGAGGTAATTTTCCGGGGAGTTTTTATATATTATGTGAATGTTTTATTTAATTTAGGAGCAGTTACTTGTGTTACGGTCGTTGAACTCGTTGACTGTATTACCTCTGATCATTATTATATACACATCATCATTATAATCATCACATACAATGTTTATCATGCAATGTTGCTAAGTGGGAGTCGGTTGCGGGGCAGGAGCGGCAGCGGGAGTGAAGGAGGTCGATGAATGACCTCCGCCGCCCATGAGTGCAGGCCTGCGGGTGACGGGTGAAGCCGCCTGTCACCCTGGTAGAAGCAAACTGCGGCGACGACGGTGTGCCTTGCGCGCCTCCCTGTTTCAGGGGACGAGTTGGGGACCCTGCGGTCCCCAGATCGAGAGAGATGGCTCTGAGTCGGCCGGGGTGCGAGGGTTATGCCTGTTAACCTCACCTTCGGCAACCAAACCCACAGGCGTCGTGCGTATTAGTCGGTTCGTGTCCGACATAGCCTCTCCCACCGACTCCGGTAAAATCCCCACGGATACCTCATTCGTGGGGATTTCACCGGAGCGGGTTAGCAACATTCCACACGTAAAAAAAAAGTGGGAGTCGGTTAGCAACATTGCGTGTACCAGACAACCAGGCCTCCGATTCTGCAAATTTTAAGCAATAGCAAAATCACTATTATGCCACTGCAAAATAAACAACTTTATTGATATAGTCTTAAATGCCAAAATTAAATGTAATGGAGTTCATTACATGTTTTCATTCACTCTACAAGATGTCATTAAATTTTAGACTCTAACTGCATAACTATATAGTCTAAATGCCTAAATTAAATGACATTGTTTGCAGTATCAGTGATATGAAAATGGCTTTATTATGACACAAAATTAGCAGAATCGTGGTCCAGGTCAACCTACATCGTCATCATGGTTATTAAACCTGATATGGCTTCAGGTTTCTTTGATACAAATCCAACACCAATACGGGATATTGGGACTGACAATCTGAAATGTCTAGGACGTCGTCTGGAAATTAATTGTACCTACCTTTTTTAATCTTAAACTTACGAATAAACTGGATGTATTTTTTGTTCAATTATATTACAGTAAAACATTCTTAGCTTTTAAAACTCAGCTTTGAGACACTATGTTATGGCTGCTTTTTAAGAATACCTGAAGGGTTTTGTAGGATGTGAGAACTAAATGAGTAAGTGGTACGTTTACCCCAATCAGATAGGTATTAAGTTTAAGCATCTATTGTTTAAACTCTCAAGCCCCGCTCTGATGTAAGATTATGACATTTGGTCTATGTGGTTGTAGCATTGGGTTGTGGCCTACACTACGCAGGAATATCAACCGATATGTTCCAATCTAATACTATATTTGAAATACTTGCCACTGGAATTTCTCACGCCTATATCCCCGAAGGGGTAAGCAGAGCTGCTAGCACCCACATTTCGCCAGTTTATGTTCAGGTCCCAATGTAATAGGTGGCGAGCATATTGCCATTAACCGGGTACTTATAAACCTGCGATAAATACACACATAACTTAGAAAAGCAACGAAAAGTCATTGGTGTGTGCCATGGTAAAACCTGGGATCGAACCCGAGACTTCGTCTCAGCAGCACCAATACCAGTAGGCTACCGCGGTTCTTCACACAAAACATGTGTTGCAGATCTCTATGTAACGTCTGCCTCTGATGAATATATTAGTACGGGAAAAATAAAATGGTCTGATTTCTTTAATCTTAACAGACTATAGATACACATTCTACATATCTTTGACTTAGGAGTCGAACGCTTTTTCTTTTGTCTGGTTATAATATATTGTCTCGCATTCGATTCAGCCAAAAACACCCGACATCGCCTCCATAGCAACCTACAATTTAATCAACAGAAACCAACTGTGTAATCAAATAAAACAAAGTTATCTCAGTATTTCTGAATCTCAATCAATATGTAATCAATCTCAATCTCAATGAATATCAATCTGTAATGTCAATATCATGGACATCAAAAAATCCGAGAAATATCTTTTATGTAAAAAGCTCCGCTGCGGTAACTCAATGTTGTAATACATTTGTTTTCACTTCGAATGAGAGCTTTGGCAACTTCATTTATTACATTGGAAACGAAATTTACCTTGGACTCGCGAAATTACGTAAGTAAGTCAATTCGTTCACATACAGATCACTTAACCGAAGTATCCGGAGCAATAATGCGAAAACGATTTGTTCTGCAACGTTCGTTAGTCAGCTGATAGTATTTTATTTATTCAACAACTAGCTTCAACAACTACTTACCTATGACATTTTTTCCTTAATAACAGTCGCTTGTCTTGATTTGTATATTGTTGAGAATATTACCGTGTCGTTGAAAATATCATCACTTGTCATCATCAATCTACAACAACTACCTACTTATGAAAATGTTTACTAGATAACAGAGATTTGTCAATAAACAGCCGAGACTCTGCCCCAGGTGAATGGCTTGAGTCAACAATAGTGCCCAGAAGACGGCAATAGGCTAACCCTTATTACGTGGGACCGAATTAAATGATTGGTAAAATGTGGGTGTTAATTCACCTCTGTATAACCCTCCGGGGATAAAGGCGTGATTATTACGAATCTATGTATGTAGAATATACCGTGTCGTTGATAATATCATCACTTGTCAAGCTGATGAAGGCAAGTAGTTGTTGTAATTGACAAGATTATATCTTAGATTCTGCCTCATTTACGCAATTACATAAGAAAGCTGTCAAAATACGTCAAATTTCTTGCGTAAGTGGGGCAGGAGTTCTAATTTAATTTAAGTTAGTTACGGAGATTGTGTACCTACTCATTTATTAAGAGAGCCGTGTGGTTCCCGGCAGAGTAGAATTTGGGCCACCTCATCTCCTCCCATGCGGAGGTATACAAGGCGAATAAGGAATAGGGCTGTTTCACATCAGACAGATTATATACAGCTCAGACTCAGCCTCTATATCTATCTATACATACATACGTATGTCAGGAAGTGTTGCTTTTGCTTTTGGGTCTTGTATCAAGTATAAGGGCAAATGTTAAAAATATTTTGAACTTTGTGCGAGTTGTGTGTGCTCTTAAACGGTTTTATTTAGTCTTTAAATTTTACCCCCTTTTTTATCTAGAATACGCCAAATTATACCCCCTTTTTATCTAGGACACGCCAAATTATACCCCCTTTTTATCTAGGACACGCCAAATTATACCCCCTTTTTTATCTAGGACACGCCAAATTATACCCCCTTTTTATCTAGGACACGCCAAATTATACCCCCTTTTTATCTAGGACACGCCAAATTATACCCCCTTTTTTATCTAGGACACGCCAAATTATACCCCCTTTTTATCTAGGACACGCCAAATTATACCCCCTTTTTTATCTAGGACACGCCAAATTATACCCCCTTTTTTATCTAGGACACGCCAAATTATACCCCCTTTTTTATCTAGGACACGCCAAATTTTACCCCCTTTTTTATTTAGGTCACGCCCTTCCTGTTAACTGATTGATCTGATATTTGATATACACGTTTAGTTAGGATGAAAATAAAATTTCAATGTATAGCCATGCAAGGAGACTAGGGGACAGGGCTGTTTAACATCAGACCCATATATACAGCCCAGACTCAGCCTCAGATGCATGGCTCGAATCGTGTCCAGAATAAGGCAATAGACTCACCCCCAAATACGTGGGACCGAATTCAATGATTGGTGAAATTGGGCGTGATTATATGTATGTATGTTAACAGTTAAAATACAACAAAATTAAATAAAAAGTATAAGCTAGGTACTTGTAACGTAATTTATAAGGGTCGTTTATGTTGAGTTAAAACACTAATGGTAAAACAAATGGTAGTTCTAACTTTGTTATTTTAATGTTTACAATGTGGTCTACCATTATAATTTAATAATAATTAATAATGTCTGGGAAACACTGAGTTAAATGATTAAAGATTCATCATACAATCATCTACAATATGCATATTAACAAGGAAATGTCTCTATTTGCTGTAAGTCGCTTCAATCCCCAACAATAACAGATTAATCTGTACACATGATTAGTTTACATGATTGCGTAATTGGACACCATTTTGAATGCGGTGAACCCCTCTCTATATAATTATATCCTTTGTACGATAAGAGGTATTGAGGTGTTCTATAAATGTTCTATATTATCGTTGGGTTTTGATTGGCATCCGCTCCAGGTTGAAAACCATAACTTTATAATAACTATTTAGGAGTTACTTCCGGTTGATATCGAGGTTCAGAGATGCGGCACTAATAAATACCTAGTATCTATATATATTATTTTTTTACGAGAATAGGTACCTTATAGAACAATGAACAAAGAGCTCGTGACGTCCTTCGTAATTTTAGAAAAGCTTATAGTTTATCTGTGTATGTTCCCAATACAGGTAAGCACGATCCCTGACTGTGTTGGATTTTTGATGATGTTTGCTTAGTCAGGTACCTGGTAGAGAAATACCTGTTTTTAATATATTCTGCTTGGAATAATATTACAAATCACGTCGTCCATTATAACCCTTTGTCATTTACAATTTTGTTATATTAAGAGGATAAGAGGTTTTCTTCGTTATAATATATAATATGGTAGCGCCTACGTCGTTTATCGTTGCAAACAGCCAGTCATCGTATTGAGGTATAAAATAAATACGGATACATAATACTCAATGCCGAAACAAGGAAACTTAACTTGGCTAGCAACTAAAAACTAACATAGATACTTATATAAAGAGGTAGCTGTACTGTCGGTATCGGTATCGGTATCGGTATCGGTATCGGTATCGGTATCGGTATCGGTATCGGTATCGGTATCGGTATCGGTATCGGTATCGGTATCGGTATCGGTATCGGTATCGGTATCGGTATCGGTATCGGTATCGGTATCGGTATCGGTATCGGTATCGGTATCGGTATCGGTATCGGTATCGGTATCGGTATCGGTATCGGTATTGGTATCGGTATCGGTATCGGTATCGGTATCGGTATCGGTATCGGTATCGGTACAGTCACAATCAGTCACAAGACGTGTGTCTGGTCGGTAGCGATGTCGCGAGTTCAATGGTTTCTTCTCTGTTCTTATAGGGTCGGCAGCACGACTGTAACACCCCCGTCCATAGGCCAAAGTAACCACTTCCCATCGGGTGGGTCGTATGCTTGACTGCCACCTAAGTGGTATAATAAAATGTTATACAAAAAATGCTCAATGAAAAAGGTTTCAATTCAAAGAATTATAGAACTCACAAAATAGACAATTACCTACTCCTGTTCTGGTCTTTTCTTAAAAACTACATTTAATGTCCTATAAACCAAACCCAAAAGACCAAAACTATACGACTATACTAAACTATATCTTCTCTTCATTCGAGCGCCAATTCTTTGGATTGGCGCTCGGATAAACAAAAGATTGTTAGACTTATTTTGAATCAGACCAGGTGTTTTATTTTCACAGAACCTTCATGAAATCACAGAGAACAATCAATCTATTTTTTATGTGATAATCATTATAAGTCACTCTCTTTTGGATTACCTAATGAATTTACTTCTGTATTATACATACCTACTGCAAATAAGGAATACCTACTCGGACATAGGACGAATATTTTCATACCTTCAATTTAATAGGTATGAGTGAAAATTGGCACTAAATTACAGTAGGTCCTTACAAAAAAAAGGTAATTTAGATGTAAAGAGTTGATACGACTTAAAAAATACGCGAAATCAGATACCTACATCCGGAACTTCCTAGTTTGGAGTTTGTTTGTTCTTTTATTACACTGGTTGAACCGGTTGACGGATAAGTTTAGTGTCAATGCCAAACATTCTAGAGGAAATTTACGGTAATTTCGAGATTACGACCTAACGAGACCTAACGAAAGTGCCAGTTTATCATCATATTTATTTAAAAAAATAAGTAGGTACAATTTTTAAATAAGGAACTTGCCTCGTTTATAAACAAGGCTAGTCAGCGAAATCTCCTTGTCTTCAATTTGGAAATTATGTAGACGTTAGCTCGGAGCCGGAGCCGAAGGCTTCTTCTTCTTCTTTAGTTAGTCTTAAATTGCTGTTGTCGAATGTCGTCAAAACTTGAAGGAACTTTGCACCAGAACCTCAACTAGAGATTGTGTACCAAAGATCTTGCTACACATCATTTGTACGGATGAAAATACTTCATATAAGAATAGAAACCACTAAGCCTTCACTTTCGCCTTTTAAAATCATTTTAAAAACCGCCTCCCTAGCCCCCGTTTTATTCTTCTAGATTCCAATTGGGTATTTACCGTATAAATTGGTAGTTAGGCATATATAAACGAAGTGAATTTTCAACAGGAAATTAAGAGGATATCTGTTATTGCCATCTGATTTCAAAGCCATTACAATCTATATCACACAATATCTACCTTACTACACTATTTGAAATCAGACACTTATCTGACGACCTCTGTGGTGTAACGGTAGAGTATTCGACTGATATGCAGGGGGCGCGGGTTCGATTCCCGCTCTGTGCAAATATTTGTATGCATGAATATGTATATTTGCATTGGCCTGGGTGTTTCTATGTATAATATGTATGTATTTACAAAAAAAAAAATTAAGTATGTTTATCCGCATTCTAGATCCCATAACACAAGCTAGTTAAGCTATGCTTACCATGGGTCTAGATAGCGTTGTGTAAAATGTCGTGGAATATTTATTTATTGATTACCTAGTCTTTTGCGGAAAAGGCAAAGAAACTCTTCTTCTAACGACTTCCTTCGGATGAGATGAGGTGATGACACTTGGATTATTTTTCCGTCATCACACTAATAGAAACCGGCACTTGCTAAACAAACTTGCCCCAATAACATAGACGGGGTAAAACTTTTTTTTTTATACCGCTTAGGTGGCAGACAAGCATACAGCCCACCTGATGGAAAGTGGTCACCGTGGCCTATGGACGCGTGCAAAACCAAGAGTCACACTCGCTCTGCCAATCCTGCAAGCATTGAGAGTTTCTGTGCCGTCAGTATAAAGACAAACCAGGTAGGTACCTAGTTTATGTTCTGAAGGCGGCGCAGTAATGTTCGTGACAATTCCAGTTGCTACCGTTCTAGCTCATGATAACCATACACTACTAGGAAGGCCGAGTGTATTTATGCTATCTTACTGACATCAAAACACAAATATGCATGTTACATACAGTTTCAAACTTCATAGATGATCGATGGTTTTTAAAATGGAGTTGTCAAATATTTTTACTAGGTTATGGTTTGCTTTAGTGTATCAAGAGTGTGACTGGTGTTGCACACGTCCATAGCAAAGTGATAAACATTTCTCTTTTCTCCCCTGTGAACTTTACATTAGGAACATGAAAATTATCTTCTTTACTTCCCAAAGCAGCCAGTGTTACAGTTTGCATCTTCAAAGAAATTATGACGAAAACTTTATTAAACACATTAAAAACTAATTATTTTTTCTGTTGAAGATTTGTGTCAATGTAGCCAACCAACCTACGGTATAATTTGATTGTGTGTATGTTTACATATGTATATACCACTGGCTTAACGAAGTTGTTTAACATTTGAACGTTGTGTACAAATATAATTGGATTTCAGGTTTAAAAGTGTACTTGAAGATGTTATATTGAATTATGTAATCTGTTATCTGTTTTTGTACCTAATAAAATAAAATAAAAACAAGGTTCCATCGCATAACAAGTCATATTGGAAATGAAACATGATTAAATTCAGAAAATATTTATTTTAATGGCGTATAAAATTAAATAACTAATAAGTAACTAAACTATTAAGTAACTAATTGAAATTTCAACGTAACATAAATTTCGAGTGGGTTGCATATAGGTACATATCATATCATATTAAGTATATCATATCAAATAACATCAGAAATGTTACAAAGCAAGCGGTGGCTGGTGGATGGTACATTGTAATACAAACTATATTTTTTCAGATAGGTTTTTTCTAATAATCTATTATTTAATAGAACACAATCTTTCGGTTATTTTATATTTTAGATCCACAGAAGAGAGAATATAATTTTTATTTCTTTTTATTGTTTACCCTGGAAAACATAGGTTATAATTGTAAGTAAAGCTTTCAATATTGATAAGAAAAGATAAGAAATGGATAGTAATCAAATCAATTTATTGGAACATACTCATTATATATGAGTATCTTATTTTAAGTGATTTAATTTACAACCTATCTAGGATCCACACATTTACTTTGTAATATAAAATATTGTCTAATTTTAGGAACGCAGAATTAGATTCTGGTGACGTTTATCTATAACATAGATTTGACATATTATTATTGTGATTTATACTTTAGACCAACGTTAAACTAGGGGTCACGTAGGTTTATCTTTAGACCAGAGATAGTCCATGGTTTAGTAATAAAACCCTTTTTGTAATAAAAAATTCTTTAGACCATGGTCTAAAGACGATTTAAACCTGGTTTTAGAGTTAGTCCGTGTTTTGTAATAAGACTGAAATGGTTTAAAATAAAAATTCTCAAGGTAAGTAATAAATTATAACGAAAAAAAATAATTAAATAAAGTTCACTTCAAATATAAAATATTTCGTAGACAGCCAATCGTAACCGGAGTCCTACTCCATAATCTAAGCCAGGGATTAGAGTAGTAACTATTTATTAATCTGTGGTAAGACTCCAATCATCATCCGCTTTCATCGATTTGGCAAAATGCCTTATTTCTTTAACATAAGACTAGTAATATATTAAGACAAGTAGCCAAAGGAGATACGGATGCAATTTTTCATAGTCAAAGTTTATTGTGAAGGTGCCACCGTATCTTCTATCCTTGTCGACTGTACATACATTATATTAGTATTATCAAAATTAAATATTTTTTTTTTATTATCTATGTCATACACGGCAGGTATTTAAACATAAGTTTAACAAATAAATTAAAGAGCCTAAGAACTTAAATTAAAAAAATAAGTTGAAAAAAGAATGTACTCGAATTCAAAACAGCAGAGAATAGGATATGACACTCACAGATTTTTTTTTCAGTTAAAGAAAGGATGAAACTATACAGGGTGTAAGCACCCTCTCTCTCTCTCCCGGGAAACGATCTTTTTAGCACGTCATTGCAGGCTCACAAATAACTATTTAATTAATGAACTACTGTATTGCTTTCGAGACTTTTTTCAGAGTTAGTGGACTCAACCACTTATCACAGCCACTGTACGACACGGTACAACTATAAAAGTATTATAATAATTTAACAAACTAATCTGTAGTATCAGAGGACTTGAATATATAGCCTTCTTTAGAACTCTTATTTACAAATACAGTCCTCACAGTTAAATATATAGGTATATAATAGTCGTTTAAAAAAATCGGAAAATTTTCCGAGTTTTTTTTTAAATACTACACCACTCGTCCTTCCTTACTTTACTAGAGGACTACTTAATATACAAAATTAAACAATCTTACTAAAACTATTGGCGTTAAAAGAATATTTACTGTACAGTGAGCAACAAAAGTATTCGGTAAGTAACAAAATTTCAAATAGTCCTTGTATAATTTAGAACTGAATTAAGTAAGTACTCTGTAAATGTTGAATGTTCTATCACTTTTGATGCAGAATGAATTAGTGGAACTCTTTTTTTTTAAATCTGATGTCTAATATCATTAGCACAAAACAAGCGCCCGACTGAACGCACACATGTATGGCAGTGTATGGCCTAACACTTGCAAATGCCGAACTTATACCTTATGTTCCTGCACTTTTAACTTATTTAACTATTTAACTTTATTTTTTATCCATTTATTGGTACGAGTGAAGATGTCTGGTTCCTGCGCTGGATCTTGCCAAAATTCCAAATTCATCTGCTTTATTTCCTCGCAAGACACCGTTGGGTTGCTGAAAAGTAAGAAGAGATTTATAATAAGCTTAGCATTGTTCTGTGTATGAGAAAGCAAATAGTAAACGCTACACTATAGGATAAATTGACAACTGTTTACATAAATTGAACCGTTTACATAAATTGGATAAATTGACATCATTTTTCAGCTACCTACCTTGAAACTGTTACTAATATAAAATTGAATGCTTGCCACATATATCTTGGATTTTGAGTACATTTTAGGTATTTGCAAGACATCTAAGAAACGTTTCTTAGATGTCTTGCAAAGACCTAAAATGTAAAGCACGGGGTGCTCCGATGCTGAACGTGTTCATATTCACCAAGCGTAGATTGTTTCTAAACAAACCACACGCCAGGTTCTCGTTTTTCTCTCGATTTAGGTCCAAAATACGTGTCTTGAGGTATACCAAACCTAGTAGTCCCCTAATCCCTTCCGCTAAGTTAAATTGCTTGTATTAGAGTTGGGTTCACGTCGATAGTGTAATATCCAGGCTTCGAACCTGGGACCTCTCGAGCGTAAGACTGATTCCTTAACAATTAAGCTACTGACACTTCAATTAAATGCATATGAAGCACGCGAAAAATATAACAGTATGATGATGCATCAAAATCCAAAGAAACACATACTTGTCAGAAGTAGGCTGGAACACATCCCTCTGAATACTGTTAATCCCAGCGTTATCACAAAGCAGCCTAGCGAGTGAAGCGCGCCTCAGTTCTACGAGCTGTCTCTTCGTAAAGCCACCGGTCTCATCCACGTGAGTATAGAAGTATCTGTCGCCACTCTTTGTACGCCACAGTTGTTCCTCTGTAAAACACGATACAAATTATATTAACCTACTTATTAAAATACAACGAATTAAAGTAATATATTTTTTTTTAGTTCTAACTAACTTTTATCGTTCCCTGTACATTATTTAATATTTATTTATACTATTAGTACATACATACATACAAATGTACATAAAATCACGCCTGTTTCCCGTAGGGGTAGGCAGAGATCACGAATCTCCATTTGCTACGATCCTGACATACATATGCTCGTCGGTTTAGGGTACTCCTGAAACTTCCGCGATTTGCTCCAGGTATGTGCGCCTAGGTCTTCCCTCTCCAACGGTGCCATCCACACACGCCCCATACACCTGTTTCAATCATTCTCTCAACATGACAAAACCATCTCATCATTCCTCTCTCAATTCTCATCACTACATCTTCTATTACTCCACATGGCTCTCCTATCACGCTATTTATCACGCTATTTCTCACTCTACTCTAGGACAAGCCACACATACTTCGCTACGCATGCATTTCTACTGCATTCACATACTGTGATGCTTTTTCTGCCACACCCAACTTTCGCTACCATACATAAGAGTCGGCACTAATACTCCTCCATGTACAGCCAGTCGCGCCTTTCGGACACTTTCCGGCTGCTCATAAAGTTGTGAAGTGCCTCATTCACTCTATTTCCAGCTATCACTCTCCTTTCAACATCTTCTTCATGCTTTCCATCTCTCGTAAACAATGTTCCCAAATATATGAACTCATTCACTTGTTCCACTTTTTCTCCATCTATACAAATCCTACACTCTGTCACACATTCATCTCTTTCAAAAACCATAACTTTTGTCTTACTAACATTCCCTTTCATTCCTTTCCTCTCAAAAGCTTCATTATTAAATTAAACCACATTCTTTATCTTTCAAATCTTACAAACAACTGTCCATGAATAAGTTAAACAGCCATGGTGACGCTACACATCCCTGTCTTTTACCCCTTTTGGATGCTAAACCATTCAGTGTATACCCATGTATCCTCACGCAAGCTCTGGAGTCCTCATAGAGACTTCAGAGCTCGAATAAGTTTGCTGCTCACCTCATACATAGACAGTACCGATCAAAGTTCATTCCTCACCACTTTGTCATAGGCCTTTTCCAAATCAACGAATACGCAATGGACCTTTTGACTCTTGGCCAAAGATTTCTCGGCTATGCTTCGCAATGAAAAGACCTGATCCGTACATCCCATTCCCTTTCTAAAACCCGCTTATGTATCACATATTTTCTCATTGCTTTCTTTCATAACTCTCTCAATCAACACTTTCGCATACAGTTTGCCGACGACGCTGAGTAGGCTAATGCCCTTGTAGTTTTTGCAGTCTTGTGAGCCCTTTCCTTTGTAAAGTGGAACTATAACGGCCTTACACCAATCATTTGGTACACGACCGTTAACCCAACATATGTTGAAAAGGCGGCACAACTAACTTACTACAAGGCCCTGTCCAGTCTTCAGCATCTCGACTGTCACCTTATCATATCCCGCTGCTTTACCAGCTTTCATACTTCTTAATGCATTCACAACTTCATTCATACTAATACCACTTTTATCAGTATCAACATGGTCATCCATCACCAAGGTTAGTGCATGTACACCATCCTCTCTTTCAAACAAGCTTTCAAAATAGTCCTGCCATCTTTTTAACACATATTCCATTCTGGTCTCTGATAGCGTTCAGCTCGGAGCTCTGCGAATACTATTAATATCGGTTAATTTATATTATTTATTGCAAAATTGTACAGAAAAATAATACACACTTATCAAGCAAGTGGCTGTCGGCCCAAGTAACGATCCAGGAATGGGTTTCTCAGCCATCATACCAATCAGCAAGTCGATGTCACCAGGCTGTTCGTAGAGCTGTGATAGTTTGTCTACTGTCTGTAAACAAGAACATATTATAATAATAATCATTTAATCTGAGACATCGGTCCATATGTGTTAGTAACAATGATCTTATAACTATGTTAGTAACAACAACATTTAAACACAATTTACAAAATTACCAAAGAAATCGAGGGTACGCGCTAGCATGTAAGCGCGTCCACCTTTGCAGGACAGGAAGGCCCCACCACTCGGACAATACCTTCAGGATGCTGTTGTTGCAACCTAGCAGTCGAGCAGACATTGACGCGCTCCGCTTTCTTATTATATTATGTGTGCGTAGAAATGTTAAGAAAACCGCAAAGTTCGCTTCGACCTTCACTTCAGGTATAATAAATTGAACAAGAAAGGTTAAGCCACGGTAGTCATTTCACCTGCTACATAACGAACGAGAGTAGAAGCAGTACCCTTACCTCTCTAAGTTGGGAGGTCAGAAGTCAGTCGCTTCCGGAAAAGCCGACATACCAATAACAACCATAAACGTACCCACGCTCTAACGTGGTGGACGAACTGGGGAAATTGCTATTTTTTAAATATATTTAGTCCGTCAATCGACTGTGCACCGCAGGATGGTAAAAACCTGATGTAAAGTCCAGCAGATACGAGTCGAAATTTCAGTTGCTATTGATCCCAATTGCCAATTGTAGTCCCTTACTTAACGGCCTCAATAGATACATTTTCACGCTCCGAGAATTCCAAGAAGAGGGAAACACGTGCGCGTGCTGAATATTCCAGCTCTTTATCGTGCGACAGAGGAAAGTCGCCTTAAACCGCTTGGCGTAAGACGGTATCACTTCCCCCGTATGTGGGTGACCATAATGATGATGAAAAGATTGTACACACCTCTTGAGGGATAGTATCAGCGAGTTCCATAAAACTGGTGCTTGGCAGATGGCCGCAGCTCGCCCTGTACTGAATGTATCCAGGCAGACCATGATCGCGACCACGCTGGATATCCACTGCCAGAACATCCAAGCCTCCCAACCAATTGTTTCGCAGCTGTGAATAACAATTAAAAAGAAATTAATTATTTCAATGAATAAGTTCAAATTCAATTTTATTTATTTCGTGAAGCATAGGCCACGGTAACCACTTCCCATCAGGTGGACCGTGTGCTTGTCTGCCACCTAAGTGGTATAAAAATAAATGAAATCATTGAAAATAGATAAAATTTATGTCAGCATAATTATGTCTATGGAAAAATTAAAATGTCAAAATATTAGGCATGTCAAGTATTAAACGTAAAGTTAAGAGGTAGTGATGAATTATTACAAATAATACGTTGCATTTTTGTGTTTTTGGGCCGCGTAGGTACCTGTTAGGTACCTGTGGGGCGCCCCTAAACAGCCGTTTAAAATTAATAATGATATAAGAAAATAAAATAACCAGACAAGCTCCTCTAGACTAGTGGCAGTACGTTTGTAGAACAAAATAGAATATAATGATCTATGTATGGGATGTACATACGTTGATGCCTGTCATAAACGTCAAAATACATGTCAATTCTATACATTGAACATTCTATTCTATAAAACAACGACCAACGAATTGCCACTTGTCAAGTGGGCAGGGCCCCGATTCTATTAAGTTTGTGTCATAACACAAACAAAATCACTGTCATGTCACTGACACTACAAAATATGCCATTAAATTTTAGATTTTATTGAAACATTCTTAAAGCCCTAAATTAAATGAACAATAATTCATTAATTCATCTTAGAGTTCATTGCATGTTTCAGTCACTCTACAAGAAGCCGTTTAATTTTAGAATTTAAAAACATGCCGGTAAATTCTAAAATATGTAAATGACATTTTTGAAGTGTCTGTGACATGAATTATTAGCGCATGAAAAATTTGCGAAATCGAGGCTCTGGTCTACAGTACCTGGTGTGCATAAAAGTAGAGAAAGCTATAAGCATACTTATAAGTCAAAAAGTGTACATAAGTGTAATTGAAAAAAAAACGACGGGTTGCACTCCGGGAGTGCCGGTAGAAGTGAAAACTTGAATATTAACGTTGTGCATTTTTGATATTACGGCACGCTGTAACATTAACACGCGCAAGCCATGCGCCGCCTGTCCTCTCTCCATCCGTCTTACGAATTTTCGATCAGGTCACGTGCCCTGACGCGAGTTTAGAAATTTTTACCCATTCCAAAAAAAGTACACAGCGCCGCTAAAGAAGTTTTCACTTCAAAAATATTGTCTCTTTCTACCCTTAATGAGAAAAGAATATGACCACGGAACAGAAAACAACACATAATAATCTAAACATAGCTACCTACTATTATGTTCATGCGCAATATTTGTTTTATTAAAGGGTCAATGTTAACGGTCACAGTCGAGCCCTCTAACAAGAATCATCAATTAGACTCAATAACAAAAACATGTAGCTTCCAACAATTGAGTATCTAACTACCTATTCGTATTGGCGACAACATAATAATTCAGCTTCCATGTAACCGTAAAATAAGCTCTATGGCTATACGTTGATGAACAATAAATTAATTGTTTTAGTTTTATTATAAACTAGCCAACCCGCCCCAGGTTCGCCTGTGGCATATTTAGAAACCTTATTCCCCAGGTTCCCCTGTGGCATATTTAGAAACCTTATTCCACAGGTTCACCCGTGGCATATTTAGAAACCTCATTCCCCAGGTTCGCCCGTGGCATATTTAGAAACCTTATTCCACAGGTTCACCCGTGGCATATTTAGAAACCTCATTCCCCAGGTTCGCCCGTAGCATATTTAGAAACCTTATTCCACAGGTTCGCCTGTGGCATATTTAGAAACCTTATTCCCCAGGTTCGCCCGAGGCATATTTAGAAACCTTATTCCACAGGTTCGCCTGTGGCATATTTAGAAACCTCATTCCCCAGGTTCGCCCGTAGCATATTTAGAAACCTTATTCCACAGGTTCGCCTGTGGCATATTTAGAAACCTTATTCCCCAGGTTCGCCCGTGGCATATTTAGAAACGTTATTCCCCAGGTTTGCCCGTGGCATATTTAGAAACCTTATTCCCCAGGTTCGCCCGTGGCATATTTAGTAACCTTATTCCTTAGGTTCGCCTGTGGCATATTTAGAAACCTTATTCCCCAGGTTCGCCCGTGGCATAGTTAGAAACGTTATTCCCCAGGTTTGCCCGTGGCATATTTAGAAACCTTATTCCCCAGGTTCACCCGTGGCTTATTTAGAAACCGCATTTCAACCCGTATTTTTTTAGTTAACTTTCGTCGACAAACGAACTATTCAATAGATACCAAAAGAATTAAGAATTCGCACCAATTCCTGAGATTAGCGCGTTCAAACAAACAATCAAATACTTCAGCTTTATAATATACTATAATAGATAGGTATAGATTTACTCATACTAGCTGACCCTCCCTATCTTCGTCTGTGGTATATTTTGAAACCTCATATCATTCCTTTGAGAAAGTAATTCTTTGAGAAATTATTCAAATTAATGTATGGAAATCTGTCAGATTTGTTTCGCTCTCTTAAATAGTAGCGTGATGATATATAGTTTAAAACCTTTGTAAAACGGACTATTCAATACAAATAGATTTTTTCAATTCGAACTAGTAGTTCCTGAGATTTGCGCGTTCAAACAAACAAACAATTAATGCAATTAATATTAGTGTAGATATAGTTCTAATTTATTTATACTCATAAACAGTTATACACAAACTGATTTACAGGATTACAATTATTATTATCACGAGAAACAACGCAGTCAGGTGTATAGGTGGTAGTTAGATCAGACAAAATCTCTGGCTTGAGCATGGTCCATGCCCCTCCTAAAATACTGTAAATTACGGCATATTATTGAATGTACTAGGCACGCTACTTTTTTGGACTTTACTTGGGTTAAATCATAGAGTTATATGTCTATGGGTTAAATATTAACTTAAGTTATTTTTAGAAAGTTTTCTTTTCATTTATTTTTAACTATCTTGACTCAAGGCTAGTGTAAATACGTCCATATTTAGTATTAAGAAAATATCTACTAATTGTAAATTGACGTCTCGAAAATGCGGCAGTGGAGTTTATTGCGCCATTTCTTCTCCACTAGCGGTGATAAACTTAGTTTTAAACATAATTTGACCTAATAACGTTACACTATTTGGAGAAATAAAGAATTTGAATGTGATCCTGATCTTCGAAACTGAACTCTTAAACCTCACAGTATCAATTGTCTGTCTGTCTTTTTATTTATGTGATTGATATTATTGACAACATAATATAGAGTAGGTAGTTACGTAGTTAATTACGTACAAATTACTATGTTAACGAATGTATAATTTTACAACATTTCAAGGCGAATATTTACAGATTTCGAGATATGTAAACAATAATATTATGATGTTTGGTTCACTGATAATTGTAAGTACACGTGGATTCACTGTAAACATTTACGTACGAAATCAAATAAGTATTATTACTCCTATAATGGCAATTGATGTATGTCTTCAAGATACAGTACCTATTTACTTCAGTTAGCACAACTAAATATTTACTTCTTGATAAAATTTCCCCATGCCTCTAAGTGCTAAAAGTTATATTTTGATAGGTGCAAGCTTCAATCAAAACTTTGTTTGAAAAGTGCATGCACCTGAAACAATGGTAGATAGGTTTTTTATACAACTTAGATGGCAGACAAGCACACGGACCACCTGATGGAAAGTGGTTACCGAGACCTTTGAACGTGTGCCAGGAGAGTCACACCCGTGTTGCCGACCCCATAAAGAACAGACAGTTTCTGTGCCGAAGATACAATCAGGACAAGCCTTTGGTCTTCCCACTGACAGCACAAAATATCTCCAGTGAGCTCTGGCTACCCTACTCACCGCCGAGAACACAACGCGAGGTTTTTATAGCCGTGATATTGTAGGGAGGAGGTTCTTCCCCAGTCGTAATACCGTCATGTCGTATCTATGCATATATCAGTGCATTTTTTTTTTATACCACTACGGTGGCAGATAAGCACACGGCCCACCTGATGGAAAGTGGTTACCGTGGCCTGTGGACGTGTGCAACTTACACCAGGGGTGTTACACTCGCGCTGCCGACCATGAAGAAACCTTCTGATGCCCCTCTTGAAGAACCCCATATTGTAGGTGCTTGGTAAAACCGCAACAGGGAGGTCATTCCACATCTTAAGTGTGCGTGGGATGAAGTTTCTTTCATACCGCACAGTGCGCACCGTCTCAGTTCGCAATGTGTGAGGATGAATTCCCTGCATATGGCGAGAGTTGCGATGATAGATTGTAGCTGTGGGCATCATGTCAAACAATTAGTCTGAGCACAAACCATTGTATAGGCGGTAGTCCTTCCTAAGGTTAGGTTCCACACTACCTGTGTGATATGCACATTTGCACAATCAAATGATTTAGATCAGGCTGAGAACAGCAATACAAAAATATATAACTTACATCATCATCATAATTCAGATCCATTCCCTGACTCTTCTGGTTCACCATTCCTCTCAACGTCTTTTCCAATCCGCCCGTCTGTGATACAAGTGTCGGTTTGTAGTAATGATTTTTAAGACGATGTGACGTGACAGTGTTGTCTTCATCCATTAACTCTATATCTTGGTCTAGAAGGCTGTTGATGAAGTGAAAAGCGGCTGTCGCAACAGAATTCGTGATAGTTGGGTCAACATCGGGATTGAAACCAGTGTCATAGCTGTCATACAGTTCTTTCAATGGTTTACCTGAAGATAAATAGGCAGTTATTGAATATTACGTAGTAGAAATATGTTTGTGATTTTTTTCATGTGATGATAACCCCAACACTTCGCCGCGAATAGCAGCGAAATATTAGGATCTAACCGAATTAAACCCTGTCGGTGTACTATATAAGTACAAGAGCCTAATACCAAGTACGAAGGATAGGAGAAAGCATATATATACTCTTAGAAGGTCTAGGAATATTAACCACCAGAGTCGTACAACAAGGACTGTCAATATGGAGGTTGGGACAGCACTCCTCTGCTTAAAAGAATGTGCGTGGAACACGTCAAGGCTTTTGCCAGTATGATGATGGGTTGAACCACTTCTAGCAACACAGAATTGCACTTGCCAGTATTTCTGTCATTTTTAACACTCAGAATTGTCATTTACTGGGGCGGGAGAGCAAACGACCACAGCGAGTTGTATTGTATTGAATTGGTTGTTTTGTATTTTTATTAGCATTGGATAATTTAAAACATTTTCTTTGGCCCTGTATTAATTAAAGATAGGTACTTAAAAAGCCACAATATATTCTTGCATGCCAACAATGTAGGCTGAAGAGGACTTTTGAATATAAATACCATTACAATACCTTTGGTCAGTAATAAATGATTTTGATTTGATTTGATTCGAAATTCTCGTAGTGTTTGATGCCCGCTACTTCCAAATGCCGTATAATTGGTACCGTTAGATATACCAGGAAAAATAATATTTGTCTTGAAATTAGAGAATAAGTAAAATCCGTACCAGTTAAAGCAGGCAGCCAGAACTTATACGTAATATGTTGCATTTCAGCCACGACGATTCTTCTGGCTTCGTGATACAGCTTATCAAAATTCCATTCGGGGTTCAAAATAGCTAAGATGCGAGCTATACGATTATGTTCCCGAACCAACAAAGTGTAGATGCTGGTCAGCCATGGATGCGAATTAGCACGAGAGTCTCCTGTTCAGAGAAGAGAGAATGAATAATTGATGAATAAATAAATAAATAAAACCCTTAATTGATTTTAGTTGGTTCGAGTCCAACATAGCCACCACCGCTGGAGCTTTTCGCACGAAGAATTTCTTAACTATTAATGAAGTCCCTGCCAGACTTACCTCCATTGAAGCAGGTACTGGAATTACTGTCGACGAGGCACTTGTCTGTTGAGTTCATCGCCAAAGGCATGTACTCCTTGTATTCAATACTCGAAGTCTTCAGTAGACCATCAGTCTGGTCTCGCAAAGCCGCTGCGTCTCGACTATTCGTACCGTATATGTTCGACCCATCGAGAAAATGTGTCGCTTGGTTCATCTGATGGAAAATAATTGGTTACTCATATAATAAGTGGCTATGGTATACCTACACTATATTGATGCTCTATAACCTATATCCATAAAATCAATTGACGATTGCTTTTACCCGCATATAACCTGCACTTTATTACTTTGTGAGTGGAGCGGGAGCCCCATTAAAATTTCGGTGCCCAAGCCAACCACACCTATTGATTATTGGTTAAACCTGACTTTTCCAGGTGCGACTGTCGTCTGACCTATACCAACGCTCAGGAAGACCTGCGCCAGGGATTCGTTCGTTGTTTAGCAGGTGCAGTGAGTAGCAGGTGACTAGGGTCAAAAGTGTTTAAAGGGCCCTATGATCTGAGCCTCAAGTGTTATGGTAATCACGCGGAGGCTAAAGTACGATGTCCTTCGCCTCAGCATGGGCGGGATAGACATTGGACTGTCCAAGGAGATCAAAATCCTGGGGCTCACCATCGACCACAAGCTCACATTCAACACACACGTCACAAATGTATGCAGGAAGGCGATCGGCATCTACCACAAGTTGGAGCGGATGGCCCGGATCAGTTGGGGATTGCATCCCGAGGTGATCCGGACCATTTACAACGCCGCTGTGGAACCGACGGTGCTGTATGCCGCCAGTAGCTGGTGTCCTGCGGTGGACAAGCTTGGTGTACGGAAGCAGCTAAATGTGGTGCAGCGCGGATTCGCTCAGAAGCTCTGCAAGGGCTACCGCACGATCTCCCTACACTCGGGGTTGATCCTGGCTGGGATGCTCCCTCTGGACCTCAGAGTTCACGAGGTGGCCTCGTTATACGAGGCCAAGAGAGGGGTACCCCAGTCATGGTTGAGAGACCGGGAGGTCGAGCGGATGGCCCCAGCTATCGAGGCTCCTCACCCCGCGGAGCATATGAACCTGGAGTTCGTAAGTCTGGTAGACGATGAACATTTCCGACGCGTACAACAAAGTACGCAGGTACAAATCATTACGGATGGGAGCAAGATTGAGGGCCGCGTCGGCGCCGCGTTATCCATTTGGGATAACGGGGCCGAAACCAAGGCTCTCAAACTTGCTCTCTCCCCGTACTGCACCGTCTACCAAGCAGAGCTCCTGGCCATATGCAAAGCGGCCAGTGAGGCCCTCAAGCGAGACGCGGCCACATTCGGCGTTTTCAGCGACAGCAGAGCCGCACTCATGACGGTCACCAACCGTCACGCCCTCCACCCACTGGCCATTGAGGCCAGGGCTGCCATCAAGCGGGGATTGACCCAGGGCAAGGAAATATCCTTGTTCTGGGTCAAGGCCCACGCAGGGTTGGAGGGCAACGAGCGAGCAGACCAGCTCGCCAAAGAGGCGGCTCTGCGGTCGAAAATCGCGCCGCATTACAGTCTGTGCCCCGTCTCGTTCGTGAAGCGGGGTCTGCGTCAGACCTCGCTCCACGAATGGAACGAACGGTACAGACTGGGCCCTACAGCTTCCGGCACCAAGCTCTTCTTCCCTTGCGCGCTGGAGGCATACAGGATCGTTCGGCAGATGCGGATCGCCGGCACCACGACCCAGCTCCTTACGGGGCATGGTGGGTTCTCCGAATATTTGACTCGCTTCAAATGTAAGGGGGACCCATCATGTGCCTGTGAGCCGGGCGTCGACGAGACGGTCGTCCACCTCCTCGTGGACTGTCCTATCCACGCAAGGGCACGGTACGAAGTGGAGACGAAGATGCAATTGAAGATGTGCATAAATAACTTGCCCATATTATTGACAAAGCAGTACCGGGACTATTTTTTGGAATACTGGGCTAAAATAATAAAAATTGTCAACAAACGAAATAGCACATAAGTATGTAATGCAGGCATTTCTATGGAAATGCCTGACATTGCATAAATGATTTTTGTAGACTACTAGAATGTAAACGGGAAAATGTTAAAAATTTTGTAAAAATGTAAGTCCTAATAAATAAATAGCTAAATTATCCCACATCCCCGCTCCTAAATCCCACAGTATGAAAGGTATAGTGTGAAAGTGCGAGAAGTATACATGCGAGAACTGGTATGACAAAGAGGCTCAGAATGAATGCGTGATCTAATTTAATTAAAATATATATGAACCCTGAGAGGGTTGCACATATAGGTTCGCCTAGCAAACCGACACGAGCAGAATAGGCTTCGACGGAGTCGAAGGCGCTAGTAAAAAAAAAAAAAAAAATAGCCTCAAGTGTTAGTTGTTAACTTACTGCAGAATAACTTTCAGCACGTACTGTAGTATTCTACAATTCCTATATCATAGGCAGGGAATTCGTCCTCACACATTGCGACCTGAGACTGTGCGCACTGTGCTGTATGAAAGAAACTTCATCCCACGCACACTCAAGCTGTGGAATGACCTCCCTGCTGCGGTTTTCCCAAGCACCTACAATATGGGGTTCTTCAAGAGGGGCATCAGAAAGTTTCTTTATGGCAGACAGCGCGAGTAACACTCCTGATTTAAAAAAAATATCATGAAATGTTGTTCCGATTTTTCCATTACAATAAGATAAATGCTATCAGTCACGTACCTATAACATGTATCTATAACAATTGCAAAATAGTGTAGGAAAAATGTTATAACGTATAATGCCGACATAATACCTACTACGTTTTCAATAATCTAGTTCATTGTAAACAGACATGTCAAAGTCCTACATACGCTATCATGTTGTTTGAATGATAATGAGTAAACACTTCTTACAATGCATATTTCTAGAAACGATAATCGTAAACGATTGCAGGAAACGCGAATAATGCTGTAATTTGAATAACCGCCGCGCCGCGTGGTTTCCAGCAGAGTAGAATTAGGTCACCCCATCTCTTCCCATGCGGTGTCGTACAAGGCGACTAAGGGATAGGGCTGTTTAAAATCAGACAGATATATACAGCCCAGACTCAGGCTCAGATGCATGGCTCGAGTCGACAATAGTGCCCGAAATACGGCAAAGGCTCACTCCCTATTTTTACGTGGGACCGAATACAAAGTTTGATGAAATGTGGATATTAATTCTCCTCTGCGTAACCCTCTGGGGATAAACGCGTGATTATATGTATGTAAAGCCTGCGTCAGACGATTGACCCGGTTATATGAAACGAGTGATATCGAAAAAAGATCCTTTATTTGTGATCCAAATCCATGCATAAATTTCATTAAAAGCGCTGCAGTTCTAATTACAAAACAAACACACCGCTAAAATGAAGTATGTTAAGAAACATAAAACTGTTTAAATAGTAACATTTTCTTACATGTGTATTTTACATATTACGTTTGAATCATAGCTCTCAGTCATATTGACATGATACCTAAGCGTGATCACCATGCACCGTGCACATTGAGTAATGAGAAACGTCATCATGGAAAAACTAGATTTCAAATTCTGAACACATTATTTAAACAATGTGTTCAGATAAATACCTACAAAGAATTCAAATACATATTTAGAAAAATTCTATAGTATTTCAACGTCTCATGCTTTATTAATGATATATTATTTTTGATTTCAAAACTTTATTGATCATATTTCAAAGTTTGCACTTTTGGCGTGTCCCCCTCCTCAAGCTAGAGTCTCTCAATCAGTAGATGTACTTCCAGCTCGCATGTGAGGTTGACTTAGGCATCGAGCATTTCAATGGGACCCTATACACCCCTTCATCTTTAAAACATACTATCTTTTAAAAAAAACAGTGAACTAACCTGTTCTGCAGCTCCGAAAGTGCAGTCTCCTCGATATGTTGTAACAGATCGAGTGTATTCCATGCAGTTGACGTCTTTGTAGAAGGGATCATCGTGCGGTACCGTGATGGGCATACAGCTGGGATGAACATAACGTGGAGTCAGAGAGAATCCGTCGTTACCGCAGCATCGAATCAGTTGGTTGGTGTGAACTGTCAAAGAAAAGTTCATTTAGAATTAGATTTGGATATTTATAGATTTTAAATTATTTATAAAAGTAGCTAATGCTATAATTACCAGTTAAAATTCCATAAAAACCGACAGACATTTTTTTTAATTCATTTATGTAAATTTTCCTAAATATATTCAAAAAGCTGTTATTGTATTCATAAGACACTTCATCAACGATCATTTGCGTTATATTCGTTCCTTCATAGATTATAATAATTCATTGTAGGCACTATAACTTAAATAACGTTTATATGCATACAGGTGCACAGAGGTGCATTAACAAGCCCCCATTTCGCCAACTTACTTTTATGATTTTCGTTCCAACGTTAGGAGATTTCAGATAAAATTTAAAAAAAAACATTTTTTTCGTTACTTCATGAGACGAATACTACAAAATGTAGATAACAATAGAATCACCAATACAACTAATCAATAGAATGAACAATAGAAATAAACACTTACTTGTCTTGCGGACAGGAGTATGCACCAAATCGTGGTAGATAAATTGACCCCATACTGCCAAAGCTATGGTTTTGTTATGATTGATCTCATCAAGGTTGTTTGTTAGTTTTGTGCTAACAGCACGGGCTGAAGGCAAAGCCTTGAAGCTCAGTGCACGGCGTGGCTAAAAGCAATACAACATAGTGATAAATATTGCAGGTCATTGACAATATCGCTAGTAACAACAACAAATACTTACGTATTGTATAAACAGCTATGTAAATTATTATAATCGTGGTTATATTTTTGAACAAATACAAGTAGATAAGTATAAAAACCAATACGACGTCTAAAAATACTAATGAATACCTACATTAAAAGATACGTTATGAACAATAACGTCATTTATGTCAATGAACTACACTAACCTGTTCGATACCATCAGCATATCTTGGATGCAGCATACGTTTATAGCCGGTAAGTGCCTGACCCCACGAGGAATGGACGGGATTGTTACAAGAACCGTCAAAAGTTCGATATTTAGCAGATAATTTATTTATAGGACATACGAATCGCTCCAAAGTCGCACATTCCCCTCCGAACTCGCTATCCCTCAAAGACGAAGTGCTAATTAAACTCGCGCATTCATCATTCGGTACACCAAATCTACAAAAATATTAAAAGTTAGTATAAGAGTAATTGTAACTTCGATAGAAATATCTCATATTTGGTGAAGAATTTACAAACCGTCTGCATCTGAAGTAAACTAAATGTTGAGATGCCTTTGTAATAATCATTGACGACTTCTCATAAAGCATAGCATCCGTTGAAACAGATCCGTCGATTACTAGCCCGTGTGATGCGGAACCAATTTTGGGTGAAATCTCAGCTGATTGTAAATTTATTTCTAATCTTTTTAGCATAGATACTTCTAATTTGCTAAGTTCTACGGACCGATTCACATCCACGGCCGTCATTGTCGGTAATTTTTTTAGTGCTTCAGCACTTGGAAACGGAAAATCGTACATAGGCGGAGGGTGAATAATATCTGTAACATAAGATTACGAACCTTAACATGCAAAAACAATGTTACATTGTATTACATAAGTTAGGATTTTACATACCTATATTTACGATGAGATTTAGAGGATAACCTACATGATTTCCTAAACTAACTCCTGCCCAGAGCAGCACACCAAGTAATACCACCTTCACCATTTCTTCCAATATCCTGCAACAACGGATATATGTAAACACGTGACACTTTTTACACTAGAAAATAAGTTGTAGAAAATAAGAGTATTGACAAGAAACTAACCGATTACGAATTATAATTAAGTGTAACATCCCCAGACCCTACATCCGAGACGATTCTGGTCAAACTGAACGAGTTAATAACAGTTTTATGACGTCCATTAACGAGACCTCTGATAAGGCCTGACCTTTAACTCAACTCCAAGAGTGACATCAATAGCAATATCAAATAAAATCTATATGATATTAAAGAGTAAATGATTTGCTAAGTAGGTAGGTATATGTTTAATGTGGGTAGTTTAAAATTTTAAGTGGGCTTCAAGTGTTATAAGAAGACATAAACCAAGCACAAGAGCTTTTTGTCATGTAATTCGTTTAATGGCCATTCTCATTATAGATCTCTAGGGCTTCTTCGAAATGAAAATATTAAGTACCTAATACAGATTTTGTATTTCTTCAAGCTCTTTCTGAGCCAATATCTCAGAAGCGGGATCTTATTGATGCAGCTATTTAGCTATGTTGTTGCCCTAGACTAGATATTTATTTTTATTGTTTTTTTGACGTGTAGTACAAGAGATTAGCGCGTTCAAAGTTAAAAAAAGATAGTTCAGTTCTGTTATTGGCGTTGATCAAGACGAACAGAACTTACTTCAACCATGGACATTCACCGCAAAAACCATACTATTCACCTAGGTATGTACCTATTCGTTTTATACCTCTACTCTTGCTCCTTTGTACGTAAGACAAATAACATAATTTTGCATTGTAGCTACAATTGCAGTGCAATTATTATTCTTTACTAGTTTACCGTGTCGATTACTCAAGGGCACATTTATTCTATTGGTCATTGAACTCTATAGCATCAAAGAAGGCTTCTCACTTGGCTTATTTGACCGATGAATAAGGAAAATGAACGCAGTAGGAAACTACATCAGTGAATTTTATTGAATCATGGAAACTCAGATTAGTTAAACGACTTTTCATTGGTGAAATTAAATTATTTGAAGTAAACAAGATATCAATCAACTATAACTATTGTAATTTATTAAGTAGGTGAATGATGGATCCTTTAATAATCATTAAAATATTATTGTGTAAACATATATGTGTCTGTATGGCGTAGCGATGCTAGGTACGTATGCGTTAGGTTAGACTGTGAAATCTGAGATCGCGGGTTTGATTCCCGCTAATTTTTGAGCAGTTCCCGGTGGTTCTATGTGTAATATGTATTTAATTACTACATACTTATTTTACAGCACTCGCTGTGCCCCAACACCTGCACAATTGAGGACCTATACAAGACGACTGAGGTGACTGTCAAGTCGCCAAATTTAGGCTCAACTCGTTTAGTTGAACTTAATACCTACCTATTGCCATTGCCTCGAAAGAGAAAATTATTAACTCTCATAGTTCTGACAAATAGAAAACTCATGAATAGAATGTGTTAACGTAGTTCAGCTCGCCTTGATTTCGGTTTCAATCATTAGTGAATTCGACTTTAGTCGTGTCGTAATTATCAATTAAGTAGTATGATAATCTTAATGACTTAATTACCATTTTTTAAGTTTGGGTATGTAAATGTATAAGTTAAGATGGTCTTGAAATATTATGTAGCTGACAGACTGCACTCAATACTAGAACAGGTAATTTTTGAATGAAATTTTGAAGCTATGTATGTGTATATATGCTAATTATTCAAATAAATTAATATAGAATCAGTGCGTTCCCCCTGTAAGGGAAAGATCGCGAGAACCGATTACATTTTTACTAGAGATGCGCCGAGTAACACTTTTGCCGAGTAACGAGTACCGAGTTTTACTCGGTTCAATTTTTTTTCAACCGAGTACTCGGCCGAGTAACTCGGTCAATCAAATTATCAATTTGAGCGCGTAAACACGTACAAACAGCTGTGCAATTCTCTAAGCACACAGCGTCATCCTTCAAAGAGATCGTCATTGGTCGATCTCCAGTGACGGCACCCAATCCGACCAATGACAAGCTCTATCTAGGCTGTCGCAGTGCTGTGCTCGACGCTGTGTGATTACGTATACTCGGCATTCCAACCGAGTTATTCGGGCCGAGTACGAGTATCTAAAACCCGCCGAGTACGCCGAGTACCGAGTATCAACGGAGTACTCGGCCCATCTGTAATTTTTTCTATCTTAATCGATTTAAATGCGTAATTTTTTCTTGTCTGTTTGAAATGAACTGAATGCCTAGTAGATGTGTCCTCTAACCCTTCCAGCTAGGAATTACTTGTGTTGGTAGAAGGTTCGTCAGTATAACTTAACTGTCCAAACCAGTCAAATCAAAGCCAAACAAAAAGCAGGAGAAGGAATACTCGTACCTTCTCCTACACTTCTACCTACAGTTTTTATAGGTGCGACTGTCCCCGAACCTCCTAACTCCAAATGAGGGACGACTGCGCCAGAGCCTTATCTGTCCATCAGCAACGAGTAGTTGAGTTTAACTTGGGCTCAGGAGATTTTGCTCGGGCCTCAGAAACACTCCTAACTCAATATTATACTAAAATGTGATAGATGTTTGGGTATTCCGTGTTTGTCATTGAATCACGCTCGCTCTAACGATGGAACGTATCCAGCTGAAATTTGATATAGGTATAGATTACAGTCTGAAATAGCACACAGGCTACTCACTAGGCTATCAAAATTTCACGCGGGAGAAGCCACAACCTACAGCTACATATAAACAAAAGTAGAATAATAATGCTTCTCTCATAACTAGTTACCAAACCGCGAAATATAATTCATTTTTTGTAACTGGTTACGAAATTTCAGTTACGAATATGGATGAAGGGAAATGATACTATATCCATTAATAGATAAATATTATCATGTTTATGGTTGTTGTTTTGAATACAGAACTATTTCCCGAACCACCCGGGAAACGATAAGTGACAGTTCTAGACATTCAAAATAGGAAGTACCTATTCATTTTAAACATAACTTCACTTGTTACCTATTAGTACTTAAATAGGTACTACAAATATACGTGACATCCGTGGTAGATACATAACTAGTAAAATTAGTGCTCGTTAGTATTGATCGTGCAGGTAAAAGCTGGAACGTCACAAAAGTACTCCAACTTACATGGAATGTTCACTGCACCCTTCGCATTCTGATCTCCTTCTAGAACATTTCACTTTGGCATCAGCCTTCAACATGGACTTTCCTTCAAAGATCCGTTCAAACAACATAATATAAACAAAAGTATTTGTGTTTTCCGACAATTGTCTCTTTTATGTCGAATATTGGATTTATTTAACACGATAGTGGAAGACACTTGCTCGTAGAAAAGAGTTTCCATTAGATTGGCTAAGGAGCCAATATCACGTCTACTGCCAGAGTAGTACTGGCAAAACAAAACATTGAATGTAGCATATTATGCATACAACTCCCCCTCCTTTTGGCCTCCATCAACACGCATTGAAACTTTTCCCACAGAGTAGAATATAGGAGTAGAAAATATACAGTTATCCAAAGTCGAATACCGTGATTTTTAGGTTTTGTACAGGATTTATGTTTAATTTTATACTAATGATATGTTAACAATAGTTTTAATTTTAAGTAGTAACCCAATAATCCTTACTTTTCATTATACATACGCTGAAAAATTACTGTGTTTACTGATTAAAATAGACTGTGGCAATATTGTCTTTATTAGTGAGCTCATCTACACTATTCATTAAACCCTCAGCTCTTTTAACAGACAATGCTCTACCAGTAGGTTTTAGATCAGGGTACCTTTAAAAAAATGATTTTTCTATACCCACATACCTACCTACACGTCCTCTCGCCCCTATATCCTCATTTAGGTGCTTTAAATTATTTCCTTAAAATTATTCTCAATTAATGAATTTTAACTGTAAATCGTATATTAAATATTTACAAATTTTTTTAAGATTTGATAGAAATTTTTTAAAGTATATTCGCAGAAATTTCCAGAAATATTAGCATACCTTACTCTCGAGTCAGGCGAAGCCGGTCATCCTATATGTTAACCTTTTAAATATTGAACTGATTGCAACAGCTCGTATTTATTTGAAAAATGAGATGAGAGTCTGTATTTAACGTAAAGAGTAGTTTAATTTATCAATACCGTAATATTTTTTTAATTTTGTCTGTCTTTCTGTCTGTCCGTATCGGGTAATTTCCGAAACGGCTGAGCCGATTTGGTCTTACTGTAAATAGCTGATGTTATAAGTCGTTACTTCAACTAGGTACTCTTATTTTAGACGAAGTCGTGGGCACTGCTAGTCATTCTTATTTTCGGAGACGCACAGCAATAAAGTGCCTCGTGCACGTGGAGTGCGCATGCTCCGAGCGTGGTTGTAACCTCCCCTCCTCCGTGCCCTCTGCCTCACCGATGTTTACATTTACATTCTATTTGCGGCTTTGCAAGGCATTAGTTGTCCACGAATTGAAAGCGTGTACTAAAGCCGGCTGTTGTTTATGAGCATGCATAATAATCACAGAATGTAAATTGTGTATGACAGGACAGTGAGGTAAATCAAAGCACTGACGCAGTTAAGTATCAGGTATCCATCGTTACCTACAAGTACTTATTAAACTATTCTGTACAGCCCCTCTGGACAAATGACAATTCGTTGGCCGGCGTCAAAGAGGATATAAGCCGTATGTATGGGATATTTATCCCACACACAATAGGGATGATGTCAAGGTCGTCCGATTCATCAGTGTAAACGACAAAGCAGGACAAGCTTTTGGTCTTCCGTTCCCACTGATAGAACAAAAACTCTCCAATGAGCTCTGGCTACTCTACTCACCGCCAGGTACACGTCATGAGGTTATTATGGCCGCGGTATTCTGTAGATGTATTATTAAAAACTGTTCATTTTTCGAGAGAAAAAAGAAGTCACTAAACTAAAATCTTTAAATTATGTAACAAGGATCTACATCAATGCAATAAGTATAATAAATGCCTCCGACGACGGCGACATAGTAAAAAAATAATTCCTTTTTTATTATGAGGACAAGTTATTATTATCGTTATATTTATATCGTGTTTGTATTTCGTGTAGTAGTGAATCGATATCAAGTATCAGAGAATCGCATAATGTTAAATCGACACTGTATAATCGATTTATGGCCCATCTCTTTCTGAATAGGGTACCTACGTTCGGGAAGTTAGCTTGGAATAAATGAATACTATACCACCAATATGATTGGACAATAAGTATAACTTTACAGTTACTTGACACTCCTGACAGATCGACAGTTCGACCAAGTTCGACATTCGACTAACGTAGCGTAGGAATTAGTGTCCATATCCAAATATCCAATATCGTTAGCAATCGGAACCATTAATATCTTTCAGTGAATAAATATTGCTATTGTGTCGTGATAAACTACAACAATATTTGAAAGACCATGGCGTCTCATTTAAGTACAAAGGATCGCCTTCTAGCTTTAATAGACGATATTGAATTAATAGCAAAGTGAGTTGTGAACTTGTGACTCGAAGAGTTTAAGATAAACAAAATGTATCACCTATTTAAATTATTCTTTTCGTATTACAGAGAAATGATTGAAGTATCGATAGCACCAAAACCTCAGAAGCTTTCTGCTGCAGACCACGCACAGCTAACAGATCTGTTGCTTTCCAAGGATTCGGAACTTAAAAAGACTTTAGAGTTGGCTGATGAACAAGCAAAGATACAACAGAAGATGAATGAATTGAAAGCTGAAGTGGAAAACAAGGTAAGACTTTTAGTCTATCTATCTGTCTATTAACTTTCAACAAACCATTAACAACTTTGATTTGATATTACAGGATCAGGATATTTTCCTTTTGCAAAGACAACTCAAAGATGCCGAGCAAATCCTTGCAACTTCTCTATACCAAGCTAGGCAAAAGCTTGCCTCAATTGTTAAATCTAGGAAGAAACCAGTGTCATCTGAAGAACTAATTAAGTTTGCACATAGGTCAGTATATTTGGTGAATTTTATTGTTACTGTTTAGGCTTGCTTTAAATATGTTTACTAGGTACTAGAGTTAATAATTATCTAAAATGTTATTTGTTCAAAGTTTATCAATAGTCTTGAATTAAGTATCTTTTTAGTACCTATGTTTTATTTGAATATTCAGTTTACTAATATTTTTCTGTTTAGATACTCATTTTAAAAGACTTAAGACCGAATTTATGCCGCTAGTTAGCCTAGTTTATTTGTTTAAAACATGTTTTCATAAAAATGGAGTTATAAGAAGTATACTTAACGCTTTAATAATTTAGTGGCTACACATCAAGACTCATAAAGATTATTACTATTGCTTGCTCTAATAAAACACACAGCTTGACTGTTTGAACAAAAATATGTATACTCACAAATGCACAAAATTTAAGCTGTCTTATGTACAACATAATATAAATAAACCTAAGTTCTGTTTTTAAAATAAATAAATTATACTACTCACTGTTACTGTATTCATAAAATGTAAATTATGTATGTTTAGAATCAGTGCCTCAAATGCTGTGAGTGCACCTCTCTCGTGGCAGCCAGGAGATCCTCGACGACCTTACCCAACAGATCTGGAGATGAGGTTAGGTTTGCTCGGGCGCCTCAGTGACCTACCACTCAATGGACACACTCCATCAACACTAAATGAACTCCACAGAATGACCACTGGTGGGGGTGAGTCACTTTATATATGATTTTCTTAGATTTCCAATGTATTGTTATAATAAGAGGTTTATAGTAAGTAATTAAGGGTATTTCCATGTTTGAATAAAATTCATTCCTTGCTGTTATGGTTATAAAAAACATTTGATGTAAGTACTCAAGTATTTATTATGACTCATGCATTGCACTTTATGATACAGTAGAATCTATAATATGTTATTGTTTATAGAATACAGGTGTTAAAATTTTTATTGTATATTTTGCAATAAAAACTCCAACAACGAAAATAACAGAATTAGGACATTTTGAAGGGGTTGCACCAAAATCTTCAGGGTGCCTACCAAACCTGCAAGCTGGAACAATTACTGATAGATGCCCAAGTTTCTGGACTAGCTTTTCCTGTAGGAGTTGGAGGGTCAAACTTTATTTGCTCCCGTAAAACCCATGATAAACCAAATTGTAATAGCGATGGTAGGTGTAAATTAGGTCTCTAAAGCACAAGCTAGCACCTCAGTACTCAGAGGAACATGTCTTATATATAAATAAGTAGTAATTTCAAGTACTACTCCCCATATGCTCCTAGTATTTGATAGGTACCTTGGATTCTTTATCAACTATATAACTGCGGTAGCCTAGTGGTATGGGTAATGGACTGCTGAGACGAGGTCTCGGATTCGATCCCAGGTTTCACCATGGCACACACCAATGACTTTTCAATGCTTTTCGAAGTTATGTGTGTATTTATTGCAGGTTTACAAGTTCCCGGTTAATGGCAATAGGCTCGCCACCTATTACATTGGGACCTAAAAACATAAACTGGCGAAATGTGGGTGCTAGTACCTCTGCCTACGGCAGGCGTGAGTTTATATATGTTATGCTATATAATAACCATCAAGCATTCTCATTATGTTTTGTTGTATGTTACAGTTCCGGCAACACCAACCAATCAGTTTACCTGGCATCCCACTGGTGAACTTCACATGTCCGTTGGAGGTGGTAACTCCGTCGCAATTGACGGCCGCGGCAAGGACGCGCCGACACAGGAGGATGTTGAAGTTATGTCCACTGATTCCAGCTCAAGTTCAAGTAGTGATTCTCAATGAATAAAAAAGAAAAAGTGTATGGAACAAAACATGCCATGACACAAAGAGACTATCTAATTTGTGGTGAATGGACTTTTGAGAAGTGCAGTGTAATGTGTGAAGTATTATTTATAAATCAATTTAAGTTGACAGATAAGACTGTTCTTTCGATTCTATTATTTAGTAAGTATCCTTTGCAGAATAAAGCCGTATCTATTGTCGAATATGTATATCTTTTCTTATAGTTCCCGACATACTATATCTTGACTCCGAGTTGTGAGAGAAACGAGGCCTTGGTTTGCGTGGATTGGTTTGATTTAATCTATGATTGGTTGATATGAGCTCCCACTCTAGCACCCCATGCCATCCTCAAGACACCCAAAAACACGTACCTACTGCGCATAAAGAGTTTTTGTACCGTGTTTAGGGTCAAGATATATGTCGGTAACTATGCCTATTTATAGAACAGTGTATAAACTCATTTACTGAAGGTAGATTTATGGTGGAATGTCTTCTCAGTTAAAGAAAAGTACATGGCCAAATTGCTATTTTTTTTTTATACCACTTGGTTGACACACGGCCCGCCTGATGGAAAGTGGTTACCGCGGCCTATGGACGTGTGCAAAACCAAGGGTCGCACTCGCGCTGCCAACCCTGTAAGAGTAACAGAGTATCGGTGCTGTCAGTGTAAAAGACAAAGCAGGACAAGCTTTTGGTCTTCCCACTGACAGCAAAAAACTCTCCAATGAGCTCTGGCTACCCTACTCACCGTCGGGAACACAACATGAGGTTATTATGGCAGCGGTATTCTGTAGGGCGGAGGTACTTCCCCAGTCGGACTGCTCAATTGGACGTAAGGTTAGGGAAACATCCTTGCAGATAGTTGCCCATGCAAAAACTGTTAAATATTTTATATATATATATATTTAACAGTTTTTGCTATATATATTATATATATACTTATATATATATTTTCCATTCACATCAAAGTAACGTATCCGTCGATTTTTGGTGGGGTACACGGTTTCTCGGATAGGAGGAGGCGCACAACGCGTCATCGCACTGCCCTGCTTCTGCTAGGGTAACAGGCAGCTACAGCTATCATCTCTAAGCCCGCGGTCATGGAAAATGGAGATCGTTTGGCTGCCTCTGACGTCTGAGTCGCCTACACTGTGCTGCGCGCTTTTCACGGGCTCGATGGACCGGGAGAGTCCTAAATCTCTCCCGGGCCCTCTCCTAGAGCATTATTTGCTTGCAGCGGCAGCCCACGCGCTTGCCCATGCCTACGAGCATTGCGCCGAGCGAGAGGACACTGTAATTTCAGGAAAAAGTATTTCCATTCTATCTTATCATAATCTAGAAGAAACGGCATTCCCGGAATCTAGAAGAAATAGCAACCATAAATACGGACTTTCCCCATCCAGACTAGATTTAGCAAACAGGATTGTCTCTGACATTATTGCCACGCAACGCAACTTGTTGCGTTGCGATAGTAACCAATAAGTTGCTTGCTCCAAAGCGATCGGTTACTATGGTTACCTAACATTCATGTAGCTATTGTATTGTAAATCAGTCGACGTTTTAAATATAGTCAGTTTTTGTTATTAAATCTAGATAAGTAGTTTTAAGAATGGGAGAGAGGTCACCAGTGTCTGCAGAAGAAACTCTAGTCCGTTATGATAATCCCGTTTTGGTTACGAAAAGGGTTGAAAAAGTCGTAAGTACTTAAATTAATTTTGTTTTTTAACCACAATAACATCTTGAACATCTTTCTTTATTACTATTTAGAACATCCTATTTATAATTTACATATCTAGTTTCCACATATTTTTAGTCTTCACCACGTGCTGGCGCATCTGTACAGCCATGCATACCGACTGAAGCAAAACGAGAGACTGAAGAGATTCTGAATGCTATTTTGCCACCCAAAGAATGGGAAGAAGATGGGCAAATATGGACTCAAAAGGTAGGTCTTTGCAGGTCATTAAGTAGATCCCCGCCAAGATCTATGAGGCACAAACCAACGATATCTGAAAACTGGTAAGTACACCTGCTGAATGGCGGGAGAGACTGGTTGAGTGGTTAGATGGCAGTTGGTCACAAAAGCCAAGTCAAGGAAGAGTAAGAATGCAGCAACGAAGTACCCAAGGTGCAAGCTTTAGATGCATCTGGGATACGCTATAATGATAGGTGATGCGTACCCACCTAGGTAAGATGTGGCCTATGTAGTATCACGCTCACCACTCGCTACACTACTTACTTAAATGAAAATCGTGTTCAACTTCAAATGGTAAGTTAGATCCTAGTCTTAAGAAGTATAGACAAATTTTACTACTTTTATAGATATCCTCGACGCCCGCAACAAGGTTGGATGTGATAAATCTTCAAGAAATGCTTGATACGCGTTTACAACAAAGACAAGCACGAGAGACCGGTATTTGTCCTGTACGGAGACAATTGTACACTCAGTGCTTTGACGAGCTTATACGACAGGTATGACAAACTATTGGCATTTTTAGCCCAAAGGGGAGCTGTAGCGATTGCGACTACTGTGCATGACACCCCATGTACCTACCTACAATTCTCGGGACGGAGTGTTACCACTATTTTCTATTGAGACAGATAGCCATAACATTTCGCCATGATATGTGCTAGGTTTGAGTGTATCCCACTATTTCTATTATGTATTTCTATTGATAGAAATACTGGGCCTGATTCAGACTGATTGTCGCACTATTTCTATTGCTGTCGGCTGCGACAAAAAAACGCTGCATCAGTTTTTATGACTGCGTGCACTTAGAAACTATTTATTTATTTCCTCTTTAGATAAAACCTCTTGATCATAGTTCTAGTTAAATTACGCCCTCTTCTTATTACCTACCACTCTCCTCATTAATCAAGGGCACTGATCAGAGAAATAAATAAAATCGTGGGGCTTATAGGATTAGTCTGAGGTAATATGTAGACTTGATAACTGTCACGGGCCTCACAATTTAATTTATTTCTCTAATCAATGCCCTTGATTGATGAGGAGAGTGGTGTGATGACTAGCAGAGAACCAACGGAATTAATCTCTCCGTGGCGTAGCGGTAGAGCAGTCGACTGCTATACAGGGGGTTCGGGTTCGATTCCCGCTCAGTGCAAATATTTGTATGCATGAATATGTATATTTGCATTGGTCTGGTTGTTTCTATGTATAATATGTATGTATTTACAAAAGAAAAAGTATCTAAGTATGTTTATCCGCATTCTAGATCCCATAACACAAGCTAGTTAAGCTATGCTTACCATGGGTCTAGATAGCGTTGTGTAGAATGTCGTGGAATATTTATTTATTTATTTATTTATTATTTTGCATACTTACTTAACTTCTTGTTTTCTATTTACCTAACTTGAAAATTTCATTAGACTAAATAAAATACACGTTACACTCGCCCATAGGCCACGGTAACCACTTACCTTCAGGTGGTGCTTGTCTGCGACCTAAGTTGTATAAAAAAAATATATATAAAAAAACAATTTATAGCAACCCAGGTTCCTAGACATTCTATACGCGCCACGCGTGGACGGTTACCCGCGCGCTATGCGTCTCCCTCTGACACATAAGCGGTTAGTTCGACACACGGCCGCAAGGGCAGTCCGCCGGCTACCGCGCTTACGCACACGTCTCGCTGGTACCTACCTAAGCTCGCCGGAGCAATACTTACTGTATTCGACGTAGTGTTACTGACTTTCAGGCATTGTAACCCCGTAAACATTATCAGTGTAAATCAATCTTTGAAATATATTATATACTCACATCTCGTGAAACTATTCATTCCCCTGAGACTGACGTCTCCCCCATATATGGCGCCCAACGTTTTTCTCGAATACCAGTGAATAAGTGACTATATCAGTGATCATGCCAGTGACCAGGAGTAGAGCGGCTAGTTTGAATCGCAGGGACGATGTCGAAAACACTTCAACGATTGTCTCGCGACCGAACACGCCGCCGCCCGCCGAGTCTGCGTTTCAAGATGGCGCCAACGCGTCCTCTCCTCCGCCATGTACCGACGCTACGTTTTCTTTACAGCACGTAACGTCCATAATAGCTGCCCTTCAACGTTCACAGACTGAAGCGCTCAGGGAGCTACTTACCTCGGTACCACGCGCGAACGCATCGACTCCGGAGTCATTTGCTTTTTCAGGGCAAAGCACCCTAGCTCGCTGCAAAGTCACGTTCTCCGGCACACCGAAAGAATCGGTAGAAGCTTTCATCGATGGTATAGAAGCATACAGTGACTGTGCACAAGTTTCGGACTCAAACATTATACGCGGCCTTGCATACTTATTCAAGGACGAAGCCGCTGTTTGGTGGCAAGGAATCAAACATACCGTGTCAACATGGCGGCAAGCTAAAGAAAACTTAATAAGTGCATACGGCGACCGCCGTCCACCGCATCGTATATATAGAGATATTTTTTCAACAACACAACAAGAGGAGAATACAGACGTGTTTGTGGCACGCATTCGCGCCCTTTTATCACGTTTACCTACGGGAGACGTAACCGAATCTGCCCAGATAGACATGACGTATGGCCTTCTCAACTCTAGGATAAGAAAAAGGCTTCGAAGAGAAGACTGCACAAATTTTAGTCAATTACTTCGGCTTTCACGTAACATAGAGGATTCATTTGATGATAAACACACGATGCCTACTACAAGTGAGCGCCAGATACAAACAAAGATGCGCCCCTTGTCTACATCTACGCAACAGACACAACTCGTCGCTAACACGCTACCGACCCGCGGGGCTCAGGCGCCGGCTCGCAGCGCTCCGCTGCCCGCTAGAAACGTTCCCGCCGTTTACGAAACCCAGCGCCCGCCGCCGCCCGCTCAGCCGCCGCCGCCGAGTCAAGACTCCGCCAGTACTGCGAAGCATCAACGACCCGTTTGTGTTTACTGTAAGAAATATGGACACACTAGGGACCAGTGCCGTAAGTTACAAAAACATTCAGGTGAGTCTCAATCTCATAGCTGTACGGAAGTGCGCGTGCGTGAAAAACCCGATGTCTGTGATAAACAACAAAATAACTCATTTTATTGTGTTCATTCTCGTGTTATACCTACAGACTCTAAGAATAATTTTAATAATTCTTACGCTAATAATACTTCTCGTACGTATAATTCTAATATTCATAAGTGTGTATGTATACCTAAATGTGATCGAAGTATTCATTCAAATTTTTCTTGTGATAAATGTGTTAACAAGTCATTTCTGTTTTGTAATAATAATAGTAGTTGCTCCGAATTGGATTCAAGTTCCGTTTCGCGAAATTGTTCAAAATACGATAGTAAACAAATACGTTTAAAACAAAAGTGTAATAAGTCTAGATTATCAGATCAAAGTAGTGATGTGAACCAAAAGGTTAATAACCTCTACATTGATAGAAATGTACGCACAGTGGGAAAGTATTGTAACCCACAAATTTTAGAAATTAAGAATGTTTGTTATGGTAGTTCTATATGTTGTAATGGAGATGCTTCATCGTGCGGTAACCGTCCTGTCGGACGTATAGGTCGCGATTTACGCCCGATTTTCGAAATTCAAGTTCTGGGTTTTAACGGAACCGCATTGATAGATACGGCTGCTAAACACTGCATTGCGGGTCATTCGCTGTATACTCTCCTTCTACGTCAAGGACATCCACTCTTACCTTCCACAAGGGAAGTAAAGCTCGCCGATGGTATAGTGCGATTAATGGATGTACTAACGACTACATTAGAGGTTACTTTAAAGACTTCAGTTATCACCATGCCATTTTTAATTTTTCCCAACTCAACTAATAATGAAACATTATTAGGTATAGATTTTATAACTGCCGCCAGGGTTGTTATTAATTTTC
This sequence comes from Eilema griseolum, assembly GCA_963662185.1. NCBI lineage: Eukaryota > Metazoa > Arthropoda > Insecta > Lepidoptera > Erebidae > Eilema > Eilema griseolum. The sequence continues at coordinate 13,143,874 of OY759242.1, forward strand.
ATAAAGAAACTTGGTACTTTAGCAACAATAATCAAATAAAATACAAGCTGTTTTGAACCAAGCTCTCCTAACGTGTCCTGCGCCTCGACTGAAATACTTCGGGATGATGAAGGTACTCACCTCACGCCAGCTGAGCGTCAAGCGCTCGCTGACATCATTAACAGGCACGCTCGCGTCTTCAGTGCAGGGGGAGGTCCAACACCGTACGCAGAGCATCGCATTGATACAGGTGACCATCCGCCAATAGCGGTACCCCCTTATCGCCTTAACCCTTCAAAAAAACAGCTGATGAAAGCTGAAATAGCGAAGATGCTACAAGACGACATCATTGAAGAATGTGAATCGGCTTGGTGCTCACCGGCGCTTATGGTGCCAAAATCTAATGGTGGTATCCGTTTTTGTGTAGATTATAGGCGTTTGAATTCAATAACTAAGGCTGACACATACCCGATGCCACGCATCGACGAGTTACTACAGAGTACGAAACAGGACTGCTACATGAGTACGTTGGATCTTCGATCTTCCTACTGGCAAGTAAAGGTAAGGGAATCAGATAAAGACAAAACTGCTTTTGTGTGCTCTTTAGGGACCTATAGGTTCAAAAGGATGCCCTTTGGGGTCCGCAACGGTCCGGCCACGTTCCAGCGTCTTATTGATCGTCTCCGGTCCTGCTCTGCACTTCAAGAGGTAACTATGCTATGCTACTTAGATGATCTGTTGATTATGTCCCAGGGGTACCAAAAACACCTGCAAGACCTCGAAATAGTATTTAAACGTCTAGCCGACTTCAAACTCCATGTTAATAGAGAGAAATGTGTCTTCGCCAGAGCTAGCGTTAAATACCTCGGTCATGTCATAACTCAACAAGGTATATCGGCCGATCCGGAAAAGGTGAAGGCTGTAACTGATATGAAGGAGCCAGGTAACCTTAAACACCTGAGAACCGTCCTACAAACTTGTTCTTGGTTCAGAAAATTCATACCGAGTTTTTCAAAAATTGCCGAACCATTAACCCGTTTGACTAGAAAGAACCAAGAATGGTCTTGGGGCTCAGAACAGACCCAAGCATTTACCGAGCTAAAGCGTCTACTGACCACAGCTCCCATACTGGTTCAAGCCGATTTCAGTCGTCCTTTTGTTCTGCGTACAGACGCAAGTAACTACGCCTTAGGTGCAGTTTTATTACAGGGCGATAGCAATCAGGAAAGGCCTAATCAAATCATAGGTAAATATCATACTCAGGATCTTAGCCTTTATCAAGGTAGAGAGGACAGCACTGTACCAAAACCCGTAATTCCAAAAAGGAATCGCGGACGTCCTACAAAAAAGGTTGAATCACCAGTCCAGGAGCGAGGGCGTTCTCCAGAACTGGAGGGGGAGTATATAGCAACCCAGGTTCCTAGACATTCTATACGCGCCACGCGTGGACGGTTACCCGCGCGCTATGCGTCTCCCTCTGACACATAAGCGGTTAGTTCGACACACGGCCGCAAGGGCAGTCCGCCGGCTACCGCGCTTACGCACACGTCTCGCTGGTACCTACCTAAGCTCGCCGGAGCAATACTTACTGTATTCGACGTAGTGTTACTGACTTTCAGGCATTGTAACCCCGTAAACATTATCAGTGTAAATCAATCTTTGAAATATATTATATACTCACATCTCGTGAAACTATTCATTCCCCTGAGACTGACGTCTCCCCCATAAATTTCTTTTTTTTATAAATCTCATATAAAATTACATTACGGCTCATGATTGCTTCGTCCGTCTAGTCTCTCGCGTTAACACTGTTTAAGTTACATTTGAGTGCGTAGCTACGCACACAAACAATTTAACTCGAGCGCAATCATTTTGTGAAATGGCTCTTATCTATGAATTATTTATAAAATTGCAGATTATTAATTTGTTCTTAATTTTTTTTAATACCGAGAAGTCGTGTTTTAATTTTAATATATTCATCAAAAGTTGTATACTTTTCAAACAAATAACAAATAACACAATTTTTCTGCGTTTTTTTGTCGCAATAGAAATAATGGGATATAATTTTTTAAAAACGTTAGTCCCACTATTTCCATTTTGTATTTCCATGGAAATACTGGGATACACCCCTAGGTTTTAGTGAGATTTACGATAGAATACGAATTCTTTAAAATATCTAGGTAGGTATTTAAGTATAGGTATACCAATGCCTATCAAGCTTCGTAATTTTTTGTAAAAATAAAATACAAAAAAAAAAACAAAATATCGTTGGCAAGTTTGAGCACGCATAAATGCCTAACATACTTTTACTACTATAATTTTACTTCCCTACTAGTTAGGTACTACTTACGTTCGATTAAGATATAGAAAAAATTTAATCGGTCCAGGCGCGATTCGAACCCGCTCTTACAGGGGAAAAGCGATATTTCCCTTACAGGGGGGAAAGCTCTGGCCACTAAGCCACAGAACCTTCGCCCGAAATCATCCAAATTCTTCTATACGTCTTCTCCGTGTTACGGCGACGGTGTTACTTACGTTGTTTTTGCACCTTATTTTTGACAGGTTACTATAAATTGCGGTGAAAGAGGACTCCTGTTGCTAAGAGTTCGTGACGAAGCGAGGATCACGATGGAAGCTTACCAAACTCTTTATTGCAGTTCTATCGCATTTGGCATGAGAAAAGCTTTACAGGTCTGTCTGTACACTGTATCTGAAAAAGTTACCGGTAAAACTAGCAAGTTATACCGCACTATATAGATAGATTTATACCTAAAACTATTTCTATTGGATCCGATGTACTTAGTATAAATCAATTGTGTGACACGCGTACGCTAGGACTTAAGTGTAGGTAGGTAAGTACCTACTTGTCGACCGCGCGAAGCCCTCCCTTCCGCGGCAACATCGAGGCTCAAGCCATAGATGACCCAGGATCTGCCGAGGTGAGAGAGAAATGGCTGGGCCACCTGCTGGCCATCACACTTTGTTCTAATCATGATCGGCTCTATGTGCGCTAGGCGCTAAAGGCGATAATAGTCATTGCTCTGTGGCACAGGAGCAGAAATATTGAAGAGTGCCATGGGACGATCTGGCGAGACTCAGGGCTGTACAAGTATCACAGGGTGCAGCCCCATGCTTCACCTGGGATCTCCACCTGGGTGAAGCACGGGGTACTAATAGGTCCTTATGCTCCAACTGATAACAATAATGTACAGTTGTTAAAATAAATTGTTAAGTGCACATTATTATATATACCTACTCCTAATAGATAATAATAATTATGCACTTAATAATTTACGAGTTACACTACAATAAACTCTAAATAGTTTCATTGCAGTGTAGTAAGATCTCTTTGATGCTTTATGAGTAAGATGAGGAAAACTACAAAATGATTCTGTATTTAATTTTTTTTAAATGTCATTGTCATTTTATTTGCAATATTGTGTTGGTTGCTGAAATATTTTAGTACCTACATAACTATTAATCTGTGTAAAAATATCTATTGGAATTTTGGAAAATGGAGAGCCAAGAACAAGATCTAGTGCACCATAACTCCAACCTGCCCATTTTTATAAAGAGGAAGGGTGGGACAGTAATGATCTACAACAATTTGTATTATTACAACCACAAGACTTACAAAAACGGTAACCAGTTATGGGTATGCAGTGAATCTAAAAAAAAGAAAGGAATTAAATGTCTTGGTTCCGTTACTCTTCAGGTAACTATACATAACGCTAAGTATTTTTATACATACCTATTGTATTTCTTAAACAATAGGCGGCAAGTCCTGTGCTTGGTTGCTCAAGTCGTAGTTTTCACGTCTTCAGTGGGTGGAGCGCCTAAGATTGAATCTCGTTCTTAGACTAGAGCGTATTCGGTACCACTTTTCGAGCTACTTTTAAATCTGTCAGGATGCAGTTTTTATGGTTTTATTAACATAACATATTTTTTATCTAAATAAATTTCATAAATATTTATTTTTATTTTAGGCGGGTGAAATAGTTACCACAAAACATCACAAGACCAAAGATGGTCATGATTGCATACCGGACGTTGCTAAGACTGAAGTGACGCTTGCTATAGAAAAAGCTAAAACAGAAGCTATGACTTCCAATGAACCTTTGAGTAAGGTATATAAAAAAGCAGTAGATCCATTGTTTAGACGGGGTATCAATCTGATTACAACAATACCTTCTTATTCCAGTAAAAAAAATGTTCTGATTAAAAAAAGAAATGAAGGATTTCAATCCTCTAAAACAGTGTTTAAAAACATTAAAGATGTCCAAGTTCCAGGCAAATTTTCTACGCTTTTAATAGCTGATTATACAAGTGATATTGAAAACACTAGAATATTATTATTTTGTTCAGTGAAAGCACAAGAAAAGATGAAAGTCCTGCAGGAATATTTTATTGACGCAACATTTTATACCGCTCCGAAACCTTTTTACCAGTTGGTTGTAATTCACGGTGATGATGGGACTACTTCTCGCTATACAAAAACTGTGCCATTAATATATGCCTTGATGAGCAGTAAAACTGAAAAGACATATCGCATCTTATTTGATCTAATAACAGTTGGTATTCCCACCTGGAAACCGATTAAAATACATGCGGACTTCGAGCTCGCTATCACAAATGCTTTGAGGACTTTTTTCCCAGAAATAATTATTAAAAGATGCTACTTTCATTTCACGCAGAATCTCTGGAAAAAATCAAAACTTGGTATCAAAAGTAAGATATATGGGCGCATTGTTGGTCTCTGTACTTGCCTGCCTCTTCTACCGGTTGACCGTATTTCAATGGGTTGGGATTATATTAACACTGAGTCAGAAAAATTACAAAATGATAATCTGAAAGAGTTTCTTAAATACGTACAAAAATATTACATTAATAAAAATATTGATGAATGGTGCGTATACAATGAAATACACAGGACAAATAATATTGCAGAAAGTTGGAACTCAATGTTTAACAAAGAATTTAAAAAACCGTATGTGACATTAAATAAATTACTAACTATAATATCGGAGAGAGAAAACACAGGTTCGCTCGTACCACCTAAACGTCGCAAAGGATACTACGAACGAAATGAGTTAATTTTAAGTGCGCAGATGGAATTAGTTTGTAATGAAATGTCTATAGGCCATTTCATGGAGAAATTGCGTTAAATACTTTTTCTTTACTAGTAAATACATAGTTCAATCCCTTAAACATAATTTACTTATCCTTAAATATATTATGTTCTTTATTATATAACGTCTGCAAGCAACTGTACTTACTAGGGGTTGGAGCATAAGGACCTATTAGTACCCCGTGCTTCACCCAGGTGGAGATCCTAGGTGAAGCATGGGGCTGCACCCGTATCACAGCCTGAATCAGGGCCGCTTCGTTGTAAAAATAAATAAAAACAATTTTCAGATGTTGATGAATTTGGAGTAATGTAGGGCGTGATATCAAGAGTAAAATCGATATCTAGTCATTTTATGCATTGGCAAAGAATTGTAGTAATCTTAATGCTGTTTGTAGTCAGAACAAGGTAAATCAGACCTCATGGACCAAGTGGCTAAGCTAGAGACGGAACGTTCAGCCCTTGAAAAGACTTGCATGGAGTTGAAGCAGAAGACCGAGCAGTTAGAGCGACGTGCCGCTGAGTTGCGGGCTGCCGAGGAGAAACGTCACCAGGAAGAGTTGCTGGCGCTCAAGAAGACTAACGCGCAGCTAAAAGTGAGTGATATGTTTAACCTACTATGTTCAATAGCCCAAACTGCCCGCTTACGAAGGCAACTCGGGCGTCGGAGGTCGATGAATGATGACCTCCGCCCCCCATGAGCGCAGGGCTGGGGTGACGGGCGAAGCCGCCTGTCACCCTGGCAGAAGCAGGCCGCGGCGGCGGCGCGCCTCCCCATTTCCGGGGACGAGTTGGGGACCACACATAAGGAGAGGGCCAGATCGGGAGAGATGGCCCTAGGTCGGCCGGGGTGCGAGGGATATTCCTGTTAACCTCACCGGCGACAGGCAGGCGGCGTGCGTTTTGGTCGGTTCGAGTTCGACATAACCTCTTCACCGGCTCCGGTGGGGGTTTTGCGCACGTAAAAAAAACTATGTTCAATAGCTGATATATTTCATTTTCAGTTGCGTTGTCCTAACCCTACCTACAGGTCTAAGGCCATTTAGAATGAAACAAAATAATTTAGTTTTATGATTCATCAATAAGTTGACATTTTATGGGCATTGGCGTTTTTAGACATGGTTTTCTTAGTTAGCTAGACACACGCCTTTTGAACTAATTGAGCGTAGTATGGACAGTATTAATTAATTTCAATTATATGTTCCAGGCCCAACTGGAAGGTATCATCGCACCGAAGAAATAACCGTGTTTTATGCGTTGATTATTTTTAAGATATTTTTGTTGTTATTCTTAGATTATGGTCATATAAATTGTATTTCTAAATATATTAATAAATATTTACTTAAGCAGGACTATTTATTTTCATTCTTAATACAAGTAGCAAAAAAATAACATAGTAATTTTATTAAAATATATATTAAAACATTTAATTGGGACAAACATACAATGTTTTCAATAGTTTACAATGCACATATCACTAAAAAGGTATAAAGGACACATATATTCTCCCATTCAACACTTGCAATTTATTTATCGTGATACATATTATATTTATATACTATCCATTCAAATTATACATTTCATACAACTGGAAATGTACACTTTGTTGTACCTGGAAAACGCCAGGTCATTTACAGATAATACAAATCTTAAAAATACACACTATCGTCATAAGTTCATAACAGATGCAAATGCGTAATTCTTCACCTCCTGTAATAATATTAAAACGTTACGATTGTGTAACCTAATTGTAATATATCTTCCGAAAAAATTATAATATGAAGTTTCAATTATTAAAATTGTATAATTAAATAATTTGATTCCAAGAAATCAAGGCACCACATAAAATAAATTATTATTAAATTACAATTTAAATATTACTACACCAGAAAACACAAAATACTGAAGGAATTAACAACGATTCGCAAATAAAATTAATTGTATAATGTAAGAATAATAAATTTATATAAAACTATGTCCTCAGATGTGATGCCAGTATCATACACTTGCGTTTCGCTCCATTGTGTTGTCGTTGGTATGTACACCTATAAATCATCTCACACTCAAACCACATTTATAATCTAGTTGATCATCCAGTCACATTTCCTAGCAGGTACAGCATCAGCATTCAGTCAAAAAATAAAAACATGCACGGAATGAAAATTATTTAAAATTAAATACATAAAGTACTCAAAGAATAATATCTATAGTATTTTCGAAAATAAATTGTAACAACTATCAATACCCTAAAATCTCCGTCGCAAAACTAAAATAAAAAAAAATTGTGATAAAGGAAAATGCCACAAAACGCGTCTCGTTAGTGGATTTCTTCAAGCGCCTTTAAGTAACATAACAAGTCGGTGGAATCTAAATATTATTATCACAGTTACAATACAAAATTAAGATGGAAACTCGTTTCACTAACGTTCATTTCGTTGAAGAAATCTACAATCGAGTTCAATACTCGACGGTCAGTCGAGAGGTGTCTCTGTTTATTACAATAAATGCTGGATATCGCCAATATTGTCATGGTATCTTTTGTATCTAGGTATAAAGGAACGGAGATTGAGACGTGTCAGGAAAGAGATCGTTGAGTATGGTCTATTGTTGTGTTTCTGTGTATGCAGTGACCCTGTGCGCGGGCCCCACAGGTATGGCGGTGACGCGTCCGGCCCCGCCATCGAGTAGTGGATTGACAACTTGCACGATGTCTGGCTGCAGAGAATGATCTCCCGTCTCGCCCTCTCCTAAGCTGATACCGATTTCTTCAAGATCGGAAGGAGCTGTCTCACTACTTGGGCTAGTAGTTAATTCCAGTGATATTATCTTTTCTTGCGTGGTTTCCACCTGTGTACATATTCATTTAATAACTATGTTGTCTTTCAATAATTTGCAAATGATCAGAAATATAATGAACAATGTATTAACATAAAGTCTGCAAATGATGCTATGAAATCTAGTATTGAATCAATAATAAGTTTGCGAGTGATCCTAAAGTATGAAAAAATACTGTAATGTTTTTAAAGATCAATTATATTGTTTGCTGAATAATTTGTGCTCCAAAAATATTTTCAATGGTTTAATAACATGGCAACGGTGCATATCGTTGATTACCTATAGAAAAAAATCATGCACTACATAATTGTTACTATATATGCGTTAGTGAATTAGTATCGCCTTTGCAGCTAAAGCGATGAGAAAGCTTTAGTAAAGATTTTTGGAAGAGTAATAAACGCAACAAACCCTTGTTTCGACGAAGCTTGCCGTGTCTAGAATCCAGGTATCGTCTGACAAATTACATAATAAATTAAGTTAGCATGCCATGCCACAACATCATGCAACATTCGTGAGGTACATTACATACATAAGATATAATAAATTCAAATAATATGATGTGGAAAACAGTCAAATTATGGAAATAAATTTTATATAACAGGGAATTTATAATAGTAATTCGTTATATAAGTCTAACAACATCAATTTAGTACTACATTTACGTGAGGTATAACAATAAAAGGTACTACGTGATTATCTACAGTTATTATCTCAATTGTGGTGTTCACGTTTGAGTTGTGCAGTGTTTTCGTTATGTGCACTCACAGAGGCCCCGAAAGTGTTTATACAATTATATTAATCTTTGTCAGTCACCCGTTTGAGTATCTACGTACAGTAAACGTAGTACACGTTCGTTGTAACGTCATAGTCTATAGTCATCGTTTGTATCGTCCGTCTTATAGTTGCACGTCGAAAGCTAAGCGTTGTTTGTAAGATGTACAAAATATATAAAACCACACATGATACGGCATTGCTTGTGTACAGCATCTTACGTAGCACAATGTACAATCGCGGCGTTACGCGTACCTCTTTTTCAATGACTTTCTCAATGTACTCGACGGTTCGCACTTTAGTCTCGCCGGTTGCCGGGCACACGAACTCTTCGGTGCGGAGAGTAATGCGCTCGTCTAACAATTTTTCTTTCTCCTTGACGGCCAGTATAGGGCCCGGTTTTGTACGTAATGCGATACGTGGTAGGGGCCATTTCTATAATTTGTAAAGCTACATTTTTGACATTTTGATATTTTATAATGGTACCCCAGTGTGAACGTACAACAATATGCCAGCCAAGCGACATTGATCCCCACCCAAGATGACATAACGACCACAATGTGTTAGTTGTAGTTAATATTGTATCTTGCAACTGGACGTCAGTAATGTCCAAGTTGTAGGTTTATGATTGTAACACAGATCACATAATGATTTATTGAACGTCGACATTAGGACAACTCATTCAGTGTTAATTATAATGTTAACAGTTACAGACCAACATACATTTAATTATTATTGGATTATGACAAAACATTCTATATCAGTAAGAGGAAAAAATAAGTGTTTGATATCTAACAAATATATCTAAATAAAATACGAACAAGAAACTTCAAAAAAGAGTGCAAAAACAAGCCTCTTTCAACTTCACAGAAAAGAAACAAGTTGCTAGTATTACAAAGAAAGAGTTAACATATTTTATAAAACACTTATTATTTCCTATGTACGGAACTGGTTGCTTTAGTGGTTTAATTGAGACAACATTCAACAGCTCCTATTGTGAACATGACATATAATTTACAAAATTACCTCGGACGGAGAGTGCCCTCTCGGTGATACATCTTCCAAAATGTTATTGGCTGGTCCCACCATGCTCTTTATTACCTTCTGTGACTCGAGCGCCTCCTATATACGCAATATATGCGAATTAACCTCATCAAGACGTTTAAAGATATTTATTTCTCAGCAAAGTATATAAATTGTCATCAAATGTTGGTACTTAAAATGTTAGCGTATTATTGTCCGCGCAATGGTAGATTTATCGCCAAATATATCGATTATTGTATGCAGAATACGACCCCACGTGACCCGATACGTCTAGATATAGGTTAGATGTTGTGTAGTTGTGTAGCGTTACTCCTCGTTTACACCTAAGTATAAACCATGTATTTGACAAGTTGCAATATGTCACAGGCTACAGTATGAATGCAAATGTGTTTTATACTGGTTTACAACTTGTTGACTATACATCCTATGTAAACGAAAAAGTATCTGAGAGACATGTATAAAACAAGTATTGTATTTTGATTGGTCTTCAACAAGTTTTTTATAAATAAGTTTGCTACTTGTTTCGTGGTGTAAACGAGGGGTTAGATTATTTGTGATAATACACAAAGATATACCCCACTCCCCCTCCCTCCCTCTTTGCTCGAGACTACATTTCGGCGACAGATCTACTATTTAGCGGACAAACCCTATTATTCTGGCGACAACTTAAATCACATCCAAACATTAACCATCAAAGTGTAACGCACCTGTTCGATTGATCGCAGTCTCGCGTTCCGCCACGCCTTCCGCCGCGCGGCACGAGCGTCTGCATCTTCTACCTCACCGTCCCGACCTGCTCGCCGTCGCTGAGACTTCGCTGATGGACTAACACCGCCCGAAACACTAAAACAATACGATTATGTAACATAATATAAACTCACGCCTATATCCCCGAAAGGGTAGGCAGAGGTGCTAGCACCCACATTTCGCCAGTTTACGTTTAGGTCCCAATGTAATAGGTGGCGATCCTATTGCCTTTAACCGGGCACTTATAAACCTGCGATAAATACACACATAACTTCGAAAAGCATCGAAAAGTCATTGGTGTGCCATGGTAAACCTGGGATCGAATCCGAGACCTCGTCTCAGCAGTCCATTACCCATACCACTAGGCTACCGCGGTTAATAAGACAAATCAATTAATGAAAAATTCTGAAATTATCTAGTAATTTAAAAATGATATAAGCTCACTATTGTTCAAATATTAGTAGGTATACAAATAGACTATATTAGTTTATTTTTAGAAATAAAGGCCGCACTACGTACCTATGGCCATTCTCATAAGGTTCGTCATCGGAATGCGAGCTATCTTCACTCTGCCGGTCCTCCCCTGGAGACCACGAGCCGAGCTCTGACCGCGACAGAGACGCCATCTTCTTCTCCTCTTCTTGCTTCAATTTCTCCACCTCATCCGCCGACAGGAATGTGAATACTTTATCTATAAGTAAAGGCGATAGATTATTAAAACGAAATCAAAAATAGGTTGAAGACTTCATTTCGTTAAGTACTAAAAGTTATATTCACCTGGTTTAGGCGACGGCTTATGGCTTTCCTCCATAGCATTTTCAAAGAACTTTTTCTTGTCGCTTACAGATGCTTTCACAAAATTACCAGAATGAGGTGGGGAAGCCTGAGAACATTCGCACACATTAATAACTCATAAAAAATACTGAAGTTGTTTTTTTTTACAAAATAACAATGAGTAAAAATAAAAAGCTTATGATATTTACAAGCTATGAAAACCCTTCTCCACAAGGCTTAACACCCATGCAGTCAATGTATAATTTGTTAATAAACGACGATAAAATAAAAAGTTAATGCGGTAAGTAATTATTCATGCAAAATATAAATAACTGCAAGTTAAAAACAATAAATTGATGAGGGTAAGTAACAAAAATGGGATATGGAGGGATGACAGGCTGTACGTGTTTTAGTCAAAGGGTCTAGGTTGGGTTGTCGACGAACACAATCAAAAGAAGCTGAGTGTGTGTGCGAGGATAAGATGCCGATTGATGATTACCTCGCCGATGGCGAAGGCTTTGATTTTGCTGCTCCATGCGGGTTTCAAGGCAGATGCAGGCGTTGGGCTCCCTTCCTTCGAGGGTTCCGAACTGTCTGACAATCTATCGGTTTCGGCCAATGTCGTCACCTCACCGAAACGAACTCTTCTCTCTGATTGAACACTTATTGGCGCATTATCGTCAGTGATAGGAATGATGGAAGTAACGTTTGCATTTATATCTTGTCCTAAAGTACTATAGAAAGCGGTATGTGATTTATGACTCGTGTTTGAATTTGGATTAGAAGAACATACAGGGATGGTGCAAGTGTATGGATTGTATGTTCCGGCCACAGTAGTCAAAGATGGATAAGGATTAATTGGCGGATATGTATTGGAATGAACCATGCCTGGTGAAATATCATCTGTTCTTAAATCTCGTAAAGAACGGTGAACGGGAACATTCATAGTTCGATCATCGAAATATGTTTGATCTGGGTGTAAACTGCATGGAGAATTAGGTATATGTGAAACAGTTGGCAGGGTTTTATATTGCGCATGTAACAATTCGGGTGGATTGGGTTCTCCAATTGGACTAACAGAAAGTTCTTCATATTTTCCATCATTACCAAGAGAAGGAAGTCCTGGTGTACGGAAGACTTGAGTTGCAGGTACTTCTGATATAATCAAAGAACGGATAGGTGCGACACTAACGACCGGCCCCGAGATCGGATAAGCATTATAACTCAAAGGAGGAGGAATTTCGGATTCAGGAGAATTGGTGGAGTTTGAGGACTGCATGGATGTTTCAGCCACCGCAGGCTCAGGCAGCACGATCCGCTCGGGTATCACAGTGATAGGTGGCAAACTCGCCTCGTACTCTTCATCGTCAAGTAATTCACTATCACTTACGTAAGTGTCGAACAAAGGCGGAGGAGGGATGATGAGGTCGGCGTGAAGGACTCGACTCGCTTTAGGGACCGGTCTCGAGAGTTCCAATTCAGTCGAAGGTTGATTTCGAATTAGTAAGGAGCTTGCTCCCTCGCATGCATCGTTAGTACCGATGATTTGCCTCACTGGATCGTCATCATGCTCATGCAATGAGGATCGAAGTATTATATTCTCATCGTTCGTTGACAATGGGTATTGTTCGGGTTCATCCAGCGTATCTTGTGTGAAACTAACTCGCTTGGTATGTGGTTTACGAGGCACTTGAGGCTTTTGTTTGACGGGGATTGGCTGTGGTGTGGGCGGCGCGGGAGGCGGTTGCTGCGGTCGCCGCAGCGGTGACGGCGGCGGGTCGACGGAGGTGCCTTCGGCGGACGTGATCGGGGAGGTCGGTGCGGAGGGGGGCTTCGTCTTCACTTTCTGCTGGGTGAACGCCGCAAGCGGCGAGAGGGGCGCCCCTTGCGAACTAGACGACTAACCAAACCAACATAATATACTACACCTCACGGTACTCACGCAACTCACTTCAGTTAAGTACAGCTAAAAGAAAGACCAAAACAAAATGCTAAATACTCGAGCGTAATTACAAACGAAGCCAATTGTAATCGACCCTATTGCGCACGTTAGCTAACAGCGAAGCTACTTGCACGAAAACGTATACGAAAATTATGAGTAGACTAATATCTTAGCTAGCATAAAACCAAAAGTTCACTTGGCGAAAAAAATCTTCCAAAATAAATGTCATTGACAACATGCTAACTTAAAATTTAAAGAAAACTTCTGGTAAAACATCATGTATTTTAATGCAACACTAAACATAACGTCAATTACAACAATTTGTATTTTTAAATTAAATAAGTGTATACGTATAATAATAGTTAATTCATATTAAATGTAAAATAGTTGGCAGTTGAGAGAACATTAATTTGGCCAATAGTCTTAACTATAATTCAATCTTATGTAAAAGCTATTGAAATATGTATTAACACCTTTGGGATCGAACCTTCCCTTATGATAATAACATAAATATTTAAGATATCAAAAGTAAATCTGTATTAGAAAGTAGGTTTTTAATTATTGCAATTTGAAATAACTGCCATTGTCATAATATTACAATAATGGATTGTAAACATTTGTATGTCATTAAAAGTGGTTAAAATAAATATGATTAAATGGGTTTATAAAATTGGTCTCTTCTAGCAAAGGTGAATATAGAAATACTACGTGTTACAAAATATATTAGTGGTCTCGCATTATTCTTACACATTTTTTAGAAGATATTTAACGACTTGATACATATTTTTCAAATTGAATTTAATGAACTTCAATGAATATTTTATTTCGTTTGTCCAAACGTCAGTTATTAATTTTATTCAATGTTCAGTAATATTGTTTCAAAATTTGACTCACATTACCTCAAAATATCCTCTAAAAATTGAGCAATTTTGTTGAGAGTACCTACCTTATAATATTAGTAGTAGGGTTTAAGTTATAGGTTTAAAAATATTATTATACAAATTGGTCATATCGGACTAAATGTAACTATTGGAATACTAAACAGTCGATAGGTATATATTGTAGGCAGGTTATTAGGAAAAATGTATAAGTTCATATATTTTATATCAAAAATGCTGTTGATTGAGTCTGAAAACGAAAATATAATTTAAAATGCAGAGGCGACATTTAATATAATTTCATAAAATGAAAATATTTAGACATAATTTTACGTAGAAACATTCTTGGAAATGACTTTACTTCAAAACATGCTACATTCAGTAGATAAAATTAAAATAATAGTTTAAAAACATAAGACCCTTCTCTTATCTATACCCTTGTTCTTAATCTTAAATACATTGATTGTTTACCTATTTATTTACATTTATTCTTTCATTATACATAGCATTATACTTTGAACATTTTCATGTTTCACATGTAAGTATTACTTAACTTCGAACAGTAATAAAGTTATAACAACATTTAATAAAATTATTTTAATAAACACGGAACATTTAGACGGTTATTTATTATTGATAAGTTGATAATAATATACGAAACATAACACTAAGAGGTATACCAATGCAACGTAACCGCGGACTTTTTTTGTGTAATATTTAATTTACATAAAGCTACTTGGATCAATCAATACTATTACTTTATGAAATAATTAACACTCATTGCATCGGTCAACAAAACTGATAGTTGTATAGTATTTTACGTGCAACCCGTCATACTATATTATAGAAATAATTACGTTTAAATGGACATTTCATACGTCCAGAAATTTCACCGAACTATACATAAAAATGTTTTGGACAGAAGTTAATATTGCCGTACTATGGGTTTTCCTCCTTTTCCTCAGGATTTGCGTTCTGCAATGGATGCAATATGCTGTCATTATTACTTATGCTGTCATTCATACTTAGGTTTGTCTTCGAGACAAGTCGTATAAAGCTAACACTTGACGACATTTAACTAGCTACTTTAAATGAAATAAAATAAATGAACCACATCGTCTTGCTCTATTTATGCTAATAGTACTAGGGTACATTTAGAAGATCTATTACATTTCAGTATTATTCAGATGTCCCAACAGATAGAACTTAGAAAAATTGAGGATACATGCAAAATATCTTTCAGTCATTATGCTAGATGCTAGAGTAACAGTAACAGGTAACATGTACACTGTACAGTCATAAATAGGAAGTTTATCGTATAAAGAAAGGTGTACGGAAGATTTCGATAGGTAACACCCGGCCATTTTATAACCCAGCTACATAGTCAAAATATGCTAAACAACATTTATTTTGGAAGATAAGGTGTTAAACATACGTATAACAATACTTAAAATACTTCTATACAGATATTTACGTATATTCTCATGCAAGCAAACATATTACTACAAATATACAATACTTAGTGCATGCTGTCGATATAAGACTGGAAAAATACCGTGCAATAGTTATACAGCAATATTGTTTCGGCCTTTGTTTGATAAGTTAATCGTAATTACATTACTTTATAAAGCTACATAATTATCTCTTTCCATGCTGTAACCAAAATATCCTCAAAATATAAAGCTTATAAATTTCAAATTGTAATAGAAAAGGAATTTATAGTTACATGCAAATTAAAATACTGAACAAACAATTGGACATATAATACGGGAAATAAATTGTGCACGGTAGCAGCAAGTTAAATTTAATATGTTTATTTTTATATACAAACACGCTATGATATGTCCAGTTGATGTTATTTTATTTATGTATATGTTGTTCATTGTATAGACAATTATCAGTATATATTTTATTCCTACACAGTGGCCTGATAGATATTCAAAACCGTCAGAAAAAGATATAGTTTTAGGTAAAAACTTAAACCAACTAGTTTGAGTAAAGCAGCTACGAGTATATATATTTTTAATAGCTGCGACAACCTATAAACTACTATTAGCTTTACTTTAGTTCAAAATACGTTAAAATACTACAAAGGGATGAGTAAAAAGGGTTTCAAATGATTTAATTTATTACATGGGTCATACATAATGATAGTAATGATTATCAGATGTATATACATTATAGCAACTCTTTTAAAATTGCAAACTTATTACGTTATCTGAAAAGATTCAATTACTATCAAATTACTTCAGGCCGAATCAGATACAAGATTCAAAAAATATCTTTAGCTTCATACAAATACAGTTTATTTTGATTAGAAACTAACCTGAGGTTGAAGTGTGTGTTTGGACATAACGACAGTGGTCGTTTTGTGTTGCAGTTCAGGTGATATGGGAGGGGCTGGCTCGAGTGCCATGCACTCTACCGCGTGGACTATATCTAGCACCTGTAAACAGAAAATGTGTATAATATACTTCATCATCGTGTTATACAAATTGGGCAGATTTTGTCCGAATGTCATATAATTGCTTTATCTCATACCGCGAATCCCATAACAGTGCATTATATATGAATGAATTGTTATCATATAATAGTTTATTTATCATTGCTTTTGGGATACGAGGAGTATTAATATTATATGGACATTTAAAAAAGATACACCTGCTTATTGAAAGAGGTATCTTACATGCAGGCTTTCGGAGTTGGGATATTCGCTCCCCTAAAACCATACAAACCAAATCAAAGCAGTAGAAGTAAGCGGACCTGAGAGTCCAAGGCAAGGGCCTCGAACACAAAAGGGTACAACGTTATGATTATGATGATATATAAATATACGGTGAATCTTATTTTTTTATATTTTACGTGATAAAACTAAAAATGCATTACCTTTTCAGGAGTAGATTTTTCTCTCATTTCGGCGACTTGTTTCTCATGTTCAAACTCAACCAGATCCTGTTGGAATTGTTGCTCCTGGAGTTAAAGATAAAGAAATAAAAATAAAGCAAGATTATATCTTTATAAACAAAACTTGATCTTTGAAAAAAAAAAAGAAAATAATTTCTAATTTGCTGGGTTAAAGTAAATTGCAAGCATGCAGATTATCCTGAAAAGTAAAATAAAAAGCTCATGCAAATACTGTACAAAGTATAATAAAAATCAAAGGATATGAAGATTTCGTTACAAACCTGTTGATGTTGGTGCAACGGTTCGTCTCTATCCAGGCTTGACGTTGAGTGCGACAGAGAACCACCAGTATCCGCCGTCCCGCTTTCGCTACCGGTCTGTGCAAACATTCGTATTGTCTATCTTTGTCTAACAAGCATGGGTGTTGACTCGATTTCATTCGAGCAATAACACGCACACAAAATGATGCTTGAATTAAAATGACGTGGTTTAATTAAATTCAATCTCATATCAGTGTTATGTGACAAGTGATATTTGTGCAAGCAGGATATAGTTTTGCATCAATCTCAATACACATTGAGGGCTGGTGTTATGTATAAAAAAAAATTAAAAAGAAAACTTGTGCAGAGGTCTGTCGATAAAGTATACAGTATAACACCTTCAAATGTAAAGGGGTATACTTATACAGGCTTATCTCCTTGGCCGTGAGTATTTTTTTTTGATATTATCATGTAAGCACAGGGTCAATCAGTGCACATAACTAAATTCAAAAGACTGGTATACCTCGGGATACATATTTTGGACCTAAGTCGCGAGACAAACGTGGCCATGGCGCGCCCAGATTGTTTTGTAATAGTCTGTTTGGTGAATTTGAGCAGGTCCACAGCCGTAGTAAATAAATAAATAAATATTCCACGACATTCTACACAACGCTTTCTAGACCCATGGTAAGCATAGCTGTTAAGCTGGGTCTAGAAAGCTAGTTATAGCTTGTGTTATGGGATCTAGAACTAGACATTTTTTGTAAATACATACATATTATACATCGAAACACCCAGACCAATGCAAATATATATTCATGCATATAAATATTTGCACTGAGCTGGAATCGAACCCGCGCCCCCTGCATAGCAGTCGGATGCTCTACCACTACGCCACGAAGGTAATATCCTCAAAAGACATCCAAGAAATGTGAACTGCGCGTATAGAGCACTTTTTGAGGAATATTACAATCGAAATAACTAATATTCTCTCTATCCCGTACAGCTAACCGACATTGCATGTGTTAGGAGTGGGTTCATGTGGTAGTGTAATGGTCAGGATTTGAAACCGGGTCCTTAACCATTAAGCTACAGACGCTTCTATTACATTTGCATTTTGAGGTCACTTTAGGTCCAAGATTCCGAGGTATATCAAAAATGAGTTATATCGGGGTATTGGTGACTCACAGTGTTGTACTTCTCGGGGCGAGAGTACCCGTGGCACACGATGAGGTGCAGCGGCGCGTGAGTGGCGAAGCGCAGAGCGTTCACGGCTTCGTTGTGAGTCGCGCCCAACAGCGACACGCCATTTACTTCTAGAAGCCGCATGCCGACCTATGGAGCAACATCAGGTTAAGAATTTTATTTGCGAATACTAACAAACTAAACGGTGGACTTTCATCATAGCTTTGAAGACAGTAGTTCGTGTAGCTTGTAGCTGATTAACAGACGAGGCTGGAGTAACCCCTCGTTTACACCTAAATATAAAACATGTATTTGACAAATTGCAATATGTCACAGGCTACAGTGTGAACGCAAATGTGTTTTATATTTGTTTACAACTTGTTGTCTATACATCTTATGTGAACGAAAAAGTTTATGATATACATCTATAAAACAAGTATTGTGTTTTGACTAGTCTTCTACAGGTCTTCAACATGTTTACAACTTATTTCGTGGTCTCAGTATCAGAATAAACGGGATATTTACCATGTTTCACTATTTTGAGCTGATGTCAGTGACCATGATAGTTTAAATACCTATATTATTTCGTGGTGTAAACGAGGCGTTTGCGGACCTCAGAATCCGAGATGTAAGCTTCAAACATTGCTAAGATGACGATGAGGATGTGGTAAAACGGTTTTTAGTCGATAGTAGCCGACTTTGTTGTCAAGGTCATTAGACTTGGTTCAGTAACCTCTACCATGTTTTCTAGATGCAGTTTTGGTCCTTTTGCGATATTTTTTGGATGTGTATTAGTCATTATGCGTCTAAACCGGTAAACCGTGTGCACTCAATTTAATTTTTCAAATATATGAACAGAATAACAAAATTACGTAATTTCTTTGAGTACTAACCTTCAGTCTACCATCTCTCCTGGCAGCACCACCGCTATTTATCTTTGATATAAAAACGCCCTCGTCGTTGGGATCGTTAGGGTTGCCACGTTGTCCATTCAAACCACCCTTGATGTGCATTCCTAGCTTCTCACCTTCTTGTTTGACTATCGTTAAGTCCTGGAGAATGCGAAGTTATTATAGCGACAACGTCATTACATATATTAAAATACAAATGAATGATTACCGACAAATATCAGAAATTATAATTATCAGTAACATCGGATAACTTCATTCAAACAAACTACGTTCACATACACTTGTAGCATGCAAAGCCAATCACATGCATTCAAGGTGACATAAGCTTTCACACTATTCATAGCTAAATACTAGATCAAAATCAAGCTAGAGATAAACAAGATTGTATTTGAAGAGTGTAATTTTTGTGTGTAAGGGAATAATAACAGTAGTAAGAGCTATAAGCATTAAAAAATTTCTCGATGTGAAATCATAAAACGCGTTCTCTACGAAAAATAAATAAATCGTACGAAATAACTATTCGGAATACGACGATAGCTGGGCACACGGACTGATTGGATCAGGGGTTGGAGACTGACATAGATATTTTTAAACACACATAAGTTCGAGATCGCCAAACGACGTTCACACTTACAGTTGCGTCAACAATCTCAACTTGAATGAGACCCTGAACGTGTGTGGCGGTGGCCGTGTAGTACGCACGTGTGGAACAAAACATTCAGCGTTTTATAACGACAAAACACAAACTTAATGTTACATGTACTTTCAATTTTTTCAGTATAGAAAACGTACACCAGTAAGTAAGCGAAAGACTTCGTAGCAAAGAGAAATTATGCCTTTGTTAGTATTGTGAAAATATATGTCGATTATGTGCATAAGCGTTATGCAATTTGTTTAATATAACGTACCGCCAAACTACTACTGTAAGCGACATACTCATTCTACTCTTGATTCCGCTTTATACTTTCAACTTCTCACCATTAAAAACCATAAAACTCGGTTACTTGCATAACATGCAACACATTGCGCGCTTACTTATGTGTATGAATGCTCACACAGATTACGAAAATTCAATGCACGACATACCCGATTTTGGGGGCTAATTATGTCAAATTTAAAGCATTATATTAGGTACCAGTTATATGATAAACCATTTTGATATACCTACCTAAAATGACATATGATACAAATGCTGCATTATTACAGATGATAATAATATGTAGTTTAATAGCATCCAATCGATTAATATTCTAATGAGTCTTGACACATTTTCATTTATGTATTTACGTAGATAAATATGCAAACTATCCAGATTTTTACAACAGTCTAGAATTTTTGAGTTATATTTTCGATATTGTAGAACAGATCACTAAATAATGCATACATACATATAATGACGCCTTTATCCCTGGCGGGTTAGGCAGAGGTGAATTAACACCCACATTTCACCAATAATTGTTTACGGTCCCACGTAAAAGGGGGCGAGCCTATTGCCGTATTCCAGGCACTATTGTTGACTCGAGCCTGCGGCTGGGTTGGGATGTTAAACAGCCCTATCCCTTAGTCGCCTTGTACGACACCGCATGATAAGAGACGGGGTGGCCTTAATTCTACTCTGCCGGAAACCACGCGGCATTAAATCATTAAACAATAGGTATGGTAAACTTTAATATCGTATCACAGTATACTGTATATAACATAGGATAGTTACAAACCTGGAAGCCCAGCGGTAAGGGATCGTGTCGCACAGTGAGAGAAAGGGTAGCACCAGGTTGCAAGAGTAACTGTACAGCATCACGATGGGTAGCACCTGTTAGCTCCGAGCCGTTCACCTTGATGAGACGATCGCCCATACGCAGTTTGCCTGATCTGGCAGCCACGCCGCCTGGCACTACCTGGATATTACAAGATATTTTGCCTTGAGAAAAGAGTGCTGCAGATTTTTATGTCTGTAAAGAATAACAGCAGACACGTAAAGAGTTTTTAGTGTATTTAAATTGGCTAAAGACGAACCAGGAATAGTATTTATAAATCACATTTGACATTGCTTTCAATAAAAACATTTTATTAAAAACGGAATTTTATAATTATAATTGAGGAAAAAGGGGGTTTATTCCAGTATGCCAAACTTCTGGCATTTTCTAGCTTCCAATAAAAAAAAGTTTAACCACCACTGGTCTAAGAGATGTCATGTATGCAGGCACCAGAACAATTTGGCAGATTAGTTATATTTTATTCTCTGGCAAATGGTCCGGCACTGCAGACGTACTCAATGCCAGGCAATGCCTGGCAATGAGCACGCCTCCTTTTAAGGTTAAGATTCAAAGAAAAAGTCGTTTGTGGTATAATGGGGAACGAGTCGAACTGTCATGGTGAATAGAGAGAAAGATATCTATATTTTCCAATTTCTACAATAGGTGGCCGAAAACCATCGATACTCGAAGCAAAGAAAAAAATCAATTGGTAATTTAACTAACATGTGATATGAAAATGCCCGGTTCTTTGCCGCCAAACGGCACACAAGAGTGATCAGTGCCGCCAATGATGCTGAAACCGAGAGAACCTCCTTCTTTGAGTAACGTAACGTCCTGGAACAACAAAACATTACATTCAGTTATTGTTACAATGCCATTTAAAAGATTCTTATAAAATGCAGGAGCCGCTGAAATCCTAAATCTTAATACTATCAGAATAACCTCGTAAACGGAGCTCTCTATTCACGAAGTTAATATGATAGTTAGTAAGATCTAGAATATTCCATTAGTTTTACCTTCTCTAGATATTTTTAAAGGATTCAAATACCTAAGTATCATAACATTGAATACTTTATGGGACCGAATTCATAACCCTCTGCAATAATAGACAAGATCTATTTCATTGTTATATTTAACACGTATTTAATTTGCAATGCAATTAATATTCCAAAATATTTAGAACTTGGATGGTTTATTATTTTACATCTCAGGAGAAGTTTTTTTTGATCATATAACATGTGAATATGTATCCTGTAAATGCATTTCAACTATCATGGTCACTTACATTATATCAAAGTAATCGTGATATTTACCATGTATTGTTTTGAGTGTCCGATATTTCGGCCCTGTTGCGAGCACCGTGATCCGTGATCATGGTGCTTGCAACAGCACCGAAATATCGGAAATTCAAAACAGTACAACATAGTAAACATTCCGATTACTTTGATACTAACATGTGACTATCTTTTGAGTGGTTGGTTCGCTAGTTTAATCGTACTCATATATGAAGAAGAGGGAGGGAGATGTCTCTACTCTGTATATAATTTTAGTTACATATCTTGGATTAGTTGCTTATTTTATTATGTGCACAACTGCAATAGCAGTACAAGTAGGTACGTATTCTAAAAGATATCAGTCAAAATATTCTGACATACATAATGCTTACTTAGTAAATTGGTTTATTTGATAGGACATCATGGTGGGATATACAAATCATATCTGGGCATCGATTCTGCAAAAGTAAAACTATTGCCATACCACAGACACTGCTAAAAATCCATTTACTTTTAGACTTTAAAGCGATGCGGCTAAAGTCCAAACCCAAAAGGCTTTTTGCTGAGAAAATGAAAAAATGTAACAGTTTTGTTTAGGCTTTTTGCTGAGAAAATGAAAAAATGTAACAGTTTTGTTTAGGCTTTTTGCTGAGAAAATGAAAATATGTAACAGTTTTGTTTCGACTTCTTACTGAGAAAATGAAAAAATGTAACAGTTTTGTTTAGGCTTTTTGCTGAGAAAATGAACAAATGTAACAGTTTTGTTTAGGCTTTTTGCAGAGAAAATGAAAAAATGTAACAGTTTTAACAAAAGCCTTTTAGGTTTGAACTTTAGCCGCATCGCTTTAAAGTCATTTTTATTTAATTTTGGACTTTAACCTTATAGAAATAAAGCTTAAATTCAATACCGTGTTTTGCAGTGTCTGTGGTTTTGATTTAGTAGAATCAAGGGCGTGGACATATGAATTATTTTCGAATATATTTTATTTTCACAGATATACCAATATGGATTCATTTAACGTGAAGTTTGATTAAAATATAGTACGATTATGAGTAACATTTTGAATGGTATTTCAGAATATTAGTCAAGTTCCATTTATTAATGTAAATAAATTATTCAACTAACTTGCCATTTTGTAAGAAAGGAATAACAGCGACGAGAAATGATTGTATGTATACTGTATATACTCTACGGTTAGGTATAGAAGGTAAGTATCTAATTGCATAGCATGTTGGGCATACCCACGTAATAATACGTTGGTGTTATATATAGGATTTTTAGTTGAAAACTGATTTCCGGTTATGTCACTGATCTTATGGCATATTTCATTTGTGTTAGTGCAACGTGCGTACTTTTCCCATTCATCTCATCAGAGATGTCATGCCGAGTGAATGTTGAGATGACCGCAATCATGCGGTCATCTCAACATTCACTACTTTCCTGCCATATCATCATTTACACAGTGCATCCATCTTCTCTTATATAAGTTTCCCTCTCTCTTTTCCTTGTAACCATTCATTATCTCAATTAATACGTTCCTTACTGCATGCACACGTACCTAACGTGTCTATTACATGTTTTAATTTATATTTTTTTATGTGTGCAAATTCCTTGAGGGTACTTTTGGAAAAATAAATAATATAAGTTACATTTTCATTTCAGCTTTGATTGCAATTAAACCAAGGAGAAATATGTTCTACAGAAACCTAACCATCCTGTTAGACCTCCAGCTGTGGATTTTCGCAAATTAACCCATGAGTAATTCCAAAACCTCAGCAAGCTACAGAGGTTCATACTAACAAACACTCTAGGCACACTTTCGCATTTTAACCTTAGCAAGAAGTAGGTCAGAGACTGTTTAGGTCACGTGACTAGCTATTATTATTCTAAAACATTCCAGTCCTTTCATTTAGTACACATATTAGGGAATTTGATCAATTCATCATTAGTCAATTTGTGGCGACAATGGGAATTATATCAGTATTATAATACCAACTGCATTGCAAGTTAAATAAAAGCTTGTACAAATTATGCACTTCATTGGCGTCTGTATTTTATGGTATCCAGTCTCAATTGCAGAAGGATTGAAATTAGTCTTAGTAAAGGGTGCACGAATGAATAACGAAATGGTTCTGCAGTAATGAATTCGCAATACAGTGAATGACTAAATATAGAAACCTACAACAAAGATTTAATACGGCTTTACTATAATGACAATGTTTCAATCCAGATTTGAAAACTAAGTGATGCCATTCACATGACCTAATTTTCAATGACGTATTCTTCAGGTTATAATTCTAATAAACATGCATTTTACCTTTCATGTTCCATTAGATACGTGAACTTTAATAAGAAATTTACTGGTTATCACGTTTTTGTAGGGCTTCGATTTCGCAATTTTTTGGAGGTTGGCTAACATGGTTTTTAATTCGAATGAGTTCAACATCACTCAGTCACATTTGCTACTACGTGGTTCCGGTCACCAAATTATATGCTAGGCTACTTGACAGTGTTAAAAATAATACTACAATTATTAGTGATATCCGCTTAAATTATGGGTCTTAAACCGGTCTAAAAGATTGTTGATTTATTCAAAAGAACAAATTGTTATTCGGCCGATGCTCAGGGGTCAAGAACATACCGGATTGGCTAAGTAAATATTGATGTCACAACGGTCATACGTATGTAATCATCCAGTACATATTATGGTCAGATGGACAATAGAATACTTATTGCATGATGTTTGGGAGACGTCACAATATGATAAAAAGCCAGATTGTGTATTATAGCATTTTATATGTCTATTTGAATAATTCATTTTCAGTTGTTAGGTATTCTTTGAAGTATGCTGGAAATTTCAGTGGTCTCCAGAACTAAGCCAAATAGCCTTTATTAATATTTGTGGTATCATGTTCCAAATATTAATTATTACGACTGAGTAGTGTTTAACCCTAATTCAACTTCATAATGTCGCCCAGTTTCAAAGATTGTTAATTTCACCTTACCCATTCCAAATACGATAGCAAATCGATTCGTTAACCTACAACACCCTCTAATTTGAAATACATTTTGCGAAACCGAGCCCCTGTATGTTGAAATGTGTCTTCGGGCGCCTTACTTCAATGATGAGTGGCGCGACGAGTTGGTTGTCGGTGATGCGCGTGACCGTCGTCTCGGTGAAGGTAGACTTGGTGATGGTTTCCGTGACGCGGCCGAGCGCGGCGGGCGGCGGCGGGAGGACGACGGCCGGCGGCGCGCGCTCCACGGTGACCCTCACCCCGCTCTGGGGAGGCTCGCTCGGAGTGCGCGGCCGCGCCCCTCCCAGGAAGTGCGCGGGGATCATTGCTTGGAACTCCTCGTTCGTGATCGGCCGCGAAGGCTGCGCGTTTAACACGTTCACATCGAATCAGTCTATGCATTAGTAAAGAAACCTATAGACCGGTTTCAGTCATGGTAGCGTATCTTTTTCGCAGCTACCGAATTATACCTACAAAAATGTATTATATAAAGAAAGTTTTAGATGAAAGGCTACGAAGAAAGAACTTTCTTTGGAAATTAAGAATTTGGGATCATTTTTAAGGTGGTACAAGCGACTACATTTCACGGCTCGCTAGAAAATTAACATGCATGAAAGAATATAGTGCATGCGCACGTTTTCAGTTTTTTAGGATATAATTACAGTTTGCTAGAGATGCAATATTTAAATGTTTTTAATATAATTTGATTGAAAATTTAAAATGGAATTAATTAATTTCCTTTTAATGATTTTTTTAGGAATTCAGTACGTATTTGTCATCCCCACTATAAAACATCCGACTAGCGCGAAATTCATGTCAATATGTCAGTCATAAACGCTATTTGGAGCGTGATTTTTTTTCGCTACTCCGCATCCCCGCATAATACAAAGAGCCGAAATATTTGTAATAGCTACAATATAGTAATTTCATATTAACAGAATCAAATATTTTAATAGAATCAATATTTACTGTGTTCATAAGACAATAATCTCAAAAAGGGATAAGTTATTTTATGCATCTCTCAAGGTTTAATATTAATACAAAATATTTTTAATTCTAGTCATTCATAAATGTTGGAGTATTTGCTCATTTTTACGGTAATTAAAACGTATGCTCATAGACGTTTATTCGGGAAAGTGATTTAAACTGTGAAGTGAACTTATTTCAGAGTGAGCACGATCACATTCAATTCAAACTTGCAAGTGACGTGTGTTAAAGTAGGTACTGTAATTCCATACAATCCATTCTGTGTGTAGTATTATTTATTATTCAGTGGTAACGTTCTGAAAATTAACGTAATATATTAAAAAAATTAAACTGCAATTTAAAAATGTTAAAACTACGATAGTTTTTTAACTGTTTAACTTGTTTATTAACTGAAATATTGAGCCAAAAGAATTTACATATTAAATATTAATTTACTTTTAAAAATATATCATAAAGTTATTAACAAATGTTTAATGTATGTATGTAATTATAAACAATGTCCCGTTGAGATCGGTATAGGCGAAGTGCTAATATACAAAGTAAAGCAAGCGTATAAAAGATGCACAGTCTAGATAATACAATCTCGATAGAAAGATAATTGTATAAAAAATAAGCACTACAGTACATAATGATTGTAGGTACAAGATTTAGAAGAAAATGTAATGATACGTTAGCATGTTTTCGGTTTTTAAATAATTAAAATAAAATTCTAATTTAATTTAAAATTATTACAAAGGTACATTATATAAACAGTCTCAAGTTTCTGGAAAGTTGCTAAGTTTACAATTTTACAGTATAACATGAAGCATAAAAAATGATAACAAAAGTACAGAAATCGCTTTTAGTCAAATTAAAAATGGCTATGACAGATACCGCATCCTAACATCTCAAAATATGAGCTCTATATTTTGAAATGCAGTGGATACGCTACCTTTCATAACCATTGAGACTAAACGCCATCGCTAACTTTCGACTAAACTACATAGTGAAGTGAGCTAAGCCGTCGGACACAATGGTGGTAAAGCCATGACGTATAAGCTCTGATGTGAACGTGTTAAACAAATACCCATCACCTGCGAATTTTGTATGCTATGACATTATTCTACTATAATTAAATGCTATCTCACCTGAATGTCGTCGAAGACATCGTCGTTAGAGCCGTGCGTTTTATCGGCGCCGGGTGTTAGGGGCGTGCTCGCACTGTTAGTTGATGATTTGGCCTGAAGTGCAAGATATAGGAATTTGAATTGCTTGGCATTCCTTTTGTGGTACAATAAGCAGGTGTCATTATCTCTTCTACGTAACTATAAGTACTATCTATGATGAATTTTAGAAATTAAGTTTTTAAATTAAATTAAACAAAAAGAAAACAAAACCAATATAGTAAGACATGTGACAAATATTAAAGATGATAATTTTACATCTGTTTAATGAATTCACATGTAAGTATATGTAATGTATGACTAATGATGAACGATGAACACGACATAAGTCACCCACGCATCTAATATTATACTACTCCCGGTGTACTCAACAGAAAATACCACAAATAGTACAAAACATTGTGATTACTAAGCCTTACCTGTCCGTTAGTTTGACTCAGTTTTCGTGGTGCAGGTTGCGGTGGGACGTTGGTTGCGGGTGCGAAAGTCGCTTGTTTCTGTGACTGTACTAGTAGTTGTACAACTGGCTGTACAGCCGATTGTACAACAGGTTGCACGACTGGTTGTGTATGTGCGGGTGGTGGTGATATGTGTGTAGACACGCGCGGTGCTGTGTGAGTGTTGGCGTGGTTACCAACTTGGGGTGCGCTTATGTGATTTGTGGTGGGGTTAGGTGTCGGTGAGACGTTCACATTCTGCAGACTCGTCTTGTGTTCTCTCACTTCGTCTGATGTCGACTTGCGCGGGAGTAACTCGCCTATATAAGAAAAAATATATTTAATTCAAGAAATGAAGCAAAGCGCTTATAATAGGCTGATGTTCTTCAAGCCTTTTGGCAATGGTAGTGCTATTGTAATTCGTTTAGAACTCAAGAACTAAGTTATTACCTGTTTGCATACTTCTTATAAGAATTAAAATGGTTTACTTCACGGATTCTAATCGGATCAAACCATAGCGAAAGGCTTAAATTAAAGGCCATTATACTAGGAATGTCTAACAATAAAAGGTACGGTATTTTTTATGAACCTATATAGGCAATTTTGCAAGCTGTCGGTGTCGGATTATTAATAATTGTATATTTACCCTGTTCTGTAGTGATGGTTCGTTGTAGAACGAGCCTCACAAATCTCTCGTGCCCGGTGAGAAGGGATACGGCTGCTTCGTGAGGAGCGCTCTCCATGTCTACACCGTTTATCTAAGGAAATAAATATATATGAAATCTTTTACTTTATTTATCTTCAAGCTTCATTCATGTCGTGTTCACAACTTACAAATGTACTAACTGGATAAGTAAAACGATTGCTTTTTTTGAGTTTTACTTTAAACAGAAGTTAATTTAAATAAAAGTGAAAAGTATATACTGTCTTACTTCACATTATGTAAAAAAAAATTCTATTGTACAACTATCACAAGAAGACAACAGGTTCAGATAAAAATAACTAATATAATCCTAAACCTGGTGTATTATTTATAAACCCATACAAGTAAAGCTTGTCTTGTCTGCTACCTTTTTCTCAAGTAATTTTGAAAATAAATATTCAGTCATAGGGCTATTTCTCCTTAAAAATATTAATTAAATATTTACTGTGTATGGGGTCGAATCGTAGGTATTTCAATTGTAAACTCAATAGGTTCAATCAAATACTTTAGAACTTCCATAGTGCTTAAACATCTTTGGAAATTACCTTTACAGTTAGCGTAGTGTAATTACTTACAGAAACCACTTTATCACCGACTAGCATCTTGCCGTCCTTAGCGGCGGCGCCTTGCGGTGAGATACGGGAGATGTATATAGCGTCGCTATCGTCTCGGTATGGCGGCGAGCCTTTCCCGCCGGCTATGCTGAAGCCCAGGCCGGCTCCGTCCCGAATGAGTGTTGTATGCACTAGCACCTTTTGCTGATATACTAGAAAGGAAAGCAAGATTTATGCTATAAAGAACCAAGATTAGTTTTTTACATCCGAGATTTTTTCCCGCTATAGCATTGTGTTCATTCCCATAAACATAATGGTAAAGTTAGAACTCATTAATTCAGTTGGTGCTGGTAATGAAGTTAATTCAGTCTTCTATTAGAGACTTCCCAACAAGCAAAGTAGCGATAACAGGGTCTAAATTTAAAGCTCTAAGTTATATAGTAGCTATATAAGATCTAAAATAATACTTTTAGGTGATAGTACGGATATAAGAGAGTTTGCTAAAGCACCAGCGATAGTAAGGTGATATAAAAGATATAGAAAAAATACGCTGCAGCTTAAAGTTGTAAAAAGGTGCTATAAGCTACAACTTTACAGTCGTTATTGCAGCTTTAAGTGGATTTTAACATTAAAAGCTCTTTTAGAGTGGCTACTATCACTTGCTGATGTAAATGCTCTATTTAAGTGCTATGTATACCTTTAAGTGCTAAACATCACTTTTGGTGTTAAAGTGGTTATAAGAAAACCCTCAAGCCGTTTAAGGGTTATAATAATCAATCTTATAACTCTTAATAGTGCAGTGATACAATGGAGTTAAGGTACCCTGTTCAAACACTATATGTGTTTTAGCGCTTGAGGTGCTAGAGAAGCTTGAAGCTTTATAGCCCTATAAGAGTGCTAGTGTGGACATTATTAAGTCTTATAGCGATATGATTTTTGTTTTAAATATGAAACCCTTCTCTATCACCTTAAACTGTTTAAATAGGTTATTTATATTATAAAGCTTTAAATTACTCTACATTAGTGTTAATAATCACTTTGAATGTTAAAAAATGCCGTTATATCGCTTATGTGGTAAATTTTAACGTCCATCTTTTATTTTACTGAACACACTAAGTAAATACACGCGTGCCTTTTCGTATTTAAATAATGCAAAGAGAAATTAAATCATGGAGGCTCAAAAAGAAAACTGGTGCAATGAGAAAGAAAATCCAGATGGTATATGACAATATAAAAAACTCAACAACTAACTCTAGTATAGACTACAATGCTTTACATTCTAATAATTCGCGTAATAATGAAGAGGGTTCCGTCCATCAAAATATTGAAAATGAACAAATTAAAAAGTTTCGACAGACTAGTAAAGCGGAACAAATGAACATTAACACTTTAAGTGAGCAGAACTGCAGTTTAGCTAATGAACTTCAAGTAGATGCCTTGGAACAAGACATGGGAACAGATGCTATAGAGTACTACAATTCTTTGCCACTAAGTAATTCCGAAGATTCGGACGAAGAGCCTCAAGAGTATTTTTACAATAAAAATCTTGAATTTCGAAACAATTTAAGAACATGGGCTGTGCAAAAAAATATAAGTCAGGCATCATTCCAAGATTTGATTCTTATTGTGAATAAGAGATTTGGAAATATATTACCATGTGACCCTCGGACTATTTTGAAAACACCGAAAACAAAATCTGTAAAAGCAATGGATGGTGGGGATTATTGGCATCATGGAATCACAAACACTCTGACTAAAATACTGGCCAGTTGGGACAAACTCCCTGATAAAATTGAATTAAATATAAATTTGGATGGTTTACCTATTTATAAAAGTGCCAAGAAAGAGTTTTGGCCAATTTTAGGCAACATTTTTAAATATAACATTAGTCCATTTATAATAGGAATTTACTACGGAACAGGGAAGCCGAAGAATCTAGAGTTCTTTTTGAATGATTTCGTTAGTGAAATGGGGGAATTACTGGAGCAAGGGATTTCTGTGGACGGGAAAACCGTTTCTATTAGAATACGGTGCTTTATTTGTGATTCACCGGCACGTGCGTTTGTTAAAGGTAACTAAGTGAATGCAGCAGATTTATGAGCACGATGTTATTTCAATTTTTGCAAGTTTCGTCTAATGTATGTCTAGTATATTATTATTTTTTGCAGGTGTTTGCAATTTTAATGGTAAACATGGATGTTTAAAGTGTACAATGGTTGGAAATTATTCGCACACTTCACATACTGTAGTGTTTTCTACGAGTAAATATCCTCCAAGGAATGACAACGATTTTCGAAAAAAAAAATATGGTGGTCATCATAAGGTGGATTCGCCACTATTAAAGTTGCCCATCAATATGATAGAAGATTTTCCGGTAGCTGATTCACTACATTTAATTGATCTCGGTATAATGAAAAGATTACTGCAGGGGTGGAGGGATGGTAGTTTTGGCAGATATATAACGAAATGGCGTGCGCAAGATATAGACACAATAAACGTATTTTTAAATAACTGTAAACTACCTTCGGAAATACATAGATCGGTAAGAACCCTAGATTGCCTAGCATATTGGAAAGCTAGTGAGTTTAGGACGTTCCTATTTTATTTGAGTATTGTCATATTGCCTAAAGTTCTCCGCCAAGATGCTTATGAACATTTTTTGGCTCTGTTTTGTGCTGTAACAATATGTAGTGCTAACAATTACCGCTACTTGCTGCGTTTAGCAAATGAAATGATTCAACATTTTGTCGAACGTTACAAATATTTTTATGGCTCAGAATATATAACGAGTAACGTTCACAACCTTCTTCACGTAGTTGAAGAAGTCAAAAGATTCGGTCCTCTCCAATCATTTAATACCTATCCATTTGAAAACAAACTGTTCCTAATAAAGAATATGATTAGGCAAGGGAATAATCCACTCGCACAAGTTGCTAATCGAATCTGTGAAAACGATAGTATTACCATTGATGTCATGAAACAAACCGTAAAATTTGATAAACCATTTACTACGGAACGTAGAAATATGACGATCCTACATTTTGAAGATTTCATACTTTCTCCTAAACGGGCAGATAAATATTGTTTAAGCCAGAGTAGAAATGTTATTGAAATACAATGCATTATTTCAAATGAAGGAGAAATAAAAATTATTGGCAGAAAGATTACAAATGTAACAGATATATTTGAAAAGCCAATTAATTCAACTTTTCTATACTCGTATAAAGCTGATGAGAAAAATATGACTTCTGAAGAGGTGGCACTGATTCCCACAGATATTTTTTGTAAATTAGTGTGTATTAGCTACCAAGATATTTCATATTTTATTCCCCTGATACATACGATATGAAGATAAATAAAATACAGTTTAAATCAACACGTTGTATTTATTTATACCTATTAGATAGGATCTAAGTTGCGACAATAGAAAGACATTAGAAACTAAAATGCAAAACAATAGTCATTCTCCTACACAACATAATCCTGCACAATAAAAAACCACGGTGACAATAATAATGAACAATGTAGGTACTAACAGAAAATATATAAATCAGTCAATATGAACCTCGTCTACATAACTAAAAATTGCACATAAATATAATACTAATCGAAAATAATATGAGATCGCTCTTATTTGGCAGAGAAGTAAAAACAAGATTTACAAAAATAAATCTAGTACAAACAAAAACATTACAAAAAAATACCTCATTTTGACAGAGATATAAGCAGACATTTGACTTTCTCGTAATAACAGCTGAATGATAATATAAAATAATTACAAATATTAACAAAGGGATTCTTCATTGCCAACTGAAAGATTTGTTTCATCATCGCTAGGAATTTCTGTGACCTGATTTACAGTTTCATTGCCTTTAGGACCATCTGTTGTGTCAATATCATATAAAGTTGTATCAACGATTGTAGTCGGATTTATTACATTCAGTTTGGTACGCTTTGCTCTTAACCTTGATGTCGAAGCTCTTTGGTTTTTCGATTCAAGCCTTTTTCTAGAGTTTTTTAATAAACTTTTAAAAAAGTCGTCATTGTCTTTAAGAGTATACTTATTATCTCCAGCATAGACGAGACTCCAAAAAAAGTGTATCACATTTTTAAAGTCTTTGAACGGTATTTTCGAATTTTCACTTCTGCTTCCACCACTCCAAGAACATTCGCATAGAAACTTTCTATCAAACATAATTTCCGCGTATCTATAAGCACAATCTGTAGCTTTGCCACACACTATAGAATACGTTTGAAATAATGTCTGTTTAGTATTTTTATCTGATAAGCTTCGTTCCAGTTCGTTCAAAGCCCTTATGTTCTCAATTGGTTGAATGTATATTGGTGTATTTTCTTTAGTATTTCTGGACTCCATTAAAGGTTGGATATTACTATCTGGCTGTTTAATTCGGAGAGAAAGGTCGTCCAGTTGGACCGAAAAACCAGCAACTCTTTGCACAAGATTGTCTTGAATTTTTTGTAAGGATTGCACTGCTTCCAAAATTACTGATTGATTTGTTAAAACCTGATTTAAGGTTTCAATAATTTTTGTTTCATGGCAGTTCCCAGCATTTCCATCAATTATTTGTAAATTGTATACAGTATTCGTGTCAGTTATTAGAGGCATAGTTCCATCTGTACCAGAATTGATTTCAACATCTCTTACCTGAAAAAAAAAGAGAATTTCCAGAGGCAGATTTTATACAAGACTAGAGGACCCGCCCTCGCTTCGCTTCGGGTACCAAAGTTAGGGGATGATTTTCAGATTGAAAACTACCCTATATCCTTTCTCGAGTCTTAAACTAACCGCACTCCAAATTTAATCTCAATCAGTTCAGCAGTTTTAATGTGAAAGAACAATGGACAAAGTTACTTTCGCATTTATAATATAAATAAATAAATATTCAACGACTTTCTACACAACGTTATCTAGACCCATGGTAAGCATAGCTTAACTAGCTTGTGTTATGGAATCTAGAATGCAGATAAACAAACTTAGATACTTTTTTTTTTAGTATAATATTAGTATGGATTGTAAGTCTAGCTAATGGTTTCAATATATTAATATGTGTAGATCTTCTGAATCACCATGCCTAAAAAATTGTTTAGATCTGATAACGTTGAGGGAAGGTACCTTGAATATTGTAGATGGGACATTTGACTTTCTATCTATGTGGCATAGCCGTGGGACGCCCTATAATAATTTAAAAATTCTTACTGAATTGGCTTCTATAATATTAGGTACCAACCTCAGGCATCGTTAATCCATCATTTTCATTGTAGACCATATACTGTCTGAGCTCATTGGCTGAGTTGAGGTCCAAAGGTTTTACTGCAGTGTTTTTTGGACGAACGCTGGTTTCCTCTTCAGTATCACTTTGTGTGAGCATAATAGTTATTTCTTTTTCTGCCGCCTCGTAAGTATTTATGTTATTTCTTTTAACACTGCACGGTATGGAACACCAATGCGCTTGCGGTATAGATGTATCGTCGTTAATGAATTTTTGTGGCTGTTTAGGCCACCTTAGAACGCTATTGTGCTCCCATGTAGACGGTACTGCAATTAGTTGTACTTTATTTCGCTCTTTGGTCTGAATTATTTTAAACGGCATACTGAAATATAAAAATTAACTTTGTTGTAGTAATGAAACATACAAAATCCAAAACATAGAGATATCGTTATAAGATTAGATCACCCCGGGGTCCAGCGAGCGGGCGGGGGATTTCCACGGGTGGTTACACAGGTCACCTACGCGACCATTTTTTCTCAGACACGAAGGAAGTCCGTGCTCAAAAATTAGTAAGGGGGGTTTCTGTAAGTAGAATACTCACGTTTTAGAGATGTAGGTATATACTGTACGGCACGCGCAGTCGTCCAACACGTCGCTCTGTTATTGCCGTTGCCGTCGTCGCGTTGTGCTCAATGTATTTCACCGCTAAAAGCAAGTTAAAAATTAAACACAAAGGTTGTAGTCTTTAATTTATCCCGAACAAAGTACAAACTTTAACACTCTTAGAATTACTTAAAAGTATGAACATTTATGTGTGTAAGGGACTGCAATGGACACGGGAGGGGCGAATTTTTACACGCGTCTATTGCATAACAATCAGGACGCGTCTGCAGTTTTCTCGAACCATAGAATTATAAGTTTAAGTCTATGTCTCGAACGTCCTTGTGCGAAATCGGTAGAGATGCCCACTAAAATCGGTATATTTGAACTATTTTGAACCCAAAATCGATATATATACACATATACAAATATTTACAAAAAAACCTACTTAAGGATCGCGCGGTCGCAGGTTACCAATATAACGAAATTAGGCGCGCTATATTATTTATAATTTTCGATCACAATTTATTGGTTGAATACCTATATAGTTAGGTATGTAGCAAAACAAGTATTGTAACTACTTACTACTTTATTAATTGAATAAGCGTCTATTTAGATTTCTCGTATTATATTATATGAACCACTGTTGTTTTTAAATAAATAAATCATTCATTCATTCATTATATTATATACCTATTGAAAAAGATACAATAAACTTGATTAAAATCTTTTATGTTGTCAAATCAATGGTTTACGTATCTTACCAAGGAACCCAAATGTCCCAAATTATCATAAAAAATCATTTCAACGATATGACTTACGGCTCTAATCGACGTAGTTGTACGAACAAAAGTGCTAATAAATCATTTTATAGCAACGTTATAAACTCATGAGTTCTAAAAAAGAGATAATTATCACTATTGCCGTTAGCCTTGCATTTAAATTTAAAACTCCATTATTATTTACAAATATAACCTAAAAATCTTGATATATCTATTAATAAAGTTTACTTAAATCATTGTTGTTTTCTCACAATTAAAGATCTAAAAATTTTTGATTAACCATTTGGTAGGAATTAGTACAATTAGCAAAATTATATAAAAAATAATTATTATCGCTATATTTTTGGTTTAAAGATTTCTTAAAACGCCTTATTTCAAAGGCGCTTGAAAATTGAGATTAAAAATAGTATACATAATAACAGAAAATATACAACCGCAATAGTATTTCACTTAAATATTCACTAAAGGTATATATTTGTAGGACTTACCGTTTTTGTTAATCAACTGCCATTACGTACACATCACACTTAGATAAAAACAAAGAACTTACACAAGAGAAAATACAGAAGGAGTAGAAGCGTTATACAAAACGCAAAGATTTTATTTACACTACTCCAGCGTTTTTGCATCACTTTAAGTGATATAAAATAACATCTCATAAATAAAATAGAACCTCAGGCGATTAATATAGGTTTTGCAACACTTCAAGTGATATAAAATAGCATATTATAACTTTAATAGAATCTTGGGTAATAAATGCGGCTATTTTACTCTTTACTATCGCCATTGGTAAGAAAATACCATATAGTAGCATTGTTATGCCACTTATTTATCACTGTTGCAGTTAATACGAGCTGCTGTAGAACTTATAAGTGCTAACACCGGTGCCTAATTCGGACTATAAGAGAGTTATAGCGCACTCTATCGCTAATTTTTAGGCCGCGATGTTGCTAATGGTGTTTAATTGAACAAATAATCGGCTGTTATAGAGCTTATTTTATCGCTAAATTGTTAGTTGGGTTGTAAGACATTCGTATAGAACATCATAATCTATCGAAATAGTTCCAATTCTATTTATCCAAGTGGATATTTAGCTCGATTATGACTGAAGTCCCGGTATTGCAAATATTTGCATCTTACCCCTTAGGGGCAAAATTGAGTGATCAGTGTATTCATTCTATAACAATTTACATTATGTTTGTTATAACAATTTACATTGTTTGCACACTTCCCAATAATCCTTCCAAATTGCCATTTTATATCTGCTAAAATCACGCACTAGTTAGTATAATAAGCTACGTTTAGTTTTGGTCTAGATGGCGTCGTCAGGCATTGATTAAACCTTTGAAATTTTATTTAGACCAACTCCTAAATAAAATTTCAAAAGTTTATACAGAGGGTATGCAGTTTTAAATAATATTCAAATCAAAAATTGTGAAATCAAGTAAATTTAGCCGACTAAAAATGAATACTGTTAAATCATTATTTTTTAAAAATAATCTAAAATGTTAATTATGGAATACTTTCCACTTACCGGGTGGCACATAAGGTGATGTAGCAGGCGGTGGCGGCGATGCCTGCAGTCGTTGATAACTATCCGAAGCGTTCTGTCTCGTAGGCGAAGGACTATAGTTCTCAACATTCGTCACCACCATAGGCACAGCCTGGCTGATAGCCACTGGTGTAGTTGGCCTGTCCTTGTACTCAGGCTCAAATTCCTGTGCATACTGGTTGCTGATGATCAACGGCTTAGTTGGTATACCTCGACCAGTTAAGATCTATAACACGCATATAAATTGTTTTAGTAGGAAAATAGCTGCAATAACATAACTTGGGTTGTGTAGGTACCTATTATTAGTAAAAAAATTAAAGTTGACAAAACAAGAAATTTCTATCATTTCATCGTACCTGTCCATTTTCCAAAGTAGATACTGTATCGGTGGTACTTGATACGGAATGATGGCTTGCTCCGCTAGGCGCTCGACTGTGAGTCCTAAAAAAAAACCATACCATACCATATCATTGAAAGTATTGCTATAAGAAATATTTAACAGTAATTGTTCTTTGTTTTGCTCGATGGAATATTTAGATAAGAAACAAAACGGAACCTGGTCGAAGTAGGCGAGTCTCTGGTCACGACGAGTGTGAGTGTGGGTCCACTCGCTTTAAGCACTTCGACTGCATAGTAATGATCCACGTCAATCACCGATGTGCCGTTCACGGAGAGCACCTTATCACCAACCTGGAGCAAGTTTTAACTAAAGTAAATAAACAAAGAACAGCATACGTTCACTGTAACTTTGATGATGAATTACTAGAATACTACAAGTATTCTCTTGTCTTCATCCTAGCGTTAAACCCTGCGTTAAACGCATACGAAGCTTTCGCCTCAGAATCAGGGGTCCGCTTTTTTGTTCAGTATAAACTGCAGATTTAGCTTAGACTGCAATACTATTTATACTGTTGATTGATGGCACTTGGTGGAATTTGTTGTTACACAGATTGATAACTCACTTGTACTTTTCCACATTACTAAAGTAGTAGATACTAAGTAATGTGGAAAAGTACAAGTGAGTTATCAATATGTGTGGACTGCAATATTTTCCTTGAAACGACTGACATCTAACCTCCACTACCCAATGACGATATTAAAGTATAACAGTTAGACCAGTTGTTGGGCTTTTTAGGGTTCTAACTACCCGTAACAACTGCCATAGATGTTCGTTTAGTAACCGAGGCCGATGGCTTGACGTCCTCACTACCAACACGTTACAGAGGCAGTCTTTAGTAAGTATTCTACTCGTGTAGAATTACATCATCTTACTTATGTATTGTCCTACCATTTTCCTGATACTGATCCTAACCTCGTTTCTAATTAATATCATCACGATTCATGTTAGTGTTCCCTTGAATATTGTACACAAAGTGATAAGAAGGGACAGAATAACAGGCCATACAACTGAGACACCGTTGCCTAGAAGAAATCGCTTCAGCGATAAGGCCACCCATTGTACATTGAACTGTATACATGCCACCTACCTGTCCTACTGTAAATCTGTTGATTTACAATAAAGGATGATATATCTATCTGTCTATCTTTCTATAGGAATACTTACTGTTTTAGTATAATGTGCCTGCTAAAACTACAACGCTCACCATTACTATAGTGAACAATAAAAAGAAAGGAAGAACGTTGAAGTCAATAGAATATCTATCTTAGTCATTAACGGTAAAGAATTTATCATTGTCATTTAAAGAAACTAATCACATTTGCGTACACATAGTCATCCATAGAAAATGTAAAGAGTACCGCGAAATTATATATGCGTATCTCCTATAAAATGTTAGTATCTTACCCTAAGCCCCGCATTATAAGCAGGTCCATTTTGTGTCACTCTTGATATGAATATGCCATCATCGTCACCGATGTACGGCGTCGAGCCTCGTCCACCGGCTATACTCAAGCCCAGTCCGCCGGCAGTACGCGCGATTCGAACTTCGATGCATCGTTGGTCGCTTACTACGCGCGCTTCGCTCTCTGCTCGTTCGGACACCGATTCGCCTATAAAATAAAAATAAATACTATATAAACATTCATTTCACAATACAATTGACTTTACACAAAGTTTAATTTATTTGTTGTTCTGTTCTATGTAATAGCAAATAAAATTATTTTTGTCGCTCTCAAATTTATGTGCAAAAATTACGCGAACTGTACTATACAATTAGTAATAATTTTGCATCGTCTAGCAATAACAACCAAAGCGTGCTTAAATATATAGGAAATAGGTTGTAGTAGTTTCGGCGAGCCGGGGTCGATGCGGTGCGAGTTTATACTGATCGTAACCGGCTATAGCGTACTTTAATTGAAAAGAGAATTTTGTGTTGAATACTTTCTTATTGAATATTCAACTGATAAAAGATTCAACACAAAAAAAAATCTATTAAAACTTGTACTGAGAATAGTGCGTCCAACCAACTAAACAAACTCTTCAGATTCACGTTATTAAATATTTACATTTTAGGTATACATTTCAATAAGACCAGAAATCTAAAGAATCCACCGTGCATACTTATACACACACCCTACTAAGTTTAATCAAGCTTAGAACGTGCTGGCTTGCCGATACCAGTAACCTGCTTCTCTATGTAAGCACCCTAAGTGATTGAGGAACTATAAAACAAAAGAGAACTTCAAATGTAGCTAAATGACGATTGATAGTTTGTCCAATCAGGAATAGCTTAAATTTTATGGTAACATATACAGTTCTATTTTTTTAACAGTATTCTGTATGTTGGCAGTTTCTACCTATTGTATAAACAATAGGTAGAAACTGCCAACATACTAGATAACAGACTGCTGACAGCTTGACGTTGTAACCATAAGGTTACAACGTCAAGCTGTCAGCAGTCTGTTATAGTGATGAGGACGTGGGTCTGAATTATTTTACCCGTTAGTTTTGTTTCCATAAAGATCTATGTCCGCCTGCCTTGTTATTTATGCAGTATTTTATGCACATATTAAATTTCCTAAAATTCTGCAGTGACTAATCTCCATATTCAAATTAGCACAGCATTATTATTTTGAAAGTGTTGTCATGTAAACATATACGAAATCAGATGTAAAAAAATTTGGCAACTATGGGCTAAAAAAGAATTGTAAGTTAATCAGCATTTTTTTAAGAATTCTGTCAGGACGAAACTTCAAGCCGTCCCTAAAAAATATCCAGTATGATTACTTTTGAGTGGTTTACTTATTATATAAACTAAGTCTGTTAAAGAATGTGCTCAATAAAAAGTACCTTTCTAAATATAGACAGAAATGCAAACATGAGTCCTATCCTATTTATTGTTACCGAATTTACTGATAACATTCCATCAATTGTTATCAAACATATAGCTCGTGGTTTATATACATTAAAAATAAAGATTACAACACCGTTACTATACCGTGTATCAAAATATTCTTATCAGTGTTAAGCTTACATTTCGCTTTTAATCACCACTCCTTGATGCACAGTATTAAATTTATATTCGATATTTTTCGTCGTAAATCGACTTGGAATTAATATCATACAATACTAATTAGTACTGAGAAACTATAATTATGTACCTACATTATCTGTAACAATATCCCTAATAAAACTATAACACATTGTTTCAGATCACTGGGCTCAATCGCTTCCGTAACATTCAATAGGTGAATATAAATATATTGTCCACTAAGTATAAGGTCAAGCAGAAACATGTAAATGAATAAAGTAACATGAGAAGACTAATTTGACTAATTAACAAGTCAAGGCAATGTTAAGGATACAATGATGAGTTTCAAGCTTCGCGAGCAAGGCCTTCTTTTGCGTTAATAAGATGGTGGGCGTTTGTAAAGTGCCGTCAGTGGAGTACCTA
Source organism: Eilema griseolum (assembly GCA_963662185.1). Classification (NCBI taxonomy): domain Eukaryota; kingdom Metazoa; phylum Arthropoda; class Insecta; order Lepidoptera; family Erebidae; genus Eilema; species Eilema griseolum. Next base: position 13,185,138 of record OY759242.1, read on the forward strand.
TTGACCCTCCGACAGTGAGCACGAATAATGGGTTGCATGCAATGTAGTGCACATGTTTGCAAGGTCGGTGCCATTAAGATCATGAGCATATAAATGTACTGTCACGATATAGACATTAAGAAGAATATCACCGGTGACTGTCACATTGTCACGAAATTGAACTATCGTTCTTGAAATGTGATCTCTGGTTATCCTCAAATACTGATTATTTGCATAGTTTCTATTTAACAGGCATTCATAATATTGAAGATATGTCTCGACATTGTCAGATTTCTAATCCCTTACACTAAGCTAACATAGAATTGAATAACAAATGATTGTTGGTCTGCTAGCAATGTTCGCACGACAATCAACATATTGAGACGAATGAATGGACCTCAGTGAAATCATGATCCAGAATGGCGGGGCCAGTGTCCCGTCTGCGGCACTACAATAGCCAATCAGATGTGATACTTTCACCCCCAGATAAGCTTAATAGAATAACTACACAACTATTGTATCCCAGAACAGGTCGTGATAGTTTACAGAGGGATTCGTGACTCGTCTTACAGTAGTCTTATTGGAAAATGCTCTTTTCTAGGAATGATGGTAATTTAGTTCCAATCTAAATGTAACGGGCAGGTGAAAGTAGCTGTTGTGAAATGATTCTGTAAGTAATTTATCGAATAAGCAATATAACTGATAAATAATTGCTACAAGTAGGTACTTTATGAAAGTCATTTAAGTAAAAGCAATAAAGTAATTTTCATCTTATGAACGTAGCAAATGCAGTTTTTGTTAACTCGGCTCAAGTGCTAGAGCACAGTGTATATCGTAGCTGTGTAAGAAATTATAGCTTCGACGACGACAGGAATAAATCTTGTGCTCAGAAGCGCTCCGTTAATATCGAATTAGGAGAGGCAATTTGATTTAATGGCGCTGGTAAGCGCGCCTATATGTGTCGAGTACAATAAAATTGATGTAATGAATGTACTCGTTATATCTATAGTGTCTGCATCACAGATTTTGTACCGATAGGGTATGGCTTCATGATCATTGCGTCGTAAATACACAAAAATATAACTTCATATATCATATCAGAAGTATTTTACTTATGGATCAAGTAGTTCTCATAGCAGGGACAAAAATTTAAATTACCTTTATTTTCTATGAAAACTACGCTAAAGAACGTGTAAAACGGGAGACTTAGAACATACCGACAACGGTAAAACTAGTATTTACAGCATACTTAAAAGAATAAGCCGTTAATACCGCTTAGCTCACAGTAATGAAAGCAAAATACTGCAATTACAATGAAAATTACAGTAATAATTTAACTTCAGTGATAGATAAGACCAAAATGAACAGGTGTTTAAGCAACCTTGAAATCATTGAACAATAACAGTACCTAAACCAATACTAGCATACTACATAACAAACTATTTTCAAAGATGATGTAGATACGTACCTATATTCTGTTATTCACAAAGGGCAAGTCAAGAGTAGACACACAATCATAAAGAGTAGTAACATTTCCAATAACATTGGTTTGTTATGCTTCGAGACATTAAATTATTGCGTAGTTACGAAATAGTGGTAAAACCGTCAGAGTTATTTTATGGGACCCACCCGAATACAACATGAGCGATGACCGCATAACGTAACCAATATTGTTTCACCTTCACATGCCTATGTGTATTTACAAAACACGTAAAGTATGTTATGTATGGGCTATTGAACGGAGGCAGTAGGCTATTGAAGGTATTGAGGTACACCTAAGTGTGGTGTGTAAATTATTATTAATTTGTTTATTGTGTTGCGGTTTGTATGAAGGTGTATGTAACACTAGTACGATACTTGCACTGGAATAACATTTAACTCTAGTCACGGTTTAAATATCGTTTATATTAATAACTGATGGCCTACTTGCCGATATCCGCATTGTGTTAAACAATATCGTATGAGAAGAAACCATTAAAAATCGTTTACACAAAAAATCTAACTCGGTAGTAACAAGTAACAACTTGTATTAATCGGCTATACATTCCGTAAGAAAACAATTTGCTTTCTGATGGATTGCGTTAACAATGCTTGTACGATCACTAGCTAATTACAATCCGTGTCAAAATGTAATTTGTAATTACAACATGGTACACAACATTTTTATAATACCTTATTCGTACAATAAAAGATATCGTAATGATTACGTGTTATGACATAAGTAATTTAATATCTATGTATTTCTAAAGTACACAGATCAACAAGTAGTAAGTTGATCGAGACCTTAACAAATATGGAAATACAAGTTCGTAACGTTACATCCACAATTTATTTGTATTTAAAACTGTTTTACATATTGTTTATCTATTTACAAAGGTCATTGCGACAGGAAGATTCACGCATTTTGCATTTTAAAGGTTACATGGAAAACGAAGTCAAATTTTGAAGGTTTACCTTCACTGCTTAAAGTCCATTGAAATTATTTTATTAGTTTGGATATAATAATATGTATCTGTTATTATGTTACACCTTTATTACAACCATTTAATGCAGTGCCATTTACATATTTTATCAAAGGTTGACATTATTTTCCAAACCTTGGCGCACCTATTGTAAAGAGCGCAATATCCGCTCTCAATAGAATAAATTATGTGATGATTAAGTTAGAAAAGCCTTATTAAATTCGTTCTGAATTGTTCCTTTTTAAACATTCTACAACATACACAAATGACAAAACTACCACTAAAGATATCAAACTGTACAATCAAGTTCGAAAAGAATTACTACAATGGCATCTAAACAGGTAAAGGTAAAGTAATAGCCCTTATTAACATAGTTATCTAATCAGAGAGAAAGTAAACTTACGCTTTTTTCTCCTGATCACACCCATTTCCTCGTCTCAAACTAGCCCCGGACTATTTCCTGAACAGGGGACCGTACCGTAGGCGGAGGTTGATTTACCGGCTCTCGTTACGATAGTATCTGGTTAGTATCGTACGTCAATCACACCGAGGCACCGGCCGGCTATTCGCCCTAATGCATTCCGACTAGGTCATTGTCCAATTTCATTGTAATAATTTAGTATGCACATATATAAATAGTATTCCGCTGAATTTAGATTTGTTTACGTTTAATGCAATAGTCGTAACCGGCTCAGAATTGATACGTTACGTCAAAACAAACAAGTCGTGAACACCAAATTGAGAGTAATAATAAACGCGTAGTGTGCGCGCTGCCCGGGGCGCATGCGATGACGGAATGTGCGCGCAGCAACCACCACGAGATCGGAGGCTGTGGCGCCGGCGCCCGCGCCCGCGACCTCTCCGCCCGATTAAAAATAGAAAGTCTCAAACGGGTACACATCGATTCCTTTATTTTTACCCTTGCGTTACCCACCCATTATCTGAACAGATCGATCTCATCTACATCAGATCTGGTTACTGACACTTTCGATTCTTCACAAATAATAATGTGAACTATTATTATGATTACATGTCGATTGTTACTTGGAAGTCATTTATCACTAAACGAAATGAATGTAGATAGGTATGTATGTACAATTGTACATAACTCTGAATGCTTGTGTGTAAGAACAATAACGCCGGTATTGAAATCTACGCCTAGAACTAAGGTGGTTTATTGTATACTACATCACAAGAAAAAATAACTTATGCAGCATCCCCCGCCTACACTCCACAACAATAAATAGTAATCGAGCGGTTTTATAATAAATCATACTGCGTTCGTGATAAAAATAACCCAAGGAGGTACATATTATCGGAATTTTAAAAAATCTCTTATCTTTATCAAATAGGGTTAGGTAAGACAACTGTGCATCTACATTTATATCGAGTAGGTAAACACAAAGAAACACTTAGCGTAGTGGAACATCTCCATGAGTCACAAGTATAGTTCATCCAATCACCAATCTAATACAATGGCAAACCAGAGTATATTAAAGACATTGAATGGTAAAATCAAGTTGAAGACCAGAAAATCAATAGATAATTTGCATCGGTATTCGGAGATAATAAACCTCCTTAAAATCTATCATTTAAACAGTCACCTACTTTTTTTTAACAATCACTATAAATTTTTTGCATTTAACTTTCATATATTACTATATTATGAACCTTCGGAGAAAATTAGAAATTGTGTAGCAAACCGGGATATAATAATATAGGTATAACTTTCAGTTTAAGTGTAAATTAATGATATATAGAAGAAGATTTCAGCTTTCGCAAAGCAGTACGACCAGTAAAATGACACTGTAGGTAACAGTTGTAAGCTGTTGTAAAGCTGCCTTTCCACCAGAGATGTGCCTGCAGCTACAAGGTCCACTGTGCTATGCTATGTAGCGTAGCGAGTAAGATGTGCTATGAAAATGCGCAGTTCGAGGTATTTTTCCTATATACATACATATAATCACGCCTTTATCCCCGAAGGGTTAGACAGAGGAGAATTAACACCCACAGTTCACCAATCATTGAATTCGGTCCCACGAAATAGAGGGGTGAGCTTATTGCCGTCTTCCAGGCACTATTGTTGATTCAAGTCATGCATCTGAGGCTGAGTCTGGGCTATATATATCTGTCTGAAGTTAAACATCCCTATCCCTTAGTCACCTTGTACGTCACCGCATGGGAAGAGATGGGGTAGCCCAAATTCTACTATGCCGGGAACCACGCGGCAATAATTTTTTTTTTCTATATATGTTTCAAATTCGAATCTGTTCTTATTGGCATTCACAGCACATATACATAGCACGCATCCATAGTATCTTTCTAAATGAAAAAACATAGTTTAGCTGAATCCCTTCTCATCAGTGCAATGCCATGTGGACTAATAAATATGAGTGGTGGATATCAAACGTACCATAGCACATCTCCTGTGGAAAGGCTGCCTTATAGTGTGATTAATGTATGCAAGGATGCCAATTAGATACGGCACTAGTCAGGTATACCTGCTGAACTTTAAGACCTACTTAATATAACACTAACAAACTTGTTCTCAAAAGGACACTTTCCTCAGAGAATGTTTCATATTGTCTACTTTTAAGTTAACGGTTGTGTGGTGACATAGCGCTGTAAGAATTTGATACTGTTTCTCCGTAGGCGGCGACTGGTGTAGCTAAACCGTGTTAATCCGTAAAAAGTATGTATTTTCAAATTTGACATAATTTACTCGTTTAGTAAATTCGCTACCTACATTGATAAATCTTAAAACTCTTACTTCAAATTACATGATTTAGATTAGTCCTGCAACTAGGTTCAGCAACCTAGTTGCAGGACTATCACCTTTTCCCCAGCTTTCATGTTAGGTCATCGTCTGCCAGATACGCTAATCACACATCTGCAGAAATACGTTACAGGTAGGGCAAGACCTATAATTATTATATTCATCGATTGGGGCTCATGTTCACAGGGTATCATGTTATTGTTGCGCTTCAATAACTCATTTCACAGGTTCACTTTCGAGATCTGCGTCACATCGCGGATCCCACAGCACGGACGTAAACCGCAACGCACGGCTTCCTGAGTGCATTGATGAATTTATGTACGTAGTCATAATAACGTCTAGTCGCTATATTAGCGGTCGCTTACTGCGGCTACCCATATTCAATTCAACCATTCACGGACACACTTCGAGAACCGCATTTAAAATGTAAAATATTTACACACCTGCATACATGCACAGGTATAAATTTAGATTATTTTGCATATACCTAATCCGATCTACAACCTATTTATTGGAATCAATATTTATCCATTGAGACCGGTGTGCCTGATACCAGAACCCTTGTAACTATAACAAGATTCTATACTTAGACCAGTTGTCAGTGTACTTCATGAAGACTGTGAAGTATCGATGTCAATCCTACATTAATATAACCGACTACCCTCATTCATAAGTCCAAGTGTCGACACCTACTTATTACCGACATACACTTTACCTTACTTGTTTATATTGTGTCTTTTCGTCGCGGATCAACACGGATATAATATAGATTGTAACATAAAATCTATAACAGTAATGTTCAAAGTGCTTAGATAACATTTCTATTATAATACCGAAGGCAAACTTGAGCTATTCTTAGATTCGTAGTGAGAGAAAGTGACAAGGGTGTTATACCTCAACATTCTCTACTGGACGGCTTTGTAACAACGATAATAATTAATAAGTTCACGGGGCCAGTATACACAATAACAAGGACTTTCACAGCGTTGAATAAGACGCGGATGCACGAAGATTGATAATGCAAAAGAAAAACGTGAGTGCACTACCTACAGTAATTACTGTTACAGAGAAAGGTGTTTTGTATCTAACATTATAATAACGAGTACCAAATTACTATCTATGACATTTATTTATTAAGTTTCGAAAGTGAAGCCTAGTAATTTTCGCTCATCTGACATGACCGATCTCATCGGTTTAGGTCTATTGCATAACATATACATGCCAAAATCCTTGCTTCGCATACTCGCCTTACTTAAGTAAGGAGACTATGCAAGGAGGAGTAGAACAGCTGCAGTACTGAACACAATTGTCTTTGTTAATAAAATCCTGTAATAGTTCACTTTATAAACGTATTCTATTTTTTTCACCTTATCCTCTAAAAATCAGCACTTACGAAAGCAACGCACGTCGTCAACAACGATTTGCACGATTGCACATTGTTTTCATTGATTTAATCTTTAATTTTATTCACATTTTCGTGTACCTACCCAAACAGTTGGTATATTATGTTGAGGTTATTGCCACAACTGAGTAGTAAATTGGTATGCAATATTATTTTAGTCAAGCTATGAGTTCACGAGAGTCAATCGTGCTCGTCTCCCTTTCTATCAAACATCAGAGCACGAATGCCACGAACTTTAGAAGATACACGCAAGCGCTACCCTATACACAACTTGTGATCAGCATCGAAAGCTTATATATTAGTTGTCATGGTTAAATAACTTACAACGCGGTACACTACACTGCCTATATTGTACTTTCTATCCGATATCGCCACTATTACCCAACTCCGTGTTTCCTTCTTCCTACAGTCCCGGGTCCTTTAAGCGGGGCGTGAAAAAGCATATGATAAGGCCGTCAAGCTGAGTGTCACCATTGTCACACGGTATGTGTAAGTAATGGTGACCCTCCTTTCTGGGATTTTGCCTTCAGCTTACCATCAGGCAAGGCGAAGTCCAATTGACGTGTCCTATATAAAAAAAAAAAAAAAAAAAAAAAAAAAAACTCCGAGATATAGATTATGGTATACAACAATTTGTTATTATCTTTTATACCGTAACTACGTTACATAAATCCGTATCTAAATAAACTGTACAAAAAGAACGGAACGTTTTAAACATGAACTTTCAAATAAGGCTATCGTACCTACATAACCTTCTAAGATGAGCTTTTTGGCTCAGTGAAAATTTGAATGTATACTGAGACACAAGCGCATAATACCAGTATCAGGTCTTTCTTTTTATATTGTATTAAAATACAGACAGTATCCGAACAAGTATTCCTTTTGTGTGAATACAAAATACAGGTCAATAACACAACGTTTTAGTCATAATGGTACCCACCATTCATTTGGCATGATCAAAATCAAGACTGCTGAGAGCGAAGTTTAAATCTATAATGGCTATTTTTGGAAGATGTATACCTTAGTGCTGTTACTTATAGCCTGTATGTAATAAATAGTAATTTATGCAGTTTTGCTCGTGTATATATTTCTATGCATTATGAAAATAATAAACAGTTGAAATAAAGACCTTACTTGCTTTAAACGTGAACTCCATAATGGAACACATAATGCCTCGAACCGCTGACTTAGTGACTGCCATAACAAAATAGCAATTTAAAATTGCTATTTAAAACACTACGGATTTTTATATGAGTACTTATGGTAAAGGCATATGAAATACTGGGACAGGGTAGCCATCGCACCGGCTGGTTCATTAGAGCGCACCAGTTAACGCGGGGAGTGTGCCCTGCTGCAGCTATTGTTGTCCGTCCCTCGGGAGGGTTGGCCTAGATGTCGGCTTATTTACGCACACACGCATACTGTTTTAAGCCTTTCCATCTATATACATAGACTCGGTGAAAGTGTAATCCGTCTCGAGATTTATTTTCATTACGCCTTTGATATTATATTCCTTCATAGGTCGCCATATTTGCAATAAAATGTAATCTAAATGTAAGATCAGTAAGAGTTAAAAGCTGCACTGAATTTAATTGATGCAAGCTAGTTAAAATAAACAGGTTCTCGCTGTGTTTAACCTGTGGTTAGGATATCGATGTAATAAATAATTGTACAAAAGGCAAGAGGTTGAGCTGCAAGTATATTACGCTGGTTATACCTTGATTCAACGTGATATACTGACGGTTAACGACTAGATTAGTTTCTATTCAAAACGACTTTCTACTGTTATTTTCTCCTTTGAGATAACCATACGATGTGAATAAGTATAGTATTAAATCAATAAAATTATTTTATTTTATTAATACTCCTTGTAGCATTTTCTAATCTTAATCTCTATTCATTTATTCATGTGCTAAAATAGATATATCTCAACCCAGTGTCAGAAAGTCACAAGATATAAAATTAATTTGATATTTCAAATTGAAATCACTATAGACACTATGACTTTTATGACTCCACAGGTGTACCGAGTAATGATAAGCGAACGCAACGTTTTTAAGATACGTACCATATCCATGCACTATAGGCTGCAGCTCACTTATGCGCACGCGTCTTGGTCCATATCTCGCAGGCAATGTATAATGACTGTCTGGATATATTGGTCTATCCCGAGGTCCACCAGATCGACTCACTGATCGTGGTAACGTACCGTGCAAACGAATAGAAGCATCATTATATACAGGCTGATATTGTCCTAAGTTATGTAGTTGCTGAGACTGGTAGTAATAAGGCTCCGAAGGACTTGTATTCACTAACTGGCTTCCATTTCTAATGCCATAGCCATTGTCCGGTTGTACGTAATGATTCAATGCCTGCAGACTCTGCGCTGGATATCCATACTGATTCGGTTGTCTGCGATGTTTGTCAAGTATGTTAAAGGGTCTGTTGTAAGGTATGTCAGTGAAGCGGTCGTTGTTGAATATCTCCCTTACGGGTATCCCATTGCTATTGTTACTTGAATTGCTGCGGTTACTTCTCGTACTGCTCCTGAGATTGTTTCGGCTCAGTGAACCGTCACCGCGAACACTCAACGTCACCTCGAGTCTTTTGTCTCTCATGATTTATACTTATTACACTCTCATGTGAACCAGCTGAATATCACAATTTGTTACTTAGTATGTTTAGAAACTACTAATTATCACATTAGAAACTACGTCACATTTATTACAAAATAATTATAGGTTCATTACATTGTACTACGATATCACGCTTAAGAAAGTATATTAAGTTTCCAAAGAATGATGAGTAATGATCGTGTATTAATAAATGACCACGGCCTCAAGAACAAGACCTCCGTTGTCGAAGTTAATAGAGGTTGAAAAGTTTAGGTGAAACATCGACACGACTTTTAGACAAAGGTACTGTCGGTTTCATATCACGAAAAATAATACGTAGCTGAAGAACAATAAAATGAGAAGAGAAAACATTTTGATTTTACGATTAGCATGTTCGATTAATCACTAACTTTACCAAATTGTATAACAGCACATATAGATTTGGTTAAGTTTTTAAACATCCACGTTTATAGTCACAAAAAATTGCCAATAAAACTACGATTCCAAATATATTTCTTTGCTCAATTAGTTACACTTCCGAACACGTAACTTGGTAAACTACTTCACATGTAAAATCTGTTCGGATGCAGTACGAAACACTAACAAAGCTTCTTCTACTTTTTGCAAGAGGCAAAAGGCAACTGTTTCATAAATGTTATAACGAATTCTGATTTTCTATGAGGGTGAATCATTATCAGTTGTCGAACGACCACAACTGACAATGAGTCTCGACCGAATAATTTATTATTGAAGCTGATAAGATAATAATGTCAGTTCAATAACTCGTATCAACGTTTAAGTATAAAACGCCCTAGAGGCACAACATACGTATAACCTTGATTAAATTATTGTTTGCAAATGTACGAAGTGTCAACTTGGTATGCACCTCATGCTGCAGATACACTTGAAGGTAAGACATAGATTCCATTTAGGGAAAATAAACTAGGTCAAGTTTACTTAGTTTTTCCTTTATTAACGTGGAAGTGTCTAACAATGGTAACAAATACCTACAGGGACCAATATCTGGTGGGAACATTGCTTCGGAAGTATATCTACAAGGCATTAGGTCTGATGCCGGTAACACTTTAATTCGATTGAATTTTGGCATAACAACTTTGTCCTACTCTTTAACAACTAACAAAAATCACCTACTTTATTGGCTTTGAAACTTTTTTGAGAAATCATATAATACTATCTGTTTAATATAATTGCTATGCGGCACTGGTATGCGGCAATCCAAATAGCACCATAAAGTAAAAGTCTTATTACAATAACAATATGATATTCAGAGAGTCGAAAGTTTGAAGATTGACATTTTAAAATTAAGACACGTCCATAAAATGACGTACTTGTCACTTTATTAAACGAGCGTTAAATATGACCGGTTGTAATAACAGGGCACAAGTTGAAGCGTAAGAAACTATTTTTATACTTAGTTTAGAGTTATCAGTTTAAGTGTCTACTTAATCTCTGTTTAACTCGGCCTAATGTCTCGGGCAAATTCATCACGTTTTAAATTTCTTTAACTAAAAATAAATTGAATGAAATATCTACAAACAAAATGTAATTTTGTCTCCATAACTCTGTTCATGTGATCAACTCATGGCAAAATGTAGTAGCAAATAGATGGGTTTGCGTACTGGAGTAAATCACAGGGAAAGTGGATGTATGTGCACCGTGCACGTCAGTCGTAAGTACAGGGTGTATAACCTGCAATTTTATAAGAAATGGAGCAAGTCAGATTGCCAACATTTTGCGAGCAACATTCATATTTATACTAAACATAATGTAACGTGTTTCTAATGTAACAATAACTCAACTTGACCTTCATCCGTTGCTACTGTTAACTCAAGTCACACTATATATTAATACGTACTCTTCATAGATTATAATAACTTCATGTTTATTTACTTAACGATTTGGTCCCATTTAATAATATAATTTAACGAACACAGGTTTTAAATTACGTTATCACTGAAAGCTAATCTGGCACTGAATATATTGTATTTTCAACTTAATCTGGCAGATTTAGGAAACAGGAGATTGCGTCAACACATACATGGTAAGCGTCGTATGTAATTAGATTCTGTAGCTGACTCATTTACGAGACTATACAGGAATGTCCCAATTTCGACACACGTCACATCAAGATTTCTATATCGTTATACTCTGAAGCGTGTCACGCGACTAGAAAACCTATTATTAATATTCACTGAACAAGGAGGTGGAATCAGTGGCAAACTCCACACAGGTGAGCGAAACACTGCGGGGCTTCGCTCAACAGAACGGAATGGCACGCCGAGTACCAGAGATAAGCTGATAACGAAGCGATACCGATTTTAATAGGCTAACATTGCGTATTCTGGGTATGTATATATAATGCTTCATTCGCTTGTAAATAAGGATCATAATAAAAACAGGCAATAAAGGCAAAGGAGCGTGACATTAACATTCAATGAAATGTTGAAGATGCATATCGTCATTCATGAGTTGCTCATACGTAACCAACACATAATTAACGATTAGCGCGCACATTTTCAAATTGGAAAGTTTATATCACACAGCAAGGTATTCCCACATAAAAATAAAGACGATGGAGTCTTTGTGTGATGCGAGAGTGACAGACGGGCAAGCACAGTTCACGTTCGTGATCGTAAAGCTATGGAATATGGTCACGAACGTGTAAAACAATGTCGCAACTATCGAATATCTCACGGGTAGTTCGTGTATCGCCTTAAAGTGCAATATAACAACTATCCAGGTTAAAATATGACCTTAAGATCATCCTTTAAATAATGAAAGAATAGACTTAAATTCGAAACTCACCATCGTGCTGGACATCATCTGCGACCTCCTCATCGTCAGTCTTCTGTTCTTCGTGTTGCTCACGTTTCTTAATTGCCTGTAAAAGTCAAAATGTTACAAGCACATTCGAAGTTTCACTGTTTACATAGGCTTCAGCAGGATATATAATTATGTAAAACAAAGACAAGCCACTGAATACAGCTAGAAGGAAGTATTTCATATGTCGCATAACACTACATGCCAGTGAAATGGTATGATCGTGACACGACAATACACAAAGCTAAGTAAGCCAACAAACAATATGCAACGGAATCTAAATTGAAATCTTTCGCTAAATGTCTTTCTATCTTGAATACGCATCTCACCCGGGCGAGCCATCCTCCTGCCGCTTTCAAACACCTCATTTTAATAGATACCAATAAGGTACACTTTGGAAGTTTAGCCTGTGTTTGTTGGTGATTTATTTTACACTACACTTGTATTGAGAAAGCGGCACTTCACTTATCGATTAATCGCGGTACACGAAGCATTGTTACAAGCGGTGTGATGGAAGGCACTCATTTCTGCGAGCCTCGCGGAGGGTCTACCGAGAGCGTTGTGGTCGAGGGCCCGCGTGCACCAGCCCGGAACAGCCGCGGTATTCCGACAATTACCCACGGTTGGGTCGTGCTTGTGGAAACGGAGCGATTCGCCGACAGATTTATTTCTTATTTACACGCACTTAGTCAAAAACATATGTATTTACAAATAAGTAGTTTACTTAATTGTAAATATATTTTTAAATTATAATATTTAAGTAGTAAATTGGTGTGAATTCTTGCTAAGATGATCGTCTTATGGAAATGTGTTTACAGAGTACGGGTGCAATGCGAAGGAGATCTCACGATGCTATTGTTTCTGTTATTCTCTGCTCAACAAGAAATTTCGACGCGGGCCGTGCGTCAGCTTTTACCCTTTCGCGTTATTGTATAGTCAATTTAGATGCCATTGTAATGCTCAGCACGATTGCAAGATAGCTGTATATTTAATTGATGGGTGCTCTTTAACAGATCGAGTTCTGTAGGAAAAACAATATAGCATTCCACTGTATTTGAATTCTTATCAGGATAATCTCCGGCGGGCTATGAAATACTAGCTGCATGCCACGATTTTACGCCGATAATTGAATTGAAAAATATAAGCTGTTTATTTAGGATATAAGCTAACAACTGAATTAGGTAATCCATTGAACCATTTCAGCTTAAAGTAATAATGAACGAACAGACCTACACTCACACACAAACTTTCGCCTTTATAATATTCAGTAGGATGTAGGATATTTTCACATTCAACATTTTTTGTGTACTGTTTCTCGTGTATTGCTTCTGGCGCCTAATATGCAATTGTTTTTTGTTTTCTGTTATTTTACGTTACGCAGGTAATAACGTGAACAGGCGTGAGAATACGATATAATTTATTAATATTAAAAAGAAAAGGACTTGGTTTGCCACGATTTACATAAGGACTTATTGTCCAATCCAGACACACAAGTAGACTGATTGACAAGGTGATTGGAAGTCGGGTTCAGTAGTAAATTTATTAAATACATCTGACCATTATATTCTCAACGAGACATCACATCACAGAAGATTATGAGTCAGCGCACTGCTGACCAACGGAGCAGTGCATAAGGCGTTATAATATTAATCTGTTTAGTCCCGGTCGTTGCTAAATGTACGTATGTGTCTATTATACCTACTAGATTTTGACTTACTAGGATGGAGGATGTTTACTTCAATCGTCAAAGTAAAGAGTCGGTGCAGGAGTGTGGCAACTATCGGTTTAGGTTTTATTATATTAAGGTTCTGTACCATTACTATTGTCAGTTATGTACCTAATGGTGATAAAGGTGAACGTGAGGCGAATATGTGATTGCAACTACAAACCCCATTACCCAGATTTTTATTCCTATTTATTCGCATAAAATTTTACGCTGTTAATTACGGCAACTTTTACTTTTCATAGTGATGTTTACATACACATAATTTATTTTCGGTATACATTTTTAAACATATTTTTTACCATAATTACTGTTATAGCATAACAGATTAAGAATCATATCTATTATGCTAAAGCATATAACATTATGAATGCATATCTAATGATATTAAAGCATAGTAAACAGAGCGCCAAGTGAATATACAAATTAAAATTTAGTAACTTTAATAAATTGACTAGCGTTTGAGTGATTATAACCACTTCGGTCTGTTTCAGTCTCAGATTGAAGGGTAGTTAAGGATCTTATTAATTTATGCGATTCAAACTTACATCGAGAAAATGTTGCCTTTATAAATTTAAGAAATGTTTGGGTACCTACAATCCCTACCCTACCAATCAATACATTATAATAAAACACAAATATTTTTCCGAACGTAGTACGTTTCGCTAAAAGTATCTAAGAGGTTTTTAAGGAATGTGTCCTTGATGATTTCTTTTTGTTTGTTTTTTTTTCCAAAACATACTTTTTTTAAGCAAGTATATAATCCCTTGAGATTTTTCTATACTTTCTTTAAACAAACATATTTTAATTAAGAAGGGTGCGGCCGCTGTACGTGGTTTTTTCTCCCGAAGATTATGAGAACAATACCAAGCCCGAATTTATTTATACCATTGTTTTTCAGTTTGCTTACAAGTCACAATCAAAATAAAATACATAATCTATCATGATGATTTATAATGGATCAGAATGAAACTAGTAATATCACATACACATGCATAAACAAACAAGTTTACATAGCTTCGTAAGTCTAATTAGAACGAAGGTCAAAAATGATGAGACAACACACAACCAAGATTTGAAGCAATGATCTAAAAATAACAACAAAGGTATGTTATGGTATGACACATAGACACAAAAGTGCGACGATAATACAGTAAGTAAATATTAAATACATAACTATTTGTTAAAGTTACTTTTCACCATTGGTATAAAAGTTTGCTCAAGAGTAGTATTAGTAAATAGGTACATGCACATGGATTTCCAACCATACATTAGAATACAATACGCACTAGATCATGTTGCTAGGTACACAACTTCTGAAGCGTTGATGATGATGCCTTGATAAGTTCATTTTACACACAAATTTGGAAGACAGAGTTTTTATATAATGCATATATACAGTGACGTGTTCATGTGGCAGCAATCAGAAATTGACAAGCCAAGCCATACATACATAAAGTCCCTACATCAAGTGTTGTCTCAGGCCAGGACCTACTAATGACAATAGTGTCAAATTAAAGAAAATTCAGATAGCAAGTGGCTTTTGCACGGCATTAACTAGGTACGTCAGTGTTGTCAAGTGAAAATTTGAATATTATGAAAACTAGCAATACTTACAATTTTTAAATCTAGGTATACTTTTAATTTCGGTTTTATTCTGGGTTTGGTGTTTTCACAATGCCGATAATGTATTATTATATAATCTTTCATTACGGTTGTAGAAGTTATACCAAATGAAACTACTGAAAAATAATATATATAAGTACGTTTCACCATATTGTGTGTAAAATATTAAAAGGCCCGATTATTCAAAACTAAAAAACAGCTCACATAAATACTTGAAGCGCCTACATCTACAACTAGAGAAATGCCAAAAGGACGCACGCAGTTGATACGTACTAAGTTTAAAATGTCACACTGCAGCGAACACCATGCGTCACAGTAATTGGATACCTTACAAATATATTGCTACTGGCAATACTCCTTGGTCCTACTACATCTGTCAGTTGCATACCTAGCATCATTGAAATCAAGCAATTCATGACTACCACCAAACATTAGTCAACACAAGTAGCACTAGGTAATGCGCACCTGCGCAATAAGGTCACGCGCGCGCCTCGCGTCGATCTGATTGACGCGTTTGTTCTTCAAGTGGTGAGGGGTGTCGCGTCGGTGAAGTCGGCCCCCGGCCACTGCACCGCGCTCTTCGACTGTTGTACGCCACGCCACCCGTCGCGGCGCGCGCTATACCACCACCACACACATTTACCAACCCTTGTATACCGACCATTGTCACCCCTTACAGAACATGTAACCTGGACTGACAAACTACTAGGGAGGCCGCACATCAAAGTAGCAAGCAGCAAGCTTACAGCAAACGTTTTAAGCTTGCTGCTTGCGGTACTTTTTGTGTGTCGGCAAATTGATGTGATTTCATTCCTCAGATATCAAAGATTTTAGGTGTTATTATGTAGATACTTTACTAGCAAACTAGTCTATCTATTAATCAAGTCTTTTTATTTCTGAGATTTTATAAGTTCCTTTTTAATAGTCTATATGAAATTTTTTTTTTAGTTGGACATGTAAAAACTACTGCTTTCAATTAAGCTTTTGCTATAATTATTAACGTGCACTGGTGGATCCGCATAAAATTTATAGAGTATTACTAATAGTGTCATGGGCGTTAGAAAATCAATATCAGATTAGAAGTGATAATATTAGTCACTAATTCTGTACTATCATCTATCAGTCACATTGTTACATTATCTATAAGTACCAATAATGGCTGGTATACACATCAATGTTTATTTCCGTGTCTACGACGTCATTCGTTTCGGTACATCATATCAGGGAAATTATTAATTATGGACAAGATTTTAATTAAACGTCATCAATTTAAAATAGACTCAGAAATAAAATACCGTATCGAAGACACCCACCCTGGGACGAACCCCCATGGATGAAAGATACATGGATAATTACAGTGACAAACCTTCAGTTTATCATTAGAATCTCTTTATCTTTACATTACGCAATAAATGAGCCTTTATCTCTGCAAGGTGCGCCATATCTTACCGTACTACGGCCACGTGATCTATTTTTCAGAGAGATCGGAATGTGTGGAATATATTTATCTAAACGTTTTCATCTCGGGATTATGGAAGTTATATTTTTTTTTGTTTCACTACAATCATGTGAAAGAAGTTCGGAAGGTGTGTGATGACAGGGATAGTACCTACAGTATTTATGCATTGTTGATGCTATAGAATCAAAATGTAGCAACTCATCCATAAGTGAAGTATTTGCGGCGAAAAAGTTTTTAACATGAATAGAAAAGAAGAAAGAAAGATACACACCTTTTCTTTTATTTATTGTAATTTTTGGAGTTTTATATAAAATCACTGTTTTAAAATGATTCAATCTCACAATTTTTCAATTCTAGTATGTAAACGTACTGAATAACATTACTGGATGTCAGTTGTACCGGTTATAAGTATTAAGATAAGACAAGATAGAGATAAACTATGTCTTATTATTGTACACCATTGTATTAACCACTCTATGTGTATAAATAACCACTTTCTTGAAGCCCAAAAAGCAACATGTATTCCGATCTCTCATCATTAATCTTTCAAATGTTTACCATTTTTCAGTTTAATGGTACAGCAGAACACGTGTAAATGTAAGGTAATCTGGCTATGGTATTTTATAACCACGTACATAATTGGTGGTATATTGGCTCGAGCTATCATAGTTCTAAAAATACCTATCCTGAATTAATTTAGTCATAAAAATGTACAAACCTATACACAGTTACTGTCAAAGGCAGATTCAGAAGATAGAGTACTAGGAGCTCTGTAATTGTATGTAGACTTACAGCAAAATGTCTACTTTATTATCGTTTTTACCACCAGCTCCTTTCTCTAACTACCTTTGACAGGAAGTGTTAAAATTATTTTAGTGCTCATAGCTAAATCTATTTGGCCATTTTAAAGCATCCCTGACCAATAAATTATTTTCAAAGTTTAGTTATTAGTATTTTAACGATAATATGATTATTACTACTCAAACTACAAAATGTGTTAATCCCGAGTTAGTGTTATGAAATACTTTTGCCTTCATAATACTGTATTAAAGATATCCTAAAGACTACTCTGATATGACCATTCATTTACAGATAGCATTATCTTTGCTGACTGTATTGTGGTTAAAAATTATTAAGAATTTACCTCTAGTTCGTCAGAATCTTCATTGTCATCATTTTCGCCTTCAGAAGACTCTCGATCTGCAGCCGTCTGAGTGTCGCTATCCTCCTCTTTCGTTTGTTCTGGAGGCGATGTCGTGTGAGGTACCACCTGCAAATATAATCTTATTAAAATTTGGTTCCAAATCAACGTAGGTAAGTAAATAACTAAGTTTGAAATGGTCTCATAGTGGATTTCAGAGAAATCTGTAAGTACGTTATAATATAAAGTTGATGTTACAGTGCGATTTCTTGAAATCATAACCTAAATATAATACACTCACGCAATACTTTCTCTAATAATATATATATATACATATATATTAAATAGGTAATCTATATTAAAATTCTCCACAAATTTGTATGTTGTACTGTAGAGACTTGGTATCAATTTTTCATCACCTCTCTTTCAAAATTCGATTAAATTGAAACGGATTAAATCTCATCATAAAGTAATATCAAACGAATGCCGAAAGACTTTCGCATTAATATTTTTTTTTTTCTAATCTAAATCGATTTAATTTTATTAGTAGGTATAAACATATCCATGTGAATTCAAAACAGACTAGTCTAAACTTTAGATAAAAAAAGATTAATGTTATTATATTCGGCTCTATCCGTCGCAAATATTAATCACCCGGAAATAACTAGTTCCTTTTCTCATGATTATAATATCCGTTGATTTGTCGCAAATGCTCCAGTTGATAGGCAATTAAGACAACACTTTCGCACGGAATATATCCTGTAAAAATGTGCTTGGACAAATTTGCTGTCAAACGAAAATTGCAAAAACAAATTCTTGCTTAACGGACCCACTCATTAAATATGTTGTTATTCAACTCAAAGCAAATATTTATATGCATGAATATGTATATTCGCATTGGCCTGGGTGTTTATTTGTATATATAGGTATGTTTATCAATATTCTAGATCTCGTTATACGTGGGGCGCACTATAAGTTTCCGGAATGAATATGAAAAAATACTATTAAAGGTACAAAATTAATTTATTGTTTTTCAAAATAATCTCCCTTGGCGTCTATGCACTTTTTCATTCGATCAAACCAGTTTTGAAAACTTTTGTGCCACTCCTCTGTGGTGACCTCTGAAACGTGTTTTTCATACTCCTCGACAGCCTCTTCTGGTGATGAAAATCGTTGGCCGCGTAATTGGTTCTTAATTTTTGGGAACAGATAAAAGTCACAAGGTGCCAGGTCGGGACTGTATGCAGGATGACTCATGAGTTCTACATTTTTCGCCTTCAAAAAGTCGTTTGTCTGTCTGGCCGTGTGAGAACTAGCATTGTCGTGGTGCAGGATGATACGGCGTTGACGGTTATTTTTACGGAGTTCGTCAATAACTTCCGGCAAACAAATGGTCGTGTACCAGTCACTATTCACAGTACGACGATTTTCTAAAGCAACAGTAGCCACGTGTCCAGTTTTATTAAAAAAAGAAGCAATCATCCGCTTAGATGCACTTTTCACGCGCGCCACTTTGGTTGGTTTCGGCTCATCTTGAAAGACCCATACGCTCGATTGCTGCTTTGTTTTGGGATCGTAGCAATAAATCCATGTTTCGTCACCTGTTACTATGTCCCACACCAAATTTGACGCACCTTCGTTGAATCTGGTAAGCATGGCACTGCACCAAGTGACGCGGTCCGTTTTTTGATCCTCGGTCAAGTTATGTGGGATCCACCGCGAGCACAGCTTTCTCACACCCAAATGTTTGTGTAGGATTGATTGTATTTGACTCATGCCTATTTCTAAGGATGCGCGAATTTCATGGTAGGTCACATGCCTGTCTGTTTCAATCATACGGCGCACAGCATCGATGTTTTTGTTGGTCACAGCGGTGGACGGCCGACCATCGCGAGATTCGTCACTGAGATTGATACGACCACGCTTGAATTCTGCAAACCAGCTATAAACAGTCGTCTTGCATGGAGCTTCATCGCCAAAAGCTGTTTCAAGCCGAGCGATGCTCTGTTGAGCCGTCAAATTACACTTAAAATCGTAGAAAATCATACTACGAAAATTTTCCCGAGTTAAATCCATGTTGATGCAGACACACAATTTTTTAAATGGCGCCACAAGGTAAAAACAAAAGACAGTCAGATGAAACAAACTGTATTCTACAGCCAAAGAGTTCTATTTTCAAATGTTGTAATAAATTTTTAAATATTGTTTATGTAAGTGGCCAGTTCCGGAAACTTTTAGTGTAACCTATGTACAAGCTAGTTAACCTATTCTTACTTTGAGTCTAGATAGCGCAGTTTAAAACATCGTAAAATATTATTAATTACTAACAAAAGAAAATAGGTTTAGTATTTAACTAACTTCAATAGTTTCCACGATCTCTTCGACGTGTTCAGGCGGTGATATGGTAATTCCATTTGTAGTAGGAGGGGCTTCCTGTTTGACAGGCTGTATGTTAGCCTCGGGTGATCTTCCAGCCAGCAGTTTATGTGCCTTAGCTTTCAGGTCTTTCGGATGAGGTGTGTTTTGACGAACAAATGGTGTCTGTGGAAATAAACAACACGTTTGACAAGTGCAATATACATTTCACAAATATTATTATAGTAAACAATAAATGATAGATAAAAATAACATGCACATGCCTAATGGTCTACATCTTGAATATTATTCAAGCAGCGAATAATTATAAATAAGTGTCATGTAATATTTTAAAAAGTAATTAGAAATAGGTACGTATATTGATTAAAAATGCATGAGTGTATAACTTATTAATATTTCTGAAAAATAAGACTGAAAGGCGTAAAAAGCAAGCATATGTGTTATCATAGTTTCTTGTGAGTAGTATTTATAATATAAGTGTATATATATAATGCGGAATTTGCCAAATGAACTATAAAATTAAATTGTGAGAGAAATATCATTTACATAAATGGTTGGGTATTTGAAAACACCTTAAGGCTAACTTTCAGAAAGTCTTACAAGTCATGTTAAAATACTTAACGAAACTACCAAAAAACATATATAATTGTCACTTAACCTATTAACCGCAATGTCACAAAGTGTAAGACAAAGCGACATGAATAACAAGGATATGATATCACACGTAGTGTCTGTTTCGTAGCACTACGACGTCTGTTACTTGTAGAAAGTTAATCTATTTAAGTGCAGTTCAAATATTGTACGCTTGTGATATTCTTTAGGAGAATTTCTAGCTAGGTTTTTGGAGTAACTTTGAATAGTGCAACGAAAGATATGATTTCGTTCGTACGTGAGGTGATGTTGTTGGAGTTGGAGGAATTTGATTTCTGTAGTTCTGTGCTGGTAGGACAGGTGTGGTTCGTGTTACGTAATCAGTTTTAAGATGTCTGTGTGTGACTTGGTACGCATAAAAATACATGTAAATGAGTTTCAAAGAACAACAATACTATTTATCTAGAATTGCATTATTCTACTTCCAGCGAAAATAAACTATTATCTAGGTACTGATAAAGAGCAAGAGGCTTATTGGCGGATAGCGCATACTTCATTCGATGGCTGTGCATTCACAAGGATTCCTTTGAAATATCTAAAATATGTTTCAATTCAATCAATTCATAAACTTATTTGTCCTTTCTTTTTTATTACTTATTTGTTTATCTCATTAGATTCTAAAGGCAAATTAATAGATACCTATTATGATGAACTATTACAATTCTTTACTCAAGTAAACAATCATTTAAGTTTTTTTATACCACTTAGGTGGCAGACAAAGCACACGGCCCACCTGATGGGAAGTGGTTACCGTGGCCTAAGGACGTATGCAACACCAGGGGCGTTACACTCGTGTTACCGACCCTGAGGAAACCTTCTAATGCCCTTCTTGAAGAACCCCATATTGTAGGCACTTCGGAAAACCGCAGTTAAGTAAACTTAAGTAAAGAATTCATTTATGTACTAAGTACTAAAAACTACAGTCATTTATTTAACTAATCTCAATTAACAAGATAAAGAATAATTCTTTGGTTGTAGTTGTGAATGCACGCCTTGCGACGCTTAGCCGCATACCTCTGCTAAATTAGTTATAGAGGAGGAGTGTCGTTGCAGGGAATTCCGCCGCTGTGTTGTAACTAGCTTGCGAACTACGTTTATAGGCCGCCTCAACGCTAGCATGGGCTGCTGAGTGAAGAACGAGTCTGTAGCCTCCTCATTTTCCTCCTGAATCGACGGAACCTTAAAATGGAAATTCGATTGTCCAAGAACATTTCAACCATCTACGTACGCTGTTTAAAACATGTTTATCCTTGGTTGTAATTTTGAACTGATTAAATAT
Organism: Eilema griseolum; assembly: GCA_963662185.1. Lineage (NCBI taxonomy): Eukaryota > Metazoa > Arthropoda > Insecta > Lepidoptera > Erebidae > Eilema > Eilema griseolum. The sequence continues at coordinate 13,207,468 of OY759242.1, forward strand.
AATTTTGAACAAGTAAATAAATGATTCATTTGCAGTGTTTTAACCATTTATTTCACCTGTGTTTATGCCAAAGAGTACATTTTAAATAAATGAACTACAACTCGCGGTGTCCCTAGCTTTAGATTAAGGTTACACCTACGTTAGCAACTATTTCCTCGCTATGACGACATTGAGCATTAGTCTATCATTCAACGTCTGATGCTGAAATGAGTTTGAATCCCTCTCGAAGGATTAATATTCAGGTACAATATTTACCTTTCGTATTTCGATTTAATCTTTTAATATGAAAAGCAAATCCTAATTGTCGTAGATTTTATGACTAACAATTCCATCCTCGAACCAGAATGTTAAATATTTTTATATTAATGTATACGCCTACATAGCTATAAGGCGTTTAGGAAGACATAAAAGTTTAGGACGAGGTGTATTAATAGTATATATTTCAATAATAATGTTTTAGTCCTATGTGATAAATGGGACTATTATTCATTTTAATGTATTATGATTAATATTCCGAAATATTATGTTTTCTCATATATCGTAACCAATAGTAGCTAAGAAATTTACGTTTATGTTTATATTTGAAAGAATTCAAAGGTCATTTATGTCTGTGGCCAAACTTACTTTTAATAGGCATAAAGAGAAAATTTGTGTCTATGTTCTATAATATTAATAATAAACAGGTTATGACTGAACAGCAAACAGAAGCACTCTGTATAAGTAAAGTTCATTATAAAAATCCAATAGTTCAGAAATTAATTTGTATATTTTGAAATATACAATATATATTTATTATTTATATAAATATACATAATAATTGCTAGACTCGTGTTAGAACAGACAAGAACAAGTCGTATTTTTTATCTATTTAACTATGCTCTTTTCATCACCTGTAGCTTATCTCAAAGCTTAAAATTTACAGAACTGTTATTAAATAAAACATGCAAATTAAAATAAAAGAAAATAAATTGTTATATTTTATTACACAATAAAATACACACTAGATTAGCAATATTAATACATAATAATACGAGTGAGAAAAAGCAGTTCAAATAATATAAAACATTACCATGATCCGAGTTGCTCTCAGAGGGAAACAACTAAGTATTATACTTTGAAGCAAGATTAAACCATTGTATAATACAGTACATTATGAGTAACAAGACATGCTTTCAGTGTTTTAATACAATCCTTTTTCTATAGTTTGATTACATCAAGATAGCTTCTTGAAGCAAACATCATGCTATATTATATTAAGTAGCTTGTAAAATGAGCTCAAATGAATGTGTGTACGAATATTTCATCTACTTTGAGCTAAATGTATTCAATAAATTAATATACATCAACGATTGACTTTTTATTATTACATCAATTTCAATATTTGTATTATATTCATAACGACAGCTTGAACATTGCTTTAAGGAAAGTACTTTGTGCGAACAAAATATTATTCTAAGGCTACTAGTACCGAACTGAGCGCTAAATAAGCTCTGTGCCTTGAGCTGGTGTCCTGTATACTAGTTCTAAACCAAGTACCTACTTTCCTCCACCGCTCCCTTAGTGATTTACCAAAATTACGGAAGCATATACGAAAACTATACCGAGAAGATTTACTACCGTACGAGTTAAAATTCCGTCGCTTATGTAAGTTCTTATTTGTAATACTGTTGAATAATTTACAACACCAAAAGCTCACCTCTTTGAGTTCAGGAACATCTTCGGTGAATTTAACTGAATGCGTGCGTGAATTCTCTTTTTGTTCCCAGTCCTCGTTGTCTGAATCTCGATCTCGTGATATACATGATTCTGTAGAACCAACTTATATTAGTAACAAATTGATATAATATATCTCACAAATTATAAACAAAAAAGTAATTCAGGTATAGTAAATAGCCCCTTCACTAAAATACATTAATAGCAGACGAACACAGTAATGACGACACAAAACAAACGAACATTGAAAGCCAATAAAAAATGTGTATAGTGTAGACTTGCATACAAATTTTATCAATGAATTGTGATTCGCTATATTCATATGATTGAGCTATGTAACTCACTTCCCATACATCTTAAATATATTAATACGAAGTATATACCCAAGCTTACATATCGGTTGTCCTTCAACATTACCGACTGATTATAATTAAAACTCAACATTATTAAAGAGACGAAACCTTGCTTTGACTATTCGCCACAGTAGTTAACAACGCTAATTACCATTTTAACGTTCCAATAACACTAATCTTTGCAAATTCATAATTTACATCGTAACCTATCCTTCTTGATTTCTTCTGATACGCAAAGTTTAAGGTTTAAACAGTAGAATTATATAAACAGTAGAATATAACATTATAATAAAATTCTAATAAGTGCAATGCCTAGCATAGTGACTGTGAATTGCATTGTGCTGCAAAAATAATTACGGTGCGAAATTGTCACTCGAATAGAGTATCATTCAGCCTTGATAAAGTAGCGCATCCATCTGATAGTAACTAGTGCGAGGATTTTATCGTTATTTAGAGCAAACATGTACCGTATCACGCATTTCAATAAAGAACTACCGTGTTATTGTTATGTCAACAAGGTGCATTATAACAGATACTAAATATGTAGTATTTTTGTCACATAGGTACTAAGAAGTGGGAAATGTAGTATTGGTTTATTCAGTTTTCGTTATCTGATACTACATTTATCAAATATTACGTGTGAGACCGATAGTGTTTAGTTTATTTAGAAATGTATTCTTGACAATTGGAAGTATTTATCAAATTTTCAAGTGTATCCAGGATGTGGAAAAATGTATTTTATTTGAATGATAGCAATGTTTTAGGTTACCAAGTAACGTATGAACGCCCAAAAATTTACATATTATATTACGATTCACAAGGCAAATAGCAGAAGGCAGTAGGAAGCCTGTGAGAAAAGAATATGAAAATATTCAGATTCTTTATTAATTAATTCCGGCTTATTTTCTGGCTTATTCTTTATTAGTTATTACTTTGTTTCCGGACTGGTGAAAATTACGTGAAATCAGTGTTGGATCAAATTAAAATCATATTGTTATACTATGAAGGAACGGTGCTTTTCGAAGTTATGTGTATATTTATCGCAGGTTTATAAGCGTCCGGTGAATGGCAATAGGCTCGCCACCTATTACATTGGGACCTAAACATAATCTGGCGAAATGTGGGTGCTAGCACCTCTGCCTACCCCTTCGGAGATATAGGCGTGAGTTTATGTTATGAAGGAATGAAGAATACATCCATTAAACTCGTCATTCCAGACAGGCTTATCACCATACTTAAATAGCACACGTTCACAAGCATGACACATGTATCAGGCTTCGATAGTGTAAAAGAGCTTGCGGCCTTTTAATGTTTTCTGTTCAGTTCCTTGCTTTGTACTAAGGTAGTTAATTTCGATAGTGCATTTATGACCCCAAAAGATTAACTACTACATGATTGCTCTTTATGTACAAGTAGTTCAATACTGAATCACTTTTTACTATCAAATGGCAGCGCACTATCGTGACGTAGCAAGTACTACGTCAAATACCTATCGTATTATTTAACGTATATACTTAATAAGCCTTACCTCTAACTCTATCTAGCTCTTGCGACTGTGAATTAAATCTGTGTTCCCTGAACCAGTGTCCACTGCCGACCTCTGATGTGTGTTCCAGCTCTATTTGTGACGTGACAAGTGCCTTTAGTATATTTACACAGCAAAAACAAAACAATACAGCAAAAATGACAGTTCACAACATATCATAATAATCATAATGAATTGTCTCATCATCACGAGAATCAGAACGATGAATCATTCATCAGAAATTAAGCAATAAAATATTCATAACTCGACAATTGAATGTTTTCGTTATTGCATAACAATGAAAAAGTATATCTTTCATGACGAATCTCGCATTATATCGCGAAATATTCAAAATTTCGTGTACCAAGGCCATTTGATTTGATGATGATCGATTAATTGGCCCCGTTACCGTGAATGTACGGACTTTATTGGCGAGTACATCAATTCAGCAAAGAGTTCAACGAAGATCGATTCTACTGTTGAACACATGATTTTTTTAAATATATTGTCAACTGTCACTTATTAAATTGCATAACTGAACAAAAGCACGAAAAGCATAGACATTAACAACATTTAAATACCATAATGCTCACATAGACAGTAACATTCAATAACATTGAAATCCACATTTATAACAGAACAACTGTTTACTCTGCCTTCTATTTTTGTATAGTATTTGCAATAACAAAATATTATATGATTTACTATACTTTTTATATCATTCTGATGGCATACAAGCCTGATCTGATCAGAAAAACAAATAGAACTTAAATGCGTATTTTTTAAGTAAATAATGCAGGTGCAAGGTGAAATTATGTTTAAAAGGAAGCTTTGACTGTGAACAGTATTGATAAAAGATAAAACTGGATGGATAAAATTAGGTCACCAGTTACTAATATCTACAAGCAAAACACTAAAATCAACTTAACAATACTGTTAGTTAGTACCTGGTTGCTGTGTATAACTAAGCTGAGGTAGCAAGAAGCAGGTAAGAACATTCTCCCCTGTGGACTCATCCCTGTCTGTCTGGAAGGTTAATAACGGTTGTGCCTGATTCTCCGATAACCATACCGCCTTTAACTCCAAGTTCACTAATGTGTATGGTAAGTACTGTAACCTGGAACATGGTAAAATAATAATAATATTATTACCTTAAATACTGAGACACTGTCAATAAACAAAAAAATATGACCAGAATATTGGCCAGAAATTCGTCTCAAATGTACGACGTATGTAAGAAGTACATGGGCTTGTGAAAAGATAGAATAATGATATTAAAGAATAATCGCGAATTAAAATGGGTTTCAGCGAAAGTACATTTAGTACTCTTCCACCTCATTGAATATATTGTGGAATATGTGTAAGTATTGAATAGATTAAAAAAGGTCTCTACAATCTTCTCACAACATATAATCAATTATACTTTCATTTTAAAAACAACGAGATTGTTACTCTTTAAACTTTTCTTCACAAACAGTTTTCTTGCTAAAATTTATATTTGTGGCAAATAGTTAATATAACTAAAAATGCTTTTTTTAGTTATATTAACTAAAATTAAAATTTTGACATTTATCGTTTATTTGACTTACCTATTTCCGCTCACGTCCAAGACATGTAGCGATTTGCAGTTTCCAAGTTCATTTGGCAATTTCGTAAGTTTATTATCTCTTAAGCATAACACACCCAATAATGACATGTTACCGATGTCAATCGGTATTTCAGCCAATGTATTTCTATCTACATTCAGTACAGTTAGCTCTTTGAGATTCCCTATCGAGTTAGGCAGCTCCAGTAAAAAATTCTCAGTTAATATAAGCTCTTGAAGGTTTGTACACCTGGAAAGAAAAATACAGAATAATTAATATGATAAACTAACACCCGATCTCTTAATTATTATATTTTTGTCAGAACACATTGCATACGCGCAAAAATTACATCGCAATCGAATGAATGGCATAGAGAACAAACAAACAAATAACATTCATTTCTATTTATTCATAGTAGACAATGCCTTTGTTTCTTGTTTGTAATTGGATGAACTGCATGGTTATGCAGAAGGGATAAATATTGAAAATTTATTTTTTGTTTCCGGTAATTAAAGTTTCTGTGAGCTCATTAAGATATTCAGGGGTCAGGTCAACATCACCTGTAAACCAGTTACATCTGCTAATTGACGGAGGACGCTCTAGCGCAAATTTTACTGTCCGGGTTGGGCGATCAGACAGCAGGCCAAGAAATCCCAAGTAATGAAGTTGTTAGAGAAAGAACCCCAGACTCCTTAGTACAAGTTTGAGATATAAATTAACTAGTGAAATTATATTATATACTTTAATAAAGTAAACTATTTACTTACCTCCCTACATTTTCGTTTAATGTATGTAATCTATTTTGGTCCAACTTCAATATAGTTAACTTGGATAAATCACCGATACCGTCAGGTACTGTCTCCAACATGTTCTGAGAGAGGTGCAAGTCGGTTAACGACGAAAGACCTCCGATTTCTTCAGGAATTTTCTCTAGTTTGTTTTCACTCACATCGAGACATATTAGTGCCTTCAGATTTCCTATTTCTGGAGGTAAATACTGCAGTTTGTTATGATCCAACCAAAGCTCTTCCAACGCGGGCAGTTCACCTATAAATCCCGGCTGGAAATAAATAAAAAATGAGATATTTCATGAAACAAGTAACATAATAACAAGACAGCATGCACATATTGCTATAGAACTAACCAATTCCTCAATGTCATTGTCACCGAGATCCAGCCTCTGCAATCTGGTAAGATTCTTCAGCGACTCAGGAAGAGATTTCAGTAAATTTTCCCTCAGCTCCAGTGACTGCAGAGATATCAAACTGAAAGAAATAAAGGTGAATTTGAAATAAAAGGTACACAAATAGAGCTTTAGTAACGAACTATTTAGTTAGATAGCTATCAAAGTCCAAAATATGCGTACATACCTACATATAATATAGTATAGTAGTCAATTACTTGGTGGTAAAAAAAAACTTTATAGCAATGCCAATTATGAAGAACTTAGTACGAATATCTATTTTGCTGACTAAGTTAAGACGGATTAGCAATGTTCCTATGAATTTTTTTAATAAGTACCCCGTTTAAATATCCATTTTTTTAAGGTGTGTTTTATGCTTATAAAAGTATTTATTGACTTGTGTCTAAGCGGATGTATGTCAAGGAACATTCATGTCTGTCGCATCCCAAGAGTGGCCGTGATTACTGGTCGAATTCATGCATTGAACTTCTGTTGCATTGCAAGGATTACACGTAAAAGCTGGAAATTTGGAAGGTGGTGATATACAATTTATCTATGATGATGCATCTATAGCCGTTACCTCCTTTGGACCTTCGCAGTTTTGGAGTAAAACACTCCTACAAACCAGGGTATAATAATAGTTACGTCACATGTAGTGAGTAGTAATTAGCGTAGCGCACACACTACAGTAGGAGCTCACAGTACTACCTACTCAAAAGCACAAGATCTAAGCTACAAATTATTCTGCCTATAGCCTTCATAGGCTAACAATTGTGACATAATAATTTGATGAGACAATTCAGCGAGTTGGAAACACAATGGAACGATTGACATTAACATTATCTGAAAGACACCTATTGCACACTGCTGCAAGGTTAATTTAATACTAACATTATCTCGTGTAAAAACAACACCTGCACAGCTACATTGAACTGGGTTGCTAACTTCTGGCACGCATGTTCTGATATGCACTACCTGCATTTGGACCGAAATCTATAGTAAAAGAAGTGATGACTCGGGATTGTAAACGCACTTGTTAAAAAAATTGACGTTAGCACAAATAGTTTCTACTGTTGATCGATGGCACTTGGTGTAAGTTGTTACACATTCACTATGTATAAGGTAAACCTTTGAGAATACTGTGAGGCAAACCTGATCAGGTTAAAAATAAAATACTGTGGAAAAGTACAAGTTTCTTATTTAATATGTTTAACATAAGCAAAGAAATCTTATAGACAAATATATAATAGGATATTAAACAAATCGCTTTCTTTTATTATTAGGTCGGACCCCATCCGCATGTAAACTTAGGCTACGAGAGGATGCGTTTTTCATTTTCACGGAAAATTCGAAATGAAACCTGTACCAACCCGTCTGGCCAGTATGGAAACAGTAGGCCAATGCTTCCCAAAATTGGGGGAGGCAGGGCAGGCTTATGTCCAGCAGTGGAATGCAATAGTAGCCTATTACATTCCGCGACCGTTGATTTCATCAATGGTCGCTTAAATGCTATGTCATGAATATCTTGAGTAGTCTTGATCAACTACTTAACTTGATGAAAAATTTATGACATATAAACTCATAAACTCACGCCTATATCCCCGAAGGGGTAGGCAGAGGTGCTAGCACCCACATTTCGTCAGTTTATGTTTAGATCCCAATGTAATAGGTGGCGAGCCTATTGCCATTAACAGGGCACTTATAAACCTGCGATAAATACACACATAACTTCGAAAAGCATCGAAAAGTCATTGGTTTGTGCCATGGTAAAACCTCGTCTCAGCAGTCCATTACCCATACCACCAGGCTACCACGGTTATAAAAAAATATGAAACGAAACAAAACGTATTTACTTAGAATCTGCGCCAAAAACATTGATATGAAAATAAGACTGAAAAACCAATAACAAATAAATGATAGTAACAAAAAATGAACATAATGAAAACCGTGAGTCGTTGAATGTAAAATTACAAATTTCTGCAAAATACAATTTATTTTCAAATTTCCAGAGTAACACAATATTTCTTAATCAAGAAGTGTGAAAAGTGTGAAATGTGTCAAAATTCAGCCTTACATAAATTTGCACTTATTTAAAAAAACATCGCAAATATGGTAAAGATATTTTTGCGTTAACATACTTAAATATTTTGTACGTTAACTGCTATAAATATACACAAATATCGAGTTTACTTCAATAAACACTGCAGATACGGTACACATAGGTATACTTGGCCGTTTAATGCTTCAACACTGTAACCAGCTCGGTACTGGTTAAATCAGTAAGCGATACCGGTTTCAAGGATTAGTATTTTCACGCATATTTTTAAGTAAGTCTCGTCAAACGACTAACATTATCCAGTGAGGAATGTGCAAGAAACCGTTTTGCAAAGCAACATGTTATTTAAATCTACAAACAGGTCTTAAATTACTTGCAATCTTCCACTCAGAATGTTTATTTTGTACGAATGTGAGTAAACAAATAACATTTACGAGTATACGCTAAATTGGATAACCAAGGGGTGAAATGATCCAAACAAGCGGTGAAATCGGTATAGTGCCTAGCTATACCATTTAAATTCCTAAAAATTGCCGAGGACAATGGTGTGTTGTGTTAATTTTAGTTACGATATGAACCACTTTACACACCCAATTCCCACGTACTTAATAGGTAAGAATTTTAACAACCTGTCCATTCAATTCTTGTAAAACGAACAGTTTTGGTCATGCTAATTCAGGGTATTTATGTATATAACATGCAATATGGTTTCCAAGATTTGTTCCTGAACAAGATCAATAAACTGGCCAAGTACGAGTCGGACTTGCGCACGAATGGTTCCATACTCCGCGTTGATTTATTTTGAATTTAGTTATTTAGTTTACCAACTAGCTCAATTAGCCTTTAAATTGCCAGCCTAGCGCCTAGCCTCTTTACAGAACAGCGATTTTCAACTAGAAACCTAACTGATAAGCCTTTCTTACAAGTTACTTACAATTTAAGCAAACAGATACAGCAAATGATATAAGTTGATGTCGTTTCATTACTTGTCTAGGCTAGTACGCTCCCACTTGACTCTTCTAGCCTAATCTATCCAAGTCGGATTGCGCTGGTTAGTTAAGAGGCTAGGCAGTTGATTGAACGGTTAATTTTGCTTGTAGGCTGCGACAAATACATTACTGAATATTTCGTAAATATTTCTAGCATCTACCTGTTGCCGGTATTGATATCGTGCATAAAATAACATATGTTATATGGGAGCCCCCCTTAAATATTGTATTTTAATTTGATAATTTATATTTAAAACTTATGCACTACTAAATATTCCGTGATTATTTCAAGTATCTATCCGTTGCTGCTTTTACCTAATATCGAGCAAAAAATACTGCAAAAAATCACGTTTGTTGTACGGTATTTTTTTTTCTTTTTTTAGTATTTGTTGTTATACCGGCAATAGAAGACAAATGGATTGAAATATAAATCACGTTTTGTTCTATGAGAGCCAGAGATATACGAGTATAACACAGAGGTCTGTGAAATTTTGTTTTTATTGATTTTTATATTTTAAATAAATGAATAATTATTAAAGCTATCTGTCGTTTATACTTGTACCATATCAATGTGAAAACCACAATTGTCATTATATTTAATTTTATGCAAGCATGCAAGCCCAGAGCAGGAAAAGTGTGATGTAGAGATTGATCCATCGTGTATGTACTAACAACAATTCAATCTAAATTACTTTTTCGTGTTCTTTGTTAAGATTAGTCAATTGTGTGACGTTAGGATGTTATGAAAAGTCTATTGTTTACTGATAGTATACGGTGAGCACACGTCGTGTTTGTTTAGAACCTTGAGGCCGCATTCCTGCGTCGATGTCAAAGTACTTAACGTGGGTTTTGTACAACGGGCATCTTGATCTGACGCATTTGAAGATACTTTGCCTTACTGCGCGTATGTATTGAAGAAATTAGCATGTCAGTAAACACGTACAATTTCAGTTAGCATGGTTGTTTGTGATCTAAATTAAAAAAAACTATTTGAAAAAGTTTAATACTTGTTAAACCACTTAATAAAATTATAGTATTCATCTTAAACCGCAACAATCACAAACATGTTTTATGGCAGTTGAAAATGAGTTTTATTACCATGATAAAAGAAAATGAAGTGTTGGATTGTGGTATTCTCAATTAGAGCGTAGTAGAGAACCAGAATCTGAACGTTTATTAAAAATATAGAACTTTAGATAAAACCACAGACTGGTAAAGCGGACTCTGAATCAAAATTTAAATTACGGAAGATATGTAGGTATCAATATATCTATACTATTGTATTATTGTAAATTAACGATTATTTTTTTGTAATTCTTGTGTTTGTCCGCGATAAGGGCAAAAACTACAGAACAGATTCTAATGCTGTTTTTTTTTTGTTTGAAAGGTCGGACTTGTTTGATGATCAAAATTGTTTGAGTAGAACCGGAGATGACCGAAGTCGTGATAAAACATATATAACCACAGGTTCCCTACACGATCTGGCCGTTAGAGCTATTTAAGAAAACGCTCGAATAATTAACAGTTTTACCTACAACACATCCCTAATATTCATAATGTGTGTATTGTAAGTGGTTAGTCATAATAGTGAGCTAAAATTGAGATGAAGACGAAAATAGTAAAGTCGATGACTCTTTAAGTGTTAGTTTTGATGATAACACCTTAACGTCGAGTACATGCAATTGTACCGTTTTATAGCTGGAATAAGTTTAAATTAAGAGACATGAGCAGTGCTTCTTTATGATATTTGAAAACGATAGGCACCTATTTACGATGAGTGTCCCGTGAAAACGATAGGCACCTATTTACGATGAGTGTCCCGTGAAAACGATAGGCGTCTATTTACGATAATTGTCCCGTGAAATCGATAGGCGCCTATTTACGATAAATGTCCCGTAATCTTAATACAGCAGGTTAAAGACTCCGAGGTTAGAACCGGGGTTAAACCGAAGTGACCGGGGTTAACGCAAGGAGGATGATGATGAAGTTACTGTGTATGATTTATGTGCACATGGTAATCATTTCCAGACAACAATAGGAGGGAACGAGAGAGAACAAGATGAATGTAATGCCATAAGTTCTGGGCGAGTACTACGAAAATGGCGATGTGATTTCTGCGATAGAAAAAGAAGGATAACTAAACACATGAAACCATAAGGTTGTAATTAGGTACCTTTTACTCAGTTTACTGCTGAATCTGTCATAATACGTACGTATGTTATTTCCGAAAATTTTGTATTTCGAATTAAATCCCTTTAATGTCAATAACTTACAATAACAGGAAATAAATTTGTTCACAAATGACTTCATCCATATACAAATTAGATGTACTTACCTATAACGAAATTTCAATAAATTGAAAGGCATATTGGCAAAGTGATTTGTGTTCAAAAGCCCAAAAATTGGGTTTTAGGCGAAAGTAATTCACTTACTCTGATGAACCTACGAGGCTGGCAGACATGTTCAATATTAAATTAAAACCCGTAAATAGCAGCTAACCGCTACTTTAAATACTTAATTGATGTTACTGAATACTAATTGCAATAAATTCGCGTTTTATGTATGTTACCATCAGACAGATATATACAGTCCAAACTCAGTCTCAGATACATGGCTGGAGTCAACAATAGTGCTCGGAAGACGGCAATAGGCTCACCCCCTATTTTGTGGGACTGAATTTAATGATTGGTGAAATGTGGGTGTTAATTCACCTCTGCCTAACTCTCCGGGTATAAAGGTGTGAATATATGTTTGTATGTATGATATCGAAAGCTCGAAGTTATTTTGTATCATTTCTGTTGTCACTTGCCCGTTTCTATCCAAATTCCAAAGTCAATGAAGGGTTCATAATATAATCAGTTCAATGAATTTGCAAGGCAAAAACAATCTTCTGAATCCTTATCAATTTAGTTTCCGGCCTAGTCAATAGTATCGTTACTTCAACCTTGGTGAATATTAAGGTTGATATCGAAGATGGCACAAGATATCATGGAAGTATAACATTCTTGCATTATTACCCAAATCTAACTAAAACTAAAGTATTATTATATTGGTTAATTTTCTAGACTTTAACTAAGTATAATATGACAAATGTGACAGTTGACAAAATGCAGTTTAATCACTTACTGTTAGATAGGTTTGTGATGCATATAGATTCAATGAAATATTTTGAGGTTTAAGTGTGAAGAAGGTTAACAGGCAGACATTAAAAATTAGAGTTACCTATGTTTTTGACCAAAAAGGAATTGCCAAATTATCACTTCCCAAAAAAATTTCCGCATAATTTCTTTTGCCAAATTATTTCTTAGCAAAAAATCTCTTCTTAAATAACTGTAACGCAAACGTTATGTTTGGATAGTGAACTAGTACTTTTACCAATTTTTATTTAGCCAAATGTTTCAAGATTTGGAACCATCGAAATTAATGCTGGTGTTGGATGGTTCCAAAAAAAAATCCACGAAGTCTTCTAACCTAACCTATCCAATTTGGTGTGCGCAGTACATATTCGACTTGAAACTGTTTCGGAGTTACACTTTAGATTAAAAAAGATTGCTGTAATAAATAAAATCAAATGCCATAGTGATGGTTATATTCTCCCAAATAAAATTTTGACGAAATAAAAAAGGGCGTACTAAAATTACTCCAAACATACCATTAGTGTATTTTTTACACTAATGGTAGCCAAAATTTCACTACCGAAAAATTAAGCTTTTCATTATCATATATCACGGTGTGTATACTACCCCAGCATGGGGGTAATGTTTAGAAGTGTCTGTTGTAATCAGAGTGAAGGTACCGAGCACAGTCAATGTTTATGTAAACTAAATCGCTTTCCTACAAAAGTATATGCTGTAAGCTACATTCTTAAACTTTATTACAATCCAAAAAATCCCAATTCTGTATCTTAGGATCCAAATTTATATCGTGCTTGTGTAAACGGATACGATGGTCCGACAGAGCTTCACAAATAGAACAGGCAATGTTACAGGTATAAGTGGTATTTAGAAAATTCACTTTTATGGAACCTTTTTTATACAACAAATTATACAGAACCTATATCGGCATTTTATAACACTCACGTGAGACTCCACAAAACAATATAAATACAATAGCTGCAGTTAACAGAACCTGTATCGAATTGTCAATATCAATAATACTGTCGATAGTTATTGATACTTGATCATATTGTGGTGTTTTCATATAAATTAATGGTATTGGCCTGACTAATATCTAACCTGTGATATTGCCTATTAGAACATTTCCGTTAACAATCACTACGATGTAAGTAGCACCTATCGATGTCAAGGTAACAGCTACGTGACCCTTACTTTGTTTACCTGCTCGAGTTTTGTGAACCAGATAAAGCTACTGTCTTTCCAGTTCATTAGGAAGACGTTTATAGAATTTAATAATACATAGGTACCTACTTTACTTAAGAGTTAATTTGTGTTATAAATAAATTCAAACTTATTATTTCCTTCTATTTTTTTCTAAGAACTTTTGGATATTTTATTCATTATAATCAGTAATGCATACACATGGAATAAATTAATCAAAGCGTTACATAGTATATATGCATTAAATACATTATTGCATTGAACTACGACTACTACCAGTGTAACTGACGTATTATTTGTTTGCACAGACTGGTTTGGAAGGTTATTCTAAAAGGCGACCAAAGCTTTCCAGCACAACTTTCGCTTTCGCCTTGAGCTCAAACAAAGCTTCGAGACACAAATAGTTAAAACATAGTATATTTAACTAAATGTTATGTTACGACTACCATCATTTACAAGACCACAACATAAATATAGTACCCACTTAGCTGCTGCATTATAGATTTTTTTTTAGATTACTAACATTAACGATTTCATTACAGTTGTGAATGAAAGAAATGAGCATCCTTGGATACACATGTTTATTAAAACGTCTAGTTTAATTCACTCGCAATTCTTAGATGAAATTTTATCCGAAGATCAAAAAAATTTGTGACAGTGATAACATTGATACATAAGAAATAACTCCCTTCGATAAGGCCATAATATGGCAACCCTGCCAGTCATTTCTCTAACTAAAACATCATAAAACAATTGCTAGTAATAAAAGAAAATAATACGTTGTAGATATTATTTATAACTTATTTTTAAAGTAGCTATTAACCGTTGAAGAGTTCCTTTATCTGGAACTATTGATGAACGGAGATTCAAATAATCAGAATTGAACTAATATATTTCAACGCCGCAGAATAAGAGACAAAGTTCTTGCAAGTTCTGATCTTCACATAACAATATTGCAAGTTAGCAACTAAAACAGTAACAAAGACCATTCAATATTTTCACCTGCCGAAGTCGCTTGGTAGGCTGGTTAGCGACATATCATTGAGGCCGAGGACGGTAAGGGCTCTCAGCTGGCTGAAGCCGGCCGGCAGACGCGGTATCGGGTTACTGCTGAAATCCGCAATCTGCAGCGCCCGTAGCTTCTTAATATCTTCCGGGATGTCGGGAATGTCTGCAGACAAAGAAAACGTAATTATATTATCAAGAGAATATAGTTTAACTTTCAATTTCTAAAGTCAATCAATCTGTCTTTTGATGTTATGGTTGATGTTAGCTTTCTATTTTTCAATCGTTAGTTAGTTGAGCGAAATTGAAATTTCAATAGCTGATGTTGCTTGGAACTTTAATGGTCTCAACGTCAGCAACAAAAGATCGGTCGGTTTGTTTCATAACATGAAAGTTTGACTCGATGTCAGTATTGTCAGTCTGAAACATTATTTCACCTTTTGATTACCATTTATCCTTAACACCTACACGATCGCCCATCAATACTATACACCAGCAAGAAAAGATAGAGTGGTTTATTTATTAATTAGCTAGCTAAGCTATATTTGCATTCGATGGCATCTTTTCTTCTAATTTGTAACTGGTGTAGAAGACTTGGCTCTGTAGTACCTACTTAGATAAATAGCTATCCTATACATAAGGTCACGGTGCGCGTACCCGGATCTGAATCAAAATCAAAAGATCTAATCAAGTCTAGAAAGACTGTACTTTTGCATCTGCAGCTTGATGGCTGTAAGGTCTCCCTCTATTGGTTAATGATCGTTATAGAGTAGCAACCATGGTCTGGAAAGTAGTACTATTAAACGAGGTAATGTACTTCGGTTAAGTAATCTCTGATTCTATTTCAAGTGGACAGCGTTGGCAATTTGAGGAACAAGCAGATATCATAAAGCAACATTCTGAAAATTATGAAATACACAAGTACCTACTACTTATTAGTTTAGTTAGCTTTTCTAAAAAATCAGCAGATTGTTTACCTCTGTAGTTTAATATGGATTAAATAGATAATAACTAAAGCTAGGTGACGCAGTTGCATTTTTTAAACTTAAGATTATTAAAGAATTGTAAATGATAAATGAAATTGTCTTATTGTAAATGAACACATCTTGATATGCGACTGATTTATCAGTCATGTATTTGTATTTAAAGTAGTAGTAGGTACGTAGCTACTTGATGTAGGTTACAGCATTGAACATCCAAATACGTTGCTGACACCGTTTCGCAGTTTCGGCATATGGCACAGTAACCATAACTCCACACAAGGACCTATTGCGTCGTATTCACTTGTTTAACGCCAAAGGGTTGTAGAAGGCCGCGGCATAAGAGTAGGTAATTGTGCATAAACACAGTGGTCATGAAAATTATTTGCTATTGTTGCAATGCTGATCAAGACAACGTAGAAGACTGAGAACAAGGTTGAAATAAAAAAAATACAATCCTGAAATATGGATGACTGTGAAAAGTAATAAAACTTTTTAATTTTCCTAATAATCGCTATTTGTTAGGAACACCAAGAATAAATATTCATATAAGTACTTGTTGCAAATGTTAAGTACTTCTGATGGACGAAGATAGAAAAAGTTAGTTGGTACGGCGGAATTGTGTAATGAGTAATGAATGATTGTGAAATTTCAATTTCCCGTATTTAAATCTTTACGTAACATTGAATGTTAACACACACTAACTAAAGGTTAAAAAATGCAATTCTCATGTTTCAACAATGATTAAATACAAGTGTTTAAACAAAACTACTAAAGAGAATTACACTGCGAATCAATAGTGCTTTACGTTCCCATTTAATAAGTGGAGCAAAATCTGCGTAGTTTATTGATAAAAACTGGTGGAACTAATTATATTTTATTGGCACCAATTGAAAGCATCACGCTGGAATATAAAAATAAAACTATTAGACAAATCATGTGTCATTCAGTTAAACGTTATGTGGCGCATTAAGATCACATCCTTTGCAGTCACGCTAATGTCACCATTTAGAAAGAACTATTAGTCTAACTCTAACCAGTGTATTATTATAACGTATATGTTAGCCGAGGGTCATGTTGTTAATAAGATAATGTGTTACATTTAAAACCTGTTCCCATAATAAGGAGTAATTGTAACAGGTGAATGTTACTGTTCGTAATTAAAACAAAAATTACCAAGAATATGTTGAGTTATTTCACATTTCATTTTTGTGAGTTCCTTTACACTTATCTTACCTCCAATATACTACATCAACAAGTATTTAGGTAAAATGAGGATGAATAAATAGCACATTTACATAGCGGGTGTAGGTATAGCATTGTAATAAAATTCTTAAGCACTCTCCAACTCTCTCTCTAAGAAATTTATGTCAATGGCATGATTACAATTTTATATCACAGCTCACAGTTATCCCATACTTTACGGCAAACTGTGGAATGATAATATTCTACTCCTTATCGCGCTTAATCGTCACAGTTAGATATCATAACATAGGTAGCTTTGGCCCCCTGTTCCAACTTCATTCAAGCTACAAACCCGGTTGCATCTGAGCCTTAACCTTGAAACCAGGGTTCGCTATACTAAACGTCCTCTTTTCCAGAATTTGGTTAATCTTCGTTTCTAAGGGACACTGATGTCTAAAATCCCTTCGTAGCCCCGAGAGGAAATCCTAGTCCTTCAATTAGCAGCGGTACAGGTGATGTTATGAGTATAATGCTTAAATCGGTACACATATCATTATTTGTACGGATCCACCAAGATCATCGGATCACCATGAATTAGTCATGATTTATGGGTAAAATCATCAAGCACGGAAATACGATATAAACTTTTAGAGCTCACAATATTTTTTTATATATCAATAAACACTATTACTAAGGCAATTCCAAACTGGTTTTCTAATTTCACGTTGTTAACGGTAGTGCGCCCCGGTTTCCGCTTTGCAGTCGGGTATTTCAATAGGCGTGTCGTCATCAATTATTTGTCAAGTCACAATAATTGTGCATGAACCCGAACGATAAAGTTATTTTATTTGACTCTCTCCTAGCAACTTCGTCCAATTTAATGTAAAATGTAACGATACCGGAAATTTTCATGTAATTTTCTAGTTATTTATGTTAACTACTTTCGACAAATGAAAATTTAAACTAAGGTCGCTTTATACTGATACCACAAATACTATATAACTACGAGTATGGACACTGACATGGCTATAACTGCTAAATAGATAAAAATTATAAAGCTGTATCTGGCTTTATCACTTGTAAAGCGTTTAGAGAAGGTTGGAGCTTTGCTAGATGTTGAATTTATGAATGTTCTTAATATTTATTGCATTTAGCTATCTAACAAAGTATACATAAAGTAGTTATGCACTAAATTGAAAGTATTCCGTAATACAATTCTATATTTGTTCCCGCGTAAAGATGCATTTTGACTAAACGAACATAGAGCCAGAACTAGAACAAGAGCATTCTTTCTTAATATTTTAGCGAATCAAACTTGTTTTCAAAGTAAGAATAATAAACGAATGTTCTGTCACTGGTTACACAAAAAATTTGACGGATGGGAGTTAGAATGAGCATTCGCTCGTCGGATGTAAATCAACCTTAATAGAAGGTGAGAAATCACGCCGCTAAGGAACCAAATACAGAAATAGCTGAAATGTGTTCATTAACTTCTGCCTAACTTCTGGAATATGTATGTAACAATACAACATGTTGATATTAATACTTCCAAAAGCATTTTTGTGTGAGTCAATACCACTGTTATCATAAAGTAACTAGGTGTTAAATGTTGTAATAAATCATCAGCCTACAATTTTTGTTGAATATTCTTAAAGGGAAGCAGAAATGTTACCGTTTGTTAGAGCGTGTGTAGCTATTTTGAGAAAGGTATGTAACTATGTGGAATGTAAGTGCACCGTTTTGTTTATCTGAAGGGTGCTACAAGATGTTCTGTATGGGTCTACGGTAATGGCACTTCCGCTGTACTTTGAAACTATTCTCAAAATGTTTATTTGTGTGATAAGTAGGTATAAATTCTTAAGTTCTTAGAATGTAGGAATAGGATTTTTATATAGAAAGTTTGATCGAAGCGTGTTAGGTTTACATTTGCTTGTAATATGTAATCAGATATGGTTGACTTTCATCAGAATGCAGTCTCTCAAAACCATTTTAAACCGTAATGGCCCTGATAAGTTTGCAAAAAATGTTTAATAATTCTATAGGTATTTTAACTATCATGGTCACTCACATCAGTATCAAAATAATCGGGATATGTTGTACAGACAAATATCGGAAAATTTAAACAATACAATATGGTAAATATCCCGATTATTTTGATACATGTAATAATTCTGTTTTATACAAACTTACAAATATACATGCGAAGCTAATAAAAGCGTGTAAAAACAAAGTCATTATTGCAAACACGTAATATCCGCAGCACCACCAAGAATCGAAGCGACTTATAGGAAAAAGGAAATTATTTTCATGTGGTAGACGGATGAAATCTATTAGGAAGGTACAATGATTGAGGCACCATACCAAATCTGTGGTTTGATTGAAGTTATATACGTAGGTAATATACATATACGTCAGTTTATTACGTTCAGCGGTTTATTCAATAAACGAACCAATTTTCTTCGACGCGAATACTTTGGCTTCGAAATTTGATAAAGTCATTCTACTAATAAAAATAATAGGAATAAAAATAAACCATGTCACGTCTTTTCAATATAAGGAGAATGAATCAGATTCCTTTTGAATTCTATATGCGTATTGTGTTCAAGATGACACCCTATTGTTGTTACAGTATCTTCTACCTAAAAAGTTTAATAAGGCTCTTTTTAAAAAAGTTAAAAAACGGTGTTTTAAGTTCAATTTTCTATTCCACTTTGAAGGGGCTATTGATGAAATTCAAGGTAAATTTCTTTGGAAACATGTTAGTGTCATATTGTGAATCCAAAAAGCTTATAATTGAATTTGTTATTTTTAAATTTTCAAATAGGTACTCATTTAAATGCATTTAGCGAAATAATTTTCGCTAACTAACCACTTAAATTGGTATCAAGAACCAGAGTACTGATTAAACTAGGTACCTACTTAGTAATTTATTTAGGAGATGATGAAACAAACATTCTGCGTACAATCGCTGATTTCAATTAAGATTAATACTCGCTACTTCTTTTCTTGTTTCTATGGTCACATTGTTTCAGCAACAGACGTTTGATAATATAATGATTATGTTACTTATATTTTTATTAGAGATGTCATAACACCATAAGTACCATGCCAACTACCAGTTTGTATTATCTGCGACCATGACGCATAGCTTATGGTGGATTTTTTAAGTACATATAAGCTATTGTGACCTATTTCACTTAAAATACATAATATAATTTTATAGGTCATACATAGCGGTCGTAGGTGGCGCAAACAATACGAGTTCGATTAACGAACAAAAAAAGTTATAGTCGCCGGTCCAGTAGCTGCCTCGCGTGGCTTGCTACTACTGGAATCCCATTAAAACGTTATTGAGTTGTTCATCAAACAAAACGATGTCGATGTATGTACACGTTCTACCCACCCAATGACCAACGACCACTGTAATGGACATCCGTCGCAACTAGCACGATGAGACACAATAAGGGCAAAAATTATATCTAAAATGTACACATAATTATAATTACTTGTCCCGACTGACTGACAAGTCGATTTATCAAAGTAGAGCCTGCTGTGCTGAGGCTACAAAATTGAAATATTGGCAGTTGTACTGCCCCAGTAGGTAGCAGACAAGAGCAGGTGCACGGCCGCACTAGGCCGCTCGAGGTTGCTAGAGGCCGCCTGCGGCTTCGCGAGGTCACTTAAAGTAGCTTGTTTACACATAACTTAATGTGACAAAGTGAGTTTTGGAATTGGTTATAAAAGATGGACCCCTTTTTACCCGACTGTCAACAAGAGTAAGTTCTTCGCACGTATCTTGTATGTATGTTTGTAATATTCTTTATCTTTAAAACTACGGGACGGATTTCATCAATTAACAAATCGTTAGATTCGTCTCAGTAGCCTGAGTGTTCTTAGATAGGAGACGCAAAAAAAACAACATGACCGTTTTCGCTATAATTTGAAAGGAAAAGGAAAAAATTAAAATAAATTGTATTGCAATATGCCTTTCAAATTAAAGGGCTTATCACGAGGATTTCAAAATTGTATATCATGACCCCTTTTTATTTTTATTTTTTTTATTATTATTTTATTTGAAAAAATCTTGCGGTTTTTAATTAGCAAATGGTTGTCCCCGCTCCCGCAGATTGTGAAGGCTTGGCATTAATTACGTAGAATAGCATGGATTTGGAGAATTGCAGAATTACGTAGGGTGTGGTCGCGTGAGGTTCGAAGATTCTTCTTTGGTTCTAGTAATCGACAAAGTTAGTGAAAATGTAGGTAGATGTTGTTCAGGCTGTTTAGGTCTCTTTGGTGGAATAGGTCTACCAGAAATACATGTCACGATTAAAAAAAAAAATAATAACGGTTTTTTATATGGTAATGTTAATGTCATCATGTCATATTCGACGAGCATATAGGTGCAATCAATTAGCCCACCGCAGTTCACTGCTGGACATAGGTCTCTCCCGATGTGCGCATTTTTTCTCCGATTCTCTGCCTTCCGCATAGGGGTACAAGTACTATTTATTAGAAGACATTACATGCACATGTCCATAAGTCTGACAGGGATGCTAAGTCCATACAAAATTACCAAAATTGATATTGATATATATCGTTATGTCAGATATTTCATTCCTTCGGAGTTGTTAGTCTATGTTGCGAGTTGACCAGTAAGTTGGGTTGTACATTTTGATGCTTTAACATAGATTTTTGTCTTGACAGGTGCGTAAAGATGTTGCTGGACGATGTAGGTACTTGGATAGACTTCAGAACTCACCATGGTAAAGTACAAATACAGATTTTACCGTCTTTAACGACAGAGGGTGCAGTTAATGTCGCCGAATTTGGGACTGGCCGCATTTAGTTACTATTTTTTTAATTGTTACCATTGACACAAAGAAGAAGAAGACCGTCTTTAACATAGTGTGTTCAGAAAAGCTCTTCCAATGAATTCCAGCCTCTCCTTTCCTAGACAGGAAAACATGTGCAGGGATTAGATGACACCCGCATAGTGCAGATTATACCATCAAGAACCAGGCGGTTCGGAGACTCATGCCTTTGCCGCACCATTAAGTTTCCATCTTCCAACAGTCTCGGTACCTTTAAGCGTGGCGTGAAAAAAGAGCTTATGAGGCCGTCCAGCTTAGAGAACTGAGACTTTGCTTTCAGCTTACCTTCAGGCGATGTGAAGTCAAATTGAGGAGACTTATATAAAAAGCATGTGTCGTCGTGATTTGAAGATACTGACGCGTCTTGTTCGCAGATATAATGATAATTATAAGTAATAACAATGATTATAATGGTTTTGTATGGAGCGTTTTCGGGTGTCTCGAGAAATTGAATTTTGGAAATCAAATATCTTTGTAGTAAGGTAAGGTAGTATTCAACATCCCTAAATATGATATGTAAGCCAACTGCACTTTACAAATTTTTATTTTCCAATTTGCCCTGAGATTCTGGTACACCTACAAGTACGTAGCTTGCGAATAACATTTATATTACACGTCTTCTGCTGCTGCGTTAGGAACTCGTAATCCAAATTTGCTCTATATTAAATATTGAATGAATGAAAAATAATAATTTAAATCATTATTTTTTTAATTAAGCAGCTTTAACAATCGATCCTGAACCTTGCAATTTCACTCTTTAGCAAAAATCAGTTATGAACTACGTTTATGAACGAAAATCTAGTAACCTCATATTATCAAAATAAGTTTCATAAAAAAAAATACCTATTCAAGAATAGCTTTATGACTTGACCACGTTATGAGATCTCATAGAAATGTTTGGGAACACGGATATTAGTCACACCTATGAGAGTAAAGGGGCCATTGTTCTCAACTTAAATTTTATCCTTTCGGGCACTTAGATTTTAATGCTTAGCAGTTGAATACGTTATGAGTAACGTCACATACACATGGTTGAGAACCTATGGGGCTCATAAATAATACTAAGTTTTAAGTAGATATATTTAGTTCTAAAGAATTATTGTAAATTGATGTCTGGAAAATTCTGTTTGGAGTTTGTTGCGTCGTTTCTTCTCCAGTAGCGTCTAGGAAGCGGTGATACTTTAAGTCGAATAAAACTGACGTCAATACGTTATAACTATGTTATATTATGTTTTAAAGGTGCAGTAACTGAAATGAACATAACAATATCAATGACATAAAATGACGGAGCCCTTTGCCTTACTACTTAAAATGTATAACCCTTCCTTCGGATTAACCAACCGTAACGTTAACCTACTTGAAATATACATGTTACACTTTAAGTAGTTTAGTTTCGGGCCAGTTCTTTCTTACGAGTCAGTCAATCAGCTTTTTTTTTTTTTTACGTGCGCAAAATCCCCACGGATACCTCCCCACCGGAGCCGGTGGAGGAGGTTATGTCGGACTCGAACCGACTAAAACGCACGCTGCCTGTGGGTCGCTTTGGTTGCCGAAGGTGAGGTTGACAGGCCTCGCACCCCGGCCGACCCAGGGCCATCTCTCACGATCTGGCCCCCTTCTCGGGTGTGGGGACTACAGAGTCCCCACTCGTTCCCGGAAACGGGGAGGCGCGCCACGCGCGCCACCGCCGCGGCCTGCTTCTGCCAGGGTGACAGGCAGCAGTCAATCAGCTTGGAAAACAAACGTTTGCTTCACTTAATATACAAAAGCTCTGTAATCCAAACTGCCCCTCTTCCGTGTATTGACCCACTTGAAATATGCACGTATTTTGTAAAGTGGTTTAGTTTAGCGCGCCTCAGAAAAAATTGTCTGCAATAGGTTCGCCCTCTATTGCGTGGGACTAAATATATGGTTGCAAAATGTGGATTTTCACATCTGCTACCTATTTGGGAATATACAAATATAACTTTATGAAATGATAAAGACAAATATTAGTCACAATTACAACACGAACTGTCTCCACTTTTGTTTGTAAAATTCTCGACCATAACGACTTTACCTCACGCGATTTTCCTTTTTTCGTTACTTTCAGGAGGACTATAAAAATACTTTTTATCTTTGACATTGCGTCAGCGAAAGCGTAGTAAAGTTATTTAAAAGACATCACAACAAAATCTCACAAAAATTTTAACCCAGCATAAGTACTTGAATTAAATGTAACCAAACCGGTTCAAAAGTGACCTCACAGCGATGATCCAATGTTCGCTAATGAAAACCCGCTTCGTTTAAGGTACGCATAAGATATTACGCAGAATACATCATGGTGTTTATATTAAATACAACTTTCATTAATTGTGTGATGGAATGCTTGATATTGGGGAGCGAAGGGATATAGACCAGTTATTACGCTGTTAACGAGCGAACTGTTCAGCGTCGTTGGGCGGTGTGATTGTGTGGGAGTGAGTGCGGAGGACAATACGTTTGAGGGCAATCTTAGCGGTTCAACAGTCGAATGAACCTATTAAGATATTTCATCTCTAATGCCAACGACAGACATGTTAGTCACAACATGGTTAGAGCGAAAGTGTTTATGAATTGGACTCAAGTAGTACACATGTAATTTCATGTTTGTGACACGCAACACGATTTTCGTAACTGCATGTTAATAAGATACGGTTAACTCATTGTTTTTGTAATTTTTTTTTTGTAACACTAATTGCATTCGCTACAGAAATCTTTTTGTAGTAAACCAATATTAAATAATTGCCAATTATAATGGATTTTATTTTCCCTTAGCATAATCGGCTTACAACGAACGATGCTTACAAACCTGATAGTAATCCCTAATGTATTCATAAACCGACATGAAATGGAGTAAGCGTGGATGTATTGTGAACTAATAACATCATATCTTGTCCGGGTGATTGTACCACTAATCCAAGTAGTGAAGAGAGGGCTTATTTTTTGCGGCATTATTGCAAAGTTTGACTTTAAAATAATATACATTTTCTATTTATAAATTGTACCAACAGAAGCTTATAAAGAAAATAGTGAATAGCTTGACTGAATTTATTCAGATCATATTAATACCATGGCAGCTCAATGCAAGCACACTCAAAGCTAAAGAGAAACTGGAAGAATAATAGAATTGGCTTAGTTGAAGTTTCTATATTCAGATATGTTAACACAACAAATCCGAATATAGAAATATTCATTATTACACTTAAACTGAAACTGGCATTGAATGATTAGGTACGAATAATGATAATGAGCTTAGCTTAGAATTTAAACTGTAGAATTTTAATATCGCAGTTATCATAAGTAGCTATATACGTAGTCAAAATCATTATTATATTCATTCTCATTAGTCAACACAATTAATGATTTCTCAAAACTGTAGCACGATTTAAAACATCGGAATGTTTAATCAAAACGGTACTTAATATGGTATATGTGTAGTGTTTTCTTATTTAAAAAATGAAAATTGTTTTTTTTTACTTACTTAAGTACTTTAAATATTTGTTTACGTATCACGATCACTTTATACCTTCAAGAACAAGTACATTTATTACCACATTGATTCATCTGATAGATTTTGCGGTTGCATTCTAAAATTTTTATAAACCCAAACATGTACCTATAATTATTATTAGTAAATGTGAGCAGAAAAGTTAAACTGAAATGTGAATGTCAGTTTTTCTTAGAAGTACAAACAGATGGATGATTGCACAAATTTCGAAGTAAAAAAAAATGTGATGAAAATTATTTACATTATAATCTAAATTTGAAGAATAACGTTTTCATTGCACTCATTATAATACAAAATAAAAAAATAATTGAAGAGAGTTTTCAGCTAAACTTACAAGTTTTAAGGCGAAAAAATAAAATTATTTCGTCGTTTAGCTGAAAGCTCTTATGTGAATAAGGTTTATCTAGGTTCGTAGCGTAACTATAGTTAGAACGTACACCTCGTAGTTTGAGGCGAGGTGAAGTCAAATTGGCGTGTCGTAGATAAAATAAGTAAAGCATGTTTAGATTGAATAAAGATACTGTAATAGTGAATTCGCGGAAGGCGTATTTTATACTAAACAGGAATAAACTCCTAATTTAAACTAATTTGCATTACCCGTAAATGAGGTCGAAACAATGATTATCTACCCTTGCAAGATAGGGATACCTAGATATTTGTATACTTCTCATGTAAGCACATTTTATTTTAGTAAATACTAGCTGCACCTCGGTATAATTACGGCTGGCTTCACCCCGGTGAAAATTGACTTGCCCCAAAAAATCTTTGTCCCGATAAAAAATTGTATTTCCAATTTGCTGCAGTCGTTCGGAAGTAAGGCCCGCCCGAAAATGTATTTCGGGATGCCTATGTATTTGTATATGTATAGAATAAGATTTCTCTAAGGTAAATCGTTGACAAAACTCAACAGTAAACAAAGTAGTATCCTTTTAATAACGTAACCAAATAGCCAACAAAATTATGACTTATTATGAAGCTGAAAATTAGTCACCTGGTTCGAGTAATTACAGGTCTGAAACCTGTAATTACTCGAACTAGGTGACTAATTTTCATTAATGTTGTACTACAAAGCTAATTTAATTAAAATTGACCGATTTACTTAATTAAGTACCAGCTTCAATTTGCGTTGACGTTAACAAACAATCTCTTGACGAGACTTACAAATGAGTATGGTAATTTCATTTGATTGCTAATTAAATGCTAACACTATACATTTCATTATATGAATAAGAATCTTTGTGAAATAAATTTGATAATTTGTGATCATTCCACAATTCAATCGACTATTGTTCGCTGTGCGATCATTCTGAAAATAATTATCTAACAGAGAAACTGTGCTAGTGTCGGGTTTAGTGATAGGCAAATCCAAATTCCTTCGAATAGAAATCATATACAATCGGCAGAGCAGACAAGAAGTCAAAACTCCGTTAAAGCTGATTTATTAGATCGAATCATCGACAATCCTTAAGACTAATACAGATTCAAAAGATTCTTGCTGGTTTCCTGGTCTTCCTATAAAGACAGTACAGTAACCCATTTTAGGCCGACTTTGTGAAGAGTGAAAGAATGTAATTCGTATCTCTCGATTGAGCACATTAAGCTTTTCTGAGGCAACCTAGCATCTTGCTGAGAACTGTACTGATCGTCATTCCAATCTGCCTCGAGACCAAATATAATAATTTATCAAATCTAATACACCTAACCATTATAGGCATAGGTAGTTTGGATTGGACTCGATATTTCAGTGCTGAACTGATACGATTTGGCTAATGTTTAAAAACTTACTACTTGCTGCCTACCACGAAGAAAAACTTAAGATGGGTCAACGGGTCGTCGGCTACGAGTTTATATTTACTTAATATATACTACAATAGACTTAATACAAGAGAGATAGGATTTGACAAAGAAAAATGCCTAGTAACTTCTTTTAGAATTCATAGTAGGAGGTCACTGGCAGTCTCCATTTGGTTTTCTATGGTATTCGGTTGAGTTTTCCGCCATCTTTGATTTAAAAACGAATTTTTGTTAACTGAATAAGTTGTTCATTTATAATTACACACAAAAAATGTATTTTACAAACTTGTTTAGTTTAAATTGCCTACAATTTTGGTATTCGCCATTTTATTCTAAGATGATATTTATCCCAAAGGGTGGTGGTGAATCTTTGTTTGACTTTTTTGACAATTATTTATTCAGTGACCTCTCTCAAAGAATTCCGGAAGAAAATTGCTACAAGGATTTTTTTCTCTAATGAGACTTAAGCTTATTCTATTGTGGTAACTACACTATCTAAATAAGGCAATACCATAGAATTGCAATATACTTCGTTGCATTGTTTTAAATTTAGAGCGGAGCAGTTAACTGTGAATAATACACGGAGATTAGCATACAAAACAGCACAAGCCGCTTGATGTTGAGTTTAACAGGAAATCTAGTTCATCTACACGGGTCGCTGGAAACATACTCGAATCACAGACCGCGAACTTGCCATGTATGATGGCAAAAGCATTTTCAATATTGTGCACTTGGAATTAAGGAACAAGATTTAAATGAAAATGCCATTGTAATTAAATCGTTTCAATTTTAATATATGTAGATGTGTTTGAAGAGGAAAAAAGCTTAATTAGGTCAAAGAAAAATACAATACCAACTTATTTTCTTCATGAAAAGGCCAAATATATTTTTACGCGAACATTTTAACATCGACCAAAATATCTCAATGAGCGTATAAACATATAATCCAAAAATTGTCAAATGTTGAAGATAAAAGCAGCATCACTCTTACGAAATTCTGGCAACAGATACCCTTTTGCTGCCATATGTTGACTAACGATACGTATAGTAAAAGCGAAGAACCCTCGTCAAATAAGTTAATGAAGTGAACATTGCCCTGGAGCACGGGGCTTCCTACAAAATTTTAACAAGGCTGGTGCACAGGTCATCCATTTCGACAAAGACTCCTCACATATGTTGATGTTGCATAAGAACCTTTCTGTTTAAGAGTGTTTTAAACTCGACAATATTTTGATATAGGTTTGCACGCACGTGCAAGCCCATACGAAACATACTCATTTCAGCAGCTGCTTTTACCTTATTATCGTCAACCGGGAACCTAACCGAGAAGTTCATAACCTAATAACATTGATTTCACTTGTACGTAATCAGTTCAAATTTAAAAGCGTTAGCAGTAGCTAGTGACCGGTGCAATGATAATAATTTTACCAAATAATCAATAAACAAGCTTAGCACAAATTACAAAACATGCACGGATAATACTAATCTAGATTCAATACTTTTCATGAGCATCGTCGACGACCGACATTCCTAAATAGATAACTATAGATAATTATGATAACAGTAAGCTTAAATATTCATCTCAATTCAGAAGTCGAATTTCTTCCAACTTTTAAGTAATCTGTGCGTCAGTTAACTAGAAGAGTACAACATATTGATATTACACAATTTTTCTTCAAAATCGCCTGATACGGAATTAAGGTTATCTTTGGCAAATAAAGGAACTTGACACCAATGATAAAATAATATAATACACCGGGTGCCGTGGTGCACTGTGGAGTAACCTAAAGTTCACTCATTGGTAAATTTACCAGTGATTGCAGAATTACTACGTTAATGGCAAATTCTTAGGTGTTCCGCTAATGTGGGAACGTAATTGTTTAATAACAAAGGCTCAATGCCTGCTTTGACGTCAGGTTAGCGGTAAAAATAATGGGCGTGTGGTTCAAATTGTAACAGTGAGCGACAACTTTGGTTCTAGTTAGAAATCATAACGGTACCTAGGTACTCATATATTTCTTAAAAGGGGTTGATCAAGTGGTCTCAGAAAACGAGAGCAAGAATTCTTAGCTGTACCTAAATCTAAATCGGCGAATATCTCAAAAAACTAACTTAGGTGGCAGACAAGCACACGGGTCATGATGGAAAGTGGTTACCGTGACCTATGAGCGTGTGCAATACCAGAGGAGTCACATCCGTGCTACCGACCCTGTAAGAACAGAGAGTTTCTGTGTCGTCAGTGCAGAAGATACAATTAGGACAAGCCTTTAGTATTCCCACTAACAGCATAAAAACTCTCCAGTGAGCTCTGGCTACCCTATTCACGCCGGGAATACAACACGGGGTAATTATAGCCGTGGTATTCTGTAGGGTGGAGGCACTTCTCCCGTCGGACTATTCTATGCACCTTCCACCATCCCTCTTATTATTTTAATATTTTACCTTGTTGTTGGAAAAAAATAGTAGTCAGAAAATCAAAATCCATACAATTTCTGTTGGTTTTCTGAAAATTTAATAACTGCATCTGCATCGTATAATGGTTCATAAAGATACATCGAGAGTCAATGGCTCAGTGCGAAAGTCAGTATCGATCTAAATAAAACTATTGAGGTCAATCCATTCCAAGACTACAAGCTAAATATTGTGGTCAATTAAATTGATTTAAGTTCCACTGATGGTATTATGCCTATTAAAATTTTGTCAGTAAAATGGACGACCCGTTTTATTGTGCACTATTACTATGCAAGTGTAGGCGAACCTTTACAGAATAAAGCACCCAATGAGCGGAAAGCGGACCACGAGACGTCCGGTAAAATTATTGTTCGATATCATAAACAAGGGCCATGACCATAATATCTGGATACAATTAGCTATAGGTACATCATAATGTGAAGCACCAAAAAAGACACATTAAACTCGTACTAGCCTTATGTAATTTTTGGTTGTCCATAATGAATGATATTATAGCTTTCCCCCTGTAAGAGACTGGTCGCGGCTCAAATTCCGTCTTCAGGATTCACTTATAGCAATGCTATAGGATGTTTTAATTTTCACGTACAAAAGATATAATGTATGAATAACGTATTTGAGTCAACACCGTTGAAGCTCTCGTAATCGACATTAGACCGGTATGCATTCCATAAACATTGTATAATAACAGTTCAACTGACGCCTTAAGTAAACAAGATTGGCGTCAGTTTTATACAAAAAAAAATATAATGCAATACACAGAATCACAATATTAAATCAAAAGAAGTGAAAGCAAGGACGGCAAGATGTAACAATAGAACAGATCGCAAGGCCAAAGTTGAAGAGTAATATATAATAATTTAATTTTAATAGAAAATAGAAAGCTCACAAATAAATCTCACAATTGTGTGATGTAGCTTTGAGCAGCTTTTAACCTTTAGCTTGTAATTCTGGGAATCTACTTCTACATTAGTCATGACATGAGCAGTATCATGATTGTATAGTTATGCAGATATTCTACCGTGTGTACCGGTAGCGAGTTGTTATACACGTTCGTCATGCTAAATGGTGTCGCGTTAACTTAAACACGTAGTTTGTTGCAACAGTCGAGTTGGCACAGTCATATCGTTGAATATACGGGATATACCCAATAATAGAAATTTATTGTGATTTCGAACTAAAAATGTTATTAAGATGCCTTCACAGAGTCGTTTATATCAAATGCAATATTTTCAAGTTATTTTACATGTTTTCTCGTAGTAGGTTGTACTTAGTTGTTCTGCATGTTGGTCATGTTAAATGGCAGTGTATTTTTTGCTTAGTAGGTATATAATAGGGCGTTCCTAATATGAGTAAGTATCATGAATAGATATTTTAAAGTATCTTTAACACAGTATCTATGTTTACCAAATATATTAAATATGGAACTGCAGTATATTATGCAACTATATACAATCTGTCTCTGACTGCAGAATACAGTATACATAAAGAAATACGCTTAGCGGAGATTTGCACCCGCCGCCGCGTCCGCGTAATATATTTTTTCAAGGCGAGGTCGCTGGAAACCTCATGTGAGCATGTTGCTAGTTGTAGCACACATTGTTTATTATTAAAACAGAATAGTATGGTTTAAAGCGAATTTCAATGTTTACATTATACAAAATTTAAGTTAAAAATACGTATAGGTAAATCGGGAATAGATTTACGCGCCTATAAGGTCAAACAGTAAGATTAATACGAAACGTAATACATATAAATCACTTTAAGAGTAGACATATGATTTTTACAGTTACTTGTTGTGAATCTTGTGTGTAAAAGGAAGCCATTGAATAGCTCGGTATTACTTGGAATAGGATGCATATTTCAAAATAGGCCGGTAGGTATTAGTGTATTCCAAGAGTATCCAAGAAAACATTAATAAATTACAATGTAGTTATAGCCTTAACCCTGGTTTATAACTAGCTAGAACGAGATATTATTGGAATAATTTCCAGTTTCTAAGCAGTGTCTAAATTAAAATAACATTTTCATATAATTAGACTAAGGATCCATTTACCGTCAATATTTAACACATATCAACAATTAATCACGTACAATATTACTTGTCTACAAATTGACTTCCCCATGATAATTATGGTACTTTCCTAACTAATATATATAGTAATACTGTGCTAATAGGTACTATTGTTTTCGACGGGATGTCGATATGTCGAGCTTCATTGTGCTTCTGAAGCCTTATATGTAAGATGGTTTGTTTCCTTTACGACATTTCATTCAAAAGTATTTTCACACCTGCTCCGCACGTGAAGTTATGCGCCTTATGGACCGACACGGCACATGCATACTGATAGCCGGTTACATATTTATAACGTTTACAGCTAGTAGAATGTCGTTTTGCTGTTGCAATATTTTTAGCAGAACCATTACATATGGCTATTGGTATACCTACATTTCTCATAGGATCATCTTCTCATAACAATATATCGTGTATGCTTTTCTCTCAACAAACGCAATGTACCAAAATAATAAAAAAAGCACAAAATTGATGGAGGGAGGATGAAGTGCCGGTTAAGCACTTGAACGATATAAAAGTAGTGAATATTTTAACATCAAAGGTCGAACGAGTAACTGTTGTCTAACATCGATACGGATTTTAATCTTCAAACGAATAATACGAAAACGATCACATGTACCAAAGATGAGAATAAAGAGATGAAAATACAAGAGAAGTTTGAAAGTCGCGTCACAGATGGAAAGGTTCCTTAGCCCCATGAATATATATCTTATAGAGTATCTACTCTCCAAGAACCAAGATGGATTATGTGAGAATTGAAATTGAAAAACCGTAGTTTACGCGTAAGTGAAGTCTGGTAGGAAGGTGAGGCAACGGCCAAAATGCAGCAACCTATTTTGTCGATAAGAGGTAGGAAGATGTCCAAATCGAACAAATAAATGGTTGCACTACAAAGAAAATGTTGTAAGTATTGCAACTTTCTCTAACTCGTCGTTCTATAATAAAAATATGATGTAATCTAGTGCAAAATAATAAGATTTCCTTTCTATGCTTACTAAAGTGTAATCAATTGGAACCTTTCTGTTAGATAATGAAAAACTTGGTAAAGACATTGATCAACGATTACAATACAGCTCCGAAATGAAATAAAAAACGATTTATGGTGGATTTTTATGACTAATTTCATAACTACTAGAGTTTAAACATGTTAGCTAGTGGATGTCGATATTTTAACCATGAAAGTGGCAATAAACAAACTTGTTATTTAGTTTGTGATGGTTCAAATTTTTATAATTTTTTCCATGCCAAAAGGGGATCTGGAGAAATATATGCTTCATTAACAGATCACCATGGAGCCCGCAAGACCTTACTGTAGTTTCATATAGAAGTGTAATTACCAAGAGTTAAGCTCTGTCTTCAGATTTGAGCAGTTCTGCTATCAAAATAGCTTTACAATAAATAAATAGCAGTACTAAAGAATTTAGTTGATTAATATAATAATTATTACTTGATGAGGTTGCTAAATTCTGAATAGCATAACTTATCAATGAATAATGATGATGTTGATTGGGCAGGTGATCACTAAATTAAACCACTAAATTAAATCATACCAGAAAAATAAGGCTTTATATTGCCTTAACAGAATTTGAATTGTTTAATTTTTCAGGTGCGACAAATACTAGTACATTCATTAATTAATCTTATGTTATACCTACCTACAGATCTTTTAATATGCCAATGAGAAATATTACTAGGAACATTAGTAACCATTTTAGTATTTTACTAATTGAATAAAAAGGTTTTAAACCACAGGTTGTATATTAACCACAACCTGTGTGACAAACCAATAATTCAGAGTAAATAGGTATTCACTCACAGTAAAAATACCCAATCCTTTACCTTGAGCATGATTACCAGAATTACACTAGGGCTTGTTGTGATATATTATATTAATTCAGGATAATTTTACCTCTAGGGTAGGTTTTTTAACATCAGACAGATATATACAGCTCAGACTCAGTCACAGATACAAGGCTGGAGTCAACAATAGTACCCGGAAGACAGCAATAGGCTCTCCATCTATTACGTGGGGCCGAAAACAATGATTGGTGAAATGTGGCTGTTAATTCACCTCTGCCTTACCCTTCGGGGATAAAGGCGTGATTATATGTATGTATGTATTTTAAAAATAGAAAATCAACTTACCATTTCGAGACACATCTAGCTCAACTAAATTTTCAAAATTCTGTATATCTGCTGGAAGTTTATGGATTTCATTATCACTGAGGCCTAATCTTCTTAGCCTATGAAGCCTGAAGAAATTCTGTAACAAATTTTTTTCATTATAATTCATTGAGTATATTTCAATAAACACCTAGTAAACATGGAAGAGTAAGTTAATCCAATATTCCTTGTAAGTATTATATATAATTGTTAGTCTCTAATTTATTTAAATGAACCTGTTTATGAAATAAGGGCCCACATCAGGAATCCCATGTCCAGCAGTAGACTGTAAATGGTTAATTAATTCATTGATTGAACCTGTTTTATGACCCGTTGCAGAGAGAACACAATATCTGTCCCATTTAAATGAAATTAAAGTTGCCACAGATTATATTACTAAAAAGTTGAGTCGTAACATGGTAAAAATTCACTTTAGTTTTTTCTTTACTTTTCAAAAAAGTGATTGCATAAAAATTCATATTTACATGCTATTAATTAATAAGAAACAGTATATGGTTTTGATATTATGTACCTTTATAGGATAATTTAACTCTGGCTTTCTTAATTTACCAATAAACTTTAACCATTTATCACACTAAGGGTGAGATTTATAAACCGTTAAAAGGGCTATAAATCAGTAGGTTAGCTTTGGCTGAAGAGTTTTTATGTGCTAACATGAAATATATTTTTGTCAGCTTTGACTTTGACATGCACTTAATTTGTATTTGAGCATGAGCAGTTAAAAACAAAATTATATCTACATTAGAATTTTGGTAAGGGAACTAATAAATATGAGGCTGAAAATGGCAGTTAAAATTATGGCAACCAAAATCGGCAGTCAATTTGATTGAGCACTATTTCTTCACTAATGAAATATGCATAATTGATTTAGGCTTGATCTATAGCCTCAGACCCGGTAACTCACTGTAAGAATTATTCAAAGAAATTAATATTTTAACAGTTGCTGCTCAATACATTTACGATAATATCTTATATGTACGAAAGAACCTTTTTTTTTTTTTTTATACCACTTAGTTGGCAGACAAGCTCACGGCCCACCTGATGGAAAGTGGTTACCGTGACCTATGGACGTCTGTAACACCAGAGGAGTCACAGTCGCGCTGCCAACCCTGTAAGTACAGAGTTTCTGTGCCGTCAGCAGAAGACAAAGCAGGACAAGCCTTTAATCTTCCCACTGACAGCACAAATTCTCCAGTGAGCTCTGGCTACCCTACTCACGGCTGGGAACACAACACGAATTTATTATAACCGCGGTATTCTGTAGGGCGGAGGTACTACCCCAGTCGGACTGCTCAATCGGGCGGAAATACCGCCGTGTCCTACCTCACAAAACCTAAATCTTTTGTAATATTGGTGTGCAATAAAGAATTATCTATCTATCTATCTATCTTTTTGAAAAAATATCTGACGTACATAATTTTAATACGAGAAACAAGAATAAACTAGCTGTACCAAAACTCAGGCTTCACAAAGTTGGTGTATCGTTTATAGGCAGCTGTATAAAAATATTTAATAGAATTCCTCAGGATTTGATTAATATGCCAATAAATAAATTTAAAAGCGAAGAGAAAAAAACTTTTATGAATAAAGGTTACTAAAGTATATGAGTATCTTGATGATGTAAATATGTGATCAACATAAGTCACTTGCTTGCTCGCACAAAATAAATTGTAAACTAAAGTAAATTTAAAAATGAAATATAATCTAGTTCTAATATAGTTCGCTGAGTTTCTTGCTGGTATCTTCTGAGTAGAACTAACCTACCAAACCAGTGTTTTCCAATGGTTTATTTTTACATTATTTAATATTTTTATATTATTTCTAGACATAATTGTAAAATTTTGACAAACATGTGCTCTTTGTGTGCCTAAACTGAATAAATGAAATTGATTCTTTGAATCTTTGAGGTATTATTGATTATTATATAGTTGTAGTAGTAGTATAAGTCAGGCTATTGATAGTTTATTTAAATCTTTTTTTTCTCATTGTTTTTCAGAAATCAGGTTATAAGGATCCCACAGCACAGCACAGGTAATATTATTGATTGCATTACATTTATTGTTGCACACAATAGCCAGTTTTGCCTAAACTTTTTGCCAATTTCGGTCGCTCCAATTTGGTTGCCAATTATGGCTACCAATTTCAGCCTCATCTATTAAATAATAGCAATACTGTTACTGTTTGGTTCTTCACACTGCTTGCAGTGAGAAGGAACACACAGATTCAGCTCACGAGCTCCACAGACTTGAGTTAAAATAAGAATGGATAGACCACAAATCATAGATCAGGGTCTAGTCTGAGTGCTGGTCTAGGAACTAGTTATATGCTAGTTATTTTATCCCAAGAAAGTTATATATACAACATTGTGGGAACCAATTGAAAGCTGACTTTACTATATTTTACCATAGACTCCAGTTAAACAGGAAATTTATAAACATACATGTAATATTTGATAATAACTGTACACACATTATAAGGAAAGAAATACTGTTCTCCTAAACATAATAACATGACAAACACGTAAACAACATTTATTTACTACTATGAAACTCCTGTAATATACATTTTGTAGCACTCAGTACTTGACCTACCTAAACCTTAAAGAACTAGAAATGCTAGTTATGGTATTAAATCATTTTAACTTAATGTTTCGCTCCGTAAACTTCACGGTGTGTTTAATATTTTCACTGTAATCTTTAAAAAAATATTACCATGATTTGTCCATGCAGAACCACTACAGTCGAACTTTACAAAATCTCTATGTAGGAGGTAATTAAAAATACCTAGCAATAACAAATTAAGACGCACTGATATTATTTACACCTAGGCAGTGATAAGGTGAACGCCCACGAGTTTAAGTAATCTTTATGATTTAGGTTACGATAAAACATACCTTCGGCAGGTCTCTTATATGATTGGCATCCAAAAAGAGTTCTTCTAAACTCCTGGAATATCGTAAGATGTCTTCAGGTACTGTTGGCAATGAGCAATGCCGCTTGTCGACACATTCCACTTGGCGATTACATTTGAACAAAGGTATACATCGAAACATGTTGGACACTACACTTCATACAAACTATAATTGAAGTTATCACTACAACGACACATATTTGAGCACTTTTAAGACTGTAACACTACTTCAGCATTATAAAATTGATAACGATATCAAAATAATCCAAATAACACAACTTACACCTCACCCTACAAAATGAAGCCTCAAACTGTCAGGGTTGCCATATAATGTACAGGTTTACAGAAACTAATATTTTTCCGTAGACAGATAACATATTTTTCACATTAAGTAATATTTATCTGTGGTAATATTTTTAGTGGTGCAATTTTTGTCTTTTTTGTTTTAGGCATCACATTTTTTTCGTTTAACTGTTTAACTTATAGACTAGGACAGAATATATATGGGAAACTACAGGGACTCTCCAGTGAAGAGTTTCCACTGATTGAAGATCCTATACAATCTATTTATAGTACAATCCAGTACAATCTAAAAAGTTTACAAAAATGCCTTACTCAATCCATATGATACTTATATCTTACACTCTGGTTTGGGGGATGTTCTAGATTATTTGCCTTAATCTCTCAAGAATGGCCAGAAAACGGATTGATAGGAGACTAACCATTTGGTTCGTCTTGATTTTCAGAACTTGCATTGTCCTTAACATCAGAGGCTGCTATGGGTAACTCACGGCCCTCTTATTCACCTTGGTTTGTTGAATATTAAATGAGAAGTGAGACAAGGAGATGCTGCTGTAGACAGTGTCTCCGTGGAGAGCCTATAATCCTTGGGGGTAAGTGACATGAGCTGACCCATACCACAAACAACCAGAGAGAACACATGATATAATGAGATAGACTAAGTCGGTTCAGTCGAGTAGTAATAGGTATATACTTGTTAAATAAGTCAAAGTAAGCTATACCAACCGATAGGGGAAATCGGGTTGTTGGTGTGTGAGTGTATTTGAAATAAGTAGGTAGTATGAACCTGATAAACTAATTCAACTCAGTATCGTAGTCACTTAAAGATCATCATCATACAGCTTATTACAGACAGGATACTCAACCATGTTCTACGCCTAAGTTTATAGTAGGGTGTTCTCTCTGGGTGTTTGTGGTATGGGTCAGTCCATGTGACTCACGCCCAGGGTGGATAGGCTCTCCACGGAGACGCTGCCTACAGCAGCGTCTCCTTGCCTCACTTATAATTTCAGATTCAACCAACCATGCATGCAAGGTGAATAATAGGGCTGTGAGTTGCCCATAGCAGCCTCTGATGTTGAGGCCAATGTTAGTTATGAAAATCAAGACCAGCCACATGGTAAGGTAATAACATTATAATAATATCAATCATTATCAATATGTCATTATGTATGAGAGCTGAACAATAAATACATTTTGCAGTACTTATATTTATTATTCAGCGCTCACAATTCCAGCAGATATCATACCACAATGATTAATATAATGGCAGTCTAACCGACTACTACTTACCTACCTACTATTTTTGTGACCCGAACTTGTATCTAATTTATCTTTACATATGTGCAAAGAACATATTTATAACATGCATTTTTTTATTATTGATAAAAGATAGAATTTCATCAACCCGCAAGTGTCCAAGAGACACAATAACATTTTGTTTAATTCGGATTATCCTCTTGTCATATATAGGTACATATATTATGTAGAAAGCGAAAAAATATATCATCGCCATCTATTGAAAGATGATTTTTTTTTTTATTTCAACAAAAAGTTGGCAGACAAGCGCACGGCCCACCTGATGGGAAGCGGTTACCGTGGCCTATGGAAGTATGCAACACCAGGGTGTCACACTCGTGCTGCCGACCATGAAGAAACCTTCTGATGCCCCTCTTGAAGAACCCCATATTGTAGGCGCTTGGGAAAACCGCAGCAGGGAGGTTATTCCACAGCTTGAGTGTGCGTGGGATGAAGGTTCTTTCATACCGCACAGTGCGCACCGTCTCAGGTCGCAATGTGTGGGGATGAATTCCCTGCCTATGGCGAGAGGTGCGATGATAGAATGTAGCTACGGGCATCATGTCAAACAATTCATCTGAGCACAAACCATTGTATAGGCGGTACAACACACACAGTGAGGCAAAATCCCTCCTAAGGCTAAGAGGTTCCACTCTACCTGTGAGTATGGGATTGTCAACCAGCCTCAATGCCCATCTTTGCAACGAGTCGAAGTGGTCAAACTGGTATGCAGGCGCTCCAGCAAAAAGGTGACAGCAGTACTCCATGTGAGGCCGGACCTGTGCTTTATAAAGAAGTAGTTGCTGCCCCGCAGTGAAGTACTGCTTCGCCCTGTTGAGCACTGCGAGTTTTCTTGATGCCAACTTAACCATGTCCTGCAAATGACTTCGGTATTGGACGTCGCTGGAGATATCGACACCAAGGATCCCGATACTCGAGGAGATGGTAAGCGGTGTGTACAGGAATTGCGGCGCTACAATGAATGGGGTTTTCTTAGCGGTGAATACACATATTTGTGTCTTAGTGGGGTTGAATTGGACTAGGTGTAGTCGTCCCCAATCGGATACTCCAGAGAAAGTAGTCTCTTTTTAGGACACAAGTTGTTCGCGACTCTTCTCCACCTCGGACTGAGGGATATTTGCACGGCCCGTGTAACACGTGTCCCCGGTACTGTCGTCCGCATAACAATAAATGGAGCCATCAGACAGCATGTCATTGATATGCAGCAGAAACAGCGTCGGAGACCACACGGATCCTTGTGGGACACCAGCGTTTATGTTCATGCGGTCCGAGCAGCTGCCGTGGACGACAGCTTGGATGCTTCTGTTGGACAAAAAGCTGGCGATCCATTCGCAAAGTCCCTCGGGGAGTCCATAGTACGGCAACTTCGCAAGAAGACCTTTGTGCCAGACCCGATCGAAGGCCTTTGCTATATCGAGGCTGACTGCTAGTGCCTCACCCCTACTCTCGATGGCTTGCGACCACCGGTTTGTGAGATATACAAGAAGGTCACCGGTTGAGCGACGGTGGCGAAAGCCGTACTGTCGGTCGCTCAGTAGATCATTTCCTTCAAGGTATCTCAGAAGCTATGTATTAATAACACGCTCCATAACCTTCGAGAGTAGGGAGGTTATAGCGATAGGCCTGTAATTGGTCGGATCTGTCCTGTCACCTTTCTTAGGTACAGGGTGCACGAATGCGGTCTTCCACGAGGCTGGGAACTGCCTCGCGGAGTATGAGAGTGCGAAAAGGCTTGTAAGTACAGGACACAGCTCGGGGGCACAGTGCTTAAGCACCATCGCCGGTATACCGTCCGGCCCACTCGACTTCCGGACATCTAGGGACTTAAGCTCGCGCCGGACCACCCGTTGCGTGAATTTAACTTCGGTCATGGAAGCACCACAGCTGGGGATGATGGGTGGTTCGGCGTTCCCGTCGTTCATAGTCGAGTTTGACGCAAAGAGATTACCCAAAAGATCGGCCTTCTCCTAAGCGCCATGGGGCAGACTACCGTCGGATTTTTGCAGCGGCGGAAGGCAAGACTGGCAGAAGTTTCAAAATGCGCGACTGCCAGATGGATAGCGCGCGAGCCGTTCGCCAATTCTGCCGATGAACTCAAACTTTGCCCTAGACGTTGTCTTTTTACTGGACCTCGATGCAGCATTCAACTTCCGCTTCACTACAGCGATGTTCGGATCCTTATTGGCAAGAGCCGTGGTCCAAGCCTTGTATGCAGATTGCTTGCGGTCTCTAGCTTCCCTGCAAGGCCTATTAAACAACGGGCGTTTGTTCGCTCCTGTCGCGACCCAGCGGTTAGGGATGTAGCATTCCATACCCACTAGAATCGCATCGCGTCGCACAGGAGCTTGGATCATCCGAAGTGACGCAAAGCTGTCTCCACGGGTACGATGCGAAGAATTCTCGCTGTCCGTCCCAGTCTGCCGACTTGTAGTGCCACACGTGTCGCCACTGAGGTGACCGCGGTGGTTCAGGCCGCGCGAGTGTCACTTGCGCCCGGACGAGGTTGTGGTCCGAATTACTAAGAGGTGCTTCCACCCTTATGGAATATTCATCCGGGCGCGTAGTCAGCAGACGGTCCAGTATAGAGCTTCTGTGAGTCTCAATTTCTGGTGTTCTAGTGATAGAATGTACCAGTTGAGAGAGCCCATAGGTCAGAGCAAAGTCGTGAGCAGCCCTTCCCGCGAAATCTGTCCTGGGAGACCCCAGCCACTCCACGTGGTGAGCGTTGAAGTCCCCCAAGAATACTAAATCCGCAGTGGGGTACTGGTCAATTACGCTGTCCGCCGACCGTTGCAGATGCTGAAACAGTTGAGCCGTGCCCAGGTCACCGCTATGAGACCTGTATAGGCACGCATAGATACGG
Source organism: Eilema griseolum (assembly GCA_963662185.1). NCBI lineage: Eukaryota > Metazoa > Arthropoda > Insecta > Lepidoptera > Erebidae > Eilema > Eilema griseolum. Next base: position 13,248,694 of record OY759242.1, read on the forward strand.
GTGTGGCCACCGTGATCTATACGTACCCATATAGTTGACAGGTCTCTGTCCTCAAGACCATGGAGACGGCGGCAGCAAATATCATCCCGGACGTACAGGCATACCCCGGCGCGACTCATAAAGTTGTGCTCGAGTTTGTACCCGGGGTACATTAGGTAGACTGTATCGGCCGGGCATGATATTTGTGTCTCCGTCAGAAAAAGCAAGGTAGGCTGCGCGGTCTCTAAGTGGAGATGGACCGCGTTAATTGTTATATCGGATAATCCCTGAGATAATTGTTACATCGGATTTAGTGGCATATAAGGGCATTTGAGTCATCTGGAACCATAATGCAATAAATCGATCGGTTGATTCGTCGAAAAGGAACAAGTCATTATTATTTAGTTTATAATACTACTACTACTATTACTAGTAACTTTTTGGTCACTTTATATGGTACTTTCATATTATTCTATTCTAATTAATGGCTGCTTAATTTCAAAACAACGCGAACTTTACCCAAACTCCTTTATATTATAGGAGGTAGGACATGACAGTATCGCCCGTCCAAAATTGAGCAGTCCGTCTGGGTAAGTACCTCCGCCCTACAGAATACCCCGGCTATAATAACCTTGTGTTGTGTTCCCGGCGGTGAGTAGGGTAGCCAGAGCTCACTGGAGAGGTTTTGTGCTGTCAGTGGGAAGACCAAAGGCTTAAATTGACCCCGCTGACTGGTGGGGGCGTGAAATGTTGGCGCGGTGGTCAGGGAGACCCGGTGAAACGGTTATATGTGTAAAGTTTCCGGTGCTGTAGCCGTGCCGGAGGAGGAAACCAGAGTGGACTCGGCTTCAGTATCTGGGAGGGGACCGGGGGCCCTCCCGCCCACCGCGCCAGCCAGTCACACAACCCCAACTTGTCTGTGGGGGCGGGACGCCTTGCTTTGTCTTCTACACTGGAGGCACAGAATCTCTTTTTAACTTCTCCCCCCCCCCCCCCCAACTCAAACATGAAATTTACAAAAGGCAATCAGTTGGCAATTTGATGAAATTCATTATTATGACATTGCCGGGAATTCAGAATAAACAGCGGTATTAGGAAACATCTCTATGTCATACAGGTATTCCATTGTTACCTACCATTGGTCATTGGAATCTAGTGTAATATACGGAATAATGGAAGGGATCATATGGACTATTAAAAAAGGGGTGGTACCTTTCAATGACGGACGAAGTATACGGTATAGAGTAGTTAAAACCATATGTGTGTCGCTATTGAAGTGTTTCGGTGTGAGATCGGAAATTCACTGATATTTATCATATCTATCTCCTAAATTAAAATGAATTCATTGAATTGATAATTATCTTAAATAGGGTAAGTAGGGACAAGAGCAAAAATAGGGTAAAATAAACAATCGCACACAACATCTGTTTACAGCATGGTTTATGCGGTGCACGAGACATTGCTATGTCCGTCATGTTCTTACGTCCCTCACTTCAGTCAAAGTTTGTCCGTAGGAGGAAGGGATTGTGCACAGAAAACCAATTTAGGTGACATGATATTTTTTCAATCTAACTTAATGATCTGTAACTTCAATAAAAAGGTGTTGTGACGAGTGGTTTATTAGAACTTCTGGCTATTATTTAAATTCTTAGAAAAGTCATTGCACCTGAATATAGCTATCGTTTTCATACTTTCCGGCAATTCCGGCTTAACCAATTAAAATTTACGGGGGTAGATGAACATATAAAAGTTTCAATGTTACTCCAATACAAAATTCATGCAGATGAAATAATAATTTTGTACACAAGAAATAGGTACTTGCTTACTTTATTACGCTATTTCCAGATTATGTGTCAGAACGTCAGTCATGAAAATATTTGACAATCACCAAACCGCCGCGCTCCGCCACAAAAGGACAGAGTGCATATTTTTCACAAAAGGGCTTGACAAGGCTTCAGTTTAGTATAAAAATTCTAAATTGGTATCACTAAACGCAATTGTCGCTTTAAAACGTCACGGCACGTAGGACAGCGGCTAGCGAAAAGTTTTGGTCGCATCACTTCGCATGTCATCGAAACGCGTCGCATCGCTTTCGTCGCTCACGTAGGACAACGGGTAAAAGTCTGCCATACTTTACGCAAATAAGACTTGACCTAAAGGTCTTTATTACCATGTCGACCAAAAAAGCTGTCAAGTCACTTGCTTGTCACATGTCATAATTGTCATACGAAAGACGTCATGGAAGGATGTTAATAAATGCGGCGAAAGTTTAAATAAAACTCACATCCAATTCAATTTGTCTTGTAGTGAACTGTTTCGGTGGTTGGAAGACACTTGTGCTGTTTTTAACGTTGCGCAACTAAGTAATAGTGATTTAAGTCACAATGAGTTTTAATTTAGGATTTATTGGTGGTGGCAATATGTCTACGGCAATATTCAAAGGAATAATAAAAAACAGTGTGTATTTTTTATTATAAAATAATAAATTGAACTACTTATTTAACAAAGATTGGTTTATTGTACGCTGGACGTAATTAAGTATTATATTTTTAGAGAGAATATTATAAAAACTTAATTCTTAATTTCCTCTTCATTAAGTTTAGAAAATTTTCTATTTCTTAGTACCTAACTTGAGTTCTGACTTGATCCTCATTCATCTTAAGTATAAATTTCTAGTTTGTAGAAATAGAAATCTGTACATACATACTAGAATCTAATTAAGTTATCCAATCAAACTCTAATGGCTCAAAGAATCAGCCAGAAATTTGGTACAGTGATGGATTATGGTTTTTATTTTACCACTTGGGTGGCAGACTAGTACACAGCCCACCTGATGGGAAGTGGTTATCGTGGCCTATGGACGTATGCAACACCAAGGGTGTCACACTTGCATTGCCGATCATTAAGAAACCTTCTGATGCCCCTCTTGAAGAACCACATATTGTAGGTGCTTGGGAAAACTGCAGCAGGGAGGTCATTCCATTCCAGGGTATCAGCTAGTTTCATATAAATGCAATGTAAAATGTGTTTACCATCACAGGTGGTCAGACTGCTTAGATCTCCAAAACCCTTCTAATACTCATTATTTTATTTCAAATAGTATACACACATTTTTTTTTCCTTTTCATTACAGATGTGCATCCTGTATCAAATATTTGGGTGGCAGGCCCACATCTTGAAAATCTTCAGTTTTGGATAGAGCAAGGTGTAAATGCAACTACTGAAAATGGTGTAGTTTTTGATAATTGTGATATAATATTTCTGGGCATAAAACCAGACAAATTAGAGATAGCTCTCAAAGCAATGGCTGCAACAGCTAAAAAAATAGGAAATAAAGTTTTATTTGTTTCTATGCTAGCAGGAAAAAGTCTTGCAGCATTACAACAGGTATGTGATTTGTCAAGTATAGTAATTACCTTTATGTATATATCTACCCAACAGGAGTAAGCTTTGGCCATAAATAGTAACTTTACCATGCATTGACTGCATATTCTCTAAATATTGTATTGTCTGTAAATGTTCTCGTGGTCATAGCTAAGGGGCACATGGTTTGAGTGGTAACCAAGCAGTTTAGCACATTCCAAAGTCAAGCTAATACTAGCTAGTTCAGTCTTAGGATGGGAACATATTAAGTTTATGTATTACTTAAGCAGATTTATTACAATTATTTAACCCCTCTTTCTTGTCAGCAAAAGTAAGCAAACCTTTAAACCTCCCCCCTTCGCCCCCCGTGCTTATGTAAACATTGGTACCTATATGCATATTTCGTTTTATGTCTTTTTTTTTGTAAGATAATGTCTGGGTAATGCATGCTATATTATGTGTGAAAAAGTAAATAACTAATGCTTACGTCATCATTAACTAAAACATAGTTAATGATTACGTAAGCAGTATGTACTTTTTAGACTTGAGCCAGTCTAATCTAATTGGAAAAAGGTTCGGAAATGGATACTCGTGATGGATATAAATGTAAGTAAGATATTCAGAGGCGTGGATCTCTTTGTAGTGCTGATCTTTTTAGGAAAGGCCAGGTTAAGAGTAGATACCTGCATCTGCAAGTGGTTGGTTGTACGTACAGGTACTACCAATATAATCCGGGTCCAAATCAATCTCAGCTGCTAGTTAGAGCATGTGCAAAACAATGTACGAGGATCTAGAGCAGGCTTTCCTCTAGGGGCGTTCTTTCTGCTTCTTTTTGTAAAATTGATTTGGTGCTATGGACTGACCACTGGTAAATAAGTGGAGAACAGAGCTCTATGCTAAGCATAAACCATCACGATCTAAAGGCTCGGTTTTCTTTGGCGTAATGATAATAATAGGTACAACATTGTTGTTTTCGCGTCATTCCTATTTATACAAACCCAAAACACAGCCATAAAGAATGGCTAGCTTAGACATTGGAATACAATTTTTATATCTGTGTTGTTCGTGTATAGTTTATAATGTGTACGTGCGTGTCGGACCCTTAAAAGTCGAGGTAAACTGTTTCACAAGGGAGTAGGACACCTTGCCGCGGCGGTGGTGCGCGACTCGCGCCCCTCCTTTTCCGGGGATGAGAAGGGGACTCCGTGGTCCCCACACCTGAAGAGGGCTATCTCATAAGAGAAGGTCCAGGGTCGGGGTGCGAGGGATGTGTCTCAAATAATCTCACCTACGACAACCTGCGGCCCACGTAGCCGCCGTGCTTTTTAGTCGGTTCATGTCTGACATAACCTCCCCCACCGGCCCCGGTGGTGGGGGTATCCGTGGGGATTTTGCGCATATTAAAAGTAAACTTGAACTAAAGTCAGAAAGATCACACATGTGCAACCCAACAACGAAGGCCCACACAGCCGCCGTGCGTTTTAGTCGGTTCATGTCCGACATAACCTCCCCCATCGGCCTCGGTGGTGGGGGTATCCGTGGGGATTTTGCGCACATTAAATGTAAACTTGAACTAAAGTCAGAAAGATCACACATGTGCAACCCAACAACGAAGGATTGATCCAGCTAATGAAACCCGTGATTGGTTTTATGTACCTAATCAATGGAATGGCTTGTCCTGCTTTGTCTTCTTAACTGACGGCACAGAGGGTCTGTGCTTGTAGGGTCGGTAGCCCGAGTGTGGCTTCTCTGGTGTTATAAACGTCCATAGGCCACGGTAACCACTTTCCATCAGGCGGGCCGTCTGCTTGTCTCCCACCAAGGTGGTATATAAAAAAAACCACCAAAGAGACCTAAAAATCCACTCGTCATTATCGAGAAGTCACTAGGATTGCACGTTTGTGATTTGTTATCAATATTGGTCTTTTGGTTTATACCTAGTCTAGCCATAAATATTGTTACGAAGAAAAAACATTTTTTTTTATTGCAAATAATATTTATTACTTTTACAGTGTGTTAGTTTAATACATAAATATAAAACAATTCAAAATATAAAAAGCTTTTTCGAAGTTGTCTCCAGTTATCAATAGAAGCACGCACTCTTTCCGTGGGAAAATTCTTCACTGCCAATCGTATGTATATATATATATAATATGTAGGGTACCTAACGTACCTCATAATATATACAATATTTACATAAATATTATTTATTACATGTATACTTATTTTATTTGCCGACTGTACATTTTACTTAATCTACACAGCTTACATATTATCTAATATTATTTTATGTGAATTATATTGGTTGGTCGACGTAACTTGTCGATATCATAAATATCGACATTAAGTTATCGACAGTGTCTCAACTCATTGCCATGTAGATGTATAAGTTCTATATAGGTACCCGCTCCACCGATGCGCACGCGCAGAGGACACAGCCAGTCGCTAACCATACACGACGCGAAGCGCTTGCTATTTCCTCCCGCTAAACCGCATGTTTATTTACTTTAATCGTTCTTGTTGCTTATATGTCTAAGTGTAGTATATACCTAAATATAGTCTTTGTCTGTACCTATCGCCTATCGCCCAATCTATCTTCCGTGCTTTCTATTGCCGAACTATAGTGAACTGTACCTATCCTTCTGTGCCTGTGCTTAAACTGTCTTTCTGTGCCTGTGCTTAAAATAAACTTTCCTTTCTTCTGTTGGTGAGTGTTTAATTGTGAATACAAACATAAACCCCATAGATTGTTTTAGGGACTCCAAATTATCATGGCGTTTAGAGCAAGCCATACTCTCTAAAACTGGGGTGTCGTATGTAGTTCCGAACACTGCTGTTTCGACACACGCTGTTGCGAATTATTTTTCCACTGCCTCACAGGTTCGAAAGCTCATAGACTCGAATGAAATAGTCGCGAAAAACGCTGTTTCGAAAAACATTTTCACTGCCTCATACGCTCGAATGTACAGAAAAATATTCAAGCTGTAATTAAATAAAAAACAATAAATTCAGTGTCAATCAACATTTAATATTATTATTAACAAACTGTAACAATCAAAAATATTAGTACCTTAACTGTACATTTTAAAGATTTTATATCTGTCCTTAACACAAAATCTAAGACTGATCTTTATAAAAAAATGTCTTTAAATAAAGGTAGGTAGGTAATAAAGGTAAATAAAGGTAAGTGGTGTTTGTTTCCGAAATTATTGAAATGCACATGTGATAGTATTAGTATATACGAGTACTCAACGCTAAAGCTCTTATAAATTCGGGGGTGCCCATTGTACTTTTTTTTTCAAAATTTCTGAAATAGAATTTTCTGCAACTCTTTGCTTTTTTCTAGGTGGTGTCAGTCCAAGTCTCTTATATAGAAAATAAGAGACTTGGACTGTATGGATGTATACGAAAACTTATTGAGGAGCAGTGTCACGGAGCAAAAAATCGAGAAGATTTTGGGTAATTTACCTCAGACACCACCTAGAAAAAAGCAAAGAGTTGCAGAAAATTCTATTTCAGAAATTTTGAAAAAAGTACAATAGGCACCCCCGAATTTATAAGAGCTTTAGCGTTGAGTACTCGTATATACTAATACTATCACATGTGCATTTCAATAATTTCGGAAACAAACACCACTTACCTTTATTTACCTTTATTATCTACCTACCTTTATTTAAAGACATTTTTTATAAAGATCAGTCTTAGATTTTGTGTTAAGGACAGATATAAAATCTTTAAAATGTACAGTTAAGGTACTAATATTTTTGATTGTTACAGTTTGTTAATAATAATATTAAATGTTGATTGACACTGAATTTATTGTTTTTTATTTAATTACAGCTTGAATATTTTTCTGTACATTCGAGCGTATGAGGCAGTGAAAATGTTTTTCGAAACAGCGTTTTTCGCGAATATTTCATTCGAGTCTATGAGCTTTCGAACCTGTGAGGCAGTGGAAAAATAATTCGCAACAGCGTGTGTCGAAACAGCAGTGTTCGGAACTACATACGACACCCCTAAAACTGACCATAAATTATAATCCAGCGGATTAAGATCGGGACTAGACGACGGCCAGTCTTCAGCTCTGATGAAGTCCGAAACGTTCACTTCCAACCAAGACTGCGTGGACCGAGCTTTATGACCCGGCGCTGAGTCTTGTTGGAAGGACCATACTTGGTTATTGAACATGGTGTTGTTAAGGGGTTTAACTACCTTCTCAAGAATAGTATCTTGATACACTTGTGCCGATGTTTTGATACCTTTTTCACAAAAATATGGCTCAGTCACTCCTTCATAGCTAACACCCCACCAAACCATCACTGAAGTCGGATAATGCCCACGTTGCAATCTGTCGACTAATTGGGAAGCTTCCTTAGAGTTTTGAGCATAAATACGGTCATTTTGTTTGTTAAAATGTTGCTCAATTGTAAAGATTTTCTCATCCGTAAACAAAATTTTTCTGTGACCTCCCTTTGCGTACCGCTTCAGTAGTTGCTTCGATTTTACCACCCTATTCTTTTTTAAATTATCAGTTAAAAAATGACTAGTGGGTCTCTTATAGGCTGCAAGTCCTAAGTCATCTTTTAAATGCGCGACATGGTTCTGGGTGCTATCTTCATCTCCCGAGATAAAATCTTTTGCTTTCGGACAGGATTTCTTCGAATTCTTTCCCTTACTGCTTTGACCACCTTTTTCGTACGAATACTACGTGGACGGCCAGATCTTTTTCCGTCACAAACAGAGGAGGTCTCATTGTACCTATTAATAGCCCGGTACACAAACATTTAACTAATACCAAGCGTATGGAGAGTTTTAAAAATTACATTCGGCTCCATACCAACTTTGTGTAATGCAATCACAGCGATTCGGTTTTCTTTATCACCCCACTCCATTTTAATATAGCAAAATATTGTACAATGTATTGGCGCCAAAATTAGAAAACACAATGAACAATCGTATAAAAATGACAGATTCCAAATTCAAATGTAATATCTTTCTTATTTTAATTGTAACAGTATTTATGGCCAGATATAGGTATGTTCACTAACGAAATTTTGTGGTTAGCGGTTTTTACAGATAATAATTACCAAAATTAACCACAACTGTGCCACCGAGATAAAATAATTTATATAAATAAAATTACTCGATGTTTCATGCCAAGAAATGTTATTTAATATACCTATACATAAATTAATGCCTGTATATTATTATAAATAGTATTGTCTAATATAAACATTAACATCTGAATTTAAAATGGTATTGAGGGATAGATTTATGTATCAGCTGTGAATTCAATTAAAAGTATTTCCCTGCCAATAATTTCAGTCTTTACGTAGAACCGACGTAGTTAGGCTTGCGTTGAATCTGGATCGAGGCGACCACGAGCTGCTCTTTGAATTCCTCTCTCTTCTCATACAGATCTATATTGCGGACAATGGACCGGCTCGTTGCGTATTGAGAGCAAAAAAATACTGTACATTATGATTTATATTTAGCACTAACTGAATATAAATGAAAGTATGTCAAACATTTTTAGAAAGCTTCTGCTAAGATCAGTAACATTTCCACTAAGCTATGTCTATTGCTTGTATACTGCTTTATGTAAATATATACTGATTGGCGTTAAATGCATCCTCTCGTTCGCCATACCCACCACTTAGGTGGCAGATGAACATACGGCCCACCTTAAGGAAAATGTCCGCCACCGCCTGTCTATGGACGTGTGCAACACCAGGCAGAGATAACACCCTAGCGTCGACCCTGTAAAAAAACTCCTAAAGGTTTTTGGGAAACTCCGTGTTGTAATCGCTCGGGAAAATCACTATATCATTCTACAGCCTGAGCGAGAGTGGAATGCAGCTCCTTTTATAACTCACTGTGCGCATCAGTTGCAACGTTTGAGGGAAATTGAAGTATCTGTGGCGAGTGGTGAGACGAAAGACCCTAGTCAGGGGCATCGTATTAAACAATATTACCGAACACATACCATTATATAGGCAGTAGAACACTAATTAGAACTCAAATATCATCTTTTTGCTGGAGCACCTGCATACCAGCTTGACCCCTTCGATTCAGTGCAAAGCCGGGCATTGAGGCTTTGACAATCCCATACTCACAGGTAGTGTGGATCCTCTTAGCCTTAGGAGGGATTTTGCCTCACTGTGTGTGTTCTACCGCCTATACAATGGTTTGTGCTCAGATGAATTGTTTGACATGATGCCCGTAGCTACATTCTATCATGGCACCTCTCGCCATAGGCAGGGAATTCATCCTCACACATTGCGACCTGAGACGGTGCGCACTGTGCGGTATGAAAGAAACTTCATCCCACGCACACTCAAGCTGTGGAATGACCTCCCTGCTACGGTTTTCCCAAGCGCCTACAATATGGGGTTCTTCAAGAGGGGCATCAGAAGGTTTCTTCATGGTCGGCAGCGCGAGTGTGACACCCCTGGTGTTGCATACGTCCATAGGCCACGGTAACCGCTTCCCATCAGGTGGGCCGTGTGCTTGTCTGCCAACTAAGTGGTATAAAAAAAAAAAAAAAATAGATCTAACCATCGTTTCTCATCATCGTGTACGTAACACGGTTCCAATTCAAATCATTAATATAACCTTTTTTTTCATCGTGAGTGATCGTCGGATCTATTGGGAGGATCGTAGGTTGTCGGAGGTGGAGTTGCCGAAGGCATATTCCTCGCACCACGTCCGTGATCATTGATACATAGGTTACACTATAAGTTTCCGGAACTGGCCACTTACATAAACAATATTTAAAAATTTATTACAACATTTGAAAATAGAACTCTTTGGCTGTAGAATACAGTTTGTTTCATCTGACTGTCTTTTGTTTTTACCTTGTGGCGCCATTTAAAAAATTGTGTGTCTGCATCAACATGGATTTAACTCGGGAAAATTTTCGTAGTATGATTTTCTACGATTTTAAGTGTAATTTGACGGCTCAACAGAGCATCGCTCGGCTTGAAACAGCTTTTGGCGATGAAGCTCCATGCAAGACGACTGTTTATAGCTGGTTTGCAGAATTCAAGCGTGGTCGTATCAATCTCAGTGACGAATCTCGCGATGGTCGGCCGTCCACCGCTGTGACCATCAAAAACATCGATGCTGTGCGCCGTATGATTGAAACAGACAGGCATGTGACCTACCATGAAATTCGCGCATCCTTAGAAATAGGCATGAGTCAAATACAATCAATCCTACACAAACATTTGGGTGTGAGAAAGCTGTGCTCGCGGTGGATCCCACATAACTTGACCGAGGATCAAAAAATGGACCGCGTCACTTGGTGCAGTGCCATGCTTACCAGATTCAATGAAGGTGCGTCAAATTTGGTGTGGGACATAGTAACAGGTGACGAAACATGTTTTTTTTTTTTTTTTATACCACTTAGTTGGCAGACAAGCACACGGCCCACCTGATGGAAAGTAGTTACCGTGGCCTATGGACGTCTGTAACACCAGAGGAGTCACAGTCGCGCTGCCAACCCTGTAAGTACAGAGTTTCTGTGCCGTCAGTAGAAGACAAATCAGGACAAGCCTTTAGTCTTCCCACTGACGGCACAAATTCTCCAGTGAGCTCTGGCTACCCTACTCACCGCTGGGAACACAACACGAAGTTAATATAACCGCGGTATTCTGTAGGGCGGAGGTACTTCCCCAGTCGGACTGCTCAATCGGGCGGATATACCGCCGTGTCCTACCTCCTTTGTGAATATTTATTGCTACGATCCCAAAACAAAGCAGCAATCGAGCGTATGGGTCTTTCAAGATGAGCCGAAACCAACCAAAGTGGCGCGCGTGAAAAGTGCATCTAAGCGGATGATTGCTTCTTTTTTTAATAAAACTGGACACGTGGCTACTGTTGCTTTAGAAAATCGTCGTACTGTGAATAGTGACTGGTACACGACCATTTGTTTGCCGGAGTTATTGACGAACTCCGTAAAAATAACCGTAAACGCCGTATCATCCTGCACCACGACAATGCTAGTTCTCACACGGCCAGACAGACAAACGACTTTTTGAAGGCGAAAAATGTAGAACTCATGAGTCATCCTGCATACAGTTCCGACCTGGCACCTTGTGACTTTTATCTGTTCCCAAAAATTAAGAACCAATTACGCGGCCAACGATTTTCATAACCAGAAGAGGCTGTCGAGGAGTATGAAAAACACGTTTCAGAGGTCACCACAGAGGAGTGGCACAAAAGTTTTCAAAACTGGTTTGATCGAATGAAAAAGTGCATAGACGCCAAGGGAGATATTTTGAAAAACAATAAATTAATTTTGTACCTTTAATAGTATTTTTTCATATTCATTCCGGAAACTTATAGTGCGCCACACATATATATCCACCAATCTAATAGACTAGACGTAATATCCTTTCTTTCATTTAAGTATGTACTTATCATTTCAGGCCATCGGAGACAACATCAGCACTAATGCTCACGTCATAAGTATTATGCGCATCATGCCAAACACTCCAATGGCAGTTGGGTCGGGCACTTGTCTCTATACACCAGGTCCAAATGTATCTGAAGAGAAATGTCTGATCATAGAGAAACTTCTTAACAGTTCTGCACTATGCGAGAGAGTACCTGAAACTTTGATGGACTCTTTGGGTTCGTTGATTGGTTGTGGTCCAGCTTTTGTGAGTATACTTGTGCATTTTTATTACGTGATATTTTTTTTCTATCCGACAGTAAACATACAGCCTATGACAAAGTGTCTATTCGACGGCAATAGGTTCGCCCCCTATGTACGACCGAAAATTATAGCTGGCGAGCTGCCTACCTCTTCGGAGATGCGCAGGCATGAATATATGTATGTATAGATAATAATTTAACTGTCATTATAATGATGGTATTATTTTAACACAGGATAGCATTTTTATAATGTATTTTGAGCATATTGGATGTAGAATTTCGTGGGTAATTTATTCCTAGGAATAAAATATAGATATTCAAAAGCTATAAATTTAATATTTAGTCTGTTTCTTCTTGTCTCTTAGTATTGTTTAAATTTTTCAGATATATTTAGTAATAGAGGCACTGGCCGATGGAGCTGTGAAACAAGGTGTACCCAGGGCAATGGCGACTCGTCATGCTGCTCAGATGGTGGCTGGCAGTGGTCAAATGGTACTGCAGTCGGGCAAACATCCTGGTTTGTTAAAGGATGAAGTTTGTTCTCCTGGTGGCTCCACTATATGTGGCGTTGCTGCGCTTGAAAATGGACGTCTTAGGTTGGTATACATTGCATATTCAGTAAATAGCGGTACCTGCAACTTCGTCTGCGTGAAGATCAATCTCGGTTTTTTTATGTGGGGGTTTCACTAATACTCTTTTTTAGAATAAAAAACCGATAAAAGTGCGAGTCGGAAACCCACACCTAGGGCTCCGCATTTTGTACGGAGCCCTCGGTGTGCTGTTAGATTCAAGGACGAATTTTTGATTGCGTTGACTTAGAAGTTTGATTTTTTTAAATAATTTTAGACGTTATAGACCTGAGTATGTGGTATAAATTTCAACTACATGTCTTACGTATTCCTGAGAAAAAGGTCTTGACAGCCAGATGGAAAGACGGACAACGAAGTGATCCTATAACGGTTCCGTTTTTATCTTTTCCCCACCGGAGCCGGTGGAGGAGGTTATGTCGGACTCGAACCGACTAAAACGTACGCCGCCTGTGGGTCGCTTTGGTTGCTGAAGGTGAGGTTGACAGGCATATCCCTCGCACCCCGGCCGACCCAGGGCCATCTCTCACGATCTGGCCCTCTCCTCGGGTGTGTGGGGACTACAGAGTCCCCAACTCGTTGCTGGAAAACGGGTAGGCGCGCCACCGCCGCGGCCTCCTTCTGCCAGGGTGACAGGTGGCTCCACTTGTCAGGTCGTTCATCGACCTCCGACGCCCGAGTTTCGGAACCCTAAAAGTAGCCTTTTTTAACGTGCGAAAAGAGTTACCTGGGGGTACCAGAGCTGGTGGAAGAGGTTATGTCGCACTTGAACCGACTAAAACGCACACCGTCTTAGGGTCGTAAGTTGCCAGAGGAGAGATTTCCCAAAGCATATCCCTCGCGCCCCGGCTGATCCAGAGCCATCTTTCGAGCTGGCCCTTTTCGGGTGTGGGGACCACGGAGTACTCATCCAATCCCCGGGCTTGGGGAGGCGCGCAACTGGCCTGCTTCTGCTAGGGTAAGAGGGGGCTCCACTCGTCACCCCCAGGCCTGCTCATGGGGAACGGAGGTCATTCTGCGACCTCTGATGCCCGAGTAGTCTTCGCTCGTCGCAGGCTGTGCTGTTAGCGAGTCACCTCCGTTCCCACTCCGCCGTCTCCTTCACGAGCGTTATGTATTAATATGGATTTGAAACAAGTATCAACTTCCTTAGTTCACTTAATAACTTAACTAGCTATCAGTTTTCCAGGTTTCTAGTTTTAAATACTTCTTTATTTGTTACAGAGCGACAATGATAAACGCTGTTGAAGCAGCAACGTTAAGGAATAAGGATATGGGAAAGAAATAGAACTGAATTTTCATAGTAAAATTCATTCATTTTATAAATTTTACATAAATTGATATTTTGACATTGCTTAGGTATACTAAAATGGTTAATAATGAAATATTGAATCTCTGTGTAGTGTTAGATGCTCCATAATACATGACATGTTGATATTTTGTTCCTGAATGAGATCTGTTGTAATTTTAGTGCGCGATGTAAGTTATTAAAGTTAGCAAAACTAAAACTTTGGAGCATGAATCATCAATTACATACATATAATTAGAAATATATAAAAATGTACAGGAAATAACTTGATATTAAGATACGCTTTGTCTGATTTCTTAACGGTGCCTAGTGCATTTTGTGTGAAGGGAGATCTTCTGTTGCTTTTCTGGTTTGAATTATATCTGGGACCACATTCTCTTAAAAGTAGATAAGTAATATTATTTCAATCATACCATACTTTCACAGTGTGAATTGAAAACTGACCGTTGTCGTCAATCGATATTTGTGTACTGTATCTTTTAAGACAAGTATAAACATACATGCATACTAATCATGCCTCTATCCCCGGAGGGTTCGGCAGAGGTGAATTGACACCCACATTTCATCAATCATTGAATTCGGTCCCACATAATAGGGGGTTAGCCTATTGTCGTCTTCCAGGCACTATTGTTGACTCAAGCCATGCATCTGAGGCTGAGTTTGGACTTTATATATCTGTCTGATGTTAAACTGCCCTATCCCTTAGTAGTCTTGTAGGACACCGAATGGGAAGATATGGAATCGATCAAATTAAATAACAAAATATGTATATCCACTACAGTAAGATATAATGTTTGGACTATTTATACTGTTGTTTGATGGCACTTGGTGGAATTTGTTGTTACACATATTGATAACTCACTTGTACTTTTTCACATTACTTTTAATATTTGTTAGACCTGACCGGTTTCGCCTTACAGCATCCTCAAAGGTTTACAATGTCTAACAAATATTAAAAGTAATGTGGAAAAGTCCAAGTGTGATATAATGTTTGACCCAATTTGACCAACAACACTAGTGTTGTTGGTCAAGTGACTCAGGATACTAATCCTGAGTCACTATGGAAGTCACCTAGTAAGATTAAAATAATACTGCTAGAGATGGTGGTAGTCCCCCTGCACATCATATCTATTCAATATTATGTGTCCAAAGCCATGCTTTGTCGCTTCGGCAAGGTCACAGAAGACTTCTCAAACTTTAGGCATCGATGACCTTTACAAGATCTGATGCTTAGCTGCCAAGTAGACTAGACTGAATAATTTTATATTTTAAATATTTGGTTTTGTATATGTACATTTATACCATGACTAGTATAGACCTTCTTTCAAGTGAGAAGTAAAATATAACCTATGTTTGTATTTATGAAGTATTATCTAAAATTATCATTTTTATTACTACACGTTTAGTTTGAGTACAGTAACATGAAATGTTATGAGTACCTACCAAGTGTGAAGTTTAACGTCTGTTGAATTGCAATAGAGTATTAATTTTAATTTGATAAAATATATAATGTCGCGGCAAGGTATTTAATTAATTATAAAGTGCGGTTAGCAATCATTATAAAGTGCGGTTAGCAATCATTAGGAAAGGAAGAGGCGTCGCACTATGGGAAACTTGCGTATGTTCCGTCTCAAAACTCTGTATCTCTGTTAGTTTTCGTTCAAATTAGCTGTAATTTTGAACATATATTCTTGAATATATTTAGATTATTTATAATAAAACAGATTTTGATTATTTTAAATATTTCTTAATAATAAAGAAGAAAATAAGAAATCTTAGAAAACGCATACAGTATTTGTTTTTTAATTTTATTTTACACAAAATCGCATATAAAATTGTACATAAATATAATATCAAACATAATAAAAAATAATAATAGGTACTTAATAAGGTAACCTCCTAAATATTGACAGCAAGGAGAGCTTTGGGTTCGTCGAATAGTTCTCTCGATATTGTTTCCGAAGTGTTTCTTAAACTTGAAATATATGGATCAGAAGTGTACAATAAGGCATGAAACACATCTTCATTAGTAGCCACTCTTGAACATTTTCTAGAGTGATGAAGTCTGAACTTCTTATAATCCTTGTTTCTGGATTCTTGGGCGTCTTCGGATAATTGACCGATCGGCAATATTGCAAAGTAATCAATTATTTTTTCCCCATGTATCAGAATTTTATGCACTGAAGAAGGCATGTAATACCAATTGTATTTACTTATATATAGTTGGGCTGTTACAAAGGCATATTCCCCAATTTTTTTGGAATCAATAGCCATTCCAGATGACATCGTTTGCAATATAATATACATACGTTTTATAAGTTCTACGTCAACACCTGTAATATCTGCAGAGCATAAATAACTCTGAAAAATCCTTCGAGCTGTGTTTCCATCATTGCTGTTTCCCGATCCTTGTCGAGGTTTGTCGATATGTAAGCCAAGTACCTCCCTAAACTGCTGTTGCACTAGCTTTTTCTTGTCGCTCTTATCTTTTTTATTTTCAGGAGTAACTGCAGACCATTTTTGAAAAGATAAGTTGTAGGAAATGTGTAAAATCATCTCCATACTCCTGATCCAAGCATGCAATGTAGAAAGTCCGTATTTAAATGAATTTTCGTTGACGTCACGAGCTCTAACACCCTCCAAGTCGTTCATCTGTCGAGGAGTAGCACCACAAACAGTACAAGATGCGCTCGAGCGAGTTTCAGTTAGAACTTGTGCTACTTTACCATCAATCATAGTTAAAAATAGGTTATGCGTCACTGTAATTACATTACTATTCATATTTATCAAAGAAGGAGACAGATTCTGTATTTGACGGTTGCCATAATTGCAGCCACAACAAACGCTGTTTTTTCAGGAGTTTCTTTGGCAAATTCTAACAATATAGGTCTGCAATATCGGACAGATGAGCAAGTTTCGTTCTTCCAAACAACACTGTTAGTTACTTCGTCTATGAGTCTAATGGGTACAAGAGAAGCAATGAAAAGGTTGGCATCTGATATAAGATCGCTTTCTTCCGGCAAAACTTGTTTGTACTCACTCTGACCTGAGGAGCCAACACAGCCCCATTTACAGAATAATTTAAGGTTTTTCAAACTGTCTTTGTAAACTGAATCAATTAGTAATATACGTGCTACCGTATGATCCAACAAATCCTGTAGATTAACTTTTGCACTTATATTAGTAATGGTTATGCTTGAATTAGGAGGATAACACATTTTTTTGCTTCAGCTAGGGTTGCATAAGACGGAAATATATTGCAATTTTTATCCGCCAAACTAACTCGCAGTTTCCCATACTGTTCTTTTCTGAGGTCTAAATCAATAAATGTCCTTAATGCCTCTTCCTTTGAGAATGGTGTTACTTCTTCGGGGATTTCCGTTGCGTATTTAAGTATTTTTTTCTTCTCATTTTTTGTTGTAGTTCTTATTATGTTAACGATAGCGGCCTCGTCTGTCTCACCCATAGATCTTAACTCCTGAGCATATGAATTGAGTACACAATTGAATCCGTGCTCTTGTATTAATTCCATATTTTTTCGCTTCTTTGTTTTATCTGAACAATCATCGTAAGGTTTTGAAGGTCTGCATCCAGTACTTCCAGACGAGCTAGGTTCATCAACAGAGCCACGACACTCTAGGGGAACACTAAATAAGCCATCTAGCCATTCAGCGTTTTTACTTTCGAAACGTTCTTTTACTCGGTACGCTTTTCTCCAGCGTTGATTACATTGAGTCAGCAAATTTCTTTGAATGTAAGAGATCACAGTTGCCTTATTATCTTCTGACAAATTAAAAATTTCTTCTAAGTAGGCTTCTATAGTCTGCCCTCTAACCAACCAATAGCACAATTCTCGTTTATTACAAACAAATTTACTCATTTTTGGATATTAGTTTAGCTCAGAAATTGTTATTTACTAGAACTGCTTTTTGGGCAGTTGAGTGTCTGGTTACTGACTGTGATGTTTTCAGGATTTGACTACTTTTATAGGTCCCTGAAATAGGGAGGTAAAGATAACAAACCAATATGCATTCTTCTATAACCAACCATTATCAACTTTGACCTAACTTGATAAGAGACCACATCTTGCTTATCAAACAAGGTGGTCAAAACTATATCAACCACATAATAAACTATAAATAACACTTACCACTGTAATTATTTTGCTATCAATTTAACCGTAATAGATAGGAAATAATTTTATACGAAGTTGAAGAAAAACGCAATGTTTACCTCATCATACATTTCTGAAGTTATTTCGAAAAGTGCAAAAGTGCTGCCACTTTTTATAAATTTATTTTGTAATAGAATGAATAAATTATAATAATTCAATAAATAGCTCTACATCGACAAGCATCGGTAAAGACTAAACCACTTGTTGAAAAAAAATATATCTCAAAAACGTATGTCATCTTGAATTGTGTTCGATAGTTTTATTTTAATATAGCAAATATTAAATATTATTTACGTATCAAAATAAGGAGATTATAAGCATTCCAAAAATGTATAATACTTGTAGACTTCCGTCAAAAGTTTACGAGTAATGTGACGTTGAACTGGGGCAATATATTGCACCCGTACCTCTGAATGTGAGTTAGGTTTAATGCTGATTTTTATATTATTTTTAACAATTACAATAAAATAAATTATGCAAATCGCAAGATAATATATTAGACTATTATAAAACGATTAATTAAATTCCTTGTATTCGACTTTCGCTTAAAAGGGTTTTGAGACGGTGTTGTATGGGGCTTTCCCATAGTGCGGCGTCACTATAGGCAGTATTTTGAACTTATGTTTAATGTGTAAGAATAATCAGTACCTAATAATATAATTTATGTAATGTAGTTCCTTAACGCGACATTATAATTATCTTAAAGTGCGTCGGGTACTAGTTAAGCAGACTTTGTTAATATTTGATATACTATCTTTAATTTATGCATCATTGACATTGAAAGTTACAGAACTGCGATGATTAAACCATGACTGCTACCTATTATGTTTATAGTTTTAGTTTTTATTACGAAACTTTTTTTTTACTTATTTTATTTATGAAATAGTATTTATTTTAACAAATATATAAAAAATGGTGCTACCCCATTCACTATAATTCCTATCTTACTGTCAATAGTATTGTCTTATGTATGTATACTATCTAGTGATAAAGAATTCTTTCAATTATAAGGCAATAACCCGGCTTTCGATTTGGCACGTCGCATCGATTGGGCTCAAGATTTCGAGTTCGGCTTCTCATGATTTTATATAGGCAATCTCATGTTTGGTAGTTAAAACCGAAGATGTAATTTCAACATTTTAATAAATATATACCTATGGTGTTAATCCAGTGGTTTTAACTGCTCTATAATTATATTTAATATCTAATGTCAAGCCGATTTACGATAGAGACGGAAGCAAGCTGGTCTTCTTTCTTCCAGACATGCCAAATCAAAAATTGGATACTGCACTTGTGCCAAAGGGTACACTATTTTATTCAATGCGCAAATTTTTTTTTTACATTGACTATCCCTGAACTACCTAGGGTCCAAGTTTAATATTAGTGTTCATGGACCACCAGGGTACTAGTGGAAATACCCGTTACATAACATCAACATCATGCGTCGTGATACTACAGTAATATAATTTATGTACCTATTTATTGCTTATATTGTTGTTTTAAAATTTTTACGTTCAATAATATATGTTGCTTCGATACTTCGATGCGAGAG
Source organism: Eilema griseolum (assembly GCA_963662185.1). Taxonomy (NCBI): domain Eukaryota; kingdom Metazoa; phylum Arthropoda; class Insecta; order Lepidoptera; family Erebidae; genus Eilema; species Eilema griseolum. Next base: position 13,268,319 of record OY759242.1, read on the forward strand.
TTTCATTTTGTAGTCATTCCTGTGGTTATACAGTTCCTTTTTTATACAACTTAGGTGACAGATAACACGCGTCCCATCCGATTGAATAGATAGTGTTTACGGTGGCCTATGGACGTTTGCATATCAGGGGAGTCACACTCGTGCTGCCGACCCTGTAATAACAGAGGGTTACTGTGCCGTTAGTGTAGAAGACAAAGCAAGACACGCTTTTGATCTTCCCACCGACAGCATAAAAACTCTCCAGGGAGTTCTGGCTATCCTACTCATAACCGGGGACACAACACGAGGTTATTATTGCCGCCGATTTCTGTAGGGCGGAGGTGCTGTCCCAGTCAGACTGCTCAATGGGTACGGGAATACCGACGTGTCTTACCTCCTTCAAAGTTCCTCCTACAGGTGCAGTCAAAGCTCGTCCTTGAGTGAGATGTCCCACATATAAGGGCAAATGACCCGTCTCTTCAACGGCGTCCCTTGATGTGATGGCAGCAAGTAGGTCAAGCTTGCGCTTTGGAGTCTTGTTGCATGACGCAAAAAAGTTAGGAAAACGAAACAACAAACAAGTAAATAATAAATAAATAAATAAGTCAATATTCTACGCATACACTTGTCAACCATACTAGCGAGCGAGCGGAACAACTCGCCTTGGACGCGGTCGAAGGTAGTGCCGCACTACAGTCTGCCCGTCTCATTCCTGAAGCTGGGTCTGCGTCAGACCTCGGTCCATGAATGGAACGAAAGGTACAACTTCCCTTGCGCGCTGGAGGCGTATATATGGAGATTGTCGGCACCACGACCCAGGTCCTCACACGGCATGGTGGGTTCTCCGAACATTTGACTTGCTTCAAATGTAAGGGGGACCCATCATGTGCTTGTGAGCCAGGCGTCGTCGAGACGGTTGTCCACCTCCTCGTGGACAGTCCCATCCACACAAGGGCACGGCACGAAGTCGAACAGATGAATGCAGCTGAAAATATGCACGAATAACTTACCAGTATTGATGACAAAGGAGTAGTGGGAGTACTACCTGGAATACTGGTTCAAAATTGTTAACTTAGTCAATAAGAGAAATAGCACATAATTATCGAATGCAGTCATTTTTACGAAAATGCCTGACATTAGGATAAAATCTATAATAAAATGTAACCGGGAACGCAAACGGATAAATAATATAGGTAATAGATAATTTAAGTAAATGCAATAGAAATGCAGTAGATGTACGATATAGGTAGAATTAAGAAATTTAAAATGAAAAATGCTAAAACCCTGTTTAATACCCAAAAGTATTAAACAAGAAAATATCAAGGATAGCCGTGTTCGTATGTCACTTTTCCCTAGAATGTATTGTTTTGTTAGACTAAGTGGCATACGACCACGGCTATCCTAGATATTTTCTTGTTTAATACTTTTTGAGTATTAAACAGGGTTTTAGCATGTTTTTTCAAATCAAATCAAATCAAATCAAATCATTTTATTGTGAAAATGAGTACATAGTGGTGCTGTGATTAAATGTGGTTTCTCCATTCTCCGCCTCAAGGCATACAATAGAATTGCTTATAAGATATGCAACATAATAATTTAACAATTATGCACACAGGCTGCTTTATATTATACCAATAATTGAGTTAAAAAAAATATGTCAGTATGAGTAAATGTCAAAAAATAAAAGTCATATATATAATTAAAATCATAAGGAGTACATACATTCCATTATCATTAGAATAATTCAAATTACAAAAAATTAAAAAACAAGAAAAAAAAAAGCAATCATAACAAAACAAATTAAAACAATTCAAATCACATTAAATCTCGTTTTATTAGAATTAGCCCTTTGACGAATTAGTCCTTTTCGGAATTAGCCATTTCGCGAATTAGTCTTTTTAAGAATTAGTCCATTCGCGAATTAGTCCTTTTCAGACTCGGGTGCCATTTCGCGAATTAGGCATTATGCGACTAAACGGAAAATATCTAGGATAGCCGTGCTCGAATGCCATTTTTCCCTGCAATCAATTATTGTTCTGTTAGGCTCGACACTGCGTTAAGCGGGCGACCGCGACGGGCACCCGTCGCGTGTCTACGCGCGTGGTCACGCGGGCGGGTTGCGTGGGCACGCGACGGTACCCGTCGCGGGCACCCGTCGCGGAGACCGTCTATCGCAGTGTCGCTAGTTCAATTTTAGCGGCGTGCATGTATAGTCATGTCCATGGAGAACGTATTGTATTATTACGTAGCAAAACTACGACGACTAGCAAAAAAGAAACTTTGCTGTTGCTGTTGCTGTGCGGGGAATTTGTTGCAAAGTTCAGTATATTAAGAGAAAATGAAAATTCATTTTACAATTATTTTAAAGTATCGGTACAGATCTATGACGAATTATTTTCGAAACTGGAACCATATTTGAAGGTCAACAATTTAAGAGAAATTTATTTGATGGTTGAAGTTAATTAACTTATTCTCATTCTAAGTAATCTGTACAGAAATAATTTATAAATATTAAATACAATAAAAATAAAATAACTTTTATACAACTTATAGCTAAGAACAATTAAAATGCGTCGTAGAATTCCTCCGCATCGCATGCCTCTTGTGTTAGCGTTCCCAGAAGACTGGCAGCATTGTCACGTTGTATGGCAATGCTTATTCTCTGACCTAAAAAGAGGCCAGCCTTCTGGTCACGAGAAGCGTCGACCATACGGTTCGCAATCTCACGGAAGAGGTTGCGAGTGCTCGGACCCCATGACCCCAAAGTCTCGACTCCAAATGGCACAAATTCATAATCCCCGATGAGATTGGAGTATTTGCGCCTCTTGAGAGCCTCTGCAGAAGCAGCAGCAGCACCAGCACAGCCAGCCGTGCTAGTTATATGGGTAGGAGCCATGGTATCAACGCATGTGGCGTCCCACACCAGAGTCCTACCCATCTTCCATGGCATTAACGACATGCCATCCGGTCTCCTGCCATCGTCACGCGCCAAACCGTTTGGTTCTAGTACAGCTGGTACACCGGCGGTGACAAGAGCACGGTGGATTATGTCATTGAGGCTGGCGTGTCGTGGAATTCGCCCTACGCTCCTGCAGCACGACAGATCATGGTGTCCGAGTCTGTCAACGGCTTCTCCACAACGGCATTAATGCGAAGAAACACACGGCGCACCTAAACGGAGACAAGTTGCGATGCGGAAGGTAGTGTCATCTAACATAGTCCCTACGTTAGATGACGGAAGAGCTTGTAGCCAAAGACCCGATTCCCATACTCCAACCGCCAGTAAACGGGCACGCTCAGCAGCATTGGAACATGTATTTAGTAATTTTTTTCCAACTAAGCTGCAGAGCGGCCCGTCCCACTGACGCTGTGAGAAGAGGTTCCTTGGGAGATCGGTATTTGGACATGCAATTTTCCAAGCGTTCACTGCATCAGTCTTACACAATACTTCAGAATTAACTAGTGTAGGTGCAAGGATTTTCCTAGTTAATTCTTCGGTACTGTGGACTGAAGACAGGAACGCTGGTAAGCTGACATCTGAAATTTTGCGAATACCGAGCCCACCCAAGCGAATCGGTAGAGTCGCTTGTAGTAAAGCTCGGTCATCCAAGGACACATTTAAAATTTTGGTGAGGGTATTTTCTATAGTTTCGTCTATTTTTTTCAAAATTATTATATGTTTAAAAAAAGGCGTTGATCGTAGGGCATGGGTGAATTTTGGAACGCTTCTCTGTACTGTAACTGTACTTCCACAATAACTCTTTCGGTGTCGAAAGACATTTTTCTAAGAACGTGCGTACGACCCAGATCAGCTAGCGCTATTGACTGAACAAGTCCGTACGTGTTACCGCTGGCGGGCTCCCGCGCGTGCCCCCGCGCCTGTTTCCGTCGTACGGAGGCGCGCCCCGCTGCGTGGGCGCGGGGCGTGCGTCCCCGTGACGGACGCCCGCGCGGGTCTCCGCGACGGAGCACTTTTGTATGAAACCGCGCCCGCACCCGCTTGACGCAGTTTCGGCCCTTAGACTAAGTGGCATATAGCGTGATTTTTCAGTAGTAGGGTTTTTTAATACGTTTTCAGTAGTCTGATTTTAGCTTTAAACTATTTTTTTTACTTATATTATTTTGGGGCAAGCAATAGGTAGATATCTATAATTTAGACATACACACATCAACAAAGTCTAGGGAACAAGGACATTTATAGTTTTTATTTAAAAACCCTTTCTTGTAATAGTGAGTGTTTTATATCAATAGAAGGGTATTTTTATACCGTTTTTAATTTTAATTTTAATAAAAACATTCTCATATCGAAATTTTTTTTTAAGAAAGAATTGAATAGTGCTAATATTGAGTATTACAACCTTCTATGATTAGGCACAATAATAACGAGGTAGTAAGAAATACAGTAATTAACCGTACTTTAAACGTTTTTAATAATCTGTAGGACCTCCTAAAGCATTAGCAACAGCTCGACAACGGCGTGGCATACTTAGTATGAGATTGTCAATCATCGTCTGTGGAATATGGCTCCATACACTGCGAAGGTGTAAAAAAAGTTGTTCTTCAGTGTTCAGATTTTCCAAAGAATCACTGAATGCTCTTCTCCCAAGCAAATCCCAGGCATGCTCTATGGGATTGAGGTCGGCAGACTGAGCAGGCCATTCCAACGTCGTAATATTGTGCTCGCTTAACGCATAGACCACTACCCTCGCGGTGTGTGACCGTGTATTATCTTGCATGAACATAAAATCTTGACCGAACTGCTGTCGATGAGGGATTACCATGGGGTGTATAACCTCCTGAATGTATTGGATTGCATTCAAATTGCCCTGTATCCAAACGAGGTCGGTCCTTCCACCAAGGCGAATTCCAGCCCATACCATGATTGTTCCACCTTGGTAAGGATGAACTTCTTGAGGATTCTGGAGACGATTCCGACGTCCAGGAACTCGCCATATACGCACTCTTCTCGAATCAGGATGAAAACCGAAGCGAGATTCGTCGGAAAACAGAACCCGTGCCCATTGATGGTCGGTCCACTGTAAATGTGCGTTAGCCCACAATAAGCGACGACCTCGATTTCCACGTCGAAGAGCTGGAACCCTAAGCGGTCTGCGAGCATGAAGATTGACTTCGTGTAGTCTTCTCCTGACAGTTTGATCGCTAATAACCACTTGATGCTGAGACTGGAGGCCTGCGACCAACTGACGAGCAGTAATCGTGGGTTGCCGCCTTGCGGAATTTTGCAAGAAACGATCTTGTCGCGGGGTAGTAACCCTATTTCGTCCCCTGTGACGTTCGGCAACATCCCCTGTAGACCTGTAGCGTGCCCATAATCTGCAAATTACGCTTGGTTGGGTGTTGACAGCATCCGCTACGTCGCGTTGAGTTCGTCCAGCTTGCAGCATACCAACAGCCCTTAACATCTCTTCGCGACTTAAATGACGACGTGACATGATGACTACAGTCACAAAAATGCGCAAACCATACGTAAAAGACGTATTATTGATAATAAACGTTATTTACAATCAAAGAAAATAATTTTTATTTTGCCTCAGAGAAACTGCACAATCAAACACTTTCAAAAGTTTTCCCTCCATATTCGAAAATCAGTACTTATTTAAATTTATTTTTAAATTTCGAACAACTCTGTAATCTACTTTATTCTATTCACTGAGCTTGACGGGGTCCTGAATCACATTTCTCAATGGGGCTCTGAGAACCTGGTTGAGTTCAATGCCAAGAAGACGCAGGCATGTGCGTTTACAGCAAAAGTATCTTCTTTCCTTCCCCTCCCCACTCTTCAGAGCACGCCACTGCCGCTGCAGGACAATCTCAATATCCTAGGTATGGATGTTCGCTGCAACCTGAATAACAAAAACTACATCGAAAGCATCATCAAAACAGCCTCACGAAAACTCGGAGTCCTGAACAGAGTGAGACGATTTTTCACGCCGGAGCAGCGGTGTCTTCTATACAAGACACAAATTCGCTCCTGTGTGGAATACTGCTCGCATCTCTGGGATGGTTCAGCAAAGTACTTACTAGATGCTCTCGACAGGTTGCAGCGACGTGCGGTCCGCATCATTGGGAATCCCGAGATCACGAACACCCTAGAACCTTTACAGCTGCGTAGAGATGTTGCGTCCATGGCTGTATTTTACCGTCTGTACCATGGGGAGTGTTCTGATGAGCTCTTCCAATTAGTCCCACCCTCCCCTTTCCTACACAGGACAACGCGTGCAGGTCTTAAATGTCATCCGCACACGGTGCAAAACATCCGATCAAGAACCAAGCGGTTCGGAGACTCTTTCCTCTGTCGCACCATTTAGGCCTGGAATTCATTACCAGCTCACGTGTTTCCTTCTTCCTACAGTCCCGGGTCCTTTAAGCGGGGCGTGAAAAAGCATATGATAAGGCCGTCAAGCTGAGTGTCACCATTGTCACACGGTATGTGTAAGTAATGGTGACCCTCTTTTCTGGGATTTTGCCTTCAGCTTACCATCAGGAAAGGCGAGGTCCAATTGACGTGTCCTATATAAAAAAAAAAAAAAATTATTTATTTGCTGCCAGTTATTTGCAAAACAAGATTTACACGAAAAAAAAAATTGGGGTCATCTTGTTCCCTAGACTTTGTTGAGGTGTTTATTTGAAATTTAATGTGCTGATTAAGCCCTTCTAGTTGATACCAAACATGACATATGTATCTCAAATATATTTTCTTACGCAGTACTTTATGACCGCTAGAGGGCGTCACATTAGATTTAGTGACACGTTATATAACCTAGCCTATAACCTTGTAAATGCTTCTAACGATACCTCATTTGTCCAGTTCTAATAAGTGGTTGAGGAGTTATGAGGAACAGATGAAGCTACATACATATATGTCACAATCACAACCCTTTTGATTGAATGGTTGCGAAATGAGAAACAAAACAAAGGTCTGTTGAAAATACTGTTTTTTCGCGGTCGCGGATATGTGGCTGATGCAAAATTAGATAAAAACAATCCTTGTTGCGGATATATCATGCTAAAATTTCAGCTCGTTCGGTGCAGAACTTTTTGAGTTTTTGAAGCGTACAAAAACCAACATAACATATGTATATATATAGAGACAATAATATCTTTAATTGATTACATTAAATAAAATATGCTATTATAATATACAATTACTTACAAATTAAAAACTAAAAACTATGCTAACTATACAATATATACAAAAATGGGATAGAGAAAAAGAGGGAGACTGTAATTTCAGGCATCAAAAAATTCCTCCCCATCGATCTCTACTGGTACCGTGCCCAAGAGGCTGGCGGCATTACCACGCTGAATGGCGATGGCAATTCTTTGAGCGAGGTAAAGGCCAGCCTTATGGTCACGGGAAGCGTCGATTAGTCGCTTCGCTATTTCTTTGAATAGCGCGCGCGCGCTTGGACCCCACGGACCCAACGTTTCGACTCCAAACGGCTCAAAATTATAATTACCAGTTAAATTGGTATATTTGCGCCGTTTGAGAGTCTCCGCTGATGCAGCAGCAGCGCATGCGCAGTCCATCGTACTTGGAAGATGGGAAGGCGCCAGGGTGTCGACGCAGGTTGCATCCCACACCAAAGGCCTACCCATCTTCCAAGGCAACAACGACATACCGTCCGGTCTCTTACCATCGTCGCGAGCCAAGCCAACAGGTTCAAGTATAGCTGGCACGCCGGCGGTGACAAGAGCTCGACGGATAATGTCGTTAATGTTTGCATGTCGGGACATGCGGCCTGCGCTCCTGCTACAAGACAATCCGTGATGTCCAAGGCTATCGACAGCTTCTCCACAGAGACACCGATGCGGAGAAACACACGGGGCACCCAAACGTAGGCAAGTCGCAATGCGGAAGGTCGTGTCGTCCAACATTGTTCCAATGTTGGGCGAAGGAAGTGCCTGGAGCCATACACCAGATTCCCATTCACCCACAGCCAATAGGCGAGCGCGCTCAGCAGCGCTGGTAGCTGTACTGATTAAATGTTTTTTAACACCAATAGTGAGCGGCTCATCCCATTGCCTTTGGGAAGATGGGTTGGCGGGCATGGCAGCAGTTGGACAAGTCATTTTCCAAGAATTTACAGCTTCGGCCTTACCTGGCACATCCGAATTAATCAGTGAAGGAGCTAGAATTTTCCTGACTAATTCTTCAGTGCCATAGACCGACGACAAAAATGCTGGCATACTTACATCTGCAATTTTGCGAACGCCGAGGCCCCCGAGACGAACTGGAAGGGACGCCTGAAGCCACACTCGATCGTTCAAATTTATATTTAAAATTTTGCATAGAGTGTCTTGCAGCACTCTATCCACTTGACCTAAAAGTTCCAAAAATTTAAAAAGTTGAGTTGAACGCAGGGCATGTGTAAATTTTGGTACGAAAAGACAATGCCGAATAATGGTGAAAATAGATAGATAAATATAAAAAAGAACTTTTTTCTTGATGCCAACTGAACCTTGTCCTGCAAATGACTTCGGTATTGGACGTCGCTGGAGATATCGACACCAAGGATCCCGATACTCGAGGAGATGGTAAGCGGTGTGCCCAGGAATTGCGGCGCCACAACGAATGGGGTTTTCTTAGCGGTGAATACACATACTTGTGTCTTAGTGGGGTTGAATTGGACTAGGTTTAGTCGTCCCCAATCGGATACTACAGAGAGAGTAGTCTCGATTTCAGACACAAGTTGTTCGCGACTCTTTTCCACCTCGGACTGAGGGATATTTGCACGGCCCGTGTAACACGTGTCCCCGGTACTGTCGTCCGCATAACAATGAATGGAGCCATCAGACAGCATGTCATTGATATGCAGCAGAAACAGCGTCGGAGACAACACGGAGCCTTGTGGGACACCAGCGTTTATGTTCACGCGGTCCGAGCAGCTGCCGTCGACGACGGCTTGGATGCTTCTGTTGGACAAAAAGCTGGCGATCCATTCGCAAAGTCCCTCGGGGAGTCCATAGTACGGCAACTTAGTGCTTGTCTGCCAACTTAGTGGTATAAAAAAAAAAAAACTTAAATAAATATGTTTTTATTTTTGAAAATACATGGCATCATAGTTAATATAAATTAGTGATTTAGTTCAAAGGTAGGTCATATACCTATGGTACAATATTGTAAGCTGTTGCTCTGCTTTCTGATCTCTAAGCTAGCTTAGAATAAAACAAATAGGGGCCGATAAAATCATGATTACGATAACGCTACTATACAGCGGTCCAGGTTGACCCCATCCTGTTTTTTAATTTCCAGTTGATTTTTAAGATAATTTAGTCACTTCACACTTAATAAAAACATAAATAGTTTTACATTTTCAATGTAAGTAAGTATATGATTTTTCAATGTTAATTAATTTAACAATTGAGTTCTGGTTGCACTCTTCCTTTACATTTGCTGACCCATCCAACCCAGGCATCTATCCCTTGTTGTGCTAAAATTGTTTTTGCGCAAGCGGTAGCTGCTGTGATGTCGTCCGACAGGAGATCTGAGGAAACGAAATATTATTATTGTTCAACTGGTGTTGAAAAAGCACGACGTTTAATTTGGCTCGTTGTCGGAAACAAGAGTAAGAGTCCATCCTAACTAGTCCTGTCCATCTATCTCTATGTTTATTATATACGATAGAAAGAATGCTCTACAAAAACGGACTGATTTTTGACTCCTACTCGTCTTTATGGCAGAGGCTCGAGAGAAAAACCAACGCCAGAACATTATTCGTTGTTTAGCAGATGTGCCGACTTCCAGGTCTGCGATTCTCTTTTATAGTGTAATTGGTATGACAATGGATTTATTATGATATAAAGTTCACAGAATCGGGGCCCAGGTGACATTGGCTTCAGTCTTGAAAGACTTAGTGCACTTTATTCAGTTATTAAAGTCATTCAATAAACAAAGACAATCAATTTTCATAAGTTCACATTAGTTCCATAACAATATATGAAAGTCTTGGTGCACTTTATTCAGTAAAGACAATCATTTTATTTCCAATTAGTTCCATTACAATATATGAAATACATGTAATATTTCTTTGTATCTCCTTGTTATCGAGAACAGCAGTTTCTGAAGGAACCGTGCATAGAAAGCACTTGAATAAAGTTAATCGGTAGGAAAAGGTTTCGTGCACTCAGTATGTCCTTCGAGGCCCCTTCGTACCGTGAAGCAGGTCTATTTACGCCTGCTTATAATATTACTATACCTTAAAATAAATAGGTAATAATTAGCGCTTACCTTCACAACGTACGTTACAGCCTTTACCAGGTGACCCAGGATTGCACCAGTAGCGATCATTTATTTGGAATAGACCCCAGTCAAAAGAACCATCCGTATTTTGTGGACCCTTTACGTGGGTTCGGAACGAACTCTCGGCGTCTACTAGACAGATCACTGAAAGAAACAAAAACCTTATTTAAACAGAGAAATGATTCAGTGCCAATGACCAACACTAATCAACAGTTATTAATCATTCCTGGTTGTATTATTTTGGAGTCAGATCCACTTCACTGCTCCAGCAAACAAAATATGGAAATCCGAAGCATTTAGCTCGGAGTCTGGGCCTGCTGAACCAGTCTAAGTGCGGATTTGAATGAACTTCGATATTTTCCGTGAAACGACTGTCATTTGACCTCTACAACTCAAAAGTGACATCGAAGCATTGCAGTTAGACCAGCTGTTGGTTGTTAGGGTTTCAACTACCTGTAACGACTGCCATAGATATTCGTATGGCAACCAGGACTGACGGCTTAACGTGCTCGCCGAGGTACGACCAGGCTAATGCAAATACCCATATACATGCAACAAATATTTGCACTGGGCTGAAATCGAACTGGCGCCTCCTGAGTAGCGGTAGCGTTCACTACCGCCACGCCACAGACGCTGTCAAAATTGGTTTATTTTAGAATAAACTCGAAAGAAAAGCCTGCGCTAGAGCCTTATTCATTAATCAGTACCTAGGTGTCGGTATACCCTACATGTGACGTTGGCTTGGAGCTCGAAAATCTTAAGTACATTTAGTCATACTCAAAACAGTATAAAATTATGTTTTAAATCTAGTTCTTTTGTAAGACTAAATGCTGTAATACAGGGAATTAAGAGACACACTTATCTTAATTCCCTTTAACAAGAGCATCCCGTTTATATTGCGATCCGTCATGAGAACAGATGGTCACCAGTATTTACGGCAAATATTATAAAGGGTTTCACATAATGTCGATCATTCGTGATAGGTATAGGTATAGGACTTAGAAATCAAATATAGTTATGCTATACTGACGAAATAAATTGCATTGAAACTGGTTTCATAAAACAAAAAATATTTTTTTAATAACGAACAACGTTCAAAAACGGACTAAATAAGCGGTCTTTATGGAGCTGAACCGACTACACGATGTCTGCGACGTCGGATTAGTAGTCTGACAAATATTTGCCCTTTTTTGTTGAATGTTTTCTTATAAATACGGGTAAACCATCCTCCACTATCGGAAAGGGCAACTGACACCAGGAGGCCTCCTCTATGACCGTTTTTCGAGTGTAATCACTCGAATCGAAGTGAATAGGAATTCGAGTGTATCGACTCTCGAATAACAGCCAATGTGGAACTGATATTCTATAAGGCCGAACACCACCATTATTAACAAGACTGAGGTTTTGATCAAATCGAAAGAATTCAGAAACTGTAACTTTTGTGTAATAATATACAACGATACATTAAAAAAGAAAGTTAAAGTTACAATCTACAATTAAGAATGGTTTTGTTATCATCAAATTATAATATAATATACAGGAATATAACAGCAATATTAAAGTCATTAGGTACTCACGATCTTTCATTAGATGTTCAGGCATATTGTGTCGCCGGAATTCGCGAACTAGTTCACATTTATCAAACGTCTTTGCAAGGCTTGTGGAAGCCAGGCAAAATACCAGAAAAAATGTTGGAACGAACGACTTCATTGTCCAAGGTGTCCAAGAAAGCTTGTTACTTGTGTGATGACTTACTTGAAAATGATGACCATAACGAGTGAATGCGGGTTATATAGTGAGAAGAGAGCTTGAAAACCGGCACCACTTTTTCCTCTAACCCTGTTTACTTGCATTCATAAATTCCTAACCAAAATGATTTAATTTACATAATGATGACATTTTTTGGATAAAATCACAAAGGGATCACACATTTTTTGAATTATAGGCCAAGGAAACATTATATTTAGCGTTTTATGCATCGCTGCTGGAAATTCATGGGTTATTTGTCAAATTCCCAACTATCACTTATTGTTTCCATTTAGGTATGCTTTGTGTCTAGAGGTAAAACCCTAAGGAAAATTTACCACATAGTAAGTTGTCTTGTAGGTTAGACTATGGCGGGAATGGATGCGGTGGCTATATTCTAGTTCAAATATTACTTAATTGGAAATTACGCGGTCACAGTACCTACTCGAATTATCATAGATAAGAAATCATTATATTTTTTTTGCACTGAATATATGGTTTATAGTTATGAAGTTCCAATTCCATGGTTTTTATGATTGGTGGCGACAAGCAATTTTCATTTAAAAACAGGCTGTTCAGCGCACTGTTAAATGTCTTGTCGGCTAGCATCTGAATTTCATATTAACAGCCGCATGGTTACCTATATACTTATCAAAGAAGAAAAATTAAAGAATCAATTACATTTATTCAGTTTAGGCACGTAAAGAGCACATATGAACGTCAAAATTTTACAACGATGTCAAGAAATAATTTTAAGATAATATTAAAAAATGTATGAATAAACCATTGGAAAATGAATCTTTCGCTAGTTCGATAGGTTAGTTCTACTGAGAAGATAAGAAGAGCAAGAAACTCAGAGAACAATATTAGAATTTGATTATCTTATATTTTTATTTGCTTTAGTTTACCATTTATGGTGTGCAAGCAAGCAATAGACTTATGATGACCACTCACTTACATCATCAAGATACTCTTCTACTTTATAGGTCATTAAAGTTTTTTTCACTTCTATTTTAAGTTTATTTAGTGGCATATCAATCAAATCCTGAGAAATGGACTGACATGCCACTAATTTATTAATTAGGTACGTTGACGACATCGCTCTAGGGTCTACTTCTGTAGGGATGTCGAAGATAACACTTAAGAACGGTTTGAAGTGGTGGAGATTAGTATTACAAACTTAGGTGTTCGCATAGGGCATAGGCGGTAACTCAGTGCTAGGTTATATACCTGATATTTGTCAACCTCTACGGCGTAGCGGTAGAGTGTTTGACTGCTACAACCCAGGACACGGGTTTACTATTTTGTCCAATTCGTTAGAGCGAAAAGTTTTCAAAATTAAGTTTAGGGGTTTACGTTGTTAATTGATATACTAACATTTTTTTTTCCAAACAATTATATTCGTTTAAGTAGCGTTGAAATGTGTTATTTTTATTTTATTATTTTCCCAGACATCAATTTAGATGTAAAAGTATAGTGTGTCACGATGGGGAAACATTAAAATACCTAAACGGGCCAGGGAAAAATAAAGTTTGAGAAATGGCAGTCCAAGTCAATGTATTTTGGTGTAAAAACATTGCTAATTTTTGACTATGGTCGGCAGCGCGAGTGTGACACCCCTGGTGTTGCATACGTCCATAGGCCACGGTAACCGCTTCCCATAAGGTGGGCCGTGTGCTTGTCTGCCGACTAAGTGAAATAAAAAAAAAAAACTTAATACTTGGTGTAGATTTCGGAATGAATCCTTTTAGTTTGCTTTCTAAAAATATTAACGGTATCATTTAACGAAATAATTGCCGGTCGTCTAGGTTTTTATGAACAAGACTGTCCCCGATATAAGACTTTCTTAGAAACAGGTATTGAATAAACTAGCAAGTATGTAATATACCTAATTCAAAATACACGACTGCATTGAAAAGAAGCACAGCGCAAAATCAGCCAATTTAAGATACTTCTTCTGTTATAAACAAAGGTTTATAAGTTTCAAAAGATTACCATGTATTCAACATGTGTCTATAGGCAGGACATAAACCCAATTATACCTGTAGTACGTATCTACTTACTGTGTATTAATGGCATCTATTTTACAATTATTCAATCGTTGTGTGTTGGCAGAATGTATTTCATCTTTCTACAAACTGTTGAAAAGCTTGTAAATTAAAAAAGAAAATTGTTTCAAATTTGATCGTAAATTGATGATTTTAGGAATAAGGAAAAGCAAGATGCAAGTTGAATGACTTTACTTTTTTGTAAGGTAAGACGAGTTGAATGAATCATTAATTGCGCATAAATTAATACTGTAGCAGAACATACCTAACCAAATCAGAACAAGCATAGACTACTCTATCTCGTCTTGAACCCGCAACTAGTCTTTTTAAGCAGATATCAGACGTTCACTCGTTTGATGTTCACTCAGGTAAATGCTTAATTTTTCTTTCAATCTATGTTCATTCGGCTTAAGTTGATATCAGACAGAATTTAACATTCATTTTTCATTTATTTCAAGATGTCTTCGAAAAATTCCCCATTCCACGCCGACGCAATACTAATTTCAGATGGCGTCAACCCACGCTGGTGCTGGTCTTAGAGTCTATAATTGTATGTTAGGGTCGGCAGCGCGAGTGTGGCTTCTCTGGTGTTATACACGTCCATAGGCCACGGTAACCACTTTCCATCAGGTGGGCCGTGTGCTTGTCTGCCACCTAAGTGGTATATAAAAAACAGACTGTTAGAGGTACTTGTCAATCTTATCGTTGTCATTTGCATTGAGAGTATATATAACAAAAATTATCAATAAAAACGTGTTGAAGAAGAGAAATGCTTCCCTACATAAAAATCATCAGGTTTGAAATGGTCGCTACATATTCTACTAGAAGAATTTGGTATCTAGTTTTTGATGCGCAGGGCTTTAACTTACAGCGTTTGTCTTTTCTTATCAGTAGGCAAACGATGAGAACCTTTCTTTTTACACTGAAATGCACTACACAGCGTCATTGTTCATTCTACAGAAGACTTTTTCATTCATTTACTAACAGATTGTATGAATATAGGTATTTTAACTATCATGGTCACTCACATCAGTATCAGAATAAACGGGATATTTACCATGTTTCATTATTTTGAGTTTCCGATATTTCGGCGCTGTTGCAAGCACCATGATCACGGAGGAAATGGAGTAGTGGCGGTGAACAAAGAAATATAAATAAAAACAAGGAAATATCGGAAACTCAAAATAATGAAACATGGTAAATATCCCGTTTATTCTGATACTGAAGTTTGTATGAAATTTAACAGTAATACAATGCCAGTGGAAATGCGCCATCTATCGGATTAAATAAGTAGTGTATCTCCTCAACAACACAAGGAAAAAACAAAGTGACATAGGACATCTGTCGTCTGCATGACTCAAGATAAAATAACAAACTCGAAAATATTCAACCAGTGTTCAGACCATTCATTTCTATTCTATCGGAGCGGGAGTGAAAGACATTACATGCCAAAAGTGAACCGATCAAACACAGTTGGATTTTTTGATTAGTGAAGTCGATCGGCATCAATGGAATTATTTTATACTAGCTGACCCACCCCAGCTTCGCCCGGGGTATATTTTGAAACTTCATATCCCTTTGAGCCCGTATGTTTTAGTCTTCAAAATATGTATGAAAAATTGCCGGATTTGTTAACATTTATTATCAATGCTCCGCTCCCTTAAGTGTGATGATATATAGCCTAAAACCTTCCTCGATAAATGGACTACCCAACACTGAAAGAATCATTCAAATCGGACCAGTAGTTCCAGAGATTAGCGCGTTCAAACAAACAAACAAACAAACTCTGCAGCTTTATAATATTAGTATAGATTCAGATGTGTCACTTTGAGTGATAGATGAAAAATGAAAAAACTAAATAAAACAGAAAGCGAACTGTCTGATATCAGTTTTATACAAGGAATGCTACAACCAACTGAGCTACACTTTCCAATCTAAACGGATTTTTTTTTGTGTAGGACACGCCACCTTGACCTCACCTCGCCTGATGGTAAGCTAAAGGCAAAGTCTCAGGAAAGAGGGTCACCATTACAGACACTAAGTGCTACAATGGTGGCACTCAGCTTGGCGGCCTCATCAGATGCTTTTTCACACCCCGCTTAAAGGCCCCGGGACTGTAGGAAGAAGGAAACACGGATTTGAATAGTTAACATACTAAATTGTTTTATTTCATTGAATCGATTGAGAGGAGTAATTAAAAAACTATGTTTAAAAATGATTGTTACATCGTTAATTTATTTTCTTTTTGAAAAAATATTAGAATCGAAATTACTAATATTCCCTCTAACACCTCCAGCTAAGCTAAATTGCTTGTGTTAGAAGTGGGTTCACGTTGGTAGTGTAATGACCAGGATTCGAACCAGTTACTCGCGATCGTAAGGCCGACTCCTTAACCACTAAGCTACCGACGCTACAATAGTATGAATATCGGTAGATTGCTCATCAACGCCCCAAGATGGGGGTATAGAAGAATTTTGAATGCTCAAGACGCACTTAACTAACTTAGATAGTCAGAGTATTCCCCTAGTAAAATACTGATTCAGGTCCTGTCTTGAGCATTCGCTTTATCCAATCTAAATGGATTTGAATATTAAGTTAGAATAGTACGCAGTTCAAAGAGTAAAATAATTGCCGCAGTTGTAAGAAGTCTTTAATTCTCACATACCTAATGTCGAACGTCCAATAGACAAAGTACTCGTATATACAAATTATACCTACCTACTGTGGATATTGATTGTTCTAGTTTGAAACGTAAGGTATTACGTACCAATTGGTGCGGTTTGTTCGTAACGTCACACTTAATCAATGACCTCAAGACACCCTCAAAGAGTACTTGATATTGGTTTGGTGGTATTTTATTATCCTTGGTCTTTCCTTTTGCAAGGAAAATTAAAATATATGGGAATTACCAGCGCGCAGCGTCTTATGTGTCTAAATGTTCCTGTAACTGTATAATAGTATTATTCATGTATTGTAAGTATACAGTCCAGTGATTTCAAAGGTATTCACATAACTCTTGAGACGGTGACTCTGCGTGGAGTCACATTCATTGAATTGTTTATTTTATTGCAGGTATGAAGAAGACTCAAAACTTTATGGTGGGTTGTGAGTTGGATGAAATTGGACAAAAAGCTAGACTTCAGTCAAATATTGACAGTTTCTCACGATGGATGCATAACTTTATGGTGCGGTGTTTAAGTCTTGGCCATAAGATTAGACCAAATCTGAATAAAATTTGATACAGAGTTAGATCATATGATTTATAGGTCCCATTCTTGCAGGCAAGGAATCTGTATTGCGCATGAGTGGAGCTGTGGACAATAGATAGTTTTCTATATAATAAATTTAGACACGAAAATCTCGCATAAAGTTTTTGCTCATGTCCATGACTCCAACTTGAGTCATGTTATTTTTAGTTCACACTGATTACATGATTACTTGAATATAGCGAAAGTATACAGTACGTTTAAAGGAAAATGCTCTGAAAAAGCTTAGGTTAGGTATTAATAAAACGTATATGTTAGCATTAACGTAACATGAAAAATCTTTTTTGAGAGGTAATCACAAAATTTAATTCGGACGTATCGATAATAATTTTAAAACTCTTGTTCTAGGACCGTGAACGGGTTAAGTCAACCTTAAGGATGACCTTTCTTTCACCGTCAAGGTACGTTGACAGGGTAAGCCGGTAAACATAATGTCATTAATGTTGATAACGAAAAGGTTAAAGCAATCATCACTTTTCAATAATTAAATATTCAATAAATTGAAAACTGAGTATTGGGTGGTCAGCCCCTCTAGACAAGTGGCAATTCTCAGAATGATGGATGTATGGGATTGGTTGGACGTTTATGACATACGTTGACGATTGTCATATATGTCAAATCACATACATTTGTTATTCTATTCGATAATATGCTGGCTAACGAATTACCACTTGTCATTGACTTGACGTAAGGTCCTGTGGCCCCTAGATGGGGCAGATGGCGTCCACAGTGCATCATCATCCCTGTCGTTCTTGAGCTTCACACTTCGTTTTGCTCCAAGTCATTCCGAGGCTCGCTGCTTCCACTACAATAGTCCGCCTCCAGGTCCTCGCGTGTTCCAGTCCAGCGCTTGTTTCGATATATGGTTATTGTCCTTACGGAGCGTGTGGCCAATCCAGCTCCATAGTGGGCGTGACCTGTTGGTGGATAGGGGACTCAATGCAGCGAGCCCATAAGTTTGCGTTGGTAATTTTCACGGGCCGGTAAATTCCAAAGAGTCTGCGGAGGCAGATGTCTTTTATGATCTTCCAACTCTCGCATGGTTTTTACGTTCGATCGGAATATTTTAACGGACGGAGCTGTGCGAAGGTTGGTCTTGTTTTAGCTATTCTCGAACTGATGTCCTCGCCAAGCCCACAAGTTTCAGATACGACACTACCGAGGTAGGTGGATTTGTGAACCCGTTCTTCTTGCTTCTGTGTCAATGAGCAACAGGTAGAAGCTAGCCGCTCCACAGCTCATCTCTTTTGTCTTCCGGGTGTTTATTTTAAGTCCCATCTTCGCCGCCTCACCCCATTGGTCGTCCAGTTTGGCCTGCACATCGGCGTGTGTATGACTCAGCAAGCATAGATCATCAGCGTACATCTTGGATAGTTAGCCCCAACTTTATACCGCGTCGCTTATTGGATATTGTGTTGTTATTATGCCATACAGGACGACAAGAAAGAGGAGAGACGAGAGAAGACACCCCTGTCTTTTTTACATTTATTTGGATAAACAAATGTCGGTGAATTACATTTATGATCTATAAAACATAATTCAAAGTTTTTTTAAATTTACCCTTCACACAGTTTACCACAAATTGAATTTATGAAGAACAGAGCATAACAGTTTATGAAGTAGATATAATGCCCTTCATCAGTGATACGGATACATAAACATGGTGATGCTATCTGACGTTTTGAAAGTGAAACCTTAATAGTTTTTAGAGAATAAAAATAAGTGATTATCGACTTTGATTATGCGATATCCCTACAAGTATTTAAAAAGGAATCAATCGTTTCATTGTGTTCTTAGTACTTAACTTTTTATTATACCACTTAAGTGGCTGACAAGCTCACGGCTCACCCGATGGAAAGTGGTTACCGTGGCCTACAGACGTGTGTAACACCAGAGGAGTCACACTCGCGCTGCCGACCCTGTAAGCACAGAGAGTTTCTGTGCCGTCAGTGTAGAAGGCAAAGTAGGACAAGCCTTCCTATTGACAGCACGAACTCTCCAGTGAGCACTGGCTACCCTGCTCACCGCTGGGAACACAGAATACCGCGGCCATAATAACTTCGCGACTATATTACCAATATTTAAAATTAGAACGTTACATTGTATTCCTGGTATGTATTTAATATTTAAAATTAAATAATTTAATTCACGACTGTTAATATCTCCAATTGAGTCATTACATTGTGTTCTTGGTACTCAATATTTTTAATTGAATCGATAAAATATGTTCTTGGTACTTGATATTTCTAAATAGTCTTACACCCGCATTCACCGTTATGTCATTCGAGACGAGGTCATTGTGCAACACTTTACAGGAGTAATTTTTGTAGATGGACTGGATAATGTCAGTGATTTTCTTAGGGATGTCTATCTCACGCAGTTGGTCCCAGATACTGTACCATCTCAGCGTGTCGAAGGTTTTTTCGAAGTCTACGAAGGTCAGATACATTTCCCTCTGTCATTCTGTTGCCTTTTTTATTATGATACAGAGTGTTTATTTGACCCGTGCACGATCGATTAGGCCGGCCGCCGGCTTGTTCCCTGCGTAAGAGTGACTCGGCCAAAATAACTATCTGTATTTTGGTCCGCTCCGCCATACTGGTTGTATCAAAACTAAAATAATATAAAAATATATATTTCAATAAATACTATCAATATAAGATAGATTGCAGCTGTGGTAGTTCCTATATAGGCCAAACGAAACACACCGCAGCTGTGAAAAATCGCCAAATGAACAAATCTGCGATTGTAGAACACTTACTAGAAGCAGGTACCAATCACTGGATGGAATTCCATCATATTCAAGTCCTCTCCACCGAACGTCTCTTTTACGCAAGAGCTGTACGTGAAGCGATTGAAATTAAGAAGCATAACAATTTCAATCGGGAAGATGGGTTTAAATTATCGGCAACATGGTGATAAGAATAAACGGGATATTTACCATGTTTCATTATTTTGAGTGTGTGAAACATGGTAAATATCCCGTTTATTCTGATACTGATGTCAGTGACCATGATAGTTTAAATACCTATATGTGGATAAGAAACATGCAACCTCGCTTTTCTCCACTTCCACAGTCGGATAGACACCGGACAGTTTGCTTACAGAAAATCTAAAATATATCGAGAATGTGCGGGTAGAGGAAGAACCTTTTATAAAACGAGCTCGAAGACGGCAGACGTGCACCGCTGAGCCAGTCAGCCCGTGACCACGGCCGGTGTACCCTGGTCGAAACGTCATTAAAGCAAAGGTATGTGTATACCTATACCATGATCGTATTAATTCCCTTTAATTAACATTATTATATACTTGGTATACTGCATAGGCAATCAAAGATATTAATAAATACATACTCATGCCTGTAAAT
Organism: Eilema griseolum; assembly: GCA_963662185.1. Lineage (NCBI taxonomy): Eukaryota > Metazoa > Arthropoda > Insecta > Lepidoptera > Erebidae > Eilema > Eilema griseolum. The sequence goes on from OY759242.1 coordinate 13,288,989, forward strand.
CCGCGAAGGGGTAGGTAGAGGTGTATTGATACCCACAATTCGCCAAGTATGAATTACAGTCCCACGTAATAGGAAATGAGCCAGTTAATGTGAGGTCCTGGACTGGCAAGCGACCATGGATTGACTGCATACAATATTACCCTGACTGGCAAGCGGTCAAATCTTGGTCGATTGTGTCAACGCCCGCTAAACAAGCCAAAAATAAGACTTCACTTGGTAAGATTTTTCATCCCTATTGTGGGCGGGGTGGGTAGGTATCTATTATGACTGACGTTGAAGATTTGCCACCGCCCTGGACGTACCCCTCACGCTGTGCATGCGTAGCACGCCCGCTCTCCTCGACTACTTTTCACCAAACTTGGCACAACATGTTCTTTATTTGATAGGAGGGTAAATGGGGAGATAGGCGGGGAAGTTACCTATCGCGTTATTTATGAACAGATTTTTACGATTTTGACTGAAACATCAAAATGATGACATGATTCATCACAGGTTGTTATGAAAAAAATCATGTCTGGTAAAGGACGGGTAAAGGTGTACTTCGTTATAAAAAAAACAAATGAGAGAAAAAAGAAGGAAGTTTGCTGTAGCGTTATTTTTAAGAACGGATCGTCATTATTTATGGTGTAATATTCAGAACTGCACTTTAAATAAGAAAATACGTATCATATTTTTTAATTGTTTTTTAAGGATACATGATTTGATTAAGATTATCTACCCCATGTGTTTATTTTTATTTACAATGGAGATACAATCTATACTATGTAACTAACTACTTTAGATATGTGATGTTTAATTAAATCTATTATAACTTATACATTAATGAAAAATAATAATCGAATAAAACAAAAGTTCAAATGCGTCGTGGAATTCCTCCGCATCGCATGCTTCTTGTGGTAGCGTTCCCAGAAGACTAGCAGCATTGCCATGTTGTATGGCAATGCTTATTCTCTGATCTAAGAAGAGGCCTGCCCTATGGTCACGGGAAACGTCGAACATACGCTTCGTAATCTCCCTGAAGATATTGCGGGCGCTCGCTCGGACCCCACGGCCCAAACGTTTCGACTCCAAAAGGCACACCTTTTACTACTGTTCAGAGAACTACTACTTTTATAGATTTCAAAAGGGGTTTAGCGAAAACTTATTTACAACTTTGTCTATTACGTTATATTGAAAAAAGTGATACTTACCAATGGTTTTTAATGGTTTTTTAATTTGACAAAACATGTGTTGCACAGATTTGTACATAATGAAATTCTCTACAACTCTGATTCGGTGATTTTAAGTCGTTGAAACAAATATAGGAAACAAAGTTATTACAATAAAACCTGAGTTGGGTTTGAACTGATCGCGGTTCCTATCATTGGTGATATCCACTTATGATCTATTGGGATTATAAAAAAGAACAAATTTAATAAATATGTTTTTATTTTTGGAAATACATGACTTTGAGTGTTTTTAATATCATGCGGATTTGATCACGCATGCGGGATTACCCCGCATGCGTAAGTTTTTTTTTTTTTTTTTTTTTTTATATAGGCCACGCCAACTTGACCTCACCTCGCCTGATGGTACGGTAAAGGCAAAGTCTCAGGAAAGAGGGTCACCATTACAGACACTAAGTGCTACATTGGTGGCACTCAGCTTGGCGGCCTCATCAGATGCTTTTTCACACCTCGCTTAAAGGCCCCGGGACTGTAGGAAGAAGGAAACACGTGTGCTGGTAATGAATTCCAGGTCTTAGTGGTGCGGCAAAGAAAAGAGTCTCCGAACCGCTTGGTTCTTGCTCGTATATTCTGCACAGTGTGAGGGTGACATCTAAGGCCTGCACGTGTTGTCCTATGTAGGAAAGGAGATGGTGCGATTAGTTGGAAGAGCTCGTCAGAACACTCACCGTGGTAGAGACGGTAAAATACAGCCAAGGAAGCAATATCTCTACGCATCTGCAAAGGCTCGAGGGTGTTCGTGACCTCAGGGTTCCCAATAATTCGGACCGCGCGTCGCTGCAACCTGTCGAGAGCATCTAGTAGGTATTTCGCGGAGCCATCCCAGAGATGCGAGCAGTATTCCACGCAGGAGCGAATTTGTGTCTTATAGAGAAGACACCGCTGCTCCGGCGTGAAAAAACGTCTCACTTTGTTTAGGAGTCCGAGTTTCCGCGAGGCTGTTTTGATGATGCTCTCGATGTAATTTCTGTTATTCAGTTTGCAGCGAATATCCATGCCTAGGATATTGAGATTGTCCTGCAGTGGCAGTGGCGTGCTCTGAAGAGTGGGAAGGGGAAGGAAAGAAGATACTTTTGCTGTGAACGCACAAGCCTGCGTCTTCTTGGCATTGAACTCGACCATGTTCTCAGAGCCCCATTGTGAAATGTGAGTCAAGATTCAGTCCAGTTCAGTGACAAGAAGCTGTCTTTTTTCCACGATATCAGACTGTTTGGCCGCAGGTTGTCCGTGATAACTCCCGTGTAAGGTGCTATCGTCTGCATAGCAATGTATGCTGCCGGTGGACAACATGTCGTTGATATGCAGAAGAAAGAGAGCGGGAGATAATACAGACCCCTGCGGTACGCCAGCATTTATTTGCAAGAACTCCGAAGCCCGTCCATCACAGAGGACGCGGATACGGCGCTCCCGCAGGAAACTAGCAATCCAGTTGCACAGTCCACGAGGCAGACCAAAGGCTGGTAGCTTGGAGAGAAGCGATTTGTGCCAGACTCTATCGAAAGCTTTGGCGATATCAAGACTAATTGCCAGTGACTCGCCGTGCTTGTCCATAGCCTCACCCCAAAGATGGGTAACGTATGCTAGAAGATCACCCGTTGACCGTTTCGGCCTGAAGCCATATTGCCGGTCATTAATTAAGGAGTGATCCTCTAGGTGACGCATGAGCTGTTTGTTAATGATGTGCTCGAAGACCTTGCACAGCACTGAGGTGACGGCTATGGGTCGATAGTTGGCTGGCTCTGAGCGATCCCCCTTCTTGGGGATCGGCTGTACATTCGCCTCTTTCCAAGCCGAAGGCACTGTACCCGAGCTGTAGGACAGTCGGTACAGCCGCGTAAGCATCGGAGACAACTCCGCTGCACATTTTTGTAAGACCACCGCTGGAATACCATCCGGGCCACTGGCTTTCCGGACATCGAGTGATTGAAGCACCGCACGGACATCGCATTGCCTGATACGTATTTCAGGCATTACGTGGTCACCATTGGGTAGTGTCGGCGGCTGTATACCGCAATCATCGACTCGGGAATTGGCCGCAAAGAGATTTACTAGCATATTGGCTTTCTCTTGCGGTAAATGGGCCAGGGATCCATCAGGGTAGCGCAGCGGTGGCAGCGAAGGCTGACAGAAGTTGGCCTGCACGGCTTTGGCCAGTCGCCAGTATCCACGGCTGCCCGTGGGATGTGCCACTAGCTCTTGACCAAGCCGTGCAATGCGCAGGGCATCCGCTCTGACGTAAGCCCTCTTGCAGACCTTTGTGGCTCTGTTGTACGCCGCCTTGAAGTGGCCCACATTGGGATCGTGCGTGGTACGCGCCCTTACCCAAGCGCGATACGCGGACTGCTTTTGATCAACAGCCCTCGCACACTCGCGCCCGAACCAAGGGCGCACTCCTCGGGCACCGGTGACATCAATGTAAGGGATATAGTATTCCATACCCAGACCGATCTCACCGGCAACAGCAGTAGCACAATCTGAGGGTTTCTTACCTTCAAAGCAGCGTTCAACCCACGGGATGGACGCAAAATAGTTGCGCAGCCCATCCCAATCTGCTGACGAGTAGTGCCAGAGACGCCGCTTCCCCTGTACGGGTCGTGAGGGCGCTATAATTGGTACCTTGGAGCAGACCAGACAGTGGTCGGAATTGCCTAAAGCGGCTTGTACCGAAACACTGTACAGGTCTGGGTGACTCGTCAGCAGAAGGTCTAGCAGAGAGGGTGCTAGGCCCGACCTTCTTGGTATTCTAGTGACCTCGCGAAGTCTCGCAAATGTCCTTTTCTTACAAGTATTTTCTTGTAATGCGTGGAATACGCACGCGGGACGCGGTGAGTGAATCCTGGGCAGCAGCCCGCGCGGGGCCATAGTGCGTGACAAACGTTCCAGCAAGAATCATCCTTTCAAATAACAGGCCATACTGCGATCTTGTCTTCTTATGCCATCTTTTGTAAATTAAGTAAATGATTAACAACTTTCTAAGTTTGTCGTCCATTGTACACAACTACAACGCATAGCAGCCCGCATGTAGGCTATCGGGTTTCACGCTGCGTGAGATTTTCTACATGGGGGGCAATCCCGCACCCGTAATCATATACCCACGATATTAAAAACACCCTTTATTGTAATATAAATTTGTATTAGTTTTGGTAAAATGATAGGTCACATACCTATGCCACAATATTGTAAACTGTTGCTGATATCTAATCTCTAAGCTAGTATAGAATAAAACAAATAGGGGCCGCTAAAATCATGATTACGATAACGCAACTATACATCAGTCCAGGTTGATCCTGTTATATGTTTATTGATTTCTGGTTGATTTGTAAGATAATTTAGTCACTTCACACTTAATAATAACATAAATAGTTTTACATTTTCAATGTAAGTAGGTAGGAATTTGATTTTTCAATGTTAATTAGTTTAACAATTGAGTTCTGGTTGCCATCTTCCTTTACATTTGCTGACCCATCCAACCCAGGCGTCTATACCTTGTTGTGCTAAAATTGTTTTTGCGCAAGCGGTAGCTGCTGTAATATCGTCCGACAGGAGATCTGAGGAAATAAAATATTATTATTATTCGACAGGTGTTGACAGACAGACAGACGTTTAATTTGGCTCGTGTCGGAAACAAGAGTACGAGTCCATCCTATCTAGTCCTGTCCGTCTATCTCCATGTTTATTATATACGATAGAAAGAACGCTCTACAAAAACGGACTGATTTTATTAGGTCTCCTATTCGTCTTCCTGGCAGAGCCTCGAGAGGAAAATTAACGCCCAGGTGACATTGGCTTCAGTCCTGAAAGTCTTAGTGCACTTTATTCAGTCAAGACAAACATTTTTCACAATTTCAAATTAGTTCCATTACAATATATGAAATACATGTAATATTTCTTTGTATCTCCTTGTAATCGAGAACAGCAATTTCTGAAGGAACCGTACATGGAAAGCACATAAATCGAGTCAGTTGGCAGGAAGAGGTTTCGTGCATTCAACATGTTCCTTCAAGTCCCCTTTGTAACGAGAAGTAGGCCTATTCAGGTCTGCTTATAATATGACATATACTTTGAAATAAATAAGTAATAATTAGCGCTTACCTTCACAACGTACGTTACAGCCTTTACCAGGTGACCCAGGATTGCACCAGTAGCGATCATTTATTTGGAACAGACCCCAGTCAAAAGAACCATCCGTATTTTGTGGACCCTTTACGTGGGTTCGGAACGAACTCTCGGCGTCTACTAGACAGATCACTGAAAGAAACAAAAACTTTATTCAAATAAGGAAATGATTCAGTGCTTGTGATTAACATCAGGATTGACGCTCCAATGAATAATTGGTTGTTTTCAAAGTTAACATTTTGGAGCTTGAGATCCACTTCACTACTCCAGCAGAAACAAAACAGAAAATTGCTTTCTTCTTCTTCATCTCAGCGTTAATTTCAGTAGCATCCAAAGCTTTAACTTCGGAGTCTGGGGCCCTAGTCTATTTAACTAGTCTAACTCCAAATTTAGCTAACCTTCGATATTTTCCGTGAAGCGAATGCACTGAGCGGGGATCGCACCCGCGCCTCATGTGTGGCAGCCGCATTCACTACCATCATGCCACAGAGGCTATCAGAATGTGAAAATTGGTTTATTTAGAATAAAAAACATAAAATAAACATAAACTCACGCCTATATCCCCGAAGGGGTAGGCAGAGGTGTTAGCACCCGCATTTCACCATTTTATGTTTAGGTCCCAATGTAATAGGTGGCGAGCCTATTGCCATTAACCGGGCACTTATAAACCTGCAATAAATACACACATAACTTCGAAAAGCATCGAAAAGTCATTGGTGTGTGCCATGGTAAAACCTGGGATCGAACCCGAGACCTCGTCTCAGCATTTAGAATAAACCCAAGAGGAAAGCAGTCTTGTCCTAGAGCCTTGTTCATTAATCTGTAGATGTAGGTATACTTTACATTTGACGTTGGCTTGAAGCTGGAAATCCTTTTCGAGCCCAAGGCCCTACAGTACATTTACCCATACTCAAAACAATATAAAATTATGCTTTTGTAAGACTACAGTCTGTAATATAGGGAATTAAGACATACGTATCTTAATTCCTCTTAACAAGAGCATCCCGTTGATATTGCGATCTGTCATAAGAACAGATGGTCACTAGTATTTACGGTAAATATTATTAAATGTTTCACATAGTGTTGAGCATTCGTGATAGGTACAGATAGGACTTATCAATCAAATATAGGTATGGTATACTTACGAAATAATTCGCATTGAAACTGGTTTTATAAAATTCAAACTAACAACATTCAAAAACAGACTAAATAAATTAAATTACGAAGCGGTCTTTATGAAGCTGAACCGATTAGACGATATCTCCGATATCGGGTTAATTGTCTGACAAATATTTGTCCTTTTGTTGAAAGCTGACTTATAATCAGCTAATCACGGGTAAAACCTATCGGAAAGTTGCACCAGGTGGTCTTCTCCTCTGACCGTTTTTCGAGTGATTAGCTGGATCGACCTTCTATAAGACCGAAGACCACCTGTACTGTTCGTTACCGAGAACCTCAGCCTTGTTAACCCGTAACTCTGGGCTTACAAGGCTGAGGTTTTGATCAAATCGAAAGACTTCAGATATCCCTAAAGTTGCGATATAATATAAAATTTAAATAAAACATTGAAAAAAAAGTAAAAGGTACAATCTACAATGAAGAATGCTGTTGTTATCATCAAATTGTAATAAAATATACAGGTATACAACAACAATATTTTAGTCATTACTCACGATCTTTCATTAGATGTTCAGGCATATTGTGTCGCCGGAATTCGCGAACTAGTTCACATTTATCAAACGTCTTTGCAAGGCTTGTGGAAGCCAGGCAAAATACCAGAAAAAATGTTGGAACGAACGACTTCATTGTCCAAGGTGTCCAAGAAAGCTTGTTACTTGTGTGATGACTTACTTGAAAATGATGACCATTACGAGTGAATGCGAGTTATATAGTGAGAAGAGAGCTTGAAAACCGGCACCACTTTTTCCTCTAACCCTGTTTACTTGCATTCATAAATTCCTAACCAAAATGATTTAATTTACATAATGATGACATTTTTGGATAAAATACGACTGAAAAGTATCACAAATTCTGTGAATTTGAACAACCGAACCTATAGGCTAAGGAAACATATTTAGCGTCTTATGCGTCGGTGCTGGAAATCCATGGGTTATTTGTCAAATCCCGAACTATTACATACTGTTTCTTATGCTTTGTGTCTAGAGGTAAAACCCGAAGGAAAATTGTCCACCTACGAGTATTAGATGGTCTTGTTCTGGTGGGTAAAGATGCGGTGGCTATATTTTGGTTCAATTTCTACTTTATTAGAAATTACGCGGTCACAATTACCCTACATTACCCTAGATATTAGGTAAAACATTAAGAAATCATTGATTTTTTTGTGCCCTGAATATATGGTTTATAGTTATCAAGTTCCAATTCCGTGGTTTTATAATTGGTGGCGAAGTGCAATCTTTCATATAATAAACGGACTAGTCTGTTCAGCGTAGCGTTAAATATCTTGTCAGCAAGCAGCCGCAAGGTTACCCATATACTTATGTTGACGATATCGCTCTGGGAGAAGACGTAGATGTTGTGGGAGAAGACACTTGAGAACGGTGGTCTGAAGCTTTATGTAGTGAAGACTAATACTTATTGAACTCTACAGATCTTAGGTGATCGCATAGGCGATGACTTAGCTCAGCGTATGTGCCAGGTTAATACCTGAGATTTGTAAACCTCTACGGCGGCGTAGAGGTAGTGTTCGCCTCCGTGGATTTGACTGTGTGGTTTGACGATTTTGACCAATTCATTAGAGTGAAAGGTTTTCGAAATTAAAGGTTTATATTTAAGTTTACGTTGTTAATTGATATACTAATAAGTTTTTTTACTAACAATTATATTCTTTCAAGTAAAATCAAGTTAAAATAAAGTTTGAGAAATGGCGGTCCAAGCCATTTTATTTTTTTGTAGAAACATTGCTATCCTACCTAATTCTTAGTGCAGATTTCGGAACGAATCCTTTTAGTTTGCTTTCCAAAAAAAAAATTACGGTATCATTTATAGAAATATTTGCCGGTCGTCTTAGTTTTTAAGAACAAGACTGGCCCCGTTATAAGACTTTCTTAGAAACAGGTATTGAATAAACTATTAACAACAAGCATGTAATATATCTACCTAATTCAAGATACACAACTTCATTTAAAAGAAGCACAGCGCATAATCAACCAATTTAACATATTTCTTCTGTTTTTTTTTATACCACGTAGTTGGCAGACAAGCACACGGCCCACCTGATGGGAAGCGGTTACCATGGCCTATAGACGTATGCAACACCACGGGCGTCACACTCGCGCTGCCGACCATGAAGAAACCTTCTGATGCCCCTCTTGAAGAACCCCATATTGTAGGCGCTTGGGAAAACCGCAGCAGGGAGGTCATTCCACAGCTTGAGTGTGCGTGGGATGAAGTTTCTTTCATACCGCACAGTGCGCACCGTCTCAGGTCGCAAAGTGTGAGGATGAATTCCTTGCCTATGGCGAGATGTGCGATGATAGAATGTACAAACGATTGTTTAGGCGGTAGAACACACACAGTAGGCAAAATCCCTCCTAAGGCTAAGAGGTTCCACTCTACATGTGAGTATGAGATTGTCAACCAGCCTCAATGCCCGTCTTTGCAACGAGTCGAAGGGGTCAAGCTGACATGCAAGTGCTCCAGCAAAAAGGTGACAGCAGTACTCCATGTGAGGCTGGACCTGTGCTTTATAAAGAAGGAGTTGCTGCCCCGCAGTGAAGCACTGCTTCGCCCTGTTGAGCACCCCGAGTTTTCTTGATGCCAACTTAACCTTGTCCTGCAAATGTCTTCGGTATTGGACGTCGTTGGAGATATTGACACCAAGGATCCCGATACTCGAGGAGATGGTAAGCGGTGTGCCCAGGAATTGCGGCGCTACAATGAATGGAGTTTACTTAGCGGTGAATACACATACTTGTGTCTTAGTGGGGTTAAATTGGACTAGGTTAAGTCGTCCCCAATCGGATACTCCAGAGAGAGTAGTCTCGATTTCAGACACAAGTTGTTCGCGACTCTTCTCCACCTCGGACTGAGGGGTATTATAATATATTATATATTATATGTTATAAACAATGGTTTATAAATTTTACAAGATGTCAATATGTAGGACATAAACCTATTTATACCTACTTTGTTGGCCTACAATATAATTAAATAAGTACGTCTTTATTGTACAATCAGCATCAGATCTATGTTGACAAGTAAAGTACTCAAAATAATCTTGATGGTATCAAGATTATTTTGAGTACTTTACTAGTCAACATAGGTTCCAATTTTACATATATTATTTTGTTACTTAATGACACATTTATACGGATACAAATATCTTAAAATAACATTATGTAAAGATATTTTTTAACACTCTGCTCGCTTAGATACTGGTGGCGCAATTCTCGCCACGTGAGCTAGTGGACTGTATTTTGCGGGGGGGAAGCTAAATGTTTCATATGACACTTTACACAACAAACAAGATAGGTGATCGGGTTGCCGCGGAGGTGGTTTAGGCATTGAATGCAACCCAAGAAAGTAGGAGAGGATGCACTAACCTTTATGACGCCACGTGCTTTCGGACTGGTGCACCGGTCTTCTCTTCCTGGCTCAGGAGCTGCTGCCCACATCACTAAATCACTTGAGGGACACGAGAGGCACAATCCGATCAGTAAAGGTCTATGAAAGCGGTCAAAATCCAACAAAACATTATTAATTTCTGAGAGTCGCGCGCGCCGCTGCCATTGTTTTTTCTAGCTCGATGCGAAGTCAAGATGCGGCTATTTCAACCATTGGCGGGGCGAAACTATTGTTATCTCACTTTAGAGGTAGTGCGGGAGGGAGATGGGTATAGGGAGCGTGTGCTCAGCGTCAACCAATTGAGACGATTTGAATTTACTACTACTGGAGCCACCATTCCCCCCGGCTTGAAGGGTTACCTTCAAAACGAAAAATGCGGAACAAATCTAAAGTTTAATCTAAATCTAGGTTTGGGAAATAACAACTAAAATATAAACCTAGATTTGAACTCGTGCCTACTGCTGGCTAGGCAGAGGGCAGAGGCGAACAACCGGGCGCAGATACGATCCGGTTGCGGTTTTAACACGTACAACACGAGTTATCCCGCGGGAATCGGGAAAAACTTCCTCTACTACTCCTAGAGGCCAATGCAAAGGAGGCGCATTCCCAGTCATAAGGACTACCACCGTACCTACAGTAATTGGGTTAGATGGAGTATTCCATTTTTGACGCGACTGCAGCGTGTGCAAACAATCGGTTCTCCAACGATTCCAAAACGATTGGACTAATTTATCCAAAAGAGCGTGACGAGTTAGAAGGTGCATTCTATCGTCATCAACATCTATTGCGGGCAAATATTTTAGCGTACTTAAATCACCGGTCAACTCTATATGACCGCGCGTAGATAAAATTCTCAAAAATCGGCCTACATAAACAACACAACGCAACAGTCTCGACCAAGACGAGACGCGATTAGCCAACAACAAAATAAGGGACTCTTCACGCGGGACCGATACAACAAGCGAGTGCTTCTTCTCCTCGCGTGGTTCGGAAACCGTAGTGGGATTGAATTGACTAACTGACCACTTATCTAACGCGGCATGAATCCAGGACGGTCCACTAAACCATAACGGGTGATCTAAAATTTGCGAAGGAAGCAATCCACGAGAGAGACAATCGGCTGAGTTGTCGGTGCCAGCAACGTGAAAGAGATTTTGTGGCGCTAATTCAGATTGAATTTTTGCCACTCTATTAGCGAAGAATGTGTCCCAACGAAGGGGCGAAGAGTGGGCCCAACACAAAGCGACTGTTGAGTCCGAAAAAGCTAAAATTCTACTAATATTAATGCGACACGGAAGTGCTAGTCTTAGCACTGCCATCCAAAACTACGCGGAGTTTAGTAGTAAGCTTATCTTCCCTAATAACTCCGTGGTGCGGGATAATGTACGAAGGCTGGGTCTCGTCAGTGTCCGCAGGCGCAGGTGAGATGTAACCTTTATCTAAATATTCGTTAACAACCTCATCATAGGCTTGCTTTAACTTTGGAGACGCCTGCATCTTTCGTTCTAAACAAAGAAAGCGTTTTTCAGCGGGTACACGGGAGTCACCGAGCGAAAAAATATCTCCCTTGAAAGGGAGCGCGACAACATAACGACCCTGCTCATCACGAGTAGTCGTGCGACAATAAATCTCCTCAGCCATCTTGTCATCAGGGCTTAGGATAGGTGGGACATTGACCTCTTCAATTTCCCAAAACTTGCGGATGGTAGACTCCAGTGGCGGCTCGACGGTGCAACAGAACGAAGCAGTCGAGTGACTAAAACTATCTATAGAAGCGGGTGCGGAACCAATTATAACAAAACCAAGAACTGTTTCCAGTGCGTGCGGAGCGGGGTACGTAGGTCCCCCTTGAACCTTACGTGATAACTGGAGGTGCGGGAGAATCGAAGCGCCGATCAATATATCGACGACTCCAGGAACAGCGTAAGTCTCATCTGCTAAAGGCAAGTCTTTAAATTTCGTTAATAAAGACGTGTCAACCGGGACGGTAGGCAACTGTTCAGTTATTTTTATCTATAACGAGCGAATCCATGTCAAACCAAATATTATTATTAAAACGAGGTACAAACCTTGTTTTAACGGTGCCATGAACAGCTGACTGTAAACCTCCAAAACCCTTCACCACTGAGCGGGTTGAACGCTTATTAACATTGAAACCAAGACGTTGACAACAATCTTGAGTAATAAAATTACTTTGCGAAGCGCCATCTAATAGCGCTCGAACAATGTGCGGTTTACCTAATGCATCAACAATAATGACGCGAGCAGTCGCGAGAACCACAGTAGTGAGCGCAGCACTAGCGGACAACGAACACAAGGTGACGTCATTCGCAGCGGTCTCCGGGCGGGCCGGAACGAGCGCGAGCGCGGGCTGCGGCTGTGGCGCAGGCCGCCGTGTGCCACCGCTCGACGAACCAACTGTGCTCACATTGGATGCGGCATTACTATTTTCAAAATGAAGTAAAGTGTGGTGTCTCGCTTGACATTTGCGACAACTATTTCTACTATTACATAAAACAACGCGGTGTTTAGTACCGAGACAATTAAAACAAAAATTATTAGCGCGAACAAATTTATAACGATCATTAGGCGATAATTTTAGGAAATCCGGACACTTGTACAATTGCGAATGATGAGTATTACACAAAGAGCAAACAGGTGATTGTACATGTGCTGGTGCGGTATTAACATAAGTATGAGTTGACTTCAGTGACCTCGATGACGCATCCATTTTACGCTCGGAACCAACAACTTTCCTCGCGCCCTCATGCTTCGATGAAGAGCGTTGCAATATTTTTATATGCTCGCGAACAAAACTTTCTAAGTCTTCGAACTTAGGAATTTTATTGCCGCGATGATCCGACTCAAATAATCGAATGGTTTCGGAATCTAATTTCTTTAAACCCATATACAAAAATAAGAAGTCGCAGAGGTCATCGATCTTTAGGTTCTTTACGGCGCGAACAGATGATGCGAAAGTATCTAGAAACTTCTCTAAGTTTTGATCGTTACATGCCGTAATGGCTTTCAAATCAAACATCTGATCCAAATATGCATTAGCTACCGATCTTTTATCCTCATACTTAGCTTTCAAAGTATTTAAAATTAAATTATAATTTTCGGCACTAAACGTAATTCCAGCGCAAACGGTTATAGCTTTACCAGTTAATTTTTCAACGAGATAATGCAATTTTTCGTGATCTGTCAACGAATCGTTCTTATCTATTGTATTCTCAAAACTATCTATAAATAAACACCAATTGCGGATGTTACCATCAAATTCGGGTATCTGAATTGGTGGCAACTTAGGTCGGTCGCGAGTGGGATTGGGTCGGTCAGACGGTTTCTCCAAACTCCTAGCGACGCGTTTGATACGACAATACAAATCGTCAAACGACGACAAGGCCTGATAACTCACTGAGTAATCGGGATTTAAATTTAATTCTAAAACGTTGATGTCATGTACTAAGGATTCGAAATCCGCGCGTAAACTATCCAAGTTTTCTATAGAACACAAGAACGAATCTCTAATAGCCAAATCAGAGGTTTTAAGTGCATTATCACAAATCGATTGTACGCGAGAGTAAATCATTTCTCTTTTAGCGTATAAAAGTTTCAATTGAACTTTACTATCGGTACTACCAACCTTTGGGGGCATTTTTACAAATAAATATCAAACTAAAGTGCGGTAAACAACAATTGAAATGACTTAATCTTAGCGGTACAGAGCAGCGACGCGGCGCGAGCGATATCCGTAGGTAGGTAGGTACTTATGACTGCGAGTGCAAGCTTGAACAAACGCGCATAGCAACAACCAGATCGTACCTACGCGAGCTAGATCGCTGTCTAGGTTCAACTATTATTTCAGGGATTAAGTATTGCGTAATATCTATTCAAATTAAAATACTTTCGTATGAATTTGAATGAAATGCGAGCGAGGTGTAACCGCGTATCTACTCACGTAGGTATTAGGTAAATACGATGCGAGCTAGCGGCGAACGGACAACTTAGAAATTGAAACAAATAAAAACAAAAGCCAAATGCGTTAGGTATTACACTGTGCCTATGCACTAGGGTGTCTATGATACCTAAGATCTAAACCTAAATGCCTAGATGCGGGGTTTTCTACTAAAATAACTAGGTATTTAGGTGCGGTGCGTTTATTCCCAATGGAATAAATGACAAAATGCGAAACTACGACTAAGGATCGATACGATAAGAGAAATGCGAGCGAGGTATAACCACGTACCTAACCTATGTAGGTATCAGGTAAACACGATGCGAGCCAGCGGCGAACGGACAACCCAGAAATTGAAATAGCCAAATGCGTTAGGTATTACACTGTGCCTATGCACTAGGGTGTCTAGAATACCTAAGATCCAAACCTAAATGCCTAGATGCGGGGTTTTCTACTAAAATAACTAGGTATTTAGGTGCGGTGCGTTTATTCCCCATGGAATAAATAACAAAATGCGAGCTACGACTAAGGATCCGGCTCGACCAGGACCAAAAAGAATGGTGGCGCAATTCTCGCCACGTGAGCTAGTGGACTGTATTTTGCGGGGGGGAAGCTAAATGTTTCATATGACACTTTACACAACAAACAAGATAGGTGATCGGGTTGCCGCGGAGGTGGTTTAGGCATTGAATGCAACCCAAGAAAGTAGGAGAGGATGCACTAACCTTTATGACGCCACGTGCTTTCGGACTGGTGCACCGGTCTTCTCTTCCTGGCTCAGGAGCTGCTGCCCACATCACTAAATCACTTGAGGGACACGAGAGGCACAATCCGATCAGTAAAGGTCTATGAAAGCGGTCAAAATCCAACAAAACATTATTAATTTCTGAGAGTCGCGCGCGCCGCTGCCATTGTTTTTTCTAGCTCGATGCGAAGTCAAGATGCGGCTATTTCAACCATTGGCGGAGCGAAACTATTGTTATCTCACTTTAGAGGTAGTGCGGGAGGGAGATGGGTATAGGGAGCGTGTGCTCAGCGTCAACCAATTGAGACGATTTGAATTTACTACTACTGGCGCCACCAGATACCATTGAGCGATCTGCTAGCACATATCAATATAAACACTTTGCTATCTTACATTTTTATGAAGAATTTTTTTTTACGTGCGCAAATTCCCCACGTTTACCCCCCCACCGGAGCTGGTGGAAGAGGTTATGTCGGACTCGAACTGACTAAAACGAACTCCACCTGTGGGTCGTTTTTGGTTGCCGAAGGTGAGGTTGGCAGGCATATCCCTCGCACCCCGGCCGACCCGGGGGCATCTCTCTCGATCTGGCCCTCTCCTCGGGTGTGGGGACCACAGAGTCCCAAACTCGTCCCCGGAAATGTCCCACGCCGGACACTCGGTGAGCGTGTGTGGCCCCGAGTCCTCGCTCGCGTCGCAGTGATGGCACTCGGACGTTGGCTCTTTCTCCATCCCACGCAGATACTTGCCGAAACATTCCGCCACCAATGTCCCTGTGGAATTTCTTCGGGCTCGGGATCGTGACCCCGCTCCCGCGTCGCCTTTCGGAATTGGTATAGCGCCGAAAGGGATCTCGCTTCCAGGATCCACTCAGCATCTGATCCATGTGTTAGCATCAGAAATATAGTAATGTATTATCCTTGGTGTACCCAAGGAATTACATTACAATATGAGAGATCTAAGTTTTTTGGTACATACAGATAGC
Organism: Eilema griseolum; assembly: GCA_963662185.1. Taxonomy (NCBI): domain Eukaryota; kingdom Metazoa; phylum Arthropoda; class Insecta; order Lepidoptera; family Erebidae; genus Eilema; species Eilema griseolum. The sequence continues at coordinate 13,304,603 of OY759242.1, forward strand.
TCTATTGTAATAATGGTTTCTATTATAAAATTAATCAATTGGTGTGTGTTAACAGAATGTATTTCATCTGTCCACATACTGTTGAGAAGTTTGTTAATAAAAAATGTTAGTAAGATTTTAATTTTAAAAAAGGTATCAAATTTGATCGTAAATTGATGATTTTAGGAATAAGGAAAAGTAAGATGCAAGTTGAACGACTTTCTTGTTTTGTAAGGTAAGACGGGTTGAATGAATCATTAATTGCAAATAAATTAACCCGCAACCAGTGCCTTACAGAGGGAATGCTCTAACCAACTGAACTACACTGTCCAGTCTAAATATGTTTTTTTGAAAATGGTAATAACATAGTTAATTTTTTTAATTTTATAATAGTACATTATAGTACAAGCGTGTAAAGTTGGTGATTACCGCTGAGGCACTATTGAGACCCGAGCCGTTATACGAGAGGTAAGAGAGTCGAGGATGGTAATCAACAATACACACGTATATAATACGACGTTTTTCAACACTTGTGGATGAAATAATACCAAAATATCATTTTATCTATTCTTACATTGTACCCAAACATTAAAAAAATAAAACTAAACTATGGCGATCTTTACTTTTTGTGTCTTTGATTCTTTTCGCAACAGGCAATGACCATGCTATCTTATTATCAGTGGATGACAGTATTTACGCATATAATATTTTATTAAATTTTTCAACACACTTGTTAGTAAAGTGGCTTTAATTTCATCGCAATTAGACACAGACTTTTTAAGAACAAAGCAACTCAACAACAAAAGGATATTAAGTGTTATAGTTCGAAACGTAAGATATTATGTATCTATTGGTGCAGTTTGTTCGTAACGTGACACTCAAGCAGGGACCTCAAGGCACCCTCAAAGATTTTTCAAGTGTTCTAAGTGTACAGTCCACTGGTTTCAAAGGTATTCACATAACTCTTGAGACCGTGAGTTTTTTATTTATTGAACGTATGAATAAGACTCAATACTTTATGGTGGGTTGTGGGTTATTTGGGTTGGTTAACATTACAGTGCGGTGTTTTAAGTCTTGGCCGTAAGACTAAACCAAATATGAATAAAATTTAATTAAAATAATGTGATCTAACTCTGTAGAGTTAGATCATATTATTTGTAGGTCCCATTCTGGCAGATAAGGAATCTGTTTTACGCATGAATGGAGCTGTGGACAATAGCTAGTTTTCTATTAAATAAATTTACACACTGAAAATCTCGCATAAAGTATATGCTCATGTCCATGACTCAGTCTGGAGTCATGTTTTTTTTAGTTCACACTGCATGATTACCTGAATATAGCGAATATATAAAGTACGTTTTAAGGAAAATGCTCTGAAAAAACTTAGGTAATTAAAAAAGCGCATATGTTAGCATTAATGTAACATGAAACATCTTTTTTGACCGGTAATAATAATTTTAAAACTCTTGATCTAGGACCGTGAAGGGGTTAAGTCAACTTTAAGGATGACCTTTCTTTCACCGTCAAGGTGCTTTGGTACCTAAGTCGGTAAACATAATGTCATTAATGTTGATAACGAAGAGGTTAAAGCAATAATCAATTTTCAATAATTAAATATTCAATAAATTGAAATTCACCATTGAGTGGTCAGCCCTTCTATACAAGTGGCAATTCTTTGGCCGGTGTATTGCATAATAGAATGACGAATGTACGGGATTTAACGTTTATGACATATAACACATGCACATTAAAATGGCACCTGGCTTCCCAAATGTAACAATAAAATATCTCAAATAAAATCCGATTATAATTATATAACTGCGAAACTCCATACCTTGAAGCAATCACGTTACGTTTACGGGTGAATTTTATGTGAAAACATTTTTCGATGTTGAGACACATTTGGTTAATTCCGCACCACTGGTTTATATTTCAATGTCTTGTTGTAGGAGAGCTACGTCATCAAAATTGTTTACTATGCGTGAGATTTTCAGGTCATCAGCGTACATGTTTGACCTAGAATGCCGAAGGCAACTTGGTAGGTCGTTAATAAAAATATTAAAAAGTATAGGTCCAAGGTGTGAACCCTGGGGTACACCAAAAAGGGCAGAAAATAAGTCCGACCTTTAGCTATTGACCACAACATAAAAAGAGTCATTCATTAGGTAAGAATGAATTCATTTTAAAACACTACCAGATAAGCCATATGCTGCTAATTTACTTACTAGTATACTATGTGAAACCTTATCAAAAGTTTTGCTGAAGTCCGTATAAATAACGTCTGTCTGCTGACGATGGCCGATTGCTTCCGCCAAGTCCTCCACAAATACAACTAAGTTCTTGGTAGTGGACCTCGTCCTGACAATACCGTGTTAATGGGGCGACAGATATTGGGCAAAGTATTTTTGGCTGTAATGCCCTTACAACTCATGTATAATACAATCCCAAATGTATACTGGAACGTCGTTAGATTACAAAATTATAAAAAACTAATAAGATTTTTTAGTCTGTATCAAATATTCCACCGGTTTAAATTTCCGTACCTTACATGAAATTCTAGGCATATAGTCATAATATATCTGTATACATGTTTGGAGGAAAAGGCTGTGGCGTTCATCCGATTATGTACCTAAGGAAAGAATCACTTATCAAAGTTTTCTGACTAGTTTGATTAAAAATACATGTGTGTACATAGTGGTCAACATTTTTATTTAAGCTCCAGATTAACAGTAAAGATCGGGCAGCCATTTGCCTTTACAGTTGTTGACCCAGCCATACCACCCATCCAAACCATGATAGGCCATAATTTTCTTAGCACAATTTGCAGCAATTGTAATATCATCGGACAGGAGATCTAAAAACAAAAACAAATTAAAGACACTGAAAAATTATAGGTTAAATGTTACTCAGCAATCACGATCTTTCTTCAAGAAAATATTAAATTGACTCTAATTAGTTAGTATATCAATCAATTAGCTTATAGAAGTCCACTACTGGACAATGGTCATAAGCCTCTCCTAATGTCCCAGATTCCAAGATTTTTGTAATTAAAAAACTGCATCAAAATCTGTTCAGTAGTTTTTGCTATCATCGCAAACAAACAGATAGACAAGATTTTCAAAATTTTCATCATTCTTACCGTTACAGGCTATGTGACAACCTTTTCCTGGCCAACCAGCTGCATTGCACCAATAACGATCATTTATTTGAAATAGACCCCAGTCCAAGGAGCCGTCCCAATTTGGTCTACCTCTTATATTTGTTTGGAATCCACTTTCTGCTTCAACTAAGCATACCACTGAAAAAGGAAATAATATGATTAGACATCATGTGGAGTTCTATAAGCCCCCGTAATAGGGGGTGATCCTATTGCCGTCTTCCGGGCACTATTGTTAACTCAAGCCATGCAACTGAGGCTGAGTCTGGGCTGTATGCCTGCCTGATGTTAAACAGCTGTATACCTTAGTCGCCTTGTACGTCATCGCATGGGTAGAGATATTATCCTTGTTAAAATTACAAGAATGCTTTATAGCTGTCAAATATGACGGATAATAATTATTCCTAATTATTATAATACGAAAGTATAGCTAACAGCCAACGTTGACAAGTGGCAATTCGTTGGCCGCCGTAGAAAAGTGGCAATTCGTTATTGAAGAATAGAATGACAAATGTACGGGATTTGACGTATATGGGAGAGTCGATTATATTGGACCACTTTTGACTTGGCCTCTGTGGCGTAGCGGTAGAACATTCGACTGCTAAGCAGGGGGCGCGGGTTCGATTCCCGCTCAGTGCAAATATTTGTATGGATGAATATGTATATTTGCATTGGCCTGGGTGTTTCTATGTATGATATGTATGTATTTACAAAAAAAAGAGTATCTAAGTATGTTTATCCACATTCTAGATTCCATATCACAAGCTGGTTAAGCTATGCTTACCATGGGTCTAGATAGCGTTGTGTAGAATGTTGTAAAATATTTATTTATTATTATTGTTATTACTTATAAAGATAAATAGGCATGCAAAGTAAAGTTCAATGTCTTGATAGAATTTATAAATATTAAATACAATAAAAATAAAATAACTATTATACAACTTATAGCTAAGAACAATTAAAATGCGTCGTAGAATTCCTCCGCATCGCATGCCTCTTGTGGTAGCGTTCCCAGAAGACTGGCAGCATTGCCACGTTGTATGGCAATGCTTATTCTCTGTCCTAAAAAGAGGCCAGCCTTCTGGTCACGAGAAGCGTCGACCATTCGCTTCGCAATCTCACGGAAGAGGTTGCGAGCGCTCGGACCCCATGACCCCAAAGTCTCGACTCCAAACGGCACAAATCCATAATCTCCGATGAGATTGGAGTATTTGCGCCGCTTGAGAGCCTCTGCAGAAGCAGCAGCAGCACCAGCACAGCCAGCCGTGCTAGTTATATGGGTAGGAGCCATGGTATCAACGCATGTGGCGTTCCACACCAGAGTCCTACCCATCTTCCATGGCATTAACGACATGCCATCCGGTCTCTTGCCATCGTCACGCGCCAAACCGTTTGGTTCTAGTACAGCTGGTACACCGGCGGTGACAAGAGCACGGCGGACTATGTCGTTGAGGCTGGCGTGCCGTGGAATTCGCCCAGCGCTCCTGCAGCACGACAGACCATGGTGTCCGAGTCTGTCAACGGCTTCTCCACAACGGCATTGATGCGGAGAAACACACGGCGCACCTAAACGGAGACAAGTTGCGATGCGGAAGGTAGTGTCATCTAACATAGTCCCTACGTTAGATGACGGAAGAGCTTGTAGCCAAAGACCCGATTCCCACACTCCAACCGCCAGTAAACGGGCACGCTCAGCAGCATTGGAACATGTATTTAGTAATTTTTTTCCAACTAAGCTGCAGAGCGGCCCGTCCCACTGACGCTGTGAGAAAAGGTTCCTTGGGAGATCGGTGTTTGGACATGCAATTTTCCAAGCGTTCACTGCATCAGTCTTACACAATACTTCAGAATTAACTAGTGTAGGTGCAAGGATTTTCCTAGTTAATTCTTCCGTACTGTGGACTGAAGACAGGAACGCTGGTAAGCTGACATCTGAAATTTTGCGAATACCGAGCCCACCCAAGCGAATCGGTAGAGTCGCTTGTAGTAAAGCTCGGTCATCCAAGGCCACATTTAAAATTTTGGTGAGGGTATTTTCTATAATTTCATCCATTTTTTTCAAAATTGTTATATGTTTAAAAAATGGCGTCGATCGTAGGACATGGGTGAATTTTGGAACGAATAGGCAATACCGAAGAATAGTGAAAGCCGAGTGTATATTTATTTTGAGTAGGCGATCCGAAATGTCACTAAAATTTTGAATTCTTTCTTGATTTTTTTATTAAAGTATTGTAACATAGCTTGTATTGAAATGTCTTGATTAACTTATAACAATAGATCAATGTCCTGCCTCCACGTTAGCTTAGATGAAATGAACTTTTTGCAGAGGTCTGCCACCGGTACAATTTAGCAGACTAGCCGTTTAAAATGTACCATAGGTATTTAAATTGCACCATACAGTAAAATACTACATAAAAAGTTTATTTCGGATTAGTCTTTGTGTGTTTAGTTTCCTATACCAGAAACAAAAATATAACCTACACATACATATACCCATGCTTGTAAATTCTCGAAGGTGTAGGCAGAGGTTTATTAACACTCACATTTCACCAAATATGATTTTCGGTCCTACGCCTACGTAATAGGAGGTGAGCTTATTGCCGTCAAGCGGGCACAAAAATATAGCTAATTATTTATATATAATAATTGTATTAAATGTATTTTATTGTAAAATAGTCCGGTAACTATGGGGGGTACGATTTAACGAACCAGGTATATTTTGAACTAAAACAAAAAACCTAATGCAAACAACTTAAAAACCTAGTCACAGCACACAAATGGACAAAAATCTAGATTAAATTTGTAGTTATAACGTAAACTACGTACTTTTAGTTTACCTATATCACGTGTTATGACCTTACAAACTAGTACGAATATTCACTACAAATTCCACCGAAAACTGTTTTTTTCGCTCCCATGCACAATTCTCTTTAGATGTCAACTTAAAATGATGGGTAGTTGGAGGCGACACTAAAGCATATTTTGGTGTTACCAGTGTAGAAAAAAAGTGTTATTTAAAGAGAAATCTAATGGTGGTATGATTTAAAAGACTGTACAATTTACTCGACTTTCCCCTATGATAGTCGTCAACTTATGTTATAAATGTCAAATCCTATACATTCGTCATTCTATTCTACATTATTCCGGTGAACGAAGTGCCACCTGTCTACAGGGGCAGATCAGACATCTAGCTCACCAATTAGCCAAAAAACATAGAGTGAGGTAGACAAGTAAATACAATTAGACGTGGGTAAATTAAAACGAGGAGGTAGGACACGACGGTTTTTCCGTCCAATTGAGCAGTCCGACTGGGGAAGTTCCTCCGCCCTACAGAATACCGCGGCCATAATAACCTCATGTTGTGTTCCCGGCGGTGAGTAGGGTAGCTAGAGCTCACTGGAGAGTTTTTGTGCTGTCAGTGGGAGAACCAAAAGCTTGTCCTGCTTTGTCTTTTACACTGACGGCACAGAAACTCTGTGCTTACAGGGTTGGCACCGCGAGTGCGACTCCCTTGGTGTTGCATACGTCCATAGGCCACGGTAACCACTTACCATCAGGTTGGCCGTGTGCTAGTCTGTCAACCAAGTAGTATAAAAAAACGAGTATGCATAATTATAATATTGGGTCAAAATAATAATAAGAAGGAACCAATAACGTCTAAGCATCAAGTCTCAAGTGTTCTAAGTATAATTAATTAATAATTTCTTACAATCTTTCATTAGATGTTCAGGAAAACCATGTCTTCTGAGCTCATAAACTAATTCACATTTTGAAAAGGTCCTTGCAAGACTTGGAGTAGCTATGCAAATTATACAAAATACAAAAACTAATCGCGACATTTTAGTAAGACTACCAATTCTGATCTTAATATGTGCACGAATAGTGACGATCAATAATTGTCCTGTATATATACTCGTAGTGCACTATAAATAGTTATTCATAATAACCCCATAAATATTGTTTTTCAGTTACGAACTGTCTTTATCACTTAAGAAACGTCTGTAGAATACTTACCTAAGTTAAGTTATTTTTGTTTCCCTATGGTTACACAAATATCTGTCAGGACGACACTGATTCACATTTTGAATTATTTGAATTATTTATTTATTGATGTTGTGTAGAGAATAACATTTTTTTTATACCACTTAGTTGGCAGACAAGCACACGGCCCACCTGATGGGAAGCGGTTACCATGGCCTATGGACGTATGCAACACCAGGGATGTCACACTCGCGCTGCCGACCATGAAAAAACCTTCTGATGCCCCTCTTGAAGAACCCCATATTGTAGGCGCTTGGGAAAACCGCAGCAGGGAGGTCATTCCACAACTTGAGTGTGCGTGGGATGAAGTTTCTTTCATACCGCACAGTGCGCACCGTCTCAGGTCGCAATGTGTGGGGATGAATTCCCTGCGATGATAGAATGTAGCTACGGGCATCATGTCAAACAATTCATCTGAGCACATACCATTGTATAGGCGGTATAACACACACACAGTGAGGCAAAATCCCTCCTAAGACTAAGAGGTTCCACTCTACCTGTGAGTATGGGATTGTCAACCAGCCTCAATGCCCGTCTTTGCAACGAGTCGAAGGGGTCAAGCTGATATGCAGGTGCTCCAGCAAAAAGGTGACAGCAGTACTCCATGTGAGGCCGGACCTGTGCTTTATAAAGAAGGAGTTGCTGCCCCGCAGTGAAGTACTGCTTCGCCCTGTCGAGCACTCCGAGCTTTCTTGATGCCAACCTAACCTTGTCCTGCAAATGACTTCGGTATTGGACGTCACTGGAGATATCGACACCAAGGATCCCGATAACCGAGGAGATGGTAAGCGGTGTGCCCAGGAATTGCGGCGCTACAATGAATGGGGTTTTCTTAGCGGTGAATACACATACTTGTTTCTTAGTGGGGTTGAATTGGACTAGGTTTAGTCGTCCCCAATCGGATACTCCAGAGAGAGTAGTCTCGATTTCAGACACAAGTTGTTCGCGACTCTTCTCCACCTCGGACTGAGGGATATTTGCACGGCCCGTGTAACACGTGTCCCCGGTACTGTCGTCCGCATAACAATGAATGGAGTCATCAGACAGCATGTCATTGATATGCAGCAGAAACAGCGTCGGAGACAATACGGAGCCTTGTGGGACACCAGCGTTTATGTTCATGCGGTCCGAGCAGCTGCCGTCGACGACGGCTTGGATGCTTCTGTTGGACAAAAAGCTGGAGATCCATTCGCATAATCCCTCGGGGAGTCCATAATATGGCAACTTCGTAAGAAGACCTTTGTGCCAGACCCGATCGAAGGCCTTCGCTACATCGAGGCTGACCGCTAGTGCCTCACCGCGACTCTCGATGGCTTGCGCCCACCGGTAACATCTTTTAATAACAATTTAGGTATATGCGCTGTAGGTACGCGTGGGCCCCGCAGTGTGCTAATGGGCTTGGTACAGAAGGGTGGCACTGAAAACCAGTGCTGTGATGGCAGATACCCATCGCAGTGTATGCTGAGTGCCCATCCTTTGTGGATACAGCGTACTCGTACCTCCTGTGGTGTTAAGTACCTCCTTTGTTTTTATTTAGTAGTGTAAAAGGAAGAATCTGCCACGTAGCGGTGTGCTGTCTGACACGTCACGTCCTGCTGCTGACAGATTTGACATTAACTTGTCAAATGTCATATTTGGGATCAAAATGACGTGGCAGCTCACTCGCCACAGTATATAAAAATTATATTGTATTTTATTTTATTTTCCCATTTTGCATTCTGTTTTTATTTTTATTTTTTGTACTGTATGCTGTGTCGCAATAAACCTTTTTTCTTACTTTTCTTTCTTTCTTTCTTTACTCTAGTTAAGCTGTTAGATGCCTTAACCGTGCTGTAGTCGTTAATTAGGTTTTCTGCGTTACTCAAGAGGGCCATACTTTATCCTTACCACAGTATTACTATCTATACGATAAGACTGTGCACTAACTATAATTAATTAAATAATTTTCAAACGTGTAAATCCTTAGTAATATCTCATTGAAATTTTAAAAATGTATTGTCTAAAACTGCATGTGATTGTGTTTAATACCTAAGTCAATAATAAAGATAACTAATATTGTTACTGCATAATTTTAAGCCATGCACCTTTCTTTAAATTTAAATTTTCTATCAAGTTTAGGCTTGAGGCTTTTGTACCTACCTTTCCATTACGCAGTACTCTTTAATAAAAGTAAGGTATTATAAGTGGACTAAAAACTATTATTGTATCGGTTAATGGCAATAGGCTCGCCACCTATTACATTGGGACCTAAACATAAACTGGCGAAATGTGGGTGCTAGCACCTCTGCCTACCCCTTCGGGGATATAAGCGTGAGTTTATGCTATGCTATGCTTTCAGAACCCCTAGAAGACCCATCATAATCGTATCGTAAACGTAACGAAAGAACGGAGAATTTCGATTTGTCGCCTACTAACTGTGAAGCTGTTTGTGTGTGAAACCGGCCCATCGCAATGCTCCGTTGTCCTGACTGTTGACTTTCCTCTAACAAATCCGTGCTGTCTGGTTGTCATTGGTAATATGTATGGGTGGATCCATGACTCGGGTCATGAACGTAGATTTTTTAATATTTTTTTTTATATAACTTAGGTGGAAGACAAGCCCACGGCCCACTTGATGGAAAGTGGTTATCGTGACCTATGAACGTGTGCAACACCAGGGGAGGCACACCCGTGCTGCCTACCCTGTAAGAACAGATATTTTCTGTGCCGTCAGTGCAGAGCACAAAACCAGGACAAGCCTTTAGTCTTCCCACTGACAGCACAAAAACTCTCCAATGAGCTCTGGCTACCCTACTCACCGCCGGGAACACAACACGAAGTTATTATAGCCGTGGTATTCTGTAGGGTGGAGGTACTTAAATAAAAGGTATAAATATATCCATTTTTATGGAAGCGACTGCCGACTGATCTCTGCCGTCTGAACCCCGAGAGGAAAACTTGCGCCATTACCTCCGGTATTAAACAGGTGTACCGGTGACCAGGTGCGTCGTAAAGATTGATGGGGCCCACATATATTATGCCCTTTTATTACTACTACTCTCTTTCTCTCTCTCCCTCTCTCTCAATTAGCCTATCGTAGTCAACAGTTGCAGTCGCAGTTGATGATGTAAATGTGTGGTCAACATAAGTCTCTTGCTTGCACGCACAAAATAAATTGTAAACTAAAGCAAATTACAAAAAAAGATAATCTAGTTTTAATATAGTTCTCTGAGTTTCTTGCTGGTATCTTCGCAGTAGAAGTAATCTACCGAACCAGCGAAAGAATCATTTACCAAAGGTTTATTTTTACATTATTTAATATTTTTATACTATTTCTTGACATAATTGTAAAATTTTGACGTTCATATGTGCTCTTTACGTGCCTAAACTGAATAAATGAAATTGATTGATTGATTGATTGATTGACTGCTGGACATAGGCCTATCCCAATGTTGGGAGGCTTTGGCCTACTTTTTCCACGTTGGCTAGACAGGTTGCTGCAGGATTTTATTTCAAGTTTTCTTTCTCTCACAGTGATATCGTCTACGTATTTTTACATTAGTTGCCTCTTACTCACACCCTTCGAATGAGATGTGTCAATAATATTTGTATTCTTTCTCCGTCATCACACGGATAGGTTATTTCTACTCTATACTTGCATTCTAACATGGCACTCGGTCTTGAATCTCAATTTAAAAAATACTCGAAACTGTTTAAGAAAGTCAGTTCAATAGCCAAATCTAATTATATTCGGGCTAAAATAGAAAAATTAGATAATAAAATTAAGGCAACATGGAATGTTATTAACAAAGAAACCTGTAAGACAAGGTCACGTGATCGTTCCTTCGAGTTAGAAATAGATGGTAAACACATTAATACTGATGATGCAGTGGCTAATGCATTTGAATCTTTTTTCACAAATATTCCAATTACTACTACAAATAGATTAAATTCTTCAAAAAATATAGCTGCTTCTCTTCTTAAATCTAGTGTTGATAAATGTAGTATTAACTTTGATTTTCAGTATATTGATTTTATAACTATACTTAAAACTTTTAAGCAACTAAATATAAAAAAGACTGAGGATCTTTGGGGCATTTCAATCAATATAATACAATCAATAATGCCCGCTATCGCGCCTTACCTGGCATTCATTTTCAATAAATATATAGATGAAAACCAATTTCCTAACCTTATGAAGTACAGTAAAATCATTCCGTTATTTAAAGCAGGGGACAAAAGTGATCCTTCAAATTTTAGACCCATCTCCATACTTCCAGCTCTAAGTAAAATTTTTGAAAAATTAATATTTAATCAACTGCTTTCACATTTTACAGAAAATAATTTACTTCATGATAAACAGTTTGGTTTCACTAAAGGTAGAAACACGACAGATGCAGGAGTTGCACTTGTCAAACATATATTTGATGCATGGTAGAAGAAGCAGGATGCCATTGGTATTTTTTGTGATCTATCAAAAGCTTTTGATTATGTTCATCATGAGACGTTGTTACTAAAATTAGAATATTATGGTGTTTCAAGCGGCTCACTTAGATTACTTACGTTTTACCTCACTGACAGAATTCAAAAAGTTAACGTTAATGGCACTAACTCTTCTGGTGCCCCATTAGTTATGGAAGTACGCCAAGGCTCTATATTAGGACCCCTTCTATTCTTGATATATGTTAATGATCTTCCTTATTTCGCTGCAAATGTTTGTGAAATTGTATTATTTGCTGATGACACATCATTAATTTTTAAAACTGATAGACATAAAATAGTACTTGACGAAGTAAATAATGCCCTTTCTGAAATATTGCAGTGGTTTACAAGTAACAACTTGCTGTTCAATGCGAAGAAAACTAAATGTGTAAAGTTTACTATGCCTAATCTACGACAGACAGATATTAATATTAACATAAATAATGAATCTGTTCAAATAGTCAATACCACAGTTTTTCTTGGAATAACTTTAGATAGTAAACTGCAATGGGGTTCTCATCTCACAGCCTTGGCAGGAAGACTTAGCTCAGCTACCTATGCGGTTAGAAAGATAACGTCACTGACTGATGAGGAAACTGCACGATTACCTAGTTTATTTTAGTTACTTCTATAGCGTTATGTCATACGGTCTGCTGCTGTGGGGCTCGGCTGCCGATATTGAGACTATATTTGTAGTACAAAAACGAGCGATACGAGCGATCTATAGCCTCAGACCCCGTGACTCGCTAAAAGAAGTTTTCAAAGAAATTAATATTTTAACAGTTGCTTCTCAATACATTTATGATTTTTTTTTTTTATACCACTAAGTTGGCAGACAAGCACACGGCCCACCTGATGGGAAGCGGTTACCGTGGCCTATGGACGTATGCAACACCAGGGGTGTCACACTCGTGCTGCCGACCATGAAGAAACCTTCTGATGCCCCTCTTGAAGAACCCCATATTGTAGGCGCTTGGGAAAACCGCAGCAGGGAGGTCATTCCACAGCTTGAGTGTGCGTGGGATGAAGTTTCTTTCATACCGCACAGTGCGCACCGGCTCAGGTCGCAATGTGTGGGGATGAATTCCCTGCCTATGGCGAGAGGTGCGATGATAGAATGTAGCTACGGGCATCATGTCAAACAATTCATCTGAGCACAAACCATTGTATAGGCGGTAGAACACACACAGTGAGGCAAAATCCCTCCTAAGGCTAAGAGGTTGCACTCTACCTGCGAGTATGGGATTGTCAACCAGCCTTAATGCCCGTCTTTGCAACAAGTCGAAGGGGTCAAGCTGGTATGCAGGTGCTCCAGCAAAAAGGTGACAGCAGTACTCCATGTGAGGCTGGACCTGTGCTTTATAAAGAAGGAGTTGCTGCCCCACAGTGAAGTACTGCTTCGCCCTGTTGAGCACTCATATATATGATAATATCATATATGTACGAAAAAACCTAAATATTTTCGAAAAACTATCTGATGTACACAATTTTAATACGAGAAACAAAAATAAACTAGTTGTACCAAAACTTAGGCTTCACAAGGTTGGTGATTCATTTGTAGGAAGCTGCATAAAAATATTTAATAAATTCCTCAAAATTTGATTAATATGCCAATAAATAAATTTAAATTTGAAGCGAAAAAAACTTTAATGAGTAAAGGTTATTATAAAGTGGATGAGTATCTTAATGATATTAATGCGTGGTCAACATAAGTCTCTTGCTTGCTCGCACAAAATAAATTGTAAACTAAAGCAAATTAAAAAAAAAGAAAAATAATCTAGTTCTAATACAGTTCGCTGAGTTTCTTGCTGGTTTCTTCTCAGTAGAACTAATCTACCGAACCAGCGAAAGAATCATTTTCCAATGGTTTATTTGTACATTATTTAATATTTTAATAAAGAGAAATAAAGTAATGAATTTGAAAGACTATATACTGCAAAAACCAAAACTAAAGAGTAACCAGACAGAAACCTCTCAGAGTCCAACGATATAGCAACCACATATGGACCCTCTTCCCACTCCCCATCTCCCAATACGGCCGGTCACCGCGGGAGAGGTCGACCAAAACCCTCCAAATAAAAATATCAAAAAAATGAACGAAAAGAAAAGTATTATTAACATTTGTACCTATAACGTAAGAACACTCTCTTCAGAACCTAGGCTTATCGAGCTAAAGGCAGCGCTACAAACAATCAATCATGATATAGTGGGATTATGCGAAGTTCGCCGGCTGGGAGAGAATATAATCGAAGACGAAGATTATATTATGTACTATCTAGGCCAAACTAAAGGTCTTTATGGTGTTGGTTTTCTAGTCAAGAAAAAATATAAAGAAAATATTAAGAAATTCACAGGCATATCAGAAAGGATTTGTATACTGGAAATTGAATTAGAAAACACACATTTCGCAATAATTCAAGCGTATGCGCCCACTGAAAATTCATCCCAAGAAGCAATTGACCAGTTCTATGAAGACTTGGAGAAAGCCCATAATTCTGTCTCTACAAGATGTATTATCTCTATGGGAGATTTCAACGCACTAATAGGAATACCCAAGGATCACGAACAATCCGTTGCTGGCAAATATGGCTACGGGAAAAGGAGCGATCGCGGCGAAAGACTGATCCAGTATGCATATGAGCATAATTTAAAAATTGTTAATACACTGTTCAAGTCAAAACCAAAGAACAGGTGGACATGGATCTCTCCAGACAAAAACATACGGAACGAGATCGATTATATTATGACCACAGAACCCCACTTATTTTCTAACTTCAAAGTACTAATATCATTCCCATTCAAATCAGACCACAGACTTCTGAGAGCTACTATCCATCTGAAACCGAAAGGAAAGAGTAGACGCAACTTTTTAAACATACCAAGAAAGCTGAAAACCCTAAAAGAGCAAGAAACTTACCTTGAAAAACTAAATTTTTATATATCCAAACTTATGACATCACACAACATGTATAATGCTGAAGAATATTGTCATGAAATCGTAAACTCTATAAAAGAAAGCTTAAAAGGTATTACAGAGACAGCTACGCGGAATATCTTATCACAGAAGGCGATGGAGCTTATGAAAGAAAGAAGTAAACTACAAAGCAAGCCTAAACTGAGCAAAATGGATAAAGAAAAGCTAAAAGCACTATACAAAACTACCAACAAAGAAATAAGGAAATGCTACCATGCCTACAGAATGAGCACTATACAAAGATACCTTGAAAAATCTAGATCAGCCAAAAAAGCTTTCAAAGAACTGAACAACACAAAGTCTTGGATACCATCTCTGCAGCCCAGCTCCAACAAGAGTACTTCCCGAATGGAGGTAATCAATACAGCTACGCAGTTTTACAGACAACTGTACAGCCAACGAGATCCCCAAAAACAAAGCAATACCGATAATCAATATCTGGTAACCGCACCTACTCCAGAGTTCACAGAGCCTGAAATCATAAAGCAAATATTGAAGCTTAAATCAGAGAAAAGCCCGGGACCAGATGGTATTACAAACGAACATATAAAGTTTGCAAAGACTTTACTACTGACTCCGATTACTCTTCTATTCAACAAAATATTAGTAGAAGAAGCTGTGCCGCCCATATGGTCTGAATCTGAAATAATATTGCTGTACAAAAAAGGCGACCCAACCGATATAGGGAATTACCGCCCTATAAGCCTCATGCCCAGCCTCTACAAACTGTTTGCCTGTTGCTTGCTGGAAAGAATATCACCAGACATAGATGCACACAAACCGATAGAGCAAGCCGGTTTCAGAAGTGGTTTCAGCACTGCAGATCATATCCATGTGGTCGACCAGGTAATCGAAAAATATCTGGAATTTCGCAGGCCCTTGTATGTGGCGTTCATTGATTATAAAAAGGCTTTTGATTCTATATCTCACGACAGCATCTGGGAGGCATTAAGATCTCAAAATATAAAAGAAAAATACATAAACATTCTCAAAAACATCTATGCCAGCAGCACAAGTAGAGTAAAGCTAGATGGAGTAGGGTAAAAAATCGATATAAATAGAGGTGTGAGATAGGGTGACCCGATCTCACCTAAACTTTTCATAGCCGTTCTACAATATATAATGAAGGACTTACCGTGGTCTGCAGAGGGCATCTACATTAAAGGAAACATTTTGAGTCATCTCAGATTCGCCGACGACATCATTCTGTTTTCAGAATCTGCACAAAAACTGGAGAGAATGATAAACGACCTGTTCCAGGCTAGTACACGAGTTGGATTAGAACTGAACGCTGAAAAAACGAAAGCTATGACCAACCACCATAAATCACCCATCTATGTGAATAACACCCCCCTAGAATTCGTAGAAAGTTACGTTTATCTAGGCAAACAGATTTCTTTTAGTAGAGATAGAGGTTACGAAGAAGTAGAAAGGAGAGTAGCTATCACCTGGAAGAAATACTGGGCTCGCAAAGAGATATTTAAATCACAGCTCCCGCTACCTATGAAGAAAATAGTTATGGATTCGGAAATTCTACCTTGCCTCACGTACGGCTGCGAAACCTGGACATTCGATCTAAAAACCAGAAACAGAATTCAGACTACTCAAAGACGAATGGAACGAAGTTGCCTAGGTTTGAAAATAAGGGACAAAGTGAGAAACGCAGATATCCGAATGAAAACAAAAATTTCAGATGCACTTACTTTCTCCCTCCAAAGAAAATGGAAATGGGCAGGACACGTGGCTAGGTACACTGACCA
This sequence comes from Eilema griseolum, assembly GCA_963662185.1. Classification (NCBI taxonomy): domain Eukaryota; kingdom Metazoa; phylum Arthropoda; class Insecta; order Lepidoptera; family Erebidae; genus Eilema; species Eilema griseolum. The sequence continues at coordinate 13,320,975 of OY759242.1, forward strand.
CAGGTGGTCAAAAGAGGTCGTAAAATGGTCAGGACCGCAAGGCACTAGAGCGAGAGGCCGACCCTATGCCAGATGGGCAGACGAAATAGTGAAAGTGGCAGGTCGAGGATGGAATGAAACAGCACAAGATAGGAAAGAATGGAATTCCTTGGAGGAGGCTTTTACCCGAACGGGGTCCATACAAACAGAATAGATAGCAATATTATTTTTATTAATTCATTCTCATAATACTCATAAACTCACGCCTATATCCCCGAAGGGGTAGGCAGAGGTGCTAGCACCCACATTTCGCCAGTTTATGTTTAGGTCCCAATGTAATAGGTGGCGAGCCTATTGCCATTAACCGGGCACTTATAAACCTGCGATAAATACACACATAACTTCGAAAAGCATAGAAAAGTCATTGGTGTGTGCCATGGTGAAACCTGGGATCGAACCCGAGACCTCGTCTCAGCAGTCCATTACCCAAACCACTAGGCTACCGCGGTATCCCAAACCACTAGGCTACCGCGGTATCTTTGATTCTTGAATTTCTCTGAAGACAGATTTTATAGACAATCTATCAAATCATTGAATTGAATGTCGATGATAATGATGCCCAGAAAAACTTGAACGAGTTTATGTGGCATCATAATAAGTGAACGAAATATGTAACTACTATAATTGTTTACAATAAATAAATAATCGATTGAAGTCTTTCTATGAAGTATGTCCTCAGTTACATCGATATTTAGGATTGAGTGTCGTTTTAGAATACGAATCCAAGTATTGTAAATGATTAATATGAAGGTACGAGATTGTATCCGACCCCGTACAGCAGCAGCAGTTTACGCGTCGCTGCGACGAGTCATCGCGACACAGATTAGTATGTATTTCTGAATTCGTCGGCAACGTTTGGCTAGCTACGGAAGGTCTTTTTCTTCATCATCCAAGCGTTATTCCTAATCGCATCCGAACCTTTTTCTTCGGAGTTTGGGGTCCGGTTTGGCAGATCTTCGATATTTTCCGTGAAGCGACTGCCATCGGACCTCCACAACCCATTAAAGGTTTTGGAGTATATAAAATTCTCGTGTCACAATGTTCGTTCCCGTACTCCTCCGAAACGGCTTGACCGATTCTCATGAAATTTTGTGAGCCTATTGAGTAGGTCTGAGAATCGGCCAACATCTATTTTTCATACCCCTTAGTGATAAGGGTTGTCCACCCTTAACATTTTTCTTAAATTTTTAGACATTTACTTAAATATTATTTAAATGGCAAAATAACGTTTGCCGGATCAGCTAGTTGGAGTATAAAAATGTATCTACCAAATTGGTTTCAATTTTGAGCCATATTCGTTCAGCGGTACTTAACAAACATTCAAACGTTTTAACAAACTTGTATATCTATAACATGGTACTCGTTGTAGTAGGATGACGTAGACCCTGGGCAGAGGTGAGGTGAGGGCCTCGTATGCAATCAGGGGATCACAACTCCTTTGAAGACGATGAGTAGGATTGTAGGATTCAATAAAATATACGGGGTAATAAAATATGATATTTATTATTTGCGAAATAGTACTATATTCTAATTCTTTTTTTTTAATTAGGTTTTCCAACAATTGTTAACATTAAAAACTTGCACTAAATTCATTCAGAAATATTGATTATAATGTAACGTTTCCTTAAATGTATCTACCGCTTGTGAATAATCACAAAAAGAAATATGATAACTAAGTTTACAATAAGATTTAAGTAAGTTAGGTAACAATTGTACAAGTATACCCTGACTAATATGAATCAGAAAATGAGTCTACAGCCAATGCAGTATTTCAAACCCAAACTAAAGTATCATTCAAAGAAAATAAGCTATCACGAGAATTGATCTAACATAACCTAATTACCCAAGATCAATTTGATCACTACAAATGTAATCGTCTGGACCCCCAGACAAACAAATGGAATAGAGCAAGCGATTATGACAATAAATTTTCAGACCCGAAGACTTTACTAACTATAAAAAGAACATTGCTTCATTAAGTAACGATAAAATGATGGCAATTATACAATCTCAATCTGTCTAATCTTAGCAGCCAACTTCGGGGAGCTGGTACGGCTTACATTCTGTATTCCAGGTGGTCCACGCCTGCAAGCCTCGCTGGCTTAAAATATTCTTCGCACAGTTTGATGATAACGTGATATCGTCCGACAGGAGATCTGAAAACGCATTTTTTCTTTAAATGCAATACCATAATACAGGTTTTAATTACAAAATTACACGGCATATGGAGTATCATCAAGACCTTCGGAGTCAAGTCTATCTCACCTGCAAACCGGTACACTTGCTTATTGACAAACGAGACGCTAGATCAGGCTTCATCGAACTAAGGGGTTCAATTTATAAGTTCGTTCAAGCAACTTTGCCGCGTTACAAATATTGAAAAATTAAGTTCATCAAACTATCTGCTTCTGTCTTTATATCGTTAAATCTTTCATGCAAGCTCATTATTTTTGAGTGTTTTGTACTTTCAGCATCAGCAGGTCGATCTTGACCAGCAAAGTACTCAAAACGGTCTTAATACCTTAGTATTCCCCCATCCTGTTGACTGATTGTTATCTGTACAGATTATTTTATTATTAGACGATAATACAACTTACATACATATATATATAATAACGTCTGAGTAGGAGTCTGGGCCGTATATTTCTGTCTGATGTTAAACAGCCATATCCTTTAGTCGTTTTATACGACACCGCATGGGAAGAGATGGGGTGGTCCAAATTCTTCTCTGCCAGAAACTACGCGGCTAAATTTAATTTAAATCAATAAAACAGTTTGACTTCGTTTTAATATCTTGGTTATAAGATCATTTTGAGACTTTCGTAGTCAAGATCGATGTGATGCTAACTGTATAGATTCCATTAAAATGTTTCCTTACCTCTGCAGCGTACATTGCAAGCGTTGCCAGGATAATCGCCAGAGCTACACCAGTAGCGATCATTTATTTGAAACAGGCCGTAATTATACGAACCGTCACGATCTGGTCCGCCAATTACGTGGGATCGATATGAACTAGATGTTCCGATTAGACATATCACTAGAACAAAAAAAAAATGGTGTTAGAGAGAGGTGGAAAATACGTTATTGAAGAATCTGAGACCCGAGACGGTGTGCGGTTTTAGTAGGTTCTTGTCCAACATTCGTGGAAAATTCCGAACGGAAAAAAGTATGTAAATAGGGATGTCTATTAAAAACTTGGTTTATGCATTAATGTTAGTTAGGTAACTTAACGATTCTGTAATCAAAAAAAATCTTTGGAAATCTTGTCTAAGAGAATTGTGAAATTCGAGGCTTTAAGATGTTCCAATAACCTTTACAGGATATTAACTTACAGTCTTTCATCAGGTGTTCCGGAAACCCTTGCTTTCGTAATTCGGCCGCTAACTCACACTCTGAGAAGGTTTTCGCGAGGCTTGCAGTGATTAAACAAAAGAATAAAAGAAATGTAAAACATTGAACCATTTTGACTAAGAAGTTATTCAGTTACGATAGGTACGAACTACAGAGTGATATTAGTCAATTGACTATATACTTGCAGCTTGTGGGGCTAAATGATGAGGAACAATTGACCTGTTCCTATTATATACAGCACTGACTACGTATGCAATAACAAGTAGGTACTGCCTACTTAACTTTATCATCAATTAGTTAGTTTAATTTTAGTAATTGTGTAAACTGTTGTTGTTTTTAACTGCAAGACAGGCGGAAAACAAATTACTTTGTTAGAATTTAATTTTAGAACGCATTTAATGTTATTGTACCTACAAGATGTAGCAGAAAACAAATTGCTATATTATTATTCACAGGCGAATATAGGTATAAAAATATTTTCGTTTTAGATGTTTAAGTTTAACTTTTAAGATATTAAGATACGACTAAAGTATTCTTATGAGAGATGATAAAAAGAAGACACTGGCGTATTTTGTATGGATAAATAAATAAATTACTAAATGGAAACTTCAAAAATTATACAGGATGTTCGGAGAACGCTCCCTAAAGCGGAGACTGCTGATGTACTATGAGCTATGAGCTGGACGCCTATGAGGATGATAATGTTAACTAGTAGTTCTGTGCACAGTAGACCTCACGAACACCCTTTGTCACATTTTTCTGGTACCCTCAATCAAATCTGGTAGGTATACTTACTTAAAAAATAGAAAACTCAAATAAACTGTACCCATTCCTCATTCGTTTTTAAATAACACTACAGCAAACTTGCCCCCTATCAAATCAAATCAGCCCCTCTTTTTTCTCATCTGTTTTTTATGATGAAGTTCACCTTTACGAGGCATGTTTTATACAACAACCTGTGTATATCATGTCCTTCATATTTCAGTCAAAAACATCAAGGTCATAAATAACGCGACAGCAAACTTCCTGCCTTTTTTCTCCATTTACTCTCCTATCAGCGAAAGCTTAACAAAAGTTGTGTTTTAAATCAAAGAATCTGTGTGCGAAGTTTTGTGAAAATCGATTAAGAAATCACCGGAACTGACAAATAAACTGACATAGATACGGACAAAAGAAAAATTGGCCTCATTGTCGAGTTCAATGCCAAGAAGATGCAGGCATGTGCATTCACAGCATAAGAATCTTTTTTCCTTCCCCTTCCCACTCTTCAGAGCACGCCACTGTCACTGTAGGACAATGTCAATTTTCTAGGTATGAATATTCGCTGCAAACTGAATAACAATAGCTACATTGAGAGTATCATCAAAACAGCTTCGAGTAAACTCGGAATCCTGAACAGAGTGTGACGTTTTTTCACGCCGGAGCAGCGTTGTCTTCTGTATAAGACATAAATTTGCTACTGCATGGAATACCGCTCGCATCTCTGGGATGACTCAGCAAAGTACTTACTAGATACTCTAGACAGGTTGCAGCGACATGCGGTCCGCATTATTGGGTATGCTGAAGTCACGAACACCCCAGAGTCTTTGCAGATGCGCCCTTGGCAGTATTTTTACCGTCTGTACCATGGTGAATGTTCTGATGAGCACTTCCAATTAGTCCCACCCTCCCCTTTCCTACACAGGACAACACGTGCAGGGTTTACAAGTCACCCGCACACAGAATATCCGATCAAGAATCATGCAGTTCGGAAACTTTTTCCTTTGTCGCACCCTTAAGTCCTGTATATATTACCTTTTTCCTTCTTCCTACAGTCCCGGGTATTTTAAGCGGAGCGAGAAAAAGCATATGATGATATGCTCATCCGTCAAGCTGAGTGTATTATGTAAATAATGGTGACCTTATTTAAAAGAAATGTGCTAATTAATTTATCGATTACAATACATTTTTTTAAAATCAATAATTTTTTTTTTAAATATTGCTATTTAAAAAATATCATTGAATTTTTTGTGAACAACGGTAGTACCTACCGTCTATCTTGGTCTTGATTTTCGGGACTGTTTGTCTAACAACCTGTATTTTTCTTATGCCTAGAAAAAATAACCCTTGAGCTATTAGTGGAGCCCATGCCACATATTACCTAAATAATCGGGCCCATATTTAATCAACAGTATCAAAATCTTTTCACCTGTGTTACAAGATAATCTCGTAGTAGTTCAATTGTTATCTTTCTTTGATCATCCTAAAGTAATCCTTTGGATGTCAAACAAGTATAATTTACACCGAATGAAGAATAGTTACCGTAGTTAAACGGGCAATTCCAATACTATGGATATCACTTGCAAGATGCAGATCCTGTAAAATAATGCAGTCAATCAGGATAACCTTAGTAGCGAGGTCATTACTGCAACTACATCATTTAAAGCAGCATCATTGTTCTAATAGACATTTCCTAGTTGCGAGTCCGGGGACCGTTTGACGTTTTTGGTTAATGTTGGTTATTCCGAGAGCGACTACTGTCGGAGATTTCGACCCTAAGAGCAAAGCTTGCATCAGTTGTTTAGCAGGTATACCGCCTATCAGGTGAACTTAGTAATAGTATTACTTTAATATTTGAGCTTAGTTCATTTTGCTACTTATTGTTTCTGGAATAATTACATAACAAGCGTACCAGCGCATGCTCCAACTATTAGGATTAATGTTGAAAATCTGAGGGTAGTGACCAGTTTTAAATATCTCGGGCACGTAGTTACACGATCTGGAGCGGGAACGCAGGGCGTTGGCTGTCAGAGGGTATATGCTAGCTAGAAGGTTTGTGCGCTATTCGATAGAAGTGAAAATTACACTGTTTAAGGCATACTGCCAGTCCTTTTACTCGGGCGGCCTTTGGCTGAAACATACCCGCCGGGCAGCAGATGCACTGCGAGTGTTATACAACAATATCTTCAGAATTATGATACGCTTTCCTACGGATTGTAGCGCGTCTCGCATGTTGGCAGAAGCCTATGTTGACGGTTTTCATGCGATCATGCGTAAGAGAGGTAGATCACGGCGGTATTTCCGCCCAATTGAGCAGTCCGACTGGGGAAGTACCTCCGCCCTACAGAATACCGCGGTTATAATAACTTCGTGTTGTGTTCCCAGCGGTAAGTAGGGTAGCCAGAGCTCACTGGAGAATTTATGCTGTCAGTGGGAAGACCAAAGGCTTGTCCTGCTTTGTGTTCTACAAAGACGGCACAGAAACTCTGTACTTACAGGGTTGGCAGCGCGACTGTGACTCCACTGGTGTTATAAACGTCAATAGACCACGATAACCACTTTCCATTAGGTGGGCCGAGTGCTTGTCTTTTTTTTTTCTTATACCACTTAGGTAGCAGACAAGCACACGGCCCACCTGATGGCTAAGTGGCAGGTCTGCCACCTAAGTGGTATAAAAAAAAGTCACCTCTATTCGTCGGCGTGTAAGAGAGAGTAGCAACAGTATTCTGAGGATGCGTATCTTGGTCGATTAAATGTGAACCTATTGGCTGACCAAGAAAGAAGGATACGAAAGAAGATAACATATATTTAAATAAGTATAAATTGTGAAATTATAGTATATAATTTTCGTGTTAATGATTTTTGTACAAATATTTAATATACCTACAGATTTTACTTCTTTACAATTGGTATAGATTACCTGCTTACTAGCTTTATGAACCAATCCATCAATTAGTCTATCACAGTCCAATGCTGGACTTAGACTTCTTCCGACCGCTTCTACGTTGGCCAGCCATTTATACAGGGTTTTATTTCAAATTTTCCTTCACACGCTTTGATATCGTTTGCATATTTTTCCATTAGTCGCCTTTAACGATACTCTTTGGGATGGTGATATTTACGGCTATTATACGGCTTTACTTATTTTGTATTGTTTACACTTCTTTTTTTTTTACATATTGACGAACATGATACATAATAATAGGTATATTTCTATATTAACCGAAATTTCCGGTATTCCCTCTAATATCTCCAGCTAAATTGACTTGCTTGTATTCGTAATGGGTTCATTTCAGTAGTGTACTGACCAGTTTACCAACCCGGGATTATAAGGACCACTCCTTAACCACTAAGCTACTGATAAAAACTAAAATAAAATAATACATTACTTACTTTTTAAAATAAATAATAACATTTAATATTTACATAATGTACACGGAAGTTATCTAAATTAAAATATATGAAATAAAACCAGAATATATATCTAAACAATCCTACAGGTTCAGGCGTCAAAGAACTCCTCCCCATCGATGTCAACCGGGAGTGTGGCGAGAAGGCTGGCTTCATTGCCACGTTGAATGGCAATACCAATCCTTTGCGCAAGGAAAAAACCAACCCTCTGGTCACGGGTTGCGTCAATTAAACGTTTAGAAATAATAATAATATAACATCAGTCTTTGTAACATAAACAAGTTTCTTTTTGTAGTTATTATAACCTTCAAATCCAACAAACATCAATGGCATTTCGACAATATTCTATTCTAATCATTAGTTTTTGATAAACGATATAATATTATCGTGGTCTCGTGCATGCGAGGCGGTTGGTATTGATTTGTTATATAATGTAGTAATTTTGTTATTGTTCATGTTGAAATTAATAATAGGTAATATTATGTGAGTACCTAACTCAATAATTTAATTGCTGTTTAATATGGTAAACAAAGACAAGGTAAATAATAAAATAATAATAGTACTTAATCCACTAGGTATACAGTTGAGCACTGAATCACGCTATTTATTTTGTTTCTCATCATGGAAAATATAAATTTTCCGTGTGGTTTGCTCCGGTGTAAAGGGATGATATGGATGTACGCACACTGTCCTTCTTGTAAACAGGAAAAGTGAAACCCGCCGTGCTAGTCCTACACCGATGTCGATGCTCTTGTGTCTAGGAACTTCCATCATTGGCAACTCCTCATCGGCCTGGCTCTTGAAACAGTTCAAATTTCGAAAGCTATGCCTAAATCTTCTTAAGGGTATCAACGCTCGCTGAACGTTTGAAGATCGAGTATTATTCTTTTCTTGGTCATCTTTTTTCGATCGCTTCTGATATTTATTTTTCTTTTGTTTAGCATCATCTACCGTTGCTGCTTTTACAAAATTCTTTGTTGTTTCTTCAGAAGTAATTTCGGTTAGGTTGTTTTTAGACATCACTTTTGTTTTATTTTCACATTTTGTATATACTTTGACTGATTAACAGACTAGAGTGAGCTCGTGCTTTAGTTTTGGCATTGATTGAGAGTGACGCATTTTGGTGATAAGATATCTAGATTAGTTGGATTACAGCGACTTAGCCTGACGGGTTTGTGATTGTGCAGGCAATTGTACGTAGTAAAAATCTACATAAACCTGTTAAAAGAGTATAAACAATTTAAAATATCTATGTATAACACATTGAAATTATTGGCGCACTCAAATTTTATTGGCCATTAGTAGTAGCTAAATGTACATAAATCTATAGTAAATCATTGGGACATAAATTTAATGTTATATCAATATAGTAAATATTATCTATATTGATATCATTTTACATTTAATACATTATACAATAGGTATATGTCATTATTATATTATGTATTGTTATAGAAATTAAGCAGATTCATTCCCACTGAGGAACCGGTAATAGCTGATCAGCTATATTCATTTCCTCACATATCCCCAAAATTAAATGACAGAGTTATCTAAAGGTATACTGAATAGCCTTAAGTCAGTGGCGCATTTTCATCTAACTCCTGGAAATGTCCAATGAGTTAATTTACTGCCCATGTATCTCTTATATCATAGAGGCCCTGGATCTCTTAAATAGTGAGTATCAAGTTCATGAGGTGAGAATGTTTCTCAGATCTACTTAAGGAGATGGGAATCACCTTTTCTGTTATCATATCTCGTTCTTCTATTGTCAGTGACACATCACTATTTATACTTGTTGAGTCATACAAAAATGGTAACGCGTGACTGATACGAGTATTCTTTGTGAGTTCAACCAGTAGCGCCTTTGAGTTATGTTCTAGCAGTTTAAAGAGATATGCAGTCCATTCACGTGATTTCCTACAAAAACTCTTCGTTTAGTATCACAGTAATGCTTGATATCTACTGTAGGAAGATTACGCGAATACCAATACAGAAAAAAAAAATTTCGATTGCTTTTTAGCAGCCAGTGACCATTGCTCGGTCGTCAGTCGTCGAGCTGCTGAGTGTAAATAATAATATCAAATAAATAGACACATCAAAATAATTTGATTTCTAAAACAGTCGTTGTCTCTACATCTCTCGTAAACATAGAACCCAATAAAGTACCTACTTACACTTTTTCTCTTTCTAGCAGATCTGTGCAATTTATCTTACTTTCTTCTCCTTCATATGCTTTTAGGGTAAAATTACCTTTTGGGTGAAGTTATTTATTATCCAAATACTACATGTAGGACAAACACAATTTAAGTTCTGATGGTTTAGAAAAAAAAGTACAGCACCTCTGTAAACATAAAAAAACGTTGAATCAGCAAGAATACTAGTACCTAATTGGTTTAGTTATTTACCTACTAATTAATTCGAGACGACGCTCGTATCTTTTTACCCGCCTACGGTGAAGCCAAAAGAGGGTTATTATTTTGACAGTTTATGTTCGTATGTATGTTAGGTTCTTCTTCAACTGCTTATTAGATATATGAGGCATCGTTAGAAGTGTTTTTCGTCCGCTGGTTATTGGTTATATGACGTGTCAATGAATCTAATATGATGCCCTAGTGGTCATGAAGTAGGTACCTACTGTGTTAAAAAAATGATTTGAGAACAATATGCCGTGTTTGGTATCAACTGAAAGAGCTTAATTAGCACATATCGAATATGTATAAATTATAACTGTTGTTTGCCATAAAATAAATAAAAAATTAAAACCCATTTATTGAAAAGTCACGCTTTAAAAAGTATTAAACAAGAAAATATCAAGGAAAACCGTGGTCGTATCCACTTCCTTGGACAAAACAATACATTCTAGAGAAAAGTGGCATACGACCACGGCTATTCTTGATATTTTCTTGTTTAATAGGTACTTTTTAGAACATGATATTTCTGAAGTCGGGCTTTAGTTATTTACAACGTTTTACGGTTGACCTCTGAAGGTGCTGAGCACTAATGAATTCATAAACGATCTTTATATTGTATTCAGGGGACAAATTTAATATTTTCATTTTTTTTTAATAACACTTAGGTGGCAGACACATACACGGCCCACTTGATGGAAAGTGGTTACCATGGCCTATGGACGTGTATGTGAAAGTAATTTTTGTTTATTCAATCAATTAATCAATATTAACCCAGCGCAGTCCACTGCTGGATATGTCCAGCGGTGGACTGCAGTGGGCCATTTGTTTATTCTTTTGTGTATAATTTCAGGGTAACGATGGCAGCTATGCAGTGCAAATATTTATATGTATATCTATTTGCATTGGTCTGAAATGGTATATTTATTCGCATTCTAGAACCCTTATTATTATAATTTTTTTATACCGCTTAGTTGGCAGACAAGCACACGGCCCACCTGATGGGAAGCGGTTACCGTGGCCCATGGACGTATGCAACACCAGGGGTGTCACACTCGCGCTGCCGACCATGAAGAAACCTTCTGATGCCCCTCTTGATTCCTTTCTATCTTCTGATGACCCCATATTGTAGGCGCTTGGGAAAACCGCAGCAGGGAGGTCATTCCACAGCTTGAGTGTGCGTGGGATGAAGTTTCTTTCATACCGCACAGTGCGCATCGTCTCAGATCGCAATGTGTGAGGATGAATTCCCTGCCTTACAAACTAGTTAAGTAGTGCTTACATTGGGTCTAGGTAACACTGTGATTTGTCTCATAGAATATTATTAAGTGGCATACATTTTTACACCATGTTTATTGTGTGAGTCGCTCGGTTTTTCCTACACGTAAACAGTCAACTCCTACGTGCAACTTTACAAGGTTGAGTCAGCATTGCCTAAGTTTACCAACATTAGTTTCAAATACTCCGTCTCTACTGCAGGCAAGTTTTCACCTCGGCGTGAAAGAGATGACGGATTTGCGCGAGCTCCCTAATGCGCAGACGATCACGTCACACCTCGCTTTCCTTGTGACGACGAACCGCACCAAATGGACGACTGATTCATTCATTTTTTAACTCTACAAGTTGTGATAACAGTGTCGACTTTGAATACAGTGTTATGGTTTTTATTTGAATAACATAAAATATCAGGTATGTAACGTTTTATTATTTTGGGCGATTGGTGTAAATGTAATTAGTCTGCGTAGTCTTAATGTATTAACCGAGCAATAGAGGTCGTCCACTTTTTAATTTAATAAATGTGATTACAACTTATCAGCTGAATTGTCATGTGATCGCACTTGTGATCTGTTTTTGAGATAATTAATAGGGATTAATTTTAGTATGAGTCATAGATTCTTTTTGAATTGTAATGACTCTAGTTTACCAACCAGTTTCATTGGAATAACATACCCCAAGTTGCCTTTATGTGAACCATAAAAATCGACACGACCAATACCTGGATTTTACCAACTCACATATTTCCTTCTTCCTACAGTTCAGCTGAGTGCCACCATTGTAACATTACTTAGTGTCTGTTATGGTGACCTTCTTCCTGAGACTTTGCCTTTAGTTTACCATCAGGCGAGGTGAAGTCAAATTGGTGTGTCCTAGATACACAAAATAATCTATCTAGGTCTATAGGTACTCATTAGCTATATTATTATTTCCACGGGTCTTGCAGTGATCGCAATGTTACATGTTTGGCCCTAAAGTAACGTATGGATTTCAGAGAATATTCTCGGCGGCATTCTGTAATACTCCATAAGTAAATCAGTTCGTGACCAATTTTATGACATTTTTTAGTACCCAATTACTTACCTATGTAGTTCCGAATTAAATATGACGTTAATCCACATACACCCTTACGTGGGAGTTAAGTACGTGTGTAATTACCCTACGACCGTGCGTGTCTTTCATGTTACACATATATGTTATTAGGTTTGGACATTGCTGGTTGCATGTGTTACAATTGAAATAATTATGAAGGTACTTTATAAATACGAAAATATCCATTACGAACCCACTGAATGATTTATCTGATGAGTCTAACAGAGATGAAGCTGCGTGGTTTCCGGCAAAATAGAATTTGGACCACCCCATCTCTTCCCATGCTGTGTCGTACAAGACGACTAAGGGATAAGACTGTTTAACATCAGACAGATGTGTACAGCCCAAACTCAGCCAGAGATGCATGGCTCAAGGCTGTTGCCATTTTCCGGGCACTATTGTTATAGTGCCCGGAAAATGGCAATAGGCTAACCCCCTATTACGTGGGACCGAATACAATGATCGTGAAATGTGGGTGTTAATTCATCTCTGCCTAACCCTCCGGGGATAAAGGCGTGATTATATGTATGTATGTCTAACAGATATTTCTTAGAACAGTTTAGTAGGGTCTATACTACTTTAGGAGAAAAAAGCCACCACCGAAAGTTACAGTTTTCTCGTTCAAAGCAACGGTCTCTCAGTCCAGTTTTCATATAATTTGTAGCAGGTACAACGCCAATCCAGGCCCTGTCTTCTCTAACTCCATTTGTCGTCTCTTTGATAGAAACTTTAACTATAATACAAACTTCCACATAGACCTTGACAGGGGTCGTCACGCGGTTCCACCCGATTAGTTCGTGAAATTGAAAAGGAAGTATAGCTGATACACCTTCGTCTCGACCTCCACTTTGTATAGAGTTATCAAATAGTAGTTACTTATATTCTCCTGATTTTAAAATGGTTATTTTATCAATAACAATTTTAATTTTGGTGGTACCCTTAGTCAGAACTTCTTATGGCAAGAACAATATTACCGGAACATGTCAAAGAATCTGCATCAATACCTATTTTTAAGAATAGATTACGAACTCATATACTAGGGATAACAAAAATTTTACTAACCTACTTATTGTGTCATTTGGAATCGAGTTATTTTTTTAATTTGTTAAAATGGGTGATGATGGTTTCAGATATGTACCTACTCGCGAAAGTAGCTATAATACTTATCTACTAACATTAGTACTATCCTATAGTAATAGTTGAATGCCGTATTCGAGCATTTTCTTAAATGTAATTAATGTAATAAGTTTCTCTTTTAAGTGAACAATGTAAGTTCTTTGAGAAAAAATAAAAAATCTTTAAACCGAATTTTAGCTAAATCTAATTTATTTATATGTTGAAGATTTGTATTTGTGTGTGTGTTTTTTATACAACTTAGGAGGCAAATGTGTTTTGTTTTAACACTTGTAATTATTGATTTATGTCATTTGTCAGTGCTTACAATCATCAAGCTAACTAACAATTGCTGTAGGTATTTAATTATTATAAGTGTATTATAGGAGTAGATATTTAGGATAAGATAATATACGTGTGTCCTCGCCTTTCAAAATCATAGAAATGTAACTTAACATATTGTAAAAAAAATATCATATCGTTGAAGAGCTCTGTGCCTTGATAATTAAAAACATCATCATTATCCTGTTCTTATTCCAAATTTATTTGGGAGTCGGCGCAAAATGTGTGCTTTTTCCATTCATCTCCTGGTTGCAGTTGGATCAACATTCACTCCATTTCTAATCATATTATCTTTCACACAGTTCATCCATTTTCTCTTAATTTTTCTTTTTCGCTTGTAGCCATCCCCTTCCATAGTTAATGACTTCTTTACGACATTACTTTTATCTCTGCGCAAAACACGTTCAAACCAGGATAAACGATTTCCTCTTAGTTTTTCAGTGATTGGTGCTACTTTCAAACTTCCTCTGATATCTCATTCCTAATCTTATCCATACTTGTTACACCATATGTCTATCTCAACATTCGCATCTTGGCTATATACAACCGTCTTTCATCTGTCAACTTTACGGGCCAGCTCTTCGATCCATAAGTTAGGTTGGTAGGCAAATCACAATTTTCCCTTTAGTCCAAGGAGCATTCGCGATTCAATCTAGCCATCGCAACCTGCCGCTATTTGATAATTGAAGACAATAGGTACTAAATATCACATGAATAGATACTGTGCTAAATAAATAGCCACGTAACCGACATTATCTCGTGGAATGTAAGCAGAACAGGTTTATTTAACAAAAATGATAAATTTAGGATTCACAAAACAACAAAGAATAATACCGACATTAGCTCATTTAGGTGCATGTGTGTGTTTAATTGTTAATTAATTCATACTTATCATCAATGACTGCCCAAACCGGAAAACTAAACAGAAAAACATATAATTTTAAAAGATAAATTTCCCATAAATATGGCGTAGGTTAAAAGCGACATACTGACGAGGTACAGCAGCCAGTGGTAATAGGTTTCCGTTTAGACATGATGAATTTTGAATTAAATGTACCCCACTTAATTTAAGCAGTAAACAAATTAAAGCTATTACAATATAACAAATGCTGTGCTATTTTATCAAAGTCCAAAAACAACAAAGTCCTAGTTTATATCGGTGTCAACTGATCGAAGTCAGGGTATCCGATATCAGAACAATGGCCTAAAAAGGCGGAATTCATGTTTATACAGTTTTTATATAGATCTACCATTAAACGGGTACGCTTTACAACCACGTGACATGAACACCAACCGAGTGTAAGTCGAAATTTCTATAGGTACAATTTAAATTTCATGTATACTTACTTCTTATTTGAAAAGGCAATGAGACTATGTTGTAAATATATTTTCTTTAAGTGTAATAAAATATTATACGGTATTCTGCATTCTACATTATTTCTAGGTTTATTCTGTAGGAGCAAGACTTAAATATTCATCATAATTTGACATGATAACGACGATAGCAGCGTACTTGTTTTGTATTATCGTATTCTTGACAAATTTCAATTGGACAGCTATTGTGATACAGCCCTATGGTGTAACAGAAGGTATAAAATCTAGTAATACTTCAGTACCGTCGACAAAAAAGCTTTCTCTTTGGGAAAAATTGCTTCATTTCTTATTTGGTTTGCTAGGAATTATGGCGTATTTTCGCAATAGAGGGTTTCCATAGGGACGGTAAGTAGGGTAGCCAGAGCTCACTGGAGAGTTTTTATGCTGTCAGTGAGAAGACCAAGGGCTTGTGCTGCTTTGTCTTCTGTACTGACGGCACAGAAACTCTGTGTGCTTACAGCAGTGCGAGTGAAACTCCTTTGGTGTTGCATACGTCCATAGGTTACGGTTACCATCAGGTGGGCCGCGTGCTTGTCTGCCACCTAAGTGGTATAAAAATATTAAGAAAAAGTGTAGGATGCTTGAATCAGCTATCTTTATACATTGTGACTACTTTTCGTAGGGTAAGTAGCAGATGATTCAACTTAATATGAATACGACTTACACCATTCATTAAGCTTATCTAATTAATGGTCATTAGACAAATGGATGTAGATATTAATGAAATTGCCAGTCCGCACGTCAAGCTAGTAATTGATGTCTTTTTCTTTTCAGTTATAGGTAGTTCAGTTATCTCTATCTAAAGCAACCTACATTTTACCTGTATATTATTGAAAGTCTTTAAATTTAGAGTATATTGCAAAAATATCTTTGAATTATTGTATATGGTAATCGCCCGATTTCGATCTCGACCGTAAGGCCGACTCCTTAGGTGTGAAGGAGTGCTCTAAGACAAGGCTTAGTAATAGCAGTGGTTTATTTTAAGTATATGTATGGGAGGTTTTTTATCAGATGATTACTTTATGTTGTCCAAAGTGAATGGTGTGTAATGTAATCCCTGCCTGCTATCTTATCATTGGTAAATAACTAAAATTTCGGTGAGGCTATAATTTCCTGTAGATAGCATATGGTAAACAAAAGAAGCTTCTTTTAAATTTTATAAAACAAATCTATACGTATTTTTATAAAGAGATAAAATCTGTGAGTTTGTGAAGTTGTAGGGGATAATCTGTGGATTTACTGAACCAGTTTTGAAAATTCTTTTACTAATAGAAATCCACATTATTTGTCGGTGTTGCTAGTATTAAACATAGGGTGTACTGATATGCCAGAAGGTAGATAGTTATTAACGCCAAATATCTATATCACTAGTATTAAGTAATGTGAGACGTTATTTATTTTTACTTCATGTTTAATTTTATCTTCTAAACAGATGTATCTAGATATTACTGATTAGATATAGGTATTTAGATAGCATCTCTAATGGTATCTACGGTTATCTAAGTAAATATATTATTTTCCGAAAGTTTTTTTATTTGTATTTATATTTATTTTTTTCTTTCATAGTTCTAAAGTCTACTAGTTAGTCCGTAGCATATACCAATATACACATATGTCAATAGCTATACTATGATAAAGCCTACATTTAGGACGAGACGTTAATCCGTGACAGACCCTCAATGACCTTAATGGAAGAAATGCCGTTTGATTTATTTGGATCTGTCCTGTATACTTATCTGAAACTCTCGTCCATATTGGCATATACGTCTGAGGCGATATAGGAGTAATTTACTGAATACCGCTACATAAATATTTAATGTCTAGACTGGGTGTACGGAACAACAAAATGGTATTGCGAACGATAACTTTTTGTAGCTGTCGTACAGATGCCATTCCAAAAAGTCCCTAATATCTTACTCATAGACGTCAAATTTCATTAACTCAGTGTCTAGTTCCTTCATCCTGTCCCTAAGTTCAAATTTCAAATTAATTCCCGCCTCGCCCAGGAACTGCC